>CM045846.1:4800000-6000000 GCA_025170145.1 Pyemotes zhonghuajia
TTAAGTAAGACACTGATCGTACCAATAGGTTGTCGTGCTGAACCTTTGCTGGGCAACCACAATCATTGCGATGCTAAATTGGGTGAATTTCGTCGCAATTCGCACAGCTGTACATTAAAGAACCTTAAACTAGGCGATGATAAAGTGATGTTCTTACAGATGTTCTTACAGATGATAAAGTGATAACCTTGATTGATCCCTTCGAAGCTCTTTTGGTCAATGAGAGACAAATTTGCGAGTGTCAGATGAGGCTGCTCTACTTGCGCTGTGCCAATCAATGCTATTCCAGTCTGATGATCTGACTAAGATGTCAAGCTTGAACTGCTTGAATTGCGCATCTCGAACACACACATCGATTGAGCTTGTTCAAACTTTGAGTTGCACATTGGTCAACTTTCTTGCCGGCTTATTCGTCACAATGGCTCACATTTTTGAACATTAAGACAATTTAAATCAAACACCACATTTCATATTAGCAACTGTTTTCCGCTTTCTGTTACATTTGTTTCACCTGTTGGTACTGCGGTGCGAACGGTTGTTTTGTGTGTGCAAGCACAAAATCCTATTCCAAACTGTTCAAATTCATTCGCCTCACTTCGAAACATCCGATGCCAATCTCACGATCATGATGCTAATGATGATGATGATAAAATTATGGTGTGCAAAACACACACATGAATAACATGGCCGTTTGAGCGTTGCGAGATCTTTCAATGGTGGTCGAAATTCGGGCACTTTGGTCAATTTCTCTGTTGTCCTCTTATTATTAATTATTATTATCACTTGGTTGCTTAAGCTTAATCTCTAGTGTGTGTGTGTTAAGCTTTGAATTTAATTGTGAAAACTTGATTTTGATGGTGCGCTTTAAATGTGAATCAAAGCTGGTTTGTGTCTAAAATGCCAGAAAAATTATTTGTTAAGGTAACAAAATTATTATTTACATATTTTAGCTGGTTGCCAGATCTTGACTACATATCTTTAATATTCCACATCTTTACAGTTATATTTTTAATTTTTGTCTTTATTCAACAGCAGTTGATTGTTTTAAAACGTTAAATCCCATTTGGAAATGTGTTAATATTGGTTTTTCTTTCTCTTCTTTTTTTCTTCATTCTCTGTCTTTCTCTATCATCTTTCTATCTTTTTTTTTTTCTCAATTAATTTTAGGATCTTAAAGATTTCATGCGTCAAGCAGGTGAAGTCACCTACGCTGATGCACATAAACGTGAACGTAATATGGGTATTGTCGATTTTGCTACTTTTGAAGATATGAAAAGCGCTATTGAAAAATTAGATGGTTCAGAAATGCATGGTCGTCGTATTCGAATGTTAGAAGATAAAAGTCGTCGAGCTCGTGGAAGGTAATTTAAAATTTATTAATTATTTTTTATAATTTATAAAAATTTCTAAAATATTTGTGCATTTAAAATATTTTTTTTAAATGATGAATTGCTTTAAATTATCATCTTTCGGGGCTGATTCCATATGATTGATAACTATGCGTTACTGATTAAGAAATGGATGCACTATTTATTAAATTTTTTTTATTTACAATTTAATTTTTGTTTTTAAAATATAAATTTTTCTAATTTTAACTTCATTTTTTTTCAAGATTCAGCAGAAGCCGTAGTCGTACTCGGTCTAGATCAGTTGGACGAACTCGAGGTAGATCTCGAGAACGTTCTCGTGGTACTTCTTCTGACCGTTCTCGTGAAAGATCACGTGGTACTTCTTCTGATCGTCCAAGAGAAAGATCTAGAGGAGCGTCTTCTGATCGTGCTAGAGATAAGACACGTGGATCATCTGCTGATCGTTCTCGTGAAAAAACTCGTGGATCATCAGCTGATCGAAATAATGATAAGCCAAGATCATCTACTGAAAAAATGCGAGATGCTTCTGAAGAAAGGGTAAATGATAAATCTCGCGGAAGGTCTGAGAATAGACAAAGAGATCGTTCTCGTACTTCAAGTGGTTCCGGATCTCGCAGTTCTAGATCTCGTTCACGTTCTCGCAAATCTAGAAGTCGCGGTCGAAGTGTGTCTAGATCAAAAAGCAGGTCTCGTAGCGTTGAAAAAAATGGAAATGGTAATGCAAAATCCAAGTCGCGTAGCAGATCTGAATCAAGAAGCAGATCTCCAATTAAAAAATCTAGATCAAGGTCAAGAAGCAGGTCTGCACAATCTAGATCTAGAAGTCGTTCACGTTCTAGGTCCAGATCTGTTAGAAGATCTAGATCTCGTTCGGCATCAATGGCCAGATCTCCAGAACAGGCTAAACAAGATGTTGAAATGAACGGGACTGAATAGTTAAATTTTAATAAGTATTGATATGATTCGAATTTGCCACCCTTTTTACTCCATTAAGAATACACATTACACACCCACGCTATTTCACAAACATTAAGTTGGAAAAAACTACAAATTATCAATATAATTTAAAGTTAAAATATATTTTTTGTTCAAAATTGTAAATAGAAAATTAATTAAATGAACACAATTACAATAACTAATGAAATTGTTTATTGAATTTACAATTTTATGATCACTTACATTACAAATTAAAATCCAAATTAGATTTACATTCATTGATTTTTCACATTTTGCATTACATTTACAAAATAAGACGAATCACACACATTTTTAATTTAAAATTACAAATTTAAATATGCTAATAAACATTTTAAACTTCTTTTGGTAAATTTGCTAGTGTTTTATTTCAACTTTTCTATTATAGAAAAAAATATCTGGAATTGTGTATTTAATAAACTAATTGATTTATAAAAACTAATTTTTTTTTCTTTTATTTTTATTATATAGTTTAATGAATGGCATTTATGAATTTAAATATAAATAAATGTTTAGTTATAAAATTATATCAAAAAAATTAAATTTAACAAGTTAATCGTATAAATAAATAACAACTTCAAGATATGAGACTAAAGTTAAAGTTTTAAGTATTAAATATGTTGTTCGCTATTACATATTTTTATATTAATTTAAATCAATTATGGATTTTTTTTACATTACTTGAAAATATTTAATTAATCTGGTTAATTAATGAATAGTTTACAATGTATTTCATTATTGTTTTTTGTACTAAATTGTTTAATTTATTAGTTTATTATTGGTTTTTATAACTAATAATGATTAATTTAATTTATTCTAAACGTTGGAGATAATCTTTGTAAATCCAAAGATCTGAGATTCTTGACCAATTCACAAGTTCTGTATCGTTAAACCAAATTGACATTTCCCATTCGGCACTCTCAGGTGTATCACTTGCATGTACCACATTTCTAATTTTTTTTATAAATAATTTAAAAATATTTTTTTAACAATTTATCAAAATTTAAAATGTTTAATTTAAAAACTTACCTTCCTACATCGGCACCAAAATCACCTCTAATAGTACCAGGATTTGATTCTAATGGACTAGTTTTTCCTAACATACGTCTAACTGATTTTATAATATCAAATCCTTCCCAAATCATTGGTACAACTGGTCCCATTGTCAAATAATTAACGGCAAATGAAAATATTGGTTCTTGCATATGTTTAGGCTTATCAGATCGATGTTTTTTCGCTGTTTCTACATCGGCTTTAATGAATTTCATTGCAATCAGTTTAAAACCTTTTTCTTCAAAACGTTTAATAATTTTGCCAACTAGACCTCTTTGTACTCCATCAGGTTTGACCATCACAAAAGTACGTTCATGAATTGCTGGTATTGTTTCACTAACTTCAGTCAACAAATCTAAATTTCATTAAATTTAAAATGATTTTATTGTGATAAAATAACAATAAAATAAAATTTTAAATTGCCGATTATAAAAAATGATATACGGTTTATGGCCGTCATCAAAAGGATCCAAATTGATTTTCATCCAAAACCATGAACGAAGAAAAACAACATTTTGACCAATGATGGCAATAAAAATTATACACGACACGATGAATTTAATAAAATTAGTTTATTGATTAATTGATCAGTTAGTTGTTGAAATATATTTTTTATAAATTTTTGGACTAACTGCTTAGTTAATCTATTTACTAATTGATCAATAAATTGATTAAAAAATTCTGCGGTTTTAAGGCGGGTTTTAGTGTATGATAGAGGTATTCGATTAGTAATAGTAATAGAAATTTTAAAAACTAAATTTTTTAAATTAAGAGCTATTAAAATCAAAATACAAAACATACTTTTGCACTTAAACTTATTGTTTCTTTAATTAATAAACAAAAATTAATTAATTAAATTTAGCAATCAAGTTAGTCATTGAGTAAAAATTTATAATGTGTTTTTTTTTTTTTTGATGTATAATACTAAATACATTTATGATTTTTGATTTTTGTTTGTGAACTTTGTATTGTTAATATTTTGCTACACTAATTTAAATGTAATTACCTGAAATCTTACTTCCTAAAATCATATCTTTTTCACATAATCCATTATCCGGTATTTCGCAGAAACTGTGAATTAATGGTATACAACATGCTAAAATCAATATCAGCTGAAACTTAAAAGTTTTATTCATTTTAATAATAAACAATTAAACGAAATATGATGAAAAAATGAATTTTCCAAGATCACAAATTAGGTAACAAATCAAAATAAGTTAATATTAAGCAAATTTACAAATAAAATATAAATAATTTTTATGTTTTAATTTATAATTAATGTTTTTATTCACACCGCAAATAAATTTGATTCAAATTGAACAAAAGAAGTGCCTTTTATATCCAAATTTAGTTACCATCTCGACACTGATCAGTAAATCTTAATGATTTTTAATTAATTATTTGTTTTAATCAAAATAAATTATTACTTTGCATTAATGCTATGCTCTTTTTATTTTTAAATATGTTTCCATTGTATATAGTTTTGTATAGAAAAATAATAAGTAAATATTGAAATATGCATTTGCATGCATTAATATATGTAAAAATTGATGATTTAATTTGTTCATAATATAAATTTTATATGAGAACAATAGAAAAACTTATCTTAATTTTTTTTTTACTAACTTTGTTTTACAATTATTAACTATTAATTAAATTTTTAGACAAACAAACGTGACTATATATCTATATATAGTTTAATGTACGAATTAAATATTTAATTTATTTTTCAAAAAAGCCTATGTTTAGCTTTTTTTAGGTAATATTTTTTTCTAAAAATTTTGTTTAACATATTTCTAAATTTAATATTTAGTTAAAAAAAATGTTACTAGTATAATAAAAATAATTTATTATTTTTTAATTTATTTAAGTTTAAGAAATATTTTTATATTTCCTGGATTAATTTTTAAGTTTAAAAATAATTTAAAGCAGACTCTACAATAAAAGTGTAAAAAATATTATTTTAAAAAATTTAAATTCTTGAACCTATATATAAATATTATAGAAATCATTATGTATTTTTAATTCAATAAATTTTTAACTTTTATCAATAATTTACAAATACCTTAATTTATAATAAATTTAATTAAAAAAAAAAACATGATTTAACTTTTTAAATAAAAAAAATAATAATTTTGATATAAATCTTGAGTTGAAAATTTAATCAGATAATTATTGATTTACAATTAAAATATGTAAATGTTGATTTTAGCAAATTATACAATATTTTTTCTAATCATTTTCAAAGCTATCTTATTCTGGAAAATTTTCTTTTGTCTCATGCTAAGTGTTCTATTAATTGGCTCGTGTAATTTTTTATATACAAACTAGAACAAAGAAAAATATTCCATTTTAAATTGTAATTCTGATATTAATAGTAATTTTAATCAAATTTGAAAATGCATATTTTAATTATATAACAAAATAATATTAACAAATAATATTCATGTTAAAAACAAAATTGATAATAATAGTCAGTTGATCCTGCTAATTTTACAAATTTATTGATAATATTTGTTGTCAGTGATTTATTGATTATAAAAAAATTCATATTAAAGTTGAAAAAATTTTGTTTTTTAATTTTAATTTTTAAATGTAACTAATTTGACGTAAAGCTTACTGAAAGCAATGATCTCCTCCATCATAAGACAATAGTAACATATGCAATTACAGAAGCATCTGACAATATTTGCTTTGTTTGCTTTTTGTGATAAAAAGTTTTTTGCAACAGGTGACGTACATTGTACATTGTATTGACGTTAGTCTTAATTTGGCTTTTGATCAATAAATAATTTTTATTAAAATAATAGTATTTGTTAATCATTTTAAGTCTGTTTTAGTTTGGATTAAAAGCTAAAGTTTTAAAAGAAATATCTTGATCAAATGAGCTTATTTGTTTTATGCTTTTGCTAGACAATTATAAATAAACAACTCAATTTTAAGCCAATCATCCAAATAGATCAATTCAAATGTTTGAACAAATTAAATAGAAATCGCATTTAAAATTTTAAAGCATAATTGTGAATTCGATAAGTTAATTGTTTTTTTTTTCTAGTTTTTTTATTTAATAAACGAATTAATTAGTCATATGCTATTAACTATTCTAAACTAAACTCTCATGCCATAATTAAGTAAATAATTATAAATTACTAGTATTATGCACTTTTACATTTAGTTTTATTAATTGATTTTCAGAAAAATAAACAAATCAAGACTGGTAGATGATAAGTGATAGAAAGAAATCAAATAAAAATGTACACAACATTTATTAAGACGAATATTTTTTTAAATTTCTGCCTAGATCAAATCAATATGACGATGAATCTTAAAAAGAGAAATAAGTAGGCAATGTTGCTTATCCGGAAGTGTCGATTTTTGAAAGCTAAAAATTAAACATTTTAAATTTTATTTAATTTTTTAACAATTTAAATAAACAATCATAATTGATTTACGTGAGCATTTTTTTACTTTATCTTAATTTTTTTGATTTGACTTTTTCGTAGTTTTCCAAAAGTTAATTTTAATTTACAATGTTCGAGATTAATTTTTTTTGTAAACATTGATTTTATAAACAATTTTCTCTTAAATGAAGCAGTTTTGATTGTTTTTTGTATAAGTAATCAATATTTAATCATAAATTAATTATTATTATTAATAGTTGAAAAAGTCTGGTCGGAATCGGTTTTTACTTAAAATTCAAAAAGTATTTTAAAATTTCAATTTTCTATTCAGCGCTTTTTTTATTTTTTGTTTTTCCATGACAACAGCTGTTAAATTCAAACACATGTTGCTCGAATAAAAAATAGAAATAAAAATATAATCATAAATAATAAATGCATGACTTCAAACATTTGATTTAACCAAAATGTTTTTAAAACAATCTAAGAAATATATTTGTTCAAACTTAAAATTAACTGATTTAAATAAATTTTTTTTTACATCAAAAACAAGCAAAAAAATCAATAATTATGATAATATTTGGACAAAAAACACTACTGAAATTAATGTGGTGAATAACGATATAATTAAAATTGTCACTAAAGAACTGTTAAAAGAAAATCAATCTAATCCAGTCAGAATTTTGGAAGCGGCGCCTGGAAGTGGTTTATTAACTAGGAGTTTACTTGAAAATGGTGCATGCAATGTGACTGCCTTTGCAGGAGGATCTAAAGCAGATCAATTAAGTAAATTAAAAGTAAATTTTATTTTTTTGTAATTTTTTAATCAGCCTTAAAAAGTATTACACATTTTAAGTCATGTTATAATTTTAAGGAACTGCAAAACATTTTTGGGAAAGAACGTTTGAAAATAAGCGATATAAATTTGATAACTTTCAGAGTTCTTTACGCTCAAATGAATGATGGAATTGAAAACTTTACTACTGTAATGGAAGATATTCCAAGTAAAAAATGGGAGGAAGATGTAGCTGCCAAATTATTTATTCCTTTAACACCATTCACTGAAACTACAATACTTAGAGCTATTTTTAATCAATTCGCTGAACAATCTGCTTTGTATTCAAAAGGACGTTTAGAAATTTTTGCCTTTATATCAGGTCGAGAACTTTATTATATGACTGCCACAGTGGAAGAAAAAAATTTTTTAAGGTATTGAGGTTTTATTATTCTATTCAAATATACATATTTTAATATTTAATTAATATGTTATTTAGATATCGATATTCTAGTGTATTGTATCAAACATTATTTGATATTGAATTACTTGAAAAAGTACCTTGGACTTCTTTTGATCCGCCTATTCTACATAAAGGAGTTAGTATTAAATTTATTTCTATATTAATATAATTAAAATTTTATGTTTAATTAGTTTTTACGAAATGATTTTGACGTTGCTACTGCATTTTTCATTAAATTGACGCCTAAAAAAAATTTGCCCAAAAAATTAGATATAAAAAATTGGCCTAAATTTGTGTTTTTCGTCCGTCAAACTATGATTAGAAGAACTTCTTATGTAATTTCATTTTTAGAGTAAGAACTTTAGAAAAAATATAATGGTAAAATTTTTTAAAACATTTTTTTTTTTAGAAAATGGGCTCCAGGCTGTGGTCCTAAATTAATTAAAATGGGAATACCTTTGTTCATGAAATTTGGAGATTTAAGCCCTAAAATATTTTTAGACGTTTATTGTGAACTTGAAAAATGGGAAGAATTTGATCAAACTTCTTTTGAATCAATCTCTAAAGGAGAATTGTTAAGTTTAAATGAAGAAGATTATTAGCAATATTAAATATGACTACCAATATATTTGATTTAAATTAAGCAACGCAATTTTTAATATTTAATTATTTTTCAATTGAGTAAAAAAAAAATTTATTTATCATTTCTCTTGATATTTTTTTGGCACAAAACTTCGTAACAAACCAACTGTTGTGTCAAATAGTGCAGGATTAGGAAAAGATCCACTATTATCGATAACAAAAGCGTTCCGTTTATTTTTAATAATTAAAGGCATCATTTGATTTTTAGAAGATCTACTTTTGGTGCAACTGACGTCATTCAAAGGCAAAACTAAATTTTTTACTTGTTTGGCTAAGGGAATGCCATTAAAATGTTTAATTAAGATTTTTTCGCCACCTTTAAGCAAAGTTATCGATTGAATATAACGTCTTACGAAAAAAATACAAAGCGAAAGTTCTATGAAGGCAAATACTAATACACCGGCGCTTATAATTTTTTCATTTCTTTGTATCAAAAGTGAAAACTTTTCTAAAAATAATCCACTTTTAGATACATTTAAATTATTATTTTTGGATTTTAAATTAGAATAAAAGTGAAGGCCGTATACAAAGTAAATGGCAAAAGAAAATGTTCCAATCGACATAATAAAAATCCTCCACAAATATCCGGTGTTTTGACTTTCATATAAGAGCACGTTTTTGGTAATAATTTTATTCAAATCTGCATCTAATAGTTTTTTCGTACTTTGATTGGATCTTACTGATGCAGAGTTTGAAAAATTGATCTGATTTATTTTTGACAAAATTGATGTGTTATTTAGAAAGTAAATCAAATTTCTATTAGTCAATTTAAATTTATTTATTATCATTTTGATTAAATATGAATCCTAATTTAATTATTACAAGTAACACTTTTGGTTTAGTTTTTTTTTCAAACACAAAACATGTGAGCTAATGTAATGTTTATACATTTCAAAAAGGGCGGAGCTTTTAAATGCTGAAAACACCTTTTTTAAATGAAGTTGATATTCTCGCTAAATTCGCTAAATGTTGCAATTTGTTTTTTTTGGTTCTTATTAAGATATAAATTTTAAACAGAATTTACATTTTTTTTTAATAGAATTATTTTTATTTACCAATGAACATTTATAAATCTACTCATATTTTAAGAAATTTTCCCAAAGATATTGAATGCATATACGGCTACGGTATGTTAACTTTAATTAACAATTTATAATTATTTTGTATTTATTCGATTGAATAGACAATTATCTTATTGTGGGTACGAGACAGGGCACTTTGCTACATTATAAAACTGTTTTACCAAATAAAAATGGTAGGCTTATTATTCTTATTAAATTAATTTTTATTTCATGAAAGACTCTTTTTTTTAAAAGAAATATTATTTAATGTTAAATTACTTAGATCTGTTACAACGTTCTCGAAAAAAGCCATTGTTCAAATAATAGCAATTCCTGAGTTTTCCATTTTAATTAGTTTATCAGATGGTTTAATTAGTGTACACGATTTAGAAGATCTAGCAAATAATTGTATATTTAACATTGATAAAGCTAAAGGAGCATCTTCTTTTGTGGTAGATTTACAAAAGGTCAAAACCATTACAAATGAATATCAGTATACTTTACGAATTTGTGCAATAATAAAAAAAAAATTAATGATTTTTTATTGGAAAAATTATGTATTTCATCATATGACTGATTCTGATATTATTCTAAATGATTTGCCTAAAACAATTGCTTGGTGCAAAGAATCTATTTGTATTGGATTTAAAAACAGTTATTCATTAGTTAAAATTGGTGGAAAAATTAAAGATTTATTTCCTATTGGCAACAAAAACCGTGAACCTTTAGTGGAATGTTTGTCAAATAATAAATTTGTTTTAGGTAAAGATGACAATACTTATTTTTTTGATGAAAATGGAGAACCTTTATTAAATTATCCATTAACATGGACTGGAAGTTTAGTTAATGTTGTCAATGATTTAGTTTATATAATAGGCTTACTTTCCAGTTCAATAGTTGAAATAAAAACTATTGAGCCTAAAATGGATATTCAAACTATTGAATTTTCAATAAATTATCCTCATAAATTAAAACAATTAATTAAATGTGCTAATAAAGATGGATTGCTTTATTTGTTTTCAAATAAAGATGTATATGCGCTTACTATTGTGAATTATCAAATTCAAATAGCTCAAATGTTAAAATCAGAAAAATTTGATATTGCAATTAATTTAGCCAATATTTCTAGTGAAGAAGAAGAAAAATCGGAAAAAAGTTCAAAAAATATTGAATATATTAAATATTTACAAGCTTTTGATTTTTTTTGTAAAAAAGAATTTTTAAAAGCTATTAAAATTTATAGAGAATTAAGAATTGATCCTTCAATTGTCATAGGATTATATCCAGGTTTTCTTCCTGATGAATTTAGAGATAAAATAATTTATCCATCTGCTGTGCCTGTGCTTAAAGGTGTTGATTTAGACAATGCAATAGCCATTTTAACTGAATATTTAATAGATATTAGGAATGAATTAAATTTTTTTGGTTCATTAAATTATGATGTATTTCCTAAAATGCAAAACTTTTCAGATTTAGACTCACCTAATTTTCCGGCTAATAATATAAATAAATTAAAATTAATTGTAGATACAACTCTTTTAAAATGTTATCTTCAAACAAATGATTCACTAGTTGCGTCTTTAGTAAGATTGCCAACAAATAATTGTCATCTTGAAGAATCTGAAAAAGTTTTAAAACAATATAATAAATTTAATGAATTAATTATTTTGTATAAATGTAGAAATTTACATTGTAAAGCTTTAACTTTATTACAAAAAGCTCATTTACAATCTAAAGTTTCAGATAGATCAATTAAAATAGTTGATCCTCATATTAAAACAAAAGAATATTTACAACATTTGGGAAAAGATAATCTTGCAACTATATTTGAATTTTCAGAATGGGTTTTAAGAGAATTTCCAGAAGAAGGATTGAAAATTTTTACTGAAGATATTCCTGAAATTGAAGCATTACCTAGAAAAACTGTTTTAAATTTTTTAAGAGAAATTAATCCAAATTTTGTTATCCCTTATTTAGAACATATAATTAATGAATTTAAAGATACAGATCATTTGCTTCATGATACATTAGCCAATGAGTATAGAGAAAAAATAAGAGTTTTATTAGAAGAATATCAAGATTCTTTGAAAAAAAATGAAACAGCAGTAAAAGCAGGAGAAGAACCTGGAGAACTTGGTCCATTAAGAAAAAAATTAATGACTTTTTTAAAATCATCTAATTATTATACAGCTGAAAAATTAGCTTTTTTTTTTCTTAATGATGATTTATGGGAAGAACGAGCAATAGTTTTATGCAAACTTGGAAATCATCAAGAAGCACTAGCCATTTATGTTTATATATTGAATGACAGAGAAAAAGCAGAGAAATATTGTGAAGAGGTTTATGATAAAGATAAACCTGGTTGTAAAGATGTTTTTTTTCTTCTTCTTAAGCTTTATTTAACATCATATATATTTGAAGAAGGAACAAAAGAATCATTGTGTTCAGATATGACTGCTAATTTAGATGTTGCAATTAATTTATTGCATCGATATCCAACTAAAATTGATCCTATATTAGTATTAAATGAACTTCCGGATACTATGCCAATATCAGAAATAAATATATTTCTAATGAGTGTGCTCAAACATTTAACTAGTGAAAAATATGAAAGTCAAATTCATAGAAATTTGCTTTTATCGCAAAATTTAATTGCACAATATAAAAAAATTAAATTACATCAAAAAAATAAAGTAACAATTGATGAGTTTAGCGTTTGTCAGTATTGCAGTAAACGAATAGCAAGAAGGTATGCTTATTATAATTTAAGTATAAATTTAGAAGTTTAGTAAAAACTAATATTTTTTTTTACTAGTGCCTTTCTTATGTACGATGATTCAGAAATCGTACATTATTCGTGTAAAGAAGCTTATGAAGAAAAATTGGAGGAAAACAAAGTAGAATAACAAAACTAATATTTTATAAATTAAATTGACAAATCTATTTTTTTATTAAACAAGAAAATTGAATTTAAACAATTTAGTTTTAAAAAAAGTACAAAAAGTTTTTTAAATTAAAGTTAAATTATTTGATATTATTTTTAAATTTTAATCCAAATGTTCCTGAAGATTGTTGATAGCAGCTTCAAAAAGTTGGACTTGAGCCTGAAAAAATAATAATTTTCAATGTAATAATTAAATTAATAAGCTTGAACTTACTTTAGCATGTTTGATTTGGAGTTGAACAAAATCGATGAAATTTTTACGGAATGCAGCCACTCTTCTGACCTTGAAATCACTTAATTCTTGTTTAGCTAATTTGGAAATGTTGTCAAACTTCTCGCTAGCTCTTTGTTGATTGTTTTCTGCTTCCTGAACAGCTCGATTATTTTTTCTAGCTTTGTCAAGATTTTTATTAGCAAGATCAAATTCAGCCAGGCAACTGCTTCTACGATATAAAAGATTCTAGTTTGAAAGAAATTTAATTAGTGGAATAATAAAAAAAAAGAAAAGAGTTTTACTTTAGCTGCATTAGTGTCACGCATATAATATCTAAGTGTATCGGATAACTTTAAATCTTCATCTGACGCAACCCTTCCTTCGATTTTTCTCGCTTTTTCAAAACATTCGGCTACTTTGGTTAAAAAAGTTTCTAATTTTGTATCATCCACTTGAGCCAATTGTACTAATGAGGTGGAAATTTTGATGTAAGAATCAGCAACATCTGTTTAGAAGAAAATATGTTAGATAGTTGTAAAAGCAGACTTAAAAGTGAATATAAGGTAGATATTACTTTTATGAAATTTGGTCATTCGATCGGCCTTGAGCGTACAATCTTTAATATGATTGTAGTATTCATTAAGAAAGCGTTTTTCATGTTCAAAAAAATCGTCGTTATCTTTTTGAATTGTGCCCAATACTATTTCGTCGGCTGACTTGCCAAATGAAGTGAAAATTTCGGCCAGCTTTTCTCGTTTATTTTTGCCTCTAACACTCAAATCGTTTTCATACTGCAAAAAAATGCTAAAATTACTGTCATATTTGAATTGTGGATGAATGGCTAGTCTTTGCAAAAAAATCTCATGCATTGCTACTGTTTTCTTAAAAGTAGCAAGATATTCAGCCTCTAGTTCTTGTTTCATCTTGTTAAATTCTTCTCTGGGCATTGTGCCTTCTCCTTCGCCTAGTTTTTGCAATTTTTCTCTTGAAGCGTCAAAGTCTGGTCTAGGTGGAGGTGGAGGAATAATATAGCCAGAATAGAGTTCATTATTTACTAGAACATCGTGTAGCCAAAGGAATTCTTCATGTTGTCGAACAACTTGAAAGTCAGACTTTCTGAAATTGGGCATAGTGGTCTGTTGAATTATAAACGATTTATTAATTAGATGAAGAAAAATGTTTAAGTTAACAAACCTTGGTGTGAACAGTGAACTTGACCCTTTCGCGTTCTGAAAGAGCATCTGAGATGTCGACCAGCAACGAGTCATCGTTTAAATCGATAGTTTCAGATCGCGGTTTAGTGTTGGGCAAGTCTTCAACTGAGTTGGCCATGATGTCTAGCATGATCTGAGTGATGGGGTTGACCAGAATTTGCTTAGGTGTTAGTCAATGTTGAGACGAACAAATGACTAGAAGAAATAATGGGTAATGAGAAAGTGAGCAGAAATAAGTGTCGAAATGGATGTATGTTTACGAAAATTGCGCTCAGATAGAAAACACCTATTGAGGTTAGAAGCAAATTTATAAATGAGCAGCCAGATAAGACGAACTATATGAGCAGTAAGAGTATGTTAAGGAGAATTTGTTGCAAATGTGGCTTTTACCAATATGAAATCAGCTAGAAATGATTGAAAGCAATTCGTATCTAGACGACCAGTGGTGAGGATGTTAGAGAAAGAGAGAAGACATGATCGCAGCATGTTTGCGAGCCACAATTAAATTATGAATAGAAAAAGCACAAATAAATAAATGCATTATGAACCTTTGCAACTGGCTGATTTGAAGGCGACACAAGCACAATCAGCAGACGGTGGGTGTTAAGAATGTAAGAAACGTTTAAGACGGAAGATGAGTTTGGAGCAACAAAGTAAACAAGGCGAACATAAACATGCAGAACACGCTAGTTCACTTTGACAGATGGAGCATATTAGTCGAGGTGCAAATGAAGTTTTTGTTTTCAGTTTCAAACCCACACACAGACGATAATCCAGCTAAGGCAGCCACATTGTAGCTTGACAAATGTCACACCAAAGTTGTTACTGAAATTGTCACTCAGAACTGTCACACTGATGGTCGGTCTGAATCAAAACTGTTACAAGTGGCAACTCATCCGACTTGGCCGGCTAATCCACAATAAGCCTAGTCGACTCTCGCAACAGGCCTGATTCGCACTCACAACAGATCTGGTCCACACTCACAGCAGACTTGATCCACACTTACAACAAGTCTAATATTATTTTAAAATAGGCGTTTTTCACTGTTAAACATCAGCTCAACACTGAAAGCCGGTTTAAATGGTTTTCGCTCATTTTTTCTCTTAAAATCTATATGTAAACAAACCCGGCGTTTGCAGTGATATTATTTTTTTAGCTTGCCATCTAATTATGTCCCAATCATTTTATCTCTACTTTAACCATTGTTCTTTTCTCTTGGTGTCTCGCCTCATTCACTATCTATGTCTTTATGAACTGTTTTCAACTTCCTTAAGTTAATCGTTGTTCTATTAAACTACCATTTCATTTTTCTTGTAATATTGTTTCTTCAACTATTATACTGTCTTCTTCCAGTGTCTATCCTTTGCTTTAGCTTTTTGCTTTCAAACTCTTCATTCTCACTTTTATTTTTTTTTATTTTCTTTATTTTTTTTCATCTTCAGCATCATATCTATCTTCAACATCCTCAACATCCTCAACATAATTTCTGTTTACTTTGACTACAAAATTTCTTTTAAAAAAACTCAATTTTACTCAAAAAACATTAAAAGTCATATTCGTCAATTGAGTGTTAAGTAGTTGTGGTCTAATATATTTTAAATATCTAGTTGTTTTTTTTTGTATCCATTTCGATTTAAAAAAAATTACACATTTGCTCTGCAAACACAATTATTCTATCTAATTTATCGATCACCCAACTAGTTTTTAATTTATTTGCTATGAGTTCTAATTCAACTAACAGCGGCGAGGATTTGCCTAAAATTTTAAATGACTATGCTAGATTAAAATCTCAATTTTTGATTTTAAGAAATGCCTATCAAGAAGAAAAAAGAATAAGTTCTGGATTTTATAAAGATCTTAAAGAAAAAGAGAAAGAACTCAACACAACTGTTAAGCAACTAGAGTCTTTAAATTTAAGCAATCAACGATTATCTGAAGCCTTAAGTAATCTGCAAGAGGAAATAGCTCATCCTGCTAGCCATAAAGAAAACACAAAGTTTGACCAAATCATTTGTCTCTTTATTTAATTAATTAATCCTATTTTTTTTCTTAGAAAAGGTAAAAAAAGCTCTAAAGAAAACAATTATTCGATTGAGGATTTTGACGTTTTAAAAGAAGAACTGAGATGCAAAGATAAGGAAAATGCCAGTCTTAGAGTGGACATAGAATTACAAAGAAGTTCTCTTAACAAACAAATTAATGAGTTTGAACAACAAATGCTCCAGGTGAATGCTCAAAACGATGAACGAATTTGCTCTATTCAATCAGAATTGGAAGAGGTTCAAAAGCAAAATGCTCAATTAACCAACGACAAAAGTGTATTAAAAGCTAGATTAATTCAACTTTTTGTTGATATACAAGAATGCAAAAGTCAGGCCCACAAACAAGCTATTTTAAATAGTTACAAATGCAATGATTCTGATGATCATTTAACTTGTTTAAAACAAAAACTAGCACAAAACGTCGAACAAATGTACCAAGCTGAAAGCAAAGCTTTTTCGTTCGAAGAAGAGTGTAAAAACTTACAAATACGTCTTAAACATGCGGAAAAAGAAATTGAAAATTGTTACAATTGTAAACAGGAACTGAAAACAAGTGTAAAAAATTATGAAATGCAACTTAAAATGATGACTGAACATGTGGCCACTTTAAATGATAAACTTATTAGCAAAGAGGAGGAAATCGAGCAACTTAAACATAGCATGGACACAAAAAAAAAGTGATTGAAAATTTTTGTTAAAATGCTTTCAAATAAATTTTGTATTATTTCGGTTTTTCGTAAATTTCGCTTTTTAAATATTTACAAGAATATATTATATACATCAATTAGATAAGAAAATGTAAACAAACTGCAAGGAAAAGATTATGCGCAAATTTTTAATGAAAACATTTGTTTTTTAAATTCATATTTTTAAATTGATCTTGGTTGTTAAATGTTAAATTCCTAAATGTTTTCTTATTTTGTTGAAATATTAAAATGTTTAAAATAATCAGAAACTTGCTTTTTAAACCTTGCTCTTTTGTAAATTCGAGCAGGTATTTTGCTAGGATGTTAAGTGATCCGGAAAATAGAGGCTCAAGACAAAATCACATTAATTTTGATATTTTGGGTATTTGGGACAATAAGATGGATTTCACTATTTTATTTCAACAATCTATTAAGCATGGTTTGCCTATTCCAAAGATAACTTGCGAAAATAGTGGCTACGCATCATTGCTAGGGCGAAGAGAACAAAATGAAGATAGATTTAAGTAAAATAAATTTTATTAAATTTTAATTTTAAACTAATAATTAAGAAACTTTAGATTTAAAGAATTGTTGCCTAATTTGCTTTACTTTGCCATTTATGACGGACATGGAGGATCTTCTTGTGCTGATTTTTGCCACAAATACATGGAACAGTTTATTTTATATAGAATAAGACATGGTGAAAAAGATTTACGTGGATTATTAGAAAAAAGTTTTATTGATATTAATAATGCTTTTGCCAGACATTTAACATTCAATGTGACTGGTAATATCGAAATGATTTGCTAAAATGAAGCTAATTTTTTAGTTTTTAAAACTAGGGCAAGAGCAATATTCAGGTACAACAGCCACTGTTTGTCTTTTACGAAACAGTGTTGAACTTGTGGTGGGCCATGTAGGAGATAGTAGAGCAATTTTGTGCAGAAATGGCCAAGCGCAAAAGCTAACCATTGATCATACTGGTGATTTGTTTGCTGAAAAGGTATTTACAACGAAATTCTGAATAAAAATGTTTAATAGACTATGTGGTTTAGGAAAGAATTAATAAATCGGGCGGTGAAATAATTCGTGACAATACTGGAAGATGTTTAATAAATGGAAGACTAGCAATGACAAGAAGTATAGGTGATTATGAATTGAAACCTTTCGGAGTGACGGCGGTTCCGGACACAAGAGAGATCGAGCTTAAACATGGAAATGACGCATTTCTTATCTTAACTACAGATGGTATAAATTATGTAATGAATGATCAAGAAATTGTGAATGCAGTTAACTGTTGTCGAACTACTGCAGAAGCTGCTCAATATGTAGCTGATCAGGCAATGGTCTATGCTAGCGAGGATAATGCCACAGCTTTGGTCATACCGTTTGGAGCTTGGGGCAAATTTAGTTCATTATCCAACAATATTAAGTTTACTTTTGGAAGACAACTTAGTAGCCAGATGAGTTCTAGATATTAGGTTGATGAACATAGATGAAAAGTGATTAAATGAAGCGAGTAACAAAGCACAGTTTTGAATTAGTAGATTGAAAGTAGGACTTGTAGGAATTGGTAACAATAAGTATTAAATGATTGAATGAAAATGAAGGAGACATTTGATGTAAATATTTGATAAATGTGAAATAAACGTTTGGTGAAAATTTAATGTGTATGAAATGGACATTAGATGAATAGAAATCAGATGAGTTTTAAATGGGCATTGGATTAGCATTGAATATTCACCAGATGAATATTAGATGGACATGAGGCCAACATCAGACAAGTGTGGAATAACCAACAGATAAACAAAGGCAAAATGAATTTGCTTGAAATCGGCTGGTGGAGGCAATTCTAGAAAGATTTCGAGCCGTTGTCCCGGATTCCGCCGCTGTAGCCAAACAATCTTCTCGAAACCGCGTCTGCGCAATTAAACTCACTGTTTTAAAAACAAAATAACACAAAATCCGTTTCGAGTTAAATCGCTTTTTGTATTGGTTTAATTGTGCATTAATCTAATTTGCAGTATCTATTTTGGTCAAGAACAGGTAATTAAGCTTGAAATAAAAGATCTGGCTGCCTTGTTTTATAGGCAAACACCTTCTTTAAGATGCTGTCGTAAACTAAGAGACCAACATTTTCACACGCTTTGTTTCACTGTCGTCTCATTGTCTCTAATTGCTTAAATCAGCCATCTAATTGTCTGTCTAATTGTCTCAATCAGCTCTCTTTTCTTCGTCTTCTCTCTCAGCTAATCTTTATTTTTTCTGGTTTGCTTGTCTAGCTTGTCACCATGTCATCCATCGTGCCCAGTTTGTATCGCAGCGTAATTGATGATGTGATCAGCAGTGTTCGTGATGTTTTTCTCGATGATGGAATCGACGAGCAAATACTCGCCGAATTGAAACAGACGTGGGAGAGAAAACTCGTAGAGTCCAAGGGCATGGAGTCTACAAGTGTAATTATTAACCTCTTTATCTTTTAAAGTCTTCAATTTATTCTATCTTTTAGGACATCGCATCCTCCTCCAACAACACCTCTAATTCCAACTCTAATCAAGTGTCTGTCTCCAACTCCTCTGTTAACAGTAAGATACTTTCGCCTTCGAAAAATGTTTTTTCTCATTTTTTGCTTTTTTCTCAAGATCAACCATCAAACAACCCATCTAACTCTACTGCCACAGGTAAGCTTCTCATCTCTTACCTTAATCTAAATCCGTTTCACTCTTGTCTAATATTCCGCTTTTCAATAAAGTTCAAAGATTTATTACCACCAATCAGGGCTCAAACGAAAACAACAATGGTCGTCCTAGAATTGTACAAGTAGATGGTCCGAATAGCTCAGATGAAGACGATGATGATGATGATTTTAATGACAATGATGATGATGATGATAATGATGATAATGACGAAAACGATGATGAAAACGAACACCCTGGTGAAGAAGAAGAACCTTTAAATTCAGAAGATGATGTTAGCGACGAAGATCCTATTGAACTATTTGATTCCGATAATGTAGTTGTTTGCCAATATGATAAAGTTACAAGAAGTCGTAATAAGTGGAAATTTCATTTCAAAGATGGCATCATGAATTTGCAAGGCAGAGATTACGTTTTTCAAAAAGCTATCGGAGATGCGGAATGGTAAACTGACTTGCGCTTTTTTGCTTTTTAAAAAATTCATATATTAGACAAATTAAATATATTCAAACAAGTAAGTTGATAACTAATTTATCAATCAATTTTACTTATTTTAATTATTTACAATTATTACATAAATTTCATTAGTTTTATTTGCTAAATTTTAAATCACAATTTATAATATCGGAATTCAGTTCTTTGAATTATTTTTTTCTTTCCTTATTTATAAAGAACTTTATTTTGTGCAAGATGAATTAAAATTCTGTTAAAAGTATTTTAAAATTTTGTTTTTGTAAATATTACTTTACATCACTATGTAGTAATCTTAAAGCATATTAAATGTAGCATTTGTATATAATTTGTATTGTATGAAATTAATTAACTGATTTTATTGTGCTTTTAATAAAATTCAAGTGCAAATATTTTTATAAATTAGCTATAGGCTAGCATGTTCTTAAATGATTAAGTGGAAAAAAACTAAGCAAATTGAGAAAATAGTGCTCTTAGTTGTTAATAAAATATTGCTATTGATAAAATGACGTAAAACATCATTTTAAAAAACAGGTTTTTACTTGAAACTGTGGTCACTTTACATATTTTAACTAAAATTTATTTAAACACAGCAACACGTATACATTACTATCAAGTTTTTGCTTTATATTAATAAAATCAGTTTTTATTTTTGTTAAATTTATTAAGTTAATATTTTAATATTTTATTATTTTATTAAATACAAACTATTTATTTCAAGGACAGTGTTATTTAAGTATGCTTTTTTAACTAGATCAGCATTTTTGTTTCCGTTAAAAAAACTTCATTATGTGGCTGCAAAGATTTTTATCTGATTCGACATTTGATAACCAATAGAAGTATTAATATAAAAGAAAAATAGTATTGGTTTAGATCACGTGAACTTTCATGGTCTGACTTTATCGATCGAATGTTAAGTTGTTGAAAATTTCCTAACTAATAAAGCTTTTAATTTAGTTGAGATAATATTATTAAAATTTAGTTAAGTAAAAATTAATTAGGGTTTCAATTTTATTGAAAGAATTAAATTTTTTCTAAGCTTAAAACAGCTTATTAAAAACGTTTCGTTTTAATCTTAACATAGATGACACCGCATATTTGTTTAAGTGTTAAACACTAATAATATTAATTTTACTTTTGAAATCGATTTTTAAACTAATTATTTTTTTTAACTTGTAATACAAATTTTAATTTATTTTAAATTAAATTAAAGTTAGTTTGTATGTGATTAAAAAAGTAAAATTGCGTGAAAATATTTTATAATCGATAAATGTTTAATTTGCTTAATTATTAATGATTTGTTTCTTTTACAGAATTATTTTTGATTTAATCGTAAATAAAATAGATATTTATATAAAATGGCTAATACTTTAGAACAATTAAAAAAATTTACTGTCGTTGTAGCAGATACAGGTGATTTTGAAACTATTAAGGAATACCAACCAACTGATGCAACCACAAATCCTTCTTTGATTTTGCAAGCCGCGAATCTACCACAGTATTCTAAGTTGGTTGATCAAGCTATTACTTATGGCAAAGCAAATGGAAACAATCTACAACTCACTTTAGACTATTTGTTTGTATTATTTGGAGTAGAAATACTGAAAATTATACCTGGAAGAAGTAAGTTTTTAATTTGTTAATACAACTTAATTAAGCCATTGCATCTAAGTAGAATTTGTTTGAAAATTAAATATTTATACAGCTTAAAAAAAATACTAATTAACATTCATATGTTTTGCTTTGAATATGTAATTTAGTAAATAGTGTTTGAAACAAATTATTTTGAATCAATTAAAACAAGAATAAGTCCGTTAAATGATTAATAAGTTAAATATTGTTTAATCTCTGCAGTTGTATTTTTTTTTATTATAATATCATAGTTTTCATATAATTAAAATCCTTTTAAACAAGCTAAGTTATACTTTATAGAAACTAGTATTTAATATTTAAAATTAAATCCATTAAACTAAATAAAATACAGACTAATTTTTTTTTTAAATACCATATTTGTCCAATATTGAAAAATTGAATTTGTTTATTGTTCATAATTTTAGTTTCTACCGAAGTTGATGCCAGACTTAGTTTTGATACAAATGCTCAGGTAGAAAGAGCTCTTTCTATAGTAAAACTTTATGAACAACATGGAATTCATAAAGATCGTGTTTTAATCAAGTTGGCTTCAACTTGGGAAGGGATTGCTGCAGCCAGTATTCTGGAACATAAACATCAAATTCATTGTAATTTGACCTTATTGTTCTCATTTGCTCAAGCTGTGGCTTGTGCTGAAGCTGGTGTAACCTTAATATCACCGTTTGTGGGTCGAATTTATGATTATTATGTGCAAACTACAGGCCGTAAAATTTATGAAAATGGACATGAAGATCCTGGTGTAGTGTCAGTTACTCGAATTTACAACTATTACAAAAAACATGATTACAAGACAGTGGTTATGGGAGCATCTTTCCGCAATATTAGCGAAATCAAATGTTTAGCTGGTTGTGATTTACTGACCATTTCACCATCTTTATTAGCTCAACTTAATCAAGAGACAGGTGTTCAACTAGAACAAGTTTTGAGCGTAGAACAGGCTAAAGCGAATAATTCTCCGGATTTACAAAAGATTCATCTAGATGAGGCTAGTTTCCGCTGGCATTTAAACGAAGATGAAATGGCTACATTTAAACTAGCCGAAGGTATACGCAAGTTTGCTGTAGATGCAATCAAATTGGAAAATATGGTTAAACAACGTTTTGAAAGTGCTTAAAAAATCAATAATCAGTACAGAGTTAGGTTATCTATTCATTTCTATATCTTCAGCTTAACATTAATTGAGTTAACAATATTGAATTTAGATCAATTTAAAGTTTTGTAAGTCACGATTATACAGGATTAATACTAATACTAGATTTACATCATGCTTTATATTTAGAACCAAAACCTAAAATGTAATGTTATAAACTTTTTTTTAAACTTAGTATTGTTTTGTTTTATTTATTACAATCAGATCATTTTAAACATATAATCAATTTAGTTTTTACTTTAATTATTATTTTAAATTTTTTTTTTGTTTTTTAATATAATTAAATATATAAATTTATTTTTATTTATAAATTGGATTTCTAAATTTTTTTTATATAAAAATGATCAAAATTGATTGAATAGATATAAAATTTTAAAAATGTTTAAAATTTTACAAGAAACTTTTATTTGTCGTAAATTTAGTGACAGTTTTATATCAAATAAAAATTAAAATTTTATTTTACTTGATTTAAATTTTAGATGTTTTTTCTGAAATATAAATTTATAATTTTTTATAAAACAAATTAAAATAAAAAATAATTTATTATCCATTTTTTTCTAAATAATTTTTTTATTTAACAAAAAAGAAATAAAAAAGAAATAAAAAAATAAAATATAGAACATGAAATTTTTTTAATTATAAATCAAATTAGTCAATTTAATTATGTATTAATAAAGATAAGCAGATTAAAAGTTTAGCTTTATAACTGAATGTCATGTAATTTTTATCATATTTTTTTTTTAATTTTAAATTATCAGCTGACAAATTCGCAATTTTATTTTCTTATTAACATAAACAAGAAGAGTTTCATTAGTTGATCAATTAAGCAAACAATTTTGACTTTTTTGAATTAAGATGAATATCAATAAATAGTATATTTGGTGATAGTTGATAAAAAAGGTGAGTTTCTTTTTGTTTAAGCATCTGTATATTTTTTGCAAATTAAATTTGAATAAGCTTTTATTTTTACTTTTACATAAAAATTCAATCAAGGCAAGTCAATTACTATTATTAATGAATGTGTGTGTGGTTACAGATAAAACTTATCATTTATTTACAAATCATTAAAATAGATTTTTTTATATAAAGTTAACTAGATCTACACAAAAATTTTATTTTAATGTTTTAATATTTGTTATTTTTTGATCATAAGTATTTATTAAATTTTTATTTCTTAATAATAGTAAATGCCGGAAGCAAATGTTTTATTATAGTTGTTAAATAAATATATATATTTATTTTAAATGATTAATTTTTTTGATTTAATTTTTTGATTTTTGTTTTCACAACAAATTAGTCAAACGTAATGATAAAATAATTACTATACGAAATTATTTATTTTCATAAAATTTAAATTGTTTTTAAATTAATTATATCACTTTAGACGTTTAAAAAGGTACTTTCAATTAAGTTTATTTTTTCATTGTTAAGACTTTTTTTAAAATTTTTTTTATCTGAAATGATTACATTTTTTTTTTTCTTAAGCCCATAATTTATACTTTTTCACAAATTTAGATTTTTAATATTATTATATTCTTTTTTTGTTTTTTATGCATGATTAATACAATTCGATTGTTACTTCCTGTTTTTTTTTTAAATAGCCTTTTTAATATAAATTTATTTTATCAAATAATTTTTTTTAAATTTAATTTTAATGTAATTTAAATCAAAAAAAAAATAATAGTCAATTACAAATACAATTTATTAATGTCTAATCTCTAAACTTTGTATGATTTTTTTTTCTATCTAAAGTTAAATTTGTTGTCTCTTTTTTTTGCTAAACCCAGATGGTGTGAATTTTCAATTTGAATTATGTTTGCAAATTTATTTATTTGAACTAAATTTACATTTTAGTTTTAACTTATTATTTATTTGTAACTTAAATGATATAAACAACTTTGCAGTTTTAAATTTTTTACTTTAATTTATATTTTAAATTTGACTTATGCCAATCTAGGCTATTTAAGATTAATTTTTTTTATATATTCTATCTGTTAATATATGCTATACTTAGTATTATCTATGCATAATCTTTTAATATTTTTTTTTTTTTTGCTTTAGATTTGTTAATTTACATAGTTTAATTTATATTTAAAATAATATAAATTTTTTTTCATGTTAGATTTTACAATTTAATTGTCAAAATTATAATTTAGTATTTAATTTTTTGTTAATTATATATATAAATCATAATTAAATTTTTTAATTAAATTTTTTTTTTAATTTTTTTATTAAATTATTAATGTTATAAATTTAGAGCAATTTTATTAATAAAAAGTTTATTAAATAATTAATTAACTAATGTTTTGAAATTATTATTATGATGTAAACTTTTATTATAATTATATATATATTTTATTAGTAAAATAACTTAAGTATAAAGACAAAACTATATTTTTTCTCGTTATAAGTCATTAATGTAATATTTAAGATCAGTAAAGATTAAATTATCCTATATTTTGTTATTATTACATGTTATGTACATAGATATTCAAAACATATTATATATATACTTTAAGTTCCGATAGTTAAAACCAATATTTATCTAGTACTAGATATTGGTAGATTAAGTAATATACCTTTATTTACATTGAATATAACACTTTTTAAGGTTTTATTTGGTTGAGCATTATTTTAGTCTCTCTAAATTAAACTTATAAAATTAACATTCGAAAAGTTTGCCTGACTTTTTTAAATTTCAAAATATTGATAAATAAAATAGTCTTAATTTAGTTTATTTATTATTAAGATTTATTTATATCAATTATAAAATTAAATTTTTTTATGATAAATACAAATAATGTATTTATAATTATTTTAAACATTTAAATTTTTAAAAATGAAAAATTAAAAAAATAAATATAGAATAAGATAAACCTAAACATAAAATAATTAATTGATTTTAATTTTGTGTTTTTTTTTTATATATAAAAACAACCTTTAATAGAAAATATTACAAAATTCTAAACAATGTGCACTTTAAAAAGTTTAAAATTATTAATAAATTATATAAAATATTATTGTTTTAGTACATTGTAATAGTTGTGTGTTCATTATTCTAAAAGCTACATTTTATTTCTACTTACCTTATTTTGTTTTTATCTTTTTTGTTGTTTTTTTTGTTTGTTGTTTCTATTTTGTTTATATAATTTTGTTTTTTATTGAATCAAAACTTAAAAAGTAATTAAATCAAACTATTTCTTAAAATAAAATTTGATAATATTTATTAATTTCTATATTCATTTTGATAAATCATTTTAACAAATTTTATTTATTAATTTAATTAGTTTTAATTTAAATTAAATATAATTAACAATAATATTAAATAAAAAAAAATTATGTTTTTTTTTATTTATATAGTATAAATTTTTTAAAGTTTTTCATTTTTTTATTAAAATTTTATAAAAAAATTTTATTTTTAATCAAATTAAATGATTTTGTTTTAATCATATAATTAAATTGGGATTTTTATTAATTTTAAAAAAATAGTTTAGATAAATATTTATACAACTTATTAATGTTTTATTTAAAAAAAAATTTAATCAATTAGATTAAAAATAGTGTATTTATCTTGTAAATAAGTGAAAATTTTTGGATTATGGAGATTAAATTAATTTACAATTTGTACATAAATATTAAGTTGTGAATACTTTTGTTAAGAATATTACTAAATGAAAATTTTTGCATGTTAAAAATTAGGCGCAGACGTGATAGTTTATTGTATCAGATGCTTTAGCGTTAAATTCCCGCAGACCTTGATGCTCGTCATTTTCAAAACTGCTGTTGTTCAAGCAGTAGATATTTTTTTTTACTATTTTAAACAATTAAATTTAAAGTTATTTTAATTCAAAATTATAATTTGATTTAAGATTATGCATTTTAATTAGTGAATTTTTAATTTTTTTTATTGTTTAAAAGTATTTTATATTGTGTTTTAATTTATTAACTATTTTTTAAATAAATTTAAATATAAAATCAATTTTTTTTATTTAGTAAATTGTTTTTTTATAAATATTATAACATTTAATATAATTTTTTTCATTATTTTTTATTTTTATTAATAAAAAAACATATTTTAATTAAAATTTTCTTTTTAAAGAAAGTGAAATAAATATTTTTTTTTAAAGGTTACAGGTGTTTTTTTTCAATTAAAAATAATATTTTTTTTTAATTTTACACTTTTTTTAACTTTTAAATATTTAATAATTGTTTTTAAATTTGTTTTTTAATTGATCTTAATGTCAAAATATATATATTAGGTTTATTGCTTGTTATTAATTTAGAAATTATTTTTTAAATAACAGATAATAAAATAAAGTATTTAATTATTAATTAAATTCACTTCAATATTCAAATTTAATTTATTAAAAAAAAAATCACGTTTTTGAGCAAAGTGCTTTCCAATTTATTTATTAATTTTTTTATTTATTAAAATTATTAAAATAATGTGTTAATTTTTTAATAAATTGAACATTAAAAATGTATTTTATTAATTGTGTTGAAAAGGCAATTAGGCCTTTTATAATGAATTTATTTTTGTGCTGTTTGCAATTAACATTTAGCGATCTTTATCCAAATGTCAAGCTTCGTCAACATAAAGATCTATCTGCTTTACAGTTATATAAAAGTCTTGCTTGGTTTAATAATTTAAATTCCATCAACAAATATAATGTATCGTCTGTTGATATATTTCAATTACACAAATTAAAAGGATACTCAAAAACTCCTTGCAAGCAAGATTTAGAAGATGCTACTTTTTTTGTTTGTTCTGGAGAACATATAAAAACAATACCAAAATTGACTAATTCCACTGTGTATAAATTGTAAGTATAAAATTTAAAATAAATAAACTAATTAAATAATATCATTAATTAAAAAACTTTATATATTAATATATATGATGTTTGAGATAAAAATAAAAATTAAGTATTTTATAAATGTATATTTTTTAATTTATTAGAAATATTGTTTGATATTTTATTTTTTTAGATTTAATTTGATAATTTCAATACATTAATATGTATAAAAATTTATAAACGAATAAATAAATTATTTTTTTAAAATTATAAACATAATAAAATATTTTTTTTTTTATTTAAAATATTAAATTATTGAATTATTAAATTTTGCTAAAATTATAAATTTAACCTAAAAAACAAGTATTTTTATTAAAAAAAATAGTTTTAATTATTATCTTGGTTTAAAAATCTAAATAATAAAACTTAATAATGTATATACTTTTTCAAAATAAATATACATTAATTATGTATTTATGATTAAAAATATTGATTATTTCATTGACTATTAAAATAAGTGAAAAATATTGTGGCTTATTTTATTTGATTATTAAAATTAAATTTATTTATTAGTTATTTAAATTTTTTTTTAATTTAAATTATTCAAACGTTATTATAAAGTATTATAAGTGTATATCTAATAATTATATTAAAATAGCAAGTAGACAAAAACACAAATATTATAGTTTTTGCTTAATAAAATAATAAAATAAAAATATTTTGTTTAAAAATTTATATTTGTGGTAAATACAATTATCCTTTATCAATAGTGTTTAGTTGTTTATGTAAATGTGTTTTTTTAAATGGCTAAGCGTTTTTAAAATTGTATCACTGCAACCTAACACTTTTAAAAGCATATAAGCATCAAATAATAGAAGTTTAATTGATTTTTAACTAACTTAATACCGCTAAACTTTTATATTTTATTATAAAAAGGAATAAGACTGAAAATCGTGAAAATTATTATCGGTTTATAGTAAAAAAGTTTAGGTTGGTTACTAATAATGTTTTTTAAAATATAACTGACTTTTAGTAAAGCTTTGTGCAATATTTAAAAATATAATGAATAACGCAAAATTGAAATTTTTTAAGACATTGAAAATTTATAGTAATTTTTTATTTTTTTTTATAGAAGTATTAATTTCGATTTAAGTATTTGATAATTAGCATGTTTTTTGTTTAAATTAAGTTTATTTAGGCAGATGCCTTAAATTTAGATTTAAATTAAGTCATTAATGTCATCATAAAAGTATATATTTAGTTTACGTGTACAAAAATAATCTCATAATTGTTAAAAAAATTAAATTTAGTATTATTTATAAAAAAAATTCAGAAATCGAATACTGTTATAAAGGTGAAATAAAAATTTAAAAATTCAATTCAAAGTGTTGCAATAACTAATAAAAATTTTTTTGAATATTATGTTTAAGTATTTAATTTACAATTAAATTAGAAATTTATTAAGTTTTAGTGAATTTTAGTTCATTTATTATTATTTCTTAAATTTTTCAAATTTAGTTAAATAGATTTGATTACTAAAACAGATAAAGTCAATCTACATATGTTTAGCAAGTTAAAAAGTTGAGTTTCACTTTTTTATATCTTCAAATATTCAATTATATTATTGCAAACTAACACAATTAGAAATATGAACCTCTGAACTATAGACAAAATAACCTTAAATAAACAATAAGTTTAATACTGCTTGTTTTGTAAATATAAACAGATAATCATACAATCCTACGGTTGGATTCAACGATTACTTAAATTTCTTTTTTTAAGTAAGATATAGTTGTATAAATATCATTAGATCAATCTCTATTTAAAAGAACTTGAGTTGTAGAATTACAATCAGTAATATTTTTGGACTTCAGGCTATTAATCAAATATTTATTTGAATTTAAATGATGAGATTGATTTGCAGTTTTAAATTATTTTTTTAGTTTTAAGTCAACAAATAGCGCAAGCTTATTTTAAACAACATGACATTTTGTGATTTAGACATTTGTTTTAGGTAAAATAATTTTACTTGATATTTTGACTACTTGATTTTAACAATTTATATTATAGTTTTTCAATATAATTAATAAAAAATTACATTATTTTCACAGTTTGCTTTATTTAATTCAAAATATAATTGACATTTTAATTAATTTTTTAAATTAAAATGAAAAAACTTAAACTTAAAATATTAATTTTTCAAGTTTTATTACAGTAAATTAGAATTATTAAGGTTTTAACTGTTAAAACATTGAGTACTGAATTTTAAGAGATAAAAAATATTTAAAAAAAGATAAATATATTACTCTTATTGTTTATGTAATCAGTTATAATAAAAAGTATTTAAAATTAATTTTTAGCATTTATGTTATTTCATTAAAGTTTAAATTTTTACATTTAAAATTTAAAAAAAAAATTTAAAGTTAGATAAATTTATAATTTATATTATAGATTTATTATTTAAATTGAAAAAAATAATTAATAAACTAATTAAAAATTTAAAATTAAATTGACAAATTAGTTTTCTAATAACTGCCATAGAAAAATATAAAACTTTGAATTCATTTCAAAATGTCCTTTTAAATTTTCATTATGAGTTAAAAAATTAAAAATTTGAACAAAAATTAATTGATATTTAATTTAACCATATTTTGAGATTTTAAACATTCGTTTAAAAAATGAGTATATATAAAGTAAATCGAGTCATTTGATTGTTTATTTTTAATAGTTTTCAATGGTTTTACTTCTTTTTTTTTTAAAAACGCACGCAATCATTTATAAATAAAATTGCTTGCAATTTTATTTTTTTTTTTTATAATTTTTTTTTTGTTTTTTCAGTTGTTTATTGCTATTTGACTGTTCACCGTCTTATTATATATTTATAAATACATATTTTCAAATAAATTTATACAAGTGCAATCTTGCCATTATTAATTTTGCATTTGTTACAATTTCACTAACGTTTAAATTGTTCATTCTTACGCCTGTTTAACTTGTCTATCTTGTCCACACTTTGCCCTGCATCATTTGCATGTTCGTCTATTTAACTTGCTTTCTTGACAGTTTTGCCTTTTTTTTTAAGTTGCAACATAGTTCATGTTTATTATTTTGTTTGTAATTTCTTGTTTTTTTTTTGGCTGTCATTCTGACCTCTACCCTGACCTAAATTTTGTTTTCAACCTGTATTTTTTTTTGTAACTATTTTTTGTCTATATCAAGACAAAAAATTTGTATTTTTGCATGACTCTTTTGTTTACCTGCTACTTGATTGTAATAGGTCGGTATATTGAATGCTTATAATTTAAATGAACTTTCGAATGATTTATTTTGTATTTAATAATGTCAAATATAATATGGGTTTGCCTAAATTTTGAAAAAAAGTAATTGAAAAAAAAAGATTGTAAGTAATTTTTACTTTATTTGTATGGCAAACAATATTTTTTATCATTTTAAAGTGTCCATCAATAAAACTTTGTTTAATTTTGACTTGTTTTTATACAGACCAAAAAAAAATATTTTATTCAAAATGTCAGAATTATATTAGTAATTTTTGATAAAAAAAAAAATTTTGATTATAAATAGCAAATCAAAAAAATTTTAAATGGAAAATTTTTTTTTAACTTAAAAGGAATATATTTGTAATAATACTAATTTTATTTGTTGCACAATATTTAATTGTAATCAGTTTTTATTTAAAATGTTCATATTTGATTTGATTTAATTTTTTTTATATAACAATTTATTTGTTTTTTAAATGTGACAAAAGGAATACATTTATTTAATTGAAAAAAAAATATTTTTAATATTTTTATATTTACATTTTGTTTATTAATTTTATCTTAATTAATTTAAATGGTAAAAATTAAAATAATAAAGAATAAAAAAAATGCCAACGGCAAATAATATTATCAATTGAGTTACACTAACAAAAATTTAATTTGAATTTTAATTAAGAAGTGCTTTATTTTATTAAAGTATTGATAATTAATTATTAAATTTAGTAACTAATTAGTTATTTTTTTTATTTTTTTTTAAATTAAAATTTTTTTTTTAAGAATATACCTTTGTTAATTTAACTTGCATTTTAACTTCAATTATTAAGTTGCTTATAGTTGCTTAAGATTGGGTAAATTTAAATGTAGTAGTTTTTAACATTTTGTTTTTTTTTTTTAATAAGAAATGTATTTCAAATCAGCACTATTAAATAAAATTTTTTTAATTGATTTTAAAAAAAAATATTTAATTTATTAAGATAATTACATGAATAATAAACTTGTTTTTTATTTATTTTTAATTTAATCAAGTTGACTCTAAATGTTTGACTAAATTGTATAAAATCATACTTTTTTTTTAACATATGAGTATAGTTTCATATGTAAATTTTAAACTAATTAGATTTTGAGATTAAACTTTAATTAATTCAAATTATTTTGTTTTAATTAAATATCGATTTTCAATATTCGTGTTATATTTTTTTTAATTTAAAAATCTTTGATTTAAATTTGATTAGTATAAATATTTACTTAATTGTTTATTTTTATAAAAAATAAATAAATAAAAAAAGTTAAAAATAAACATAAATAAAACATCAATATTTTTTTTTATTTAAGTCTTCTATTAAAAATAAATTAAATAAGCGGATAAAAAGTTAAAAATTAAATTATTTTATATTTAATAATTCAAATAATTAAAAATATATATAATGTCAATTTATAAATAATTTAATATTTTTTTTTTATTATAACTATTTTTTTAAAATAAAATCAATTTTTTTATAAAAGGTTATTTCGTTTTATTTTTTAACAATTTTAAATTTAGTTTTAAGTTTAGTTTAGAATTTTGTATATAATTTTATAGCATTTTATTTATTTTTTAACTATTTAAATTAAAAATAATTAAAAAAATTTAAATTAAATTAAACAAATTATTTGAAAGTTGGCTTATTTATAAAAATTTAATTTTGATTAATTTTAAAAAAGATTTTACTTTTTAAAATTTTATGTTAAATTTATTATTTAGGTAAATTATTATTAAAACTAGCTTTAAATAAGTCATAACTCTAAATATTATGTAAAATTTATAAATTATATTTATAATGATTAAAATAAATTTTATATTTTAAGAGATATACACAATTTTTTTTAATAATTTTTATATTGTTTTTTTTTAATTTTAATGTTTTCTGCGAAAACTTTTTAAATCAAGAAATATAGTTTTAAAATAAATTTTTTTAATTTAAAATAGATTATTATTTATTTATTTTAATTTATAACTAAATTTATAGAATTTTTTTTTTAAATTTTATATTTTTTTATTGGCAATTATATTTATTTGTGCAAATTTTTTAATTTTTTTTTTTTTTTTGAAAGGATTAATTATAATAAAAAATATTTACTATAAACATTTTACATAATAATTTTTTAAAATTGATTCTTTACTTTACTTATTTAATGATTATTTTTTGCAGATTACCTGTTTAGATAAATAAGTCAAATATTAGCCAATGGCTATTTAAGTTAAATTTTTGAATACAATTGGAAATCGCTATAGGCTGTTTTTTTAAGTTTAAATGTATTTTTATTCATTTTAGATTTAAATTGTTAAATTCTAGTAGTTTATTTATTATTTTTTTATATATTTTTTTTTAATAAAAGTAATATTTATTTTTTTATTTTATTTTTATTTTTTTTATTAAGTTAATATTTATTTTTTTTATTTAAAATATATTTTAATTTAATTTTTTTTTTATTAATAATTCTATTTGTATAACAAATAATAATTAGTTTTCTCGTAAATTTAAATTGTTTTTAATAATTAATTTACATTTATTTTTTATAAAAAAAAAAATACTTTTTTGGATATAATATGTTTTTTTTTTATCAATTTAATAAAGTTTTTAATTAAAAATTAAATTTTTAAAATTTAATTATAAATTATTTTAAATTTACAAATTAATAATATTTTAAAAGTTATTTATATCTTATAAAATTTTACAAGATAAATATTTTTTTAGTTAAAATAATAAATTTTATAAACATTAACAACTTATTGCTTGTCAAAATGATTAGTAATATTAAATTTTAAATTTGCCATAAAAAAGTTATTACATTACATAAAATTGTTATTAATTTATAAGTTTGATTGTTTAATTTTTTATTTTTTTTAAATTTATTTAATATTTTTTGAATAGAATAAAATTATGTTTAGTCTATTTAAACTAATTTTGATTAATTTAAAATAAGTTTAATTTAGCTATTTTTGTTATGAATTGTTATAATACTATAAATATTTTTTTTTTATTAAATTACTTAAATTACTTATCTATTTTTTTTTTATATAACTTTATAAGTTTGATTCTTTATGGTTATAGGCAATCATTTTTATAAAAAAATTTTATTTTTACTTAATATATCTATTTTAGTAAACTTATTATTTTAACAAAATTTTTATTTTATACATTGATAACTAAATTATAAGATATTAAGTCGTTTACTTGTAAAAATAAAATAAAACAGATTGAATTTTTTTATTTCAATTGTTAAATTCAAAGATTTTTATAAAATCTCAGTACTATAAATATAACCTATAAATATATTAGTGTAAATTTTAAAATTTTAATAATTTTTTTTAAATATTTTTAATAATTTATTGAACAACAATTTATTTCCATGTATTTAAATTTTTTTTATAATAATTATTTTTAATCTTTTTTTACCATTTTATTGTAAATTTTGAATTTTTTTTTCTATTTAAGATTTTATTTTGATTTAAAAAAAATTTTAAATGGTTTTTTTGTTTTTCAAAAAAAATATATGATAACTTTAAAATATTTTAACTTATTTATTTTCTTTAAATTATTTTAGAATTATTTAAATTGTTTTACTTTTATTAATTCATTATTAAAAAATATTTATAGTAAGTTTGTTTTTTGTTACATTGAATAATTTTTTTTTTTTTTGACTTTATTTTAAATTTAATATTTTTTGTTACTAAAAATTTGTTATTTATTTAAAATTTAAAAATTTTTAATAATTTAAATATTTTAATATAAATTGCATAATAGCAAAATGTATTTTTATTTTTTATAGCTTTAGTCTTTTATTATTTTTCTTTTTTTTTTTATTTATAATATTTTTTATTTTTTCAAATAAATTATTAAAAAAAATTTTAATTATAAATATTAAATAATTATTAATAAATAATAAAATGTTTAAATTTTATATATTTGTTTTATTAAATATCTTTTTTTTTTCTTGATTTAGTTTGATTACTTGATTAATTATTTATTTAATATTTATTCAGCATATATAAATTTTTAAGTTATAAATTTTTTGTTAGATAGTTTTGTTTGCGATTTGTTTTTGTATTTTTAAATTGCAATTTAGTTTAAGATATATCTTTTGTAATAAATTTGTATCTAAAATAACTTTTTGTTTATGCTATCTGTCTTAAATTTTCGAAAAAAAACTTATTGCAAAATTAACTTTTAACTATCTATTAGTTTGATTGAGTTTGAAAAATTATTTCTGATATATGGTTTTAGAAAATTTTTACATAAAAATTAGATTTTACTCATTAATTTTACTTTATTTTTGCCTTATATTTTCTACTTTTTTTAGATATATTAGATTTTTAACCTCATTTTAAGTAATTTTTTTAAATATGAATAAATAATTTTTTAAATTTTATTAAAAAATATTTTATTTATTTATAAAAAAAAAAAATAATAGATTTAATCATTTTATTAAAAACCGGATATTAAAATAAATGTAGAAATTCTAATAAACATTTTTTTTTCTAATTTTTAGTTTAATAAAATTTAATAATTTTTATTATTAAAATAAAAAATTAATTTTTATATTAGTGTAAAATATTTGAAACATTTTATTTATTTTTAATTAAATTATTCATCAATATATTTATGTTTTTTATTTTAACTTAATTATTCAAATTAAAATTTTTATTTTTTATTTATTTTTTTTTATTTAAACCAGCTAAAAAAGTTAAATCATTAATAAAAATCTTAATTATAATCAGTGAATGAGTCAAAACAAATATTAGTTTACTATAAAAATACACAATTAATTTGATAAAAGAAAACCTAAATAAATATATAGAAGTATCAAATGTTTATTGATTAATTATTCATTTTTGTTTGGCTTTGTCAAGTTAAATTAAATTAGAGATTAAACCTTGAAATTGAAAAAAAAATTGTTTTTGAAATAGGAGAATAGGTGAAACCAAATAAAATTTTAAATATCTAATTTGTAATTAGCTGTGACATTTTAAGTTTTTTTTTTAATATTTTTTTTTTTTTGTTTAAAAATATTTAAAAGTAAATTTTATTCATTTTATTTAAATAAACTAAAAAAAAAATTTTAAAAAAAAATATTATATACAAAGTTAATGGTCGTTTTTGTGAGTTAACAAAAAATATTTTTATTTTTATATTTTTAAAAAAGATGGACTAAGCTAAAAAAATATTATTATCAAAAAAAAACAAAAAAAAAAAACATAAATCATTAATTAATTTATTATAATGAAAAATACAATTAAAATTAAAATTTTAAAATTCTAAAAAATATTAATTTAAATTTAAAGTAAAAAAATGTTATTGTAAAAAAAAAAAGAATAATATTTAACTAGAATCTTTAAAAAAAATTATAAATATAACATATTTTACCATTTATAGATAATTATTATTATAATTACATTATAAATATTATTATATATTAGTTTAAAAAGTTAATAGTTTGAAAGATATAACAATTTTTAAAAATTTCTTATATTTATATTGAAATTGTAAGGTTGCTGAAACAAAAACATGCATCTATTACATAATTTAAAAATTACATTTTAAAGTTTTTTTTTAAAGTTTTAAAACGTAATTAATTAAAAATAAATATTTTTTAAAAAAATTATAGAAATTAATTTTGTAGTAAGTTATTTACTACGAAGGTAATTAAATTAGGATACTGGGATTGACGGTATTGTAAAATCGCCCTTTATTAACAAATAAAGCAAAAAGTTACAAAAGTTAGAGTTAAGACAGCGAGCTCTAAAACATAAGTGTCTTTTTTCTCTGTTAAAGTTTTCCTTTGTCTTTTTCGGGATATCATAACTTCACATTCTTTAAGACTTATGTTATCTTTTGGTCTGCCTCATCAGTAACAGCAAGTGAGTATTACTGTAACAATTTCAATACAAAAGGTTAGTCATAACATTGCGCGTTACTAACTAGCAATTGTTAAAGTACACTTCTTTAGCTCTCATAGCTAATTTAATATTAATAATCATTCAATTTACTACAATTTATATTTTTTCAATAATTTTTATATTAACTTTTTTTATAATTATGATAAATTTTTGTCATTTGTTTAGTCGTTTTTCATTTTTTTTTTTTTTAAATTAAATATGATATAAACGAAAAATTAGTTATAAATATATCACTTAATTAAACAAATTAAATTTTTAAATAAACAAAAATTATAGTAAAAATAAAATTTAAAATTACATTTTTTTTTTTTGTTACATATAGTAATTAGCATATTTTGTTTTAATATCGATATAATTTTGTTTAATTTTTTTAAATTAATCCTTTAAAGGTCATAGGCAAATATATGAGCCTGTTATTTTTAAATAATAATATTTTTATTATTTCTGATTTTTAAGTTTTAATTTTTTGTATCTATATTAAATAAACCTTTTTTACAATTTAAAAAAAAAATTGTAAATTGTTGCAAAAACAATAAAAAAATTAACAATATAAGAACGGCTTAATTTTTTTTTGTGTTTAAATTTCATTTGCGTTTAACATAGCATAAAAATACTTGTTTTAATAAAATTTTATGTGCATTTCTATGCTGATCTTATATCTAAGTGTAAAATTGTTAAGAAAAAGAAAAGTAAGACACATTATTTATAAAGACTGAAAAATAACCTAAAGACAGATTTAGGTCATAAAAACAAATATAAACCAATATATTTTAAACTTTAATTTAAATGACTAAAAATATTTTTTTTTAGATTTTTTAATAATTGTATTTTAATAAAATTTTTATATTTATTTAGTAATCAGAATTTGCTAAATTATATTTTTTTAAATTTAAAATATTTTATAAAACTTAATTAATAAAGGTCAAGCCTAACCATGAATTATTAAAATTTTAAGTCTTAAATCTTAAAGAAAAAATTTAAAAAAAAAATATTTTTAGCAAATAAAGAGTAATTTATTTAAGTACTAAAATATTAAGAATTAAAATTTTTTTTTTTTTAAATATTAAAAATATTTTGAAATTTGATATTAAAATGAAATGATTGAACTAAAACATTTGTTTTTTAAATATATAAATGTTATTTATAATAATTGTTTTAATCATAAAATTTAAAAAATAATTAAGTATTTAAAATTAATAATCTTTATTTTTTCAGATATTTTATTTCATTTTTTTAAAAAATAGTTTAAAAAAAATTTGCATTGATATGCTATGTTATCTTAATAAAAGTTAATTAAAATAAAAAATAATTTTTAATTTTAGATTATAATTTTAGAAAAATAATATATAGTTGATACTATTTTTACTTGATTTTTTTAAAATAACTAAGTAAACAGGTGATCTTTTATTTAATATAACTTTCATTTATTTAACACAACTCGTTTGTTAAATAACTTTACATTAATCTTTATAGTTTTTCGCTTAAAATATCTATTATATTATTTTTTTAATAAAAATATCATCTTAAACTTTTAGTAAATTTCTATTATAACCATTTTTTTTATAAAAAAGCTAATAGCAATAAAGTTAGATTAGTATTAGATGTTATTTTAGTTTTTTTGTTGTTTAAAGTAGAATTTAATGTATTTAGAGTAGTACTTTATGAACATTTATCTCACAGTAAAAAATTGACCAAAATGATACTAATAAAATTTTTTTTTATTTAAAGTTAAGACCTAGTTTGATTTGTTTGTATGTTTATATTTGGTTATAAAAAACTGAGTATCTTATTATTTTCAAATAGATCTAGAATAAAAAATGATTATTTTTAAAAAAAAAATTATTTTGTTGCAAAATAATTTTAAAAATTAAAGTTATTTTATTAAATTGAAAACAAACACAAAATTGTAACTATGATATTTTATCATATCATAATAATTATTTTTATGTATTTTTACAATTAAAATTATAATATGGTATATAAATAAAAAAAAAAATAAGTAGATAGTTTATCAAAGTGTCTAAAATTAAACTTTTAGTTTGATAATTTATTTACTTCCGTTTTTTAGGTTTTTAGGTTTTTATTTTACTTATGTCACTAGAGAAAAAAAAGTTCAGGTGTAATAATTATTTGTCATAACAAAAATAAAATTGATACGTATTTATAATTTTTTGATTTTTTAAAAAAAATATTCTAATTTGCTAATCAAATTTAATTTTAATTTATAATTTGTTTTTTATTATTATTTTTTTTAATTTATTTAATGTTTAAATTTGTAAATATTATTTTGTCAATAATTATAAAACGTCATTATTTTAATATGATTGACACTACATTTTAACTATATATTTAAATATAAAATAAGTTATTGAATTGTTTATAATTAATATAAATCTTAATTATATTTAGTAAATATATATATTTGTTTTAAATTTTTACAAAAAAAATAGTTTATTTTATGAAAATTTTTTTTACTTCATGTTTTTAGTATTTTTTATTAATTTTTATTGATTTAATTTTTTATGATTATTTTTTTACTTTTAATATTTACATTTTGTTGTTATACTTTTTTTTTAAATAAATAATTTATTTTAAGATTTCATAGTATTTAAAATTAAATAAATTATTTAGGTGTAAATTTTTTTTTTTAATTTTTTATTTTAATTAGTTTATAAATATAATAATGTAACAAAATATTAATAGATATTAATAAATATTAATAAAATATATATGGCAATAATAATAATTTTAATTTATAATGATAAATAGTTACCCCAATAAAAAAGTATTACTATAACTAATGTATCCACGTCAGAAACTTTAATAACTAACACAGGTATTTAAAATGCATACCAAAAATCTAGTTTAAGTAAAACATTACCAAGTGGTAAAACCATGCTTAAAACAAACCAGAGAGTCAAAATCCACAAAATAAAATAGTTTTTAATTTTTCTTATATTAATTTTATATTTTTGAACAATATTTTATAAAAAAATTTTATTAATATTATTTATATATTTATTTAAATAAAATGTAATCTTTTTGTATTAATCATTTATTTAAAATGATGTAATTTTAATAAAAAAAATATAAAATAATTACTGATTTAAATGCTTTAAATTTAAATTTGATTTTTTCGATTTGAAAAACTGCTTATTTGACTGGGATGATGTCTTAAATCTCTGAACTTAAAACACGGACTTTAACACCAAAGTAAAATTCTCGTTTTTTAATTTCAAAATAATTTTTAAGATACTTTTTAAATGAAGTTTATTCTTCAAGTGAAATTCTCAAATCTGTCTCGATTTCAAATCCAGACTTCTCTACTCTTCTAGTACAATTTAGAAGGGTGAAGGTCAAAGATCTCTTATACTTTTATATATTTCACTTACAAATGTGTAAGTTTATTCAGTTAAAACACTAAGTCTAGGCAAAAATCAAATATTCATATATAAATGTAATTTGGTTATATGACCTTAGGTTATATCTTTAGATAGTGATTTAATTAGTAGTCATAGCTATCTACCATCAAAGTCAGGATTAACAGTCTAGTACTAGCAAAGGTTTACATACCAAACGTTACAGTAGAAAGTACAACTCAGTCTTTACGCATCTACCTACAAGACTATCCTTTACACCTTTTTCGGATTAGAATTCTCAGCTAATTTCACTACTCAATTATAAAACTAAAACTTACTAAGTAAATGAGACATAGATTAAAGGATTGCTATATATTTATCTATTTAATTGTATAACCATATACTTTAACAAAAACCTTTAATTTTTTATTTTTATAATAATTAGCAATATGTTATTAACTATATTAAAGTTACAATAGTTTATAAATTTTTAAATTTAAATTTTTTTTTAGTAATATTTCATTTATTTTTTTTTTATTATGCAAATATAGTTTTATTTGTTCTTACCTTTGAGTAATTTATGTCATTTTTTTTTTGTTTTATTCATCATTTACATAACTTTTACTTATTTTTGTAAAATTACATTTTATCATTTTAACAGTTAACTTATTATTGTAATTTTTTTTTATAATTATAAATAAGATAAATAATTTTAATACTACAAAAATTAATTTAAATTAAAATTTTTTTGGTCAAAGAGAAAGTGATTAACAAAAAAGAATTTAACAAATTATTATATCTATTTAAAAATTAAAAAAAAAAATTTTTTACACTTCAATTATTAGTTTAGTTTAATTTATTTGACTTTTATAAATTATAGAACTTTATCCAAAACTGCTATTGACTCATTAAATCAAAATGCTTTGGATTTTTGTTCAGAAACATTGCGTGATTTGTAAGTAGAATCTAACTTTAAGGTTGTTTTTTTTTTTATTTAATTAAATTAAAATTTAAAATTTTTTAATTTTAATATTGTTAATAAAGTTATTTTGTTATTTTTATATAATTTTTGAATACTTTTGAAATTTATTTATAAATTAAAAATTAATTTAAATTGTTATTTTTTAGTTAGATTTTATTTTTCTTTGGTTTTAACTATTATACTAATTGGTCAGTTTTTTTTCATGTATTTTGTGATTATATCTAATTATAATTAATAAAAAATTAGTAATATTTTAACTGCAAAACGTCTTCGATATATTGAACCATTTATATTTAAACGGATTCGTTATTTACGAAGTGTGTAAGTATAGATTATTTTTATTTAAACAATTGTATTTAATTTATTCTTTTATTGAATATTAATTAAAGTATTTATTTTATAAATTTTTTATTAATTTATTTATAATTTTTAGTACTATTAAGCAAGCGCCTTTACTTAAAATGATTGCTGATGAAGTTTTTACAGGATCTGTATCAAAATTTTCATTGTATGTAATTTTTTTTATTATTTGAAAATTTATAAATATTTTTTGTTTAATTTTATCATTTTAGAATAATAATTCAATCAGGATTAGAAATAATACCTTCCTTAAAAAATTTTCAAACCAATGAAATAATTTCAAAAATGTATGTATTTAGCAATAGAACCTCAAAGTTATTTTAAATTTAAATAGTATAATTTTTTAAAATATTGTTAATAACTATTATTGCTTTCATGTGATGTAGACATGTTGATTTACACTAAATACTAATCACCTTGTACTATTAGGTTAAAAAAAAAGAAGTATTATATTTGACAATCCGCTTTTTTTACGCATAACTCGGTTATACTTGCAAAGAACAAATCATAGAAAAATATTAATTAAGAAGATTACTAAAATAAAACTTATAATCAATTTATAAAATCAATAATAATTTTTATGTCAATTTTATTAAACAAGCACTTTTTATTTTCATGTAAAATTATTATAGTTAAAACTTTCTCTTCTATATTTAAGAATTTTCTTAAGATTGGATCATTTGTGTCATATCAATTATGATTTATTAAATCAATTTTTACAAATAATAAAGATTAAAATAGTAACCATATAGCGTACCCATGCACCAACAAATATGGGAGTATCATATACATTATTAACCTTAACAGTTATACTATGTCTGTTCTTAATATTTTTACAATTATGTGTAAAGTAACCTAGGCTTAATTAACAATACAAATTAAGTTTAACGAGTATCAAAAGTTTTATTACAATTATATTATATGTATTATATACGAAAAAGGATTTAATTTTAAGTAATATTTTATAATTTTGAAGTATGTAAGCTCTAAAATTGATGTTAATTTTTTATTTTAATATTATTTTGCAAAAATACAAATTACTTTTAAGTTAATTAATATTTTCTAAATCCTTAAAACAATTGCCTTTTTTTTTTTGTTAGATTTCAATTGTTTCCTTTATTTAAGATAATTTTTAATAAAAATATTGTTTTAAAGGAATTTTAAAGGTAATTTTATTTTAAGATTATTTTCCTAAATACTTTTGTTACCTAATTAACTTAAGCTAATTTGTTGTAAATTTTTTAACTTAGATTATTAATACTTTCATCTTAAATCCTTTTTTTAGTTTAAATTACTTAATAGTTGTTATTTGATGTTTTTTATCATCATTACTTTGTTTTTTTTTTAATATATTTAATTATTTTAATTTAATAACAAAAATTATTTGTTGTTAAATTATTATTTTAATATTTTTTATTTATTTTTTTTTATAATCTTTAAGGCAATTCGATAATAATAAAATAAAAACACTGACTACATTTAGCACAAATGTAACAACAGAATATATGTAAGTAAAAATTTAAATTGTATTTTTTTTATAAATCAAAATTAATTTTATTAATAAAAATTGAAACTTATTTTTATATATAATTATATATGAAATTAGGAGTATTGAGTACAATTTAATTGAATCAATAAATAACTATGCATTTGATGGATCTAATATAGCCGAATTGTATGTTAATTTTTTATATTTAAACCATTATAATTTTTATTTTAAATATTTAATTTATATTCAATAATTTTTAAAATATAAACTAATTTATTTTTAAAAATATATTTTCTTTTAATTTTTTTTATATTTTTTTATTAGACAGACAAAAAAATTTTTTTATTTATAATACAAAGGTATTAAAATAAAATTAGTTAAAATACTTTTTAATAATATTTGTTTATTACGGTTATAAGTTTATTCTAATCATAACAAATTTTTTTTTTTTTTTAATAAATATGGAATAAAATATAGAAGTTTTCGCGGTAATCGTAAACTTACTTTCATTGCTGAAGATGCTTTCAAAGGATTAAAAAATTTACGTACTTTGTAAGTATTTTGTTTTGGTTTTTGTTTTAAAAATTTTATTATTTAATATTACAGATTATAAACTTATAATTTAACCTTAATCAAGATTACTTTATAGAATATAAATATTAAACAAATAAATTGTTTTCACAAATCACATTACTTATTCAAAGAAGTTATAATAAAGGCAAAATTTTTGTCTTAATAAACTTTTTTTAATTTAGAATAAATTGTATCAATTTTTTTTTTTTTATCTCAAATACTAACTTTAAATTAAATTATTATGGGTATAACTTAAGCGGGTACTGTAAGAAACAGTATTTTGTAAATGTTATAAAATTTACTTTTTAAATTAAATACTATTAAAATTTTTATAAAATTTTATTTTAAATCAAATAAAGCTTTTTTATTTTGGTCTATTTCCTTTTCTTGTATTTTTCATTTTCATCGCGTTTGATTTTTAAATGTGTTTGCACATCAGTTTCATTACATAGTTATTCACTTAAGTTTATTTATTTTTAAATTTAAATTTTTTTTATTTAAAAAAGTTTAAAATATCTTATTTTTACAATTTTTGTAGTTTTATTATTTTTTTAATACATTTTTTAAAAATGAAAGATAAATCGAAGAGTTTGAACAGTTTATTTTTTAAATTTATAAATTTCTGGCATTTTATTTAAATTTATTTAATTTTTATTTTTTAAATATTTAATTTTAAGTAAAATTTATAATTTATAAATTTTTTTTAATGATTATAATTTAAAAATTTTACGTTACTTTTTTTTAAATAATTAGTTTAATGAATATTTTAAATTTATATACATATTATAAATAATAAAGCACCTTAAGCACTTAAAAATAAATTTAAGATTTATAATTTTGTCACATTTTAAAAAATATTAATAAATTTATTTATTGGTAATTATATAAAAACTTTGTTTTAATTTACTTTTAATGTTTTAAATGTGCTTGATTAAAATAAAAAAATTATTTAATAGCTTAAAATTTTTTATTCTATTTTTAAATAAATCACTAAGAATTTATTATGTTTTAGTTAAATTTATTATAAATAATATATAATTTATTTTTTGAATAATTTAAATGAATAAATTTAAAAGTATTTTTATTTTTTTTTTACAATTAGAAGTTTTTATTTGTTAAATAAATTTTATCAATTTATTGAAAAATAAAATTGTTTTAACTTTATTAATTTATTTTATTTATTTTTTATACTTTTTAATTATTATGTGATTGATGACTTTAATTAATCATAATAATTTTTTTTTTTTTATATTAAGTTAATAGATTATAATTTTAACATTTTTTATTATATAAATTTTTATTTTTAATAAAATTGCTTTATTTAAAATATTTTAAAATATTTAAATTTATATTTTTTTTTCAATTTTTTTATAATTAATTTATTTCTAAAATACATTTGACTTAAAAAATTATATATTTCAAAAGAATTTATATATAATTTTATATATAATTTTAACATTGCATGTAAGTAATACAAAATATAAAAAAAATTTTTTTTTTTTTGTAATTTATCCATATTACTTAATAATTTTACTACTTAAATATACGTTGAATTATAAATCATATATATTTATAGATTCTTAAAAATTGTTTGATAAAATTAATTTATAAATAACATTTTTAACAATTTTATATATGTATTTAACAAAAAAAATAATATTTTTATATATTTTAAAATAAAATCATAATTATAAAAGTATTTTTGTTTTTTAAAAATAACATATTGACTGACACTATTAATTTACGTATTATTATTTGTGATTGATAATTAATATCAAAACTTCTAAACAAAATTTTTTTATAATAAAGTTTTTTTTTATTTTATTTTTTTTCAAATCTAAATTTTATTTTTTAATAATTATAAAATTATTTATATTTTTAATTAAATTATTTAAAATTGAAATTAATTTTTTTTTTAACATATAAAAATATAAATTTAAACAAATTTATATAAATTTTTTATATGGGAATATAAATCAATATTTTATGTAAATAAAAAAATAAATATTTTTAAGTGCCTATAGCTTAAAAAATATATTTATTTTGATTTGTCATTTTTTTATATTGTATAGCAAAAATTTAGTTTACCTAATAAGTACAAATTAAATCCATGCTAATTTGGAATATAAATTGAATCTTACATTACACTGATTTTTATTATATGGCATTAGACCACAGGAAATCATTAAGCAAAAAACTTTAATGATGATAAATTTTCTGTTATTTTTAATAATTTTTCAATAAAAAAGCACAATTTTTATATTTTTATAATAATAAAAAATTTATGTCAATTTTGACATTCTGCATATACTTAACCTGTGTTTATTTCCACTTATTTTTTTATTTATATTACTATTGTATATTTACTTTATTTATTGTTAAAAAATATGTGAATATAAAATTTTTTTCTATTATGCTGAAGTAATTTTTTTTGTCTTAAAATAGTAATTTTGCTGTATTTATTTAAAATAGTTTTGTTAAATTTTAATTATTTGTTACTTTATGTAGCTTTGTTTAAATGTGAGTCTTTAAATAGTTTATTTTTCTTTTTTAATCTATATTGGAGTTTTGAAATAATGAATATTAAATGAAGAATTCTAATAAACAAAATTTCCAAAAAATTTTCAAAAAGTAGCATTTTACAACATTTTATTTTATTTATTATTTTTGCTTATTTTGATATTTATAAAATTTTATGTATTAAACTTGTAATGCAACTTTAGTTATCTTTACTATCTCTTATTGTAAATACTTCTACATTGATTAAAATTGTTATTTTGTTTAGGTTTAATAATATATTAAAAATTCTTAAGATTTAAGCTTATTTGCTCATCTTGATACAATAATTTTTTTTTTAATACTAAAGTTTAAGTATTTTCAATAACTTTGCATATTCAATTTTAAATATATGCAAAAAAAAAATTTAAAATAAAAATAATTTTTAAGTTTAAATTATTTAATTTATTTTACTTGATAATTTTTTTTTAGTTTTAATCAATCACATTTTTCATTATTTTTTTTATTTAAATAATAAATAATATTTAAAAAAAAAATTGTTTTGCAATTTTTTAATTACTTATTTAACATTTTTCTTTTAGCCTTTAGTTATTTTATCAAAAAAATTAACACCATAAATTTGAATTGTTTTTACCTAAGGCAATTTAATTTTAGTTAAGTAAAGTAGAGAAAAAATTTTACATAAAATTAAACTAAAATAAAAACAAAATAAAGTATCTAATATAATCAACAAAATAAGATTGAAAACTATTTTGATTTTGTTTCAATTGAATCCATCAATAAAATTAATTTAAAATAATTTTTTTTTAGTTAGATTATATTTAATTATAATGAATTTATGTTCTTGTTAGGATAATAAGATAATGATTAAAAGACATTACAATAAATTTTTTTTTTCTTTATATATAATGTTTATATTTTTATTTTACATGATTGATTCAAATGACTAAATATTAATTATTTGTTTTAATATAATATTTATTTTTGAAAATATGGTTTTATTTATTAAATAAAAATTTGACAATTTTTTTTTTGATTAATAATTTTTTCTTTATTATATTTAAAAAGTTTATTTGAAATTAATGCATTAGTCTTGATTTATGATCAATTTGTTAGTTTAATTAGAATTGTGAATAAAAATTTTTACTTATTGCTTATAACAAAATTAAATTTTATTTTTAATAATATTCAAATTAAATTTCAAACTAAATCTTTGAAATACTAAAAAAAATTAATTTTATAATTTTATATGGATAATGCATCACTTACAATTAAAAAAAAAATTAATTAGTATCACTGAATCAAAATTTAATTAAAATAATTTTTTTTTTTAAATTAAAAGAATATTTAAAGTTGAAATAAAAATTTATTATATTCTAAATATAATTATAAATCTTTATTATAATATTTTTACTATTAAATTTATATAATTTTTCGATTATATTCAATTTTATAAAAAAATATTTTTGAACAATTAATTTTTATTTTATTTTTTATATCTAGTTTAACAAAATTATTTATTATTATTTTAAATTTAGTTTATATTTTTTTTTTTTTTTTTTGTTAAATTTATTTAGATAAGATGTATAAATTTAATAATTCTTGTAATTCAATTTTAAAAAATTTAGTATTGAATAATGTTTTTCTATGTATATTTAAATATTTATTATATCAAATTATACTCATAGATAATGTAATAGTTTTTCAGTTGATATTTAAATATATTTTGGTTAGCATAAAATCAGGTTTAAAAATTAAATTAAAAATAAAAAAACAAAAAAAATACAAAAATATATTAAAAGTCATAAATAAAAATAAGCAAGTCAATTGCTTACGTGATTCAATAAAAATCAACTTCTTATTTAGATTTAGAATATAAATTTTGATATTTTTAAACATAAAAAATTTTTATATTTTTTTTAATCTTACGCATTTTGTTTTAATTTAAATTAAAACAGTTCAAGTGTGAATTTGAACTAAGCAATTTTTACAGTTTAATTTATTATTTAATTTATTTAATAAAAAAATTTTATCAACGTTAAATATTTTTAATTTTTTTAATTTATTTGTTTTTTTATTTAAATTTGGGTTAATTCAATTTTATTTGTTTTTACTTTGTCAATTTTAAACAATTTTTATTTTTATTTTATAATTAAATTTTTTATTTCTTTTATAAAAGTTTTTAATAAATACAAAATGTTTTTTAAAAAAATATATATATTTTCATATTTTATCCAAAAAAGTATTTTTAGTTTTTAAAAAATATAATCTATATTTACATTGTATTAATTTAGTATTAATTAAAAATTAATATCAGTTTTTTAATTGTGTTTATAATTTTTTTATTATTATATTATTCAAAAATTTTAAAACAAAAAATTTAATTAAACCTAAAATTATTTAAATTGGTGAGTATAAGAAATCAGTTTAATATGTTTTATTTTAGAAAAATAATAATTAGCAATTACTATTTTTAAATTAATTATTTTATTATTATTATTTAAGTTAAATAAATAAATATTAATTATTAACCATTATTTAAAATAATGAAAAAAGTATATATTTTTTAAAAATGTAAATAAATTAAATTGATAAACTTTAATACAAATTAATTTAAAAATTAATCATTTTTTTTTAAACTAAATCTACATTTTATGATTTAGAGACTTATCTCAAACTAGCATATCACATTTACCAACTAATGGACTAACTGATTTAGAAGTAATTCGTCTAGTAGACACCTTTACTTTGAAAGTATTTCCATCAATTTTTAGTTTTTCACATATGAAAGAAGCCCATCTTACCTATCCTTATCATTGTTGCGCATTCAAATTTCCTGAGCAACATGATCCAAAAGAATATGCTTATCGTGCTACTAGAGAAAAAAGGTGAATTTGTTTCAAAATCTTTTTTTTTGTTTTAATTAATTTATTTCATAATTTTTTTTAAATGTTTTGATAAATTAAAAATAACATTTCTATTTTAACTTATTTTATTATCCAATAGATACTGTCGCAACATGTATAGTTATCCAGTTTTGAGTACAATGTCAAGTGTTTCGTCTAATCAAAAGTCATCTCCATCTTCAAAAATTTTTAATGTAAACAAATTGAATATTGACTTAAAACGTAATTATCGTTCATCAAATAATGGTTTAAAACCTTATTATCGAAAGCTTAACACCGAATTGTTAGAAACAATGGATCTAATTAGAAATGTTCAATCTACTGAACAAATGTCATTGTTAAACAGCTTAACAAATAAAAATAATGTGACCAATGCTTTTAAAATGAAAGATTCAGTAAGCGGTATAGGAACTATCTTAGAAACAAGTCGCACTGGTTTTCAAGATTTTGATACACAAATAACTTTGCCTCCAGATGGTGAACAAAAAAGAACTATTAGCGTAGAAGGCACTTTTTTGGCTTCTACAGCCAGTCCAAGTGAAGAACGAACTTTACAAGCATTTTGTGGCGAATTTGCTTTGGGGCCTCGACTTGTTCATTGCACACCTGAGCCAGATGCTTTCAATCCATGTGAAGATGTGATGGGCAATATGTTGTTGCGCATTATAGTTTGGTTTGTATTAGTGGCAGCTTTATTAGGTAATTTAAGTGTGATGATTGTTCTTCTCAGTGGAAGATTCACTTTGAGCGTATCTAAATTTTTAATGTGCAATCTGGCTTTTGCTGATTTTTGTATGGGTATTTATTTGTTAAGTATTGCCGTCAAAGACTTGGGTACAATTGGTGTTTACTTTAACTTTGCTATTGACTGGCAACATGGTAAGTTTTAATATTTTGATTGATTATCTTATTTAGACTTTTTTTGTCATCTTTTTTCATTGCTCTGTATTTCGTGCTATTTTTCAAATGTTTTAGAATAACATTTTTTCAATAAAATTTAATTGATTATACTTTTATTATTTTTTTTTTGTCCTATTTCATTAAGTTTTTGTGATTTTTGTTTTATACATTATTCTGATTTGTTTTCAGACATATGCATATTCAATACATTTAATTTTTATTTAACTCTTTATTATAGGCATGGGATGTAAATTAGCCGGTTTTATCACAGTTTTCTCTAGTGAACTGTCTATTTTTACACTAACTGTAATTACTTTAGAAAGATGGTATGCCATCACCTATGCAATTCATTTAAATCGTCGACTAAAACTACGTTTGGCCTTTAAAATTATGATCTGTGGTTGGCTATGGGCTATTTTTATGGCTGCGTTGCCATTGTATGGTGTTAGTAATTATAGTAAAACTAGTATTTGTTTACCAATGGAAAATCAACATCTTTTGGATATAGCTTATTTGTTGTTTATTTTGTCAATTAATGCATTAGCTTTTGTTTTAATTTGCGCTTGTTATGGAAAGGTATTTAATTATTATTTTTTGTTTTATTTATTATATTAATTTAGTTTGCTTTTTTCAAATAATTTATACTAATTAAATTTGACCGTCTTCATTATGCATACTTATTGATTTGGTCCACAATTATAATTCCTCTAATAAATATTTTATCTTTATCACTTTGTTAACTAATTGAACAAAAGATGTATTTGTCAATCATCAGTCAACAAACTAGAGTTACTTTTAATGATATGACAGTAGCCAAACGCATGGCAATGCTAGTTTTTACAGATTTCGCTTGTTGGGCACCAATTTTATTTTTTGGTCTTACTGCAGTAGCCGGTTATCCATTAATTAATGTAACTGATTCCAAATTTTTACTTGTACTTTTTTTTCCACTTAATTCAATGGCTAATCCTTTTTTATATGCCATATTAACTAAGCAATACCAGCGCGACTTTTTTATTTTAGTTTCTCGATATGGTTTTTGCACTAAACAAGCAATGAAATATAAAGGGACTTCTTCAAATTGTCCACATTTAGCATATTATCATCGTTACTATCATCATCATCATCCTTATTTTAATCATCCAGTTAAACAGAAACTTACTGGAAATAATTCGGCATCCCCTTTTTCAGCATGTGATGCTAGTGTTTCTTGTTCGGGCACAAACGGATTTTCATGCAACGGTAATTAATTTAGTAACTAATGTAGATAATGAATATTTAGAATGCTTGTATAAACATAAGTGAAATTATAAAACAAATATTAAGTTTAACATAACTAAAAAACAAGCATGCAATGTGATCTGACCTGTAAGCTAATTGCTGTTATGTAATCAAATTTACTTTTTTTTATTGTTTTTAATAATTTTTTTTTATTTTTATAATTTTGAACAATGATTTGTTAATTTTGTCGTTTAATGTAATTTTGAAATTTTACAACTTTTTTTTTGTAGCTGATTATAGCTAGCTGAACAACTAGATAAAATATGTTATTATACGTGATTTTATTTGAATCAATTTTAATCCTAGTAGTAAAAAAAAAATTAAAGATTAATTGTATATTGCATTTGATTAATTTATTTTTAATTATCAGTTAGTTAATTGTTTTTAAATTTAAATAAAATAGTTTTATATAAAATTTAGTTAAAAATAAATTATATTAATTTTAGAATTTAAAAAAAACTGTAATACTAAACTTAATTTTTTTATTTTTTTTGCCAATATTTATATATAAAATTGGTGTTTAAGATTTTTATTATAGTCAAATATCTTGTGATGGAAGAAAAAAAAAAGTATATCGATATAATTATCGAAATCCACTTCCTCATCATCATTTTAGCGTATCTAAGCAACATAAATGTAGTAAAAAAAGTGGACATGGATTAAAATGTTATCATCAACATAATCATACACATTCTGCACCTGCTAGTGGAGTGCTTAATTCATCAAGTTGTTCACAATTAAGTGTTCAATTTAATTCAGCTGATTACGGGGTTGAAAGTTCTAGTGCTTCAGTGGAAAGCATAGCGGCTGAATCAAGTAGTTTTATAGTTGGAACTGCTTCTTGCAGTGCATCGGCAAATATATCGGCTGCTACTGGTACAATGACTACTGGTTTGACTTTAGCTAGTGATGCCAACAATAACTTGTTATCTACAGATAGACAACCTGATTTAATTTCTTGTGTAAAACATAAAAACTCTGGTCATGAATCAATTTTATCTAAAAATAAGTTACCTAGAACAAAAAACTCAATAATTCACCTTGGCGATGATAATATTAGTGAATGTACAAACGGTTGTTCATGTCATCAGCGCAATAGAAGGAAAAACAAATTTCGAATACTGGATACACACAAAAATGTATGTTTTAAACATTAGTATTTTACATCTTAAGAAATTTTAATGATAAATATTTTGATATTCATATTATAATTGATATTTTTGAATAAATATTGTAAAAATATAATGGAATTAATATTTAATAATTAAATAAAATAATAAAAAAACAAAAGCAAGTATTTGATTGAAATTAATAATTATTGTAAAAAAACAAATAACTAGATAAAAATATTATTGTAAATAAATAAATTTGATAATAAATTAAATAAAAATATATAAAATTTAATTTTTTAGTTGCATAAATTAAAAAAAAAAAAACTATTCAAACTATTTTTTAGTGGTAGTGATCGATTAGCTTAAAATAAATAAAAATTAATTGTTAAAATTTACAATTTTTTTTATGTTTTTAATTTACAAAAAAAACAATTTACAATTATATATTAAAATCTAAAATTTTGTTTTGTTTTTATAATTTTAGGCGTTTTTTATAAATTTTCTGCATCATCGTATTTTTTTTTAAATTATTAGCGACCCGTTAGGGTTTATGCTATTTTATTGACAACTAAGAAAATGACTTAAGTCGTTAAAAAAACTTTAGAACAGGAACTATCATAAAAGTTTCATTGTTTTTATACATTGTTTTTAAAATTTATTTAATTTGTAAATATATTTGTTTAATTTAATAAACATAAAACTTTATTAATTAAACTATAAACTTATATAATTAATTTAATTAAAATAATTGTTTAATTAGGTTAATTAATAATTTAGTTAGCTTAAAAAATTTGTTTATATAAAACTATAAAAAATTTTAACTTATTTAATGTTAAAAATAATTAAAAATAATAAAATTTTTTAAATAAAATAATTTTTTTATTAAATCTTTTTTAAAAAAATTTTAGTTAAAAAATTAATAGTAAAAAAATGACATTATAATAAAATATATATTTTTTATTTTATATATTATCATAAATAAATTAATCATAATTATTTTTAGATTTATTAAATTTTTTTATTAAAATTATTGGTAATATTTTAATTTAATATATTTCTAACATATTTTTTATTATTATATTTTAAGTAAATTTTATTAAAATTATTTAATTATGCAACTTGTAATTTAAATTTTGTTTTAAATTACATTTGTTTTAAATTGTTTTAATCAAATTTTTTAAAATCAAAATATTTTTTTTTTATTTAAATTAATATAAATATAAAAGGCTAAATTTTTTTTTAGTTATAATTTTAATTTAGATAATTAACAAATAAAAATATCAAATTTATTTAAAAAATATTTTTTTATATTAAATTATTTAAGTTTTCATATTTTTTAAGTTTAGTATATTTAAAAAAAAAAGTTAAAAAAAAAATTAATTTTGTAAAATTAAAAAGTATATAAAATATTTACATTAATAAACTTTTTTATAATTATAAGCTTAAGTTAACTTTATTTTTCTATAAATATCTGTTACATTTTTTAAAAAATGTTCAAATAACTTAAAAACGAAAAATAAATTTTTTAAATGTTTTATACAATTTTATAATTAAATTAAAAACTTTCAATGTCAAATGACAAATTAAATTCTAGTTTTTGACATTTGAATATTATATTAAAAAGAATTTAAACAACAATCTGTTTTTTAAAGTTGTTTTATTGTCATTTTTATCGTTTTTTTTTTTACAATTGATCCAAACAATCTTAAAACATATATTTACTAAAAGTTTTTTTTTATTTGCAAAAAATATTAAATTTTTATTAAATAGTGATTGATATGCTTGATTAAGAATTTTTCACTTGCTTTTTCATTTAGACTAGCAACACAGCTTTTTATTAACGTTATTTCGCATTTGCTTTTTTTTAATTATATATGTTTTAAAAAAAAATATTTTATTTAAAATATTGAAAATTCTATTATAATTTTATTTTGAATATTATTGTGATAAAAATTAATTATCAATTTTTATTATTTTTAAATGAATTATTGTCAAATACTTAAAAAAATGTTTGATTTTTCAAATTTAAAAAAGTATTTATAAATAAAATAATTTAAAACTTTATTTATAATATTGTATTTTAATATATATTATCAATTTTTTTTTATATTCGATTAAATTTATTTTATTTTTTTGTTTAATTAGATTACTTCATTCAATAATAAAAATAAAAATAAAAATCTTAGAAGTACATCTAACTTTACAACCCAGCCTTTAAGACATTGGTTAAGTAAAAGAAAATGTCGAAATAATTGTCATCCTGAATTTCGATTTTATAATTCACGTAAATCAAGTTCAAAATTACACCGATTACCCACTTATGAAAGAGAAGAAATATTGCGTCAAATGTTAACAATTGCAGGAAGTAGTAATAAACCTACAAGAGCAATGTCTTCATCTGTTTTAGATAGCAAATCAGATAAAAATAACAGTTTTAAAGGATTAAATACTATATGGAATACTAGTTTAAATGGTGGATCAACTATCAATTTACATAGAACTCATAAAACGTGCACTTCATGGGTACAAAAAGATATTAATTTAGGTAAATATTAAAAGTAAATTTTTATTTTTAAAAATAACTCAAAAATTAAAAAATTAAAAAAAAATTATAAGGATTTAAAACTTAAATAAATTTTGATAAAATACTAATAAAAAATTTATTATAATTACTTAAAAAAAAAATTGAATTTTTATTAATAATTGCTTGGCAAAAGTATTTTTATAACTACTTTATACGCATTAAAAATAATAAACATATAATCATATTTTTTTCAAAATAATAAATTGCAATTAATTCATATTTTAATAATCATAATTTAAAAATAAGTTAATTTTTATTTGCATGCTTTTTTAATTAAAATAATATTTTTATAACAAATTTTTAAAAAATTGAGCAAAAATTGATAGAAATTTGATCAAAATTAATTTATTTTAAATTAATTGTACTGAACAAAAAAAATTATTTTTTAATATTAAAAATCTTTTTTAAGCACCAGATCAACTTAATTGTTATTAATCAATTTTTTAATGTTTTTTAATGTTAAAATTTTCGTTATAAACATATAAAAAGTTCAAATTTATTCTTGAGTAAAAAATAACCACTGTTAAAATTATAAAAATAGCTGAAATTTTTATTAAAATTTTAACTATCAATATTTATATAAAAGAAAAAATAACATAAAATGGATTGTTTGTATAAATGGACAAACTATAATATCAAATGAATTCTTTGCATACAGGATCAATTTACTGACTATTAAACTATTTTATGTTTAAGTTTTTATTTTGAACAATAATCACACATATTTAGTGTTACGAATAATTTACTTAAATTGATCACTTGACCTTAAACTGCATGTCTATTTTATCATCATTCAAGAAAAGTATTTATGATAAAAAAAAAAAATTTAACTAAAATGCTTATTTTAGCTAGCTTAATTCTAAAAGATTAGTAAAAATTGTCAGTTAGTGATATAATAAATTTAAAAAAGAAATTAAATTAAAAGATAATTTGATTAATCATACATGCATCAAATTTTGAATATTTAATGCGAAAAAAATTATTAATAAATTATAAAATAATAAAAAATTTAATCTGTATTTAATAAATTTTTTTTTTTATTAATAGGTGATAAAAACGTTGATATGGAACTAACTCAATGGAATAACAATTATATACAAAGATAAGAATAAAAAATTTATTTTTATTATCAGTTATTGTTAACTTTTAACAAACTTTTTTTTGTTATTTTTTTTTAAATATTTAAAAACAAAACAAAATATTAAAAATTTAAATTAATTTAAATTTATTTTAAAAATAATATTTAAATATAATTTTTTATTTCAAAAATTTTTATTAATATAATAAATATTTTATCAATAATGCAACTAAATTATAATTTTGTAAATTCAAATTATTATATAATTGCCAAAAAAAATTTAACTTTTATTATTCAGTTTTTATTATATATATATAATATAATAGTTAATACACAATTTAGTAAAATAAATTTATTGAACATAAAATCTTTGAGTATTATTTCATATTGTAAAAACATAATAATCAAAAAAAAAATTTTATTTTTATTTAAATATAAACATATGTAAATATTATAAAAATTTATCTTTTTAATACATTTTTGATTACTATATATTATTAAAATACTACAATTTAAAATTTTACATTATTTAAAAAAATTAGTTTTAAATGTTTTTTAAAAACAAATAGTAATAAAAATATAATAATAATAATAAAAAAAAATAATAGTTATTATTAATTAAATCATTTTGATTTTTTTTTTAGTTTTTTTGATAACAATATTTATTATTTATTTACTATTTATTTAATAATTATTTGTTATTTAAATAAATTTTTCATTAAACTTAACATTATTTTACAATTAGAAAATATTACATTAGTAAATTTAAAATTAATGTTTTAATATATAATTTATTTAAATAATATTAGGTATATTGAAAGCAATTTAAAAATTGAATTACATAAAAACTTTATTTTTTTTATATTATATTTTGTAAAATAACTTATTAATATATTTGAGTTTTCTTAGATTTTTATAAATTTGTATTTTTATATTTTTGTTAAAATTTGTTTATGAACTATTGAAAATTTATGTTTGTTTGAATTTGAAAAACATGATTTAGTAAAAAAAAAAAGTAGTTTTGATTGTGAAAAAAAAAATTATATAAAAATTAAAATTGTTATTTATCATTTTTTTTATATTAAATTATATTTATAATACAGACTTACAAATAAAGTGATTTTTTATATCAAAACGCATCAATTTTACAAAAGAAATTAAAATTATTTATTTTATCAATTTAAATTTTTGAGATAGAACTGCTAAAATTAGTTAAATATAATTATTTGAAAAAATTTAGTTATAATTTAAATATATAATTTTGTTTAAAACATTTTTAAATTAATTAATTTATTCAAATCTTATTGTTAAATTTAAAAAAATAATTATAAAACAATTATTAATAAAAATTTTTTTTAACTTAAAATAAAAATCATAGATTAAAATTAAAGTTGTTTATACATATATTTTAAATGTTATAAAAATAATCTACAGAATGTAATAAAATTTAATTTTTAGATAGTAATAAATGAAAAATTTAAAAAAAAAATAAATTTTAATTTTGATATCTTATGTATCAATCAATTTTTTTAATATTTAAAAAAAAAAATAGCATTATTTTCATATAGTATAGCATAATTTTAAATTCATTATAAATATTAATTTAAAATAAAAATAAAATTAATATTTAATTTACATATTAATTAATGTATATTAAATTACAATTATTTTATAAATAAATCAAAATTTAAAATATATACTGTTGTAAAATAATATTTATTATATTTAATATTAAAATAAGCTTTTCAGTACGATCAGATTAGCTCTAGAATACAATAATTTGATAGAACAGCTTGGTAATAAAGGCGTCAACCCTTGTTACTTAAGAATAACATTCCAGATAACTGCGGAGAGTTCAAAATATTTCTCAAGATACACATTCGATCTACCATTATACGATCTTAAGGAATATGGCAATAAAGTAATTTAGATTAGACAGATGACTAAATGAGTAAATAAAAAAAAGGTTACAAAACTAAAAAGTTAATTTTCACATTATTGACAATTTAGTCAATTAGTAGACAATTAGTGTAAATTTTTTTGATTAAGATTGTCGATCCAAGAGATGGTCTTGCAATTATCTGATAGATCAAAAACAACGTTATCCAAAAGTTATGAGTGATAAATAAAGGTCTTTGAAAAAAAACACTTAAACTTTGACTTTAAACCAAAACACCAATTTTAATTTAGAGCTGTTTTAATTCTTTAGTGCTAGATTAATTCTTTAAACCTAGATTAATTACATCAATACTTATTTTTTTTAGTTAAATTATTCCTTTAAATAAAATACTTTTTTTAAAAAAAATATTGTTTTCAATTATGTTCTTTATCTTATATTGTTTTTATTACATTTTTATACAAAATATTATTTAATTTGATTTTAAATATTAAGATAAGTTAAACAGTACCAAATTTTGCTTAGTTGTGATCTTTTGTATAATTCTAGCCTTAGTCCTTGTTACTAAAAATAAATTTCTGTTATAATTGCAAAAAGCTTATATGCTAAATATGCCTGAAATAATAATGGATAAGCTTAAAAAAACTTATCAGACAACAAAAGTAAATAAATATTGAATTGTGAATTTGAGGTTAGAACTATATGTATAAAAGTTATCATTGGCAAATTAATGCAAATTTTCACAGGTTAATACTTAATTTGTCAATTTAACAAACTGATGGATTTGTAAATATTTGATTGATTATAAATCTAAACAACCTAATACAATAATAAACGATAAAGTAAAAGATAAAAAAAGATTAAGTTAAGGCACTTAAATTTTTTTTCAAATAAATAAAATTTATGATATTTATCTTATTTAACCAGTAAAAAAAATTTTATAAGACATATTTTTAAATATTTTTTTTATATACTATTTTTAAAAAGGCAATAATCAATAATCAATTAAAATTTTTCTGTTTTTTTTTTTAAATTTAATTTTTACATTTAATAATAAAATAATAATAAATAGCTTAATATAAATATAAAATATTTTAAATTTAAACAAAAATACATAAATTACAAAAATAATAATTTAGAAATTCTAGCATATTTTTTAATTAATGTGAAGATTGTTATCTATTTAAAATAAAATTATTATAAATATATTTTTTTTTTTAGCAATGTTTGTGCTTAATTAATATAATTTTTTTATTAATTAATTTATACTTTACAATAAAAAAAAGTAACATGCATTTACTTAAACAATATAAATTTTTTTTTTTATATATTTATATATAGTTATAAATTAAATGTTCAAGATAATGTCTAAAATTATATAGTTTATATAATTTTTTTATAATTTCAAGAGTTTTTAATTTTGTGTTTTCATAAATCTTTGAATTAAACTAACATGTTGAAATTGAACACAGGAAATAAGTGTCAAAGCAATTTTATTTAGTTAATTAATGTCTTTAAGTGTTAACATTTTTTAATTCTTATCTTACTAATAAAGTTAATTATGCTTTTTAGTAAATTTATAAAAGTATTATTGTTCAATCAAAAAAATATATAATATATTTTAAATTAAATTTACTATTTATTTAAAAAATTAATATTTTAAAAAACAATAAAATTAAATTAAAATAAATTTTTTTTTTTTCTAAAATAATTTTAATAATATGCATTTTTATAAAAATTTAGCAACTTTTTTTTTTAATTTTTAATTTACATAATAATATTATTTATTTGTTTTAATTGTTTTAAATTAAATAAATTTATTATTATTTTAACATTTAAAAACTAATTAATTTTTTATTACCATTAAAATTTTTGTAATAGCAAAGTAAAATAATTCTTAAATTTTGGAAACTTATACCAAATTATATTATATACATTTTTTAGAATTATTTGCAATATTTAATCAATTTATAAATTTTGATAATTAAAATATTTTTTTCATTAAAACTTTAAAACAAAAAAATTATAATTTTTAAATTAAATTTAAGTTAAATATGTCTAAAATTTAAAAAAAATATATATATTATTATTAGTTTAATAAAAATTTTATTTTTAAAATATTAACTATTATAAATAGTATTTTTTATATATAAAATTTTTTTAAACTAAAAATATATTTTGCAATTTTTAATCATATTTTTTTTTTTATTTATTTAAGATGTATTTATTATAATAATTGTTACATTTTTATCAAATTTAAACATGTTGTTTTTTTAAAACATTACAATTAAAATTTGTTTTTCTTTAAAATTTTTAAAGCGCATAAAGTGTATTTCAAAGATGATTTTAATTTTAATAAAACATTGTGATTTCAAAATTCATTATCATAAAACTTTTTTTTTAAATTGATGCTTTTGACGAAATTTTTTATTTTTTTTTTAAATTTTAAGCTAAATTTAAATTCATTTATCTTAGTGCACTATTACATGTTCTATTTAAATAACTTAAAAAATAACCTAAAAAAAAATTAATAATATAATGCATTTAAAAGCATTCTTAATGACAATTGATAATAAAAATGAATTAATAAAAAAATAATTTAGCTGTATTTAAAAAAACAACCTTAATTATTTAAATTTTAATTTTTTAGAAAAGTTATTTTAAATTAATGCATTTCATTTTATTAAAAAATTGAATTTTCGATTATAATAATGAAATTTATTTTAGTGATATTAATTATTTTATTAAATTATATTTTTGTCAGTTGGACATTAATGTTAAATTTTATACGTAAAAATCCAAAAAATTATAAAATTATGAATCGGTTTTTAATAAACAATCCTGATAATAAATTTAAAAAAAAATTAGAAAATGATTATTTTTATTATGATCATAAAAAAGATGATAATAAAATGAACCAAGAAAGTATTTTGTATGACAATCAACAATTTAGTGATGATGAAATTTTATCTGACTATGATGAGCAAATGCTTGATGAATTCGAACCAAATGATGAAGATGAAGAATATGCTTCAGATCATGAAAGTAATTTGATGGACTTTGTAACATTGCCTAAAATGGATGAATATATGGAAAATATGGCTAGTACAAAAGATGAAAAAATAATTGAAACTCGAAAAGACAAAAACGATAAATGCAAGTGTAAATGTTCAAAAAAAAAAAAAAATCATCCTATTATTATAACAATACCAAAATATAAATATGTAAAGATACCTCTAGCTAAAGAAGTTCCTAGCACAATTATATCAATGGGGGAAGTAAAAAAAATGAAAAAAAAAGAAAAAAAAAAATTATCAAAAAGAACAAGTTTAGATGATAAAAAAATTAATAAACTTAAAAATCCAAATATATTTATAAAAAATAATATTGATGTTTTAAATAAAATTGATTATTTGGAAAATCCTTTTTATTTCAATGAATATGAAGAAGGAGAAGAAGATGGAGAAGATCAAATCAATGTAGAATATGAAAAAAAATAATTATTTTAATAATGCTTATTAATAACTAATAAATAAAAATAAATAATAACAAATAAAAATAAATAATAACAAATAAAAATAAATAATAAATAAAAATAATAAAAATCAAAGTTAAAAATTATGAATTAAAAAATTTTTAAATTTAGATTTAAATTAAATTATATAATTGAATTAATTAAAAATATCGATAATATAAATTATGTTAGAAAATTTAGTATTTATAGAATCAAAGTGTTAGGTTATTAATCAAACGTTCTAAATTATAAATTATATTTAAATTATTATAAACGTTCTATTTTACAGATAATTTAATTAAATGTAAAATTATTAATATTCAAACTGGTACTAAAAAATATATTTAAAAAACTTGTTATCCAAAAATGTGTTTTTTATTAGTAGATAAATTAAAATGAATTTGTAAAGTTATACAAAGTTACTTACTTCAAGAGTAGATGGCAGTTAAGGCGGCATTTGATTTATTTTTGATTTCTATTTGTAAACAAATGTTTTTTTTTTAAATATTATTTAAACATTCAGTTAATTTCAATGCAAGTGACAAATTCAGTTTATTTTCATTTATTTATTTTTTATTAAAAGCAAAATTTTCTGAAACAAATTTAAATTCAGTGAACTTAGTTTTGTGATTTTCATTAAATTAAAACAAACCAAATTATTATAAAAAATAAAATTGTTTTTAAACCTAAAGAAACTCATTTTACACGTGTTTAATTAAAATTTAATTAGGTTTTGATTTTAAATGGAATTCCTTGAGATAAACATATTCTGCTGGACAAACAAATGCTAAAAAATATTTGGCAGTTTAAATAGTTTTAAATTAGGAAGCATCAAGTTTAATTAAATAAAAGTTTGTTAAATTAACAATTAATTAATTTCATAATCTAACAACCATGGGAAATTTACTTAAACTTCTATCTAGAGAAGATTGTCCGAAATATGATGTTTTTGTCGACTTTGAAAGTAAGAAAAATTAACTATATATAACTAATTTTTAAATTAAGTTTGACATTTTATTTACAACACAATATAATAGCGCTTTATTTAATTTTTGCTAAAAAATCTAAACTAAAATAAATGAAAATTTTTTTTATTAATTTAAATTATAGTTTAAACTACCATTTTTTACAAAAAATTATAAAAATAATGTTATTTTTTTTAATTAGATTTAATCTAACAAATTGAAATATTTTTTAAAAATAATTTGTTTACTGTAAAAGATTAATTAATTGATTAAATTGTAAAATTCAAAGCAGCACCAATTTCAAAGCATTGAAATTATCTTATGCTAATCTAATATAATTTTTTTACATTTAGATGCGCAACCGACCGAACTAGAAAAGGAAACTTATACAGTTGTACAAAAAGTATTATTAAAATCCAAGGATATCCTTTATCAATTGCAAACATATAAAGGAGCTGGAAACGAAATTAGAGAGGTTAGTTTAAAAAATTGTCAAATATTATTTAAACAATTTTAAACAAAATAAATTTTTAATACATTTTTTAAAACTTATCGGTTCTATTAACTTAACGTTTTTTATAGGCAATCGCAAATAGAGATAATGCCAGTTTACAACTAAAAGCATGGGAAACAGTTGTTCCCTTGGTAGATCGTTTGGTTGTATGTTATAAATTTTCTTTAAAACTTGGTTCGTAAATGAAATTTATTAATTTTATACTTAGTTTTAAAAATTTTCAAATTTTTTATTAGAAAACGTTGTTCCACAGTTATTAATGGTACTATGTTCAGGAGACTTAACTCCAAAAGAACATTTAGAAACGCAACAAGCCACTGTAAAACAATTAGCTGAAATTTTGGATTTTGTGTTAAAATTTGATGATCTTAAAATGAGTAATCCGGCTATTCAAAATGATTTTTCCTATTACCGCAGAGTATTAATTAGAGGACGACAAGATGATATGAATTTAACTTGTAATGTTAGCGATGAACAACTGTTGATTTCAATTGATCTTGCAAATAAAATGTCACTTTTTTATGCACAAGCTACACCAATGCTTAAAGTATTAAGCGATAGCACTTGCAAGTTTGTTAATGACAATACAAATTTACCAATTGAATATACTACAGAAACATTAAGCACAATGTCTCAAGTGTGCCAACGTATGATTGAAAATCGGTAAGTTATTTTTTTTATATTTGCTAGTTGTATAACTTTGTTTTTATTATTTTCAAATGAAGGGAATTTTGTTCTAGATTTCAAAATGAAGAAACCACATATTTTGTACTTAGAGTAATGGTTGGATTAATAATTTTATATGATCATGTTCATCCTAATGGTGCATTTATAAAAGGTTCTCATATTGATGTAAAAAGATCTATCAAAGTTTTAAAAGATCAAACACCTAGTATTGTGGACGGTTTACTTAATGCACTTAGGTACACAACTAAACATTTAAATGATGAAAATACTCCCAAACAAGTCAAAACATTATTAGCATAGAACATGTTTAAATTAATGTTTTTAAATAAACTGTTCATTTACAATTCATACTTCAGATAATTTTATGATTATTAACGATTGTAATTACATTAAATCACTTTTTCATTATATCGCAATTTCCAAATAGTTTGATAGTTGTAAAATATCAATTCATTTTTCTCATTATAAATTAGCTCAATTTTTTAAAAAATTTCAATTTATTATTTTTATAAAATGTAAATTGATTATAGTAAGTTGAAGAAGTTATTTGTTATTTTTGTTGATTTAAATCGAAAGTTCCTAAATTGTTATCGAGTAAAATAAGTTTATTTTTTTGACAAAATATAGAACAATTAAAAGTACAAAAAAAAAATAATTTTATTTAATATAAAAATTAAAGTTAGTATCTTTAATTATATATTTAAATTAAATATATGTATTTAAGAAATAGCAAAAAAAGTATTTTATCTAAACTATTATCAAATAATTTAATGTGAAGAACAATTTCTATCTTAATAAATTACAAATTTTGCAAAATATTTTAAATATATACATTTTTTTAAATATTATAACTTGATAATAAAGTTAAATAAAAGCTATTTATTTTATTAAAATTTTAGTGATTTTTCATTTACATATTAATGCAAAAAATTTAAATAAATGAAATAATTTTCATTATTGTTAAATTTTGCACAAAATACAAAAAATAAAAAATATAAACAAAAATCTTACTATGAAACTATTTAGATAATAAAAAATTAGTTTCAAAATTTAATTTTACAAACAATTAATTAGTTTAAAAAATAATTTTATTTTTGATAAATTTAAAATGAAAAAAAAAGGATTTTGCAAGATAATAATTTTTATGGTTGAAGTTAGTGATAATTTAAGAAAAATTATTTCTGTTAATTTTAGTTTATTATAGGTTTTGAATTTTTGCAAATTGTCAATAGATAAAAAAACTGGAAAACAAAAATTAATTGGATCTGTTGGTAAATTAATTCAGGATAATCTTGAAAAATTAAATTTCGAAAAGTAATGATGTTTAAAATTAAAATTAATGTTAAAAATTAATTAATTTTAATTATAATTAGTATTACATATGTTGTAGCCAAAAACTTAGGTGATAAATTTTTAAACAATAGTTATAATGGTGTGATTGGAATTTTAATGAAAAAGGTTTGATTATTTTTTTATATATATTATTTACTATAATTAGTTAATTTTAATTAATTTAAAATAATCTTTTAGGAAGCTGATTTTTTTATAAAACCTAGTTCTCTTTTTATTGAACCTGATATTATTAAGGCTGGAGATGCTGTTTCAAGTGAAAATTTTATTGTTTCACATTTGATTGGTCAAAATAAAATTGATGAAAATACTAAATCTTTGTTAATTATTCCAGTTAAATTTAAAAATTTTTTCATTTTAACCGTTTTAATTTCAGTTACAATTTTCATTTTGGTTAATTTATATCTTGAATTTCATGATTTAAAAACTTTTTTTTCTAAAAAAATCTTTTATTATTATGAATTTTTTATTAGAATTATATTTAGTCAAAATATTAATTTTAATTTTAAATATTTTAAAAATAAAATAGCTTTTTTTTTTTTTGGTATTTCATTTATAATTTTTTTTTCATATATTCAAAAAATTATTAGTTGTTTTATAAAAACTGATAGGGTAAATTACCAAAAAAAAAAAATTTTTTTTTAATTTGAAATAATTTTTTTATTAGGTTATTGTAGATTTATCTTCAATATTAATAACTGAAAATGATATATTAAGAAGCAAAAGAATAATTTGTTGGTTTGGGGATGATGCAGATTATAAAATTTTTCAAAATTCAAAAAATGGTTCTCTATTTAGAAAAATTTGGTTAACAAGTCAATTGAAACAAGAACCATGTATATTAACTAAAAAACCATCAGCTTATTATGCTAAACATTGTCACGACATAGTTCTATTAATTTCAGAATACTATGCTTATATTTTGTCTTTATTTGATTGCTTATTTGGAAAGCAAACAAAATGGATTAGCAAAAAATCTTTATATAGTGTAATTGAAGTTATGTACTTAAGAAAGAATTTAGAAAAAACTTTTTATAAAAGATTATCTTTACAGTATGTTTAATTTAAACTTTTATATATATTTAAATATTTTATATATATTAATTTAATTTAATTTAATATAGTCATAAAGTAAGCATGGAAACAGGACATATTAAAATTGTCAAAACTTTTGTGGAAAAATTAAAAGAATCTAGAAGAGAAATGTCGATTTGTGTAATAAATGATATTAATACTTATATTGAGCAAAACACTTTAAATTCAAATAATATTGGAAATTTTGCGCCAATATTAAAATTTTATTTTTTAATATTATTTTGTTTGTTTTTAATATTTTCATGTTTTTTTTTACAAAATTTAGTAAAATTTAAATTATTAAAAATGGAAAAATGATTGATTTCAAATTAACAATATATTATAAAAGTTATAAAATTTAGCAGATAATTATCAAATATATTATGTAAATTTTTTTTATTTATTTTGAAATTACTATATAATTTACTAATTTAAATTTTTTTTTTAAGTTGCTTGTTTTTATTTATAAAACCAATTATTAGTTAAAAAAAATATAATATTTATAATTTAAAAGTTTAAATAAATATACCATATCATTAAAAGATAATTTGAAATATAAATCAAAAATATTATAAATATTTATAAGGTAAATGTTATAAATTAAATTTTTATTTTTTTTTAACAATAATTTTTAAACTGAATTAAAATTATATTTTTTATTTATATAAGTAATTTTATAAAATTTTTTTATTGGTTTTTTAGATTTTCGAATCAAAGATAATTTTATAAATAAAAAATTTAATAAATGAAATAAAGAAAAATCTAACCAAAACATTATCATACTTAATAAATGAAATATGAATTGATGAAATGTAAAATTAGGTGTTGTTATGCTTAAGCAGTCAAACGAATTTGGAGAAAGTTCTAAATAATTAAATTTATAAATGTTTCTAATGTTGTTAGTGTTAAAATTATAATTTATTTTACAAAAGCTTGTTTTTTCATTAAAAGCATTTTTTTTAGTGTCAGAAGCATTATTTTTGGTTAAAAACCATTTGAATAAATCATTTCTAATAGTAAGATTAAAATTTGCTTTAAATAAAGGAATCAAAGTTGTAGTAACTGTAGGTCCAAAAAAATTTGAAAACTCATTGTGTAAATATTTAATAGTTGGATTATATTTGAAAATAGGCAATCCATATCTAACACAATCATAAATATTTAACTTTCCTACAATTTCATAAAGAACACCAAATTTGATTGAATGTGAATAAAATTGTTGCTTATGAAAAAAAGCATTTAAATCTCGTTCGTTAACATGAACATAAACCATCGTTTTTAAATCATCTTTAACAAACATACGTATATAATATTTAACTTTATTTAAATATCTATTTGAATATTGTTTATATTTAAGATGAAACAAAAAACATTTTTTATCAAACAAAAAAAATTGAGTTAATGATAAACTATCAAATCCACCTTTGGCTTCTAGATCATTTAATGTTGTTTCATTTTCAAATTGAATTAATTTTAAACTAGAATTAAGAAATTCAATACTATAAAATAAATTACTTAATTTTAATTTTGGCTTATTTAATTGATTCCCGGTATAATTTGTGGTAAAAAAAGCATTAAAATCTGAATCAAAATTTCTAAATTTTGTTTTATTTTCAAATATTTCAAAACAAATAGATATCATTGGAGGCATTGCGAATTTAGATGTTTCAAAAAAAACATTTGTTATTGAACTTGAATTTATATAACTATTAAATGTATAATAAAGATGAAGGTTAAGTGCAATTAACGTAAATAAATGCAATTCTTTATTCATTTTTTTCATTTTTAATCTCATTAAAAGTTTTTCAATCCATTTAAAAACTGTTTGAAATGAAAAACCAAACCATAAAGAATAAATACAAACCAAATAAATAATTAAATCTAATTTAGTTGTCATAGGCTCATGCACAATCGTATTTTTTTCATGTTGAAGCATAAGATTAATTTCATTTTTTGATTTAAAATTATCATAATATCGGTCTAATGGTGAATGTTTTTCAGCGTGACAATTATCTTGATTATATTTATTTAAGCAATAATAAAAATATTTTTCATTATTTTGACTATAGGTAAATTTTATTGAAGATTTATTAAGAAATTTTTTATATCTTGAAGGTATATAAGAAACAGTAATTGGAATTAATTGGTAATCTTTAATATATTTTTGCAAAACACAAAGTTCAACACATTCTTCTCTAGATTCACATTCAAGGTATACTTCTTTATAATTTATACAATTGGTTTTATAAGGTTTAGATAATAAAGTTATATCAATAGTCCGCATAAACATTTCCGTATTAAATCCTAAATCATTAAAACGAGGAAAATGATGAAATTTAGTAATATAAAAGCTTGAAAACATTAAACTTGTTTTGATTTTAAGAAAATTAATTAAAAAATTATTATAGATTAATTCTATAGGCTTAACAGGAATTTGAGCTAAGTCAACGTGAAAATTAAAACATTTTCTTTCATGTAAATAAAATACTTGATAATTTCTAATAAATCCTTGCTTAATATCTTGATCATTTAACGATACAGTTTCAATTACATCTGATATATTCGGAATACTTTCAAAAATAGGTTCTGAATCTAACACGTAGAATGGAACAACTGTTGCACTTAAACATTTTAATAAATCATCATAATTGGATGTCATACAATTATTTTTTGAATCATAAACTTCAAAACAAATCGCCATTGAAAACTCTCTTAATTCAGAATCCATCAAAGTATAATAACTGGTTACAGTTTTAAATTGAAAAAAATTTTTAATTAAATAATATGTTTGATAAAAACTGAATATTAATCCTATTAAGCTAGCTAATAACATCCAACTATATTGATAATGTAGTTTTAAAGAAAATTTATTTATAATTTTGATTATTGTACGACTAATGTTAAGAAAATTAAGTCCAAATAAAACTGATATTAAATTAGTAACATGAGTTGCAAAAAGAGTTATATCTAAATTTGGTTCGGAATATACTGTAAGAACACGAGGTTCTTCAATTAAAATATAAATTTTAGTAAATTCTAGATTTAATTTATCAATTTTTGTTTTTTTTTGAAGAAAAAACATATTTCTGCATTCTGCCAGTTTACATTTTTTAGTACAATATGTATAAATATATTTTAATTTTTTTTGATTAAATTCATAATAAAAGCTGTCATTAGCTAAAAAAAGGTACAGTGGATTAAAGATTTTTTTACTTTTTAAACAATTTTGATAACAAAAAGATCTAGTTTTATCTTTTTTATAGATTTTACATTCATTAGAACTTGTCAATTTTATTTTATCAGTATAAAATCTTGAATATTCAATAATATAATTACGATAAATAACTTCATTTTCATTAATATGTTCAAGAATACTTTGATGATAATAATCAGGTAAAATATTTGTTTGATGCAAAAAAATTGTAAAAATTTTTAAAGATAAAAACGGCTTAACTTCAGTAATATTAAAATAATAGTTTAATGTTTTATATGTACTATTAAATTCATACTGATTACAATAATAACCAAAGTTTAAATAAGGGGTTTTTTTAACATATGATTCAGTTTCTCTAATTGAACTTGAATTACTATATAAAAATTCTAACGTCAACAGTTTACTTACTACATTAATAGTACAAAGAAAATTATTAAAACAATCACAATTTAGTAGTTTCTTCATTATTTTAATATTTTCGATTTGATTTGAGTTATCATAAGAAAATATGTTTTCTAAAAAATTTAAAAACTTTTTTTTGTTATCATGTTCAAATAATTTTTTTTTACAATTTTCTAATGCATCTTCCATTTTAATGCAAATACTAAAAGCAGGTATTTCATATTCAGATTTAAAATGATAAGATATTAAAGATTTAGATTTGTAATAATTTGTTTTAATATCTTGTATAATTACTATTAAAACACAAAATAAACTAATTAACACTATTAATCGCCAGCTTTCTGTACTAATTGGTAATTTGAATAACATATTAGAAAACCTATATAAATTAATAAGTTTTTTAATTATAATTTTAACTTTATTTTTGATTAGTAAACTTTGATATATTAAAAAATAATTTTAAATGTAACAATTTTTTCTTTTTAAAACTGTCAAATATAGTATAAATAATTGATTTTTAAAAACTTAATTTAATGATAAAATAATTTATATAGTTAGCCTATATTTTACCAATCATGCAGTACTTAAAAAAAAATCTTGTCAATTTGATTGACAGGTAATTATAAATTAGCAACATTTAATAAACATTTAATATTATAAATAAATTTATCAAAAATAAACAAATAAAAAAATTGATTTTTTTTTATATTTTTCATTAAATTACTATCATATACTGTATATAATTTTTTCTATAAAATATTTTTCTTACAAAATAAAATCAATATTAAATTTTTAAAAATTTAACAAAATTTCATAACGAAAATATATATGAATTATTTATTTTACTGAAAACAATTAGATCATTTAAATACAGTTTAATTACTTTTAAAAAAATAATGCACAATTTTAATTCATCTGCAAAAATTACAGAAATAATAATTTTCTATTTATATACACTAGGAATTTATAAAAAAACAATTATAACAAAAATAAAATAATTATTTCTAATTATTGGTTTACTATCAGATCATCTAATTGATTATTCAAATCATTAAGATCATTTTCATCAAATAAATTTTCATCAATTTCAAGGCTTTCTGTTTTCCCTTTAGAATCTTCTTCTTCTTCTTGTAATTTGCGCTCTTTATTTTTATTATCTATTGTATCATAAATAGAAATTCCATCATCCTCGACCTCAGCTTCCATATCTGGATTATATGTAAACATTTCTTTACCAGTCATTTTTTTGTTAACGATTTTTTCTTTAGGTTTATCTTTTTCCATTTCTTTTTTAAATTTGATTTTCCATTCATTAAATCTTTCTAATGTTAATGGAGTACCTTCAGTTTTACTAGGATCAAATTCTTTATATTTTGCTTTATCTAATGCCAAAAGTTCTTCTAAAGTTTGTTCTCTTTCTTCTTCTTTTACCTTAATGTCTCTTTTTAATTTATATCCAGGTGGTAAAGCGTGTTTATATTTACACTTGTCACCTCCATTTGGACATTGCCAAAACCACCCATATTTGTTACTTTCTACAGCTTCTAAAAAGTGATTACAAATATGAAAATGTTTTAATTTTGTTTCATCATTAAGTTCTGAATTTTCTAAATCTTCTTCAGTTTCTTTTTCACTTTTCAGATCTCGGCTATCAGTGTAAATATCTTTTTTAGCTGATTTAAGTTCAACTTTAAGATCATGAGAAAATTTACATTTATCTCCTTTGGTGCATTGTCCAACTTTGAAAAACGCACATAATATTGACTTAGGATCTGCACCAGCTTCAATTTTTTGCTTTGAAATAACAGGTTTAAAAATTTCATTTAACTCTTTTAATTCTTTCTCTTTTTGCTCTTTTCTCTTTTTTGCTTCATTTTCCGGCTAAACTCAAAATAATTATTAATAATAAAACTTGATAAATAAGTAAAATACCTTTTTATTTTGATTTTGAGTACATTTTTGGACTTGCTGAATAAATTTTTGTGCTTTTGCACCTTTTTTATTTTTTAATCCAAATGTTCTATCCTTTTAAAAAACAATTAAAATATTATTATTATCTATTTTTATATCATATTTAAATTTAAAAAATAGTGCAACAAAAATTTTTAAAAAATTTCAATTTACCTCAATAATTTTTTGTTTTTTTTCTTGTTGTTGTTTCTTACTAGGTTCTGGCTTTTTTGCTTTTGGTGGCATATTGGCAAAAACAAATAACTTTTTTAAATAAATTTATCTTATTCAACCGATTTAATTCAAAATTAGATAACTATTTAAATGATTCGGCCAACTTGTATTAAAGCATGCAGTTTACAAATAAATAAAGGGGTCGTATTATAATTAAATATAAAATGTGATATTATTTTTTAATTAATTTTGTAATTAAAACACAGCCCAACATAGAAATATTACATAATAATTTAACTTTTATATAAATTATTTGCTAAAGTTATATTTTTATCAGATTTTTAAAAAATTGAAAGTAAACATTAGTAGTGAATTATTATTAAAATAAGTTATTTGTAAAATGAGCGTGTTCTTAAATTATATGATGAATTTAAATGAAAAATAATTATTATATTAAAAATCAAACTTAATTTTAATATTTTTATCAACAAATATAGTCACTTTACACGTTTTAATTTTTTGCCGGTAAATTAAAAATTGTAGTTTTTTTTACTTATTACTATCAATTTACGATTATATAATAAATAATAAAACTTAATAAATCAACTTATTTTTTTTAGTTGAAAATAAAGTTTTTATATTTTTGCATTGTTTATAAAAAAATTATAAAATTTATGAAATTGTACATAATTATAATTTTATCACTAAAATGTTTAAATTATCTTAAGCTTAATATTTTAAATAAGATTTAACTTAAAAAGATCTAATTTTGTATATGTTTAAAAAATAATAAAGTTTAGTTTAAATTTTTTAAAATTATTTTAATATATAAATAAGTTTTTTTTTTTGGGTAATTTTCTAATTATATATTCTTTTATCAATAAATATTATATGATATAATAAATTTACTTAAAAATAATTTTTTATCATTTTTTTATGGATAATTTTTTTTTTTAATGTTTTGAAATCACTAAATTATAAAATACGATTGATTTTATTTTTTTTTAATTATCATTTTTTTTACACATTTATTTAAAATTTTTTTATTATTAATCTTAAGATCAAATAAAAATAAAATAATTTTTTTAATCAGGATTTAAAATTTTACATTATAAACATATTTTTTAAATTATTTTTATAGATATACTCTATTGTAAATTAAAATAAAAAAAAAAATTAATATCAAATATTTGAATATGTATTGAATTTTATAATTAAAATAAAAAAAAAACTAAAACATATTTTAGTAAAATTAAAAATTTGTAAAATTTATAAAAAGACAAATAAATTAGATTTTAATCAATTTTTAAAAAAATAAATAATAGTATTATTAACAATTTTTTTTTAATATATGGCTGCTGTATTGTTAGAAAGTTCAATAAACAATTTATTTTTTTTTTTTAATTAATAGATAATTTAAAATAATTTTAATGAATCTAAATACAAGATCAATAAAATTGCAATTATTTTTTAAAGAAATTGTAACTTTTTCACAAACTGCTAAATTATTTTATTTTCTGTTTATCTTTTTTATAATTAAATTTTTTACTTAGAACTTGAAAATTGCTGAAAATAGCTTATGAAAACTAGATCTTATAAAATAAAATAATTTAAGTAGAACAAAGTTCTTTAATAAATAATTTAAATTAATTATTTTTCATTTAAAATTATATAAAAAAAAAAATTATTTTTTAAGTAAATTTTTTGTAAAGTAAAATTTTTTTATTAAAATATTTAATAAAAAATAGTTTTAACTTAGTTTTATTATGTAAAAAACATTTCTAGGAAGCGAATCAATTTTTATATTTGTAAAAGTAATTTAATAAATATTGAGGTCTGTTGGTGTTAAGGAAAGAGTATCTTATAACCAATCTAAATTACTCATGCGCTTTTATAGCTTGTGCGCACTCATTCAACTTTTTCTCATTATATTCACGTCAGCAATACTTTTTGTTAAAGATAACTATTTAATTTTATATTAAAAAATTAAAACTTTATTTAACTTAATTTCAAACTATATCAAATTATATCAAATTATAATCTAGATGAAAAAAATAATGTTAAAATCTTTTTAAGTTTTATTTTTAAAAAAACTTATGCAATTTTTTTTTTTTTAAATAATTTTAAATAAATTTTATATTATGATTAATTATATTAAAATAAATAAAAAATAAAATATAATTTAGAAATTTAATAAAAATTATTTATAAGTAACAATTAAAAATAGACATTTTTATTTTGTTTAAATCAAAATTAACTAAAACTTTTTTTTATAAAAAAAGCAAGTAAAATAAAATTAAATATTATTTAATTAATTTCATTAAATAATAAATTTGCAAAAAAAAAATAATAAATAAAATTTCAAAATAAACTTTTAAAAAATATAAGAATAAAAAATATTGTTTTTGTATAATTGTAAATTATAAAATATAATATAGTTTCAATAATAATAAAAAATAGTAGTAAGATATTATTAAATTAATAAAATTAAAATGTAAAATGTAATTTTAGAATACTAATAAAATGACAATAAAATAATAATAAAATAATATTATTACAAAAAAAGGAATTTTAATAAATAAACTCAAGTTAATTTTAACATTAGTTTTTTCTAATTAAACTTATTTTATCGAATCAGTAAAACAAAAAGTTTTGAATGTATGAAAATCGAACAATTTGTATGTTTATGTGAGTGTATGTGTGAATATATATGATAAGAAATTAAGTAATAAATCAATGTTGATTATGAATGAGAAAATGAATGAAAATACACCAATTAAAAAGTGTTTGAATAAATTACATTGATGAGTTAAATACATAAGTAAACTAAGCGTGAAAAATATATAAATTAAACGACAAAACCAAGAGCACAAAATCGAGCATCCCATAAAGTATCAGCTAATTTTTTTTTAAACTTTTCGGCTTGTAAAATACGTTTGTCAATAAAACGATGTTCAGAATTATTTAAGTCAGAACATTTGGTTTGTTTAGTATGCTTTAAACAACTAAAAAACGCCTTTAAAAAATAATTTATTAATTATTCATTTTTTTATTATATTTAAAAAAAAATTTTACCTCTTTAAACAGACATTTTGTATGAGAAATATCTTTTAAAGGAATGTTTGCCAAGAACTTGTGCACACTTATTAGTCTTCTACCGCAACGATAAACAGCAATCTCGTTACATTGATCTAAATAAAATAAAAAATTTAACATGAAAACAAACAATCAAAACAAGATCAAGTTTAGATTTTTAATTAATTTTTTAATTAAATTTTGATTACTTTAAATTAAGTGCTTAGTAAACTGTGAAAATTTTGACTTACTATTATTTTGAGAAGTATGAATTGGTTTAAGATGTTTTTCACTTGAAAACGTGCTGTCCAAACTATAAAATAAATTTAATTATTAATCAATTAAAAATCATTAAGTGAAATAGATTTGATTGGGATTTATTATTTGAATGGAATTTTTTTTTCTAATCAAAAAACTTAAATACAATAAAAAACAAAAAGAATTAATTAAATATAAAATTGATCATTAAATTTCTTTAAGTGACATAAGTTAAAGAAAAATAAAACTTAAAGTTCATCGCCACTTTACAATTGTAAGTTTTAAAAATTAGTTCCAAGTTTAGTAAATGAATAAAGGCTGAAGATGTTCTGAAGAACAGGTAAAAAGTTTATTCAACATATTTAAGATAATAAAAGTAAATACTCTTAAATTAAATGTTCCTTAACATTAATATAATTATTTACAGTAAAACTTAAGTGCTTTAAAAAACTAAAATTGAAATCAATTAAGTTATTTAATTTTAAACTAAACAATTCCAAAGTTAATAAATAATATATAATAAGAATAAATAATGTAACAAAAAGGAATTTAAACTTACGAATTGGCAAGCATATGGTTTTCTTTTTTCTCCGTATTAGATTGAACTTTCATTGGATAAACTGAGTGCAAAAATATCAATACGATTTGGAAAATTATTAAATTACTAGACGATAATTTTATATTCATTTTGAATTAAATTTAACTCTTTTAAAAACTTAATTATTTTATTTGTATTATTTTTTTTCCATTAAAATTTCTAAGAAAAAAAAAATAAAATTAATTAATATAAAAAATAATTTTTTTTTTTAAAATTTAAAATCATCAATAATATATAGTTGTAGTTATATAACAATATAAAATATGATTAAACTTATATTTTATGTAGATATTTCAATTTGTTAAAAAAAAATGATATACTATATATAAAATAATTAAAAAAAAAAAAATTTGATTTTTAAAAGATGATAATTAATAAACTTTATAAATATATTAAAAATTATATTCACAAAAATAAAAATTAATTTTATAATTTTGATAATTTCAAATATTTTTTTTTTTTTAATTTATTTTTAAAACCAATTTTTATATTAAATAGAAAAAAAAAAAAAAAATAAAATATTAATTATTAATAAAATGGATAAAAAAAAACTGTTGCTTAAATATTACACTATTGATGCAAAAAAACAAAAAAAGTAAAAAAATAAATTATCTTAAAGTTTATCATTTTGAACATTTTAAAATAAAAATTTTTGTAAAATTAATAAAATTCATTTACCACAATTGTTTTAAAAGAATTTTTTCAAATAAGCTATGAAAAATAATTTAAATAAAATAAAACTGTTAAAATAAGTTCAGCTTATTTACGTAAAACGATAGTGACTAAATTATGATAAAAATAAGATGAGTGGTTAACATGTGAGGTAACCAAAAGCGTTTTAATTCTGCTTAAAATGATAGATAAAAATTAAGAAAAAAACAGATTAAATCTAATATGAAACATAAGAATTTATTTTTTATTTAAAAATTAAATGTAAAAAAATTTAACTACTATGAAAATAAATTAAATAGTAAAATAAACATAAATAAATAAATAATATTTTTTTATATAGTTTAAGTGCTTCTAAATAATATGAAAAACAATTATAGTTTAATAATTTGAAACGTTTGACTATAGTTCATATTAGATGATGATGAAAAACATTTGTTTTAATTAAGTTAATATTTATTGAAAATTTAAAAGTCTGAAAAGATTGTTTTATTTAAGAGTTAATAATTAATGAATGAATTGAAATATTTACTTAAAAAATTGATCCTTTCTCAAAATTTACAGTTTTGACCTAAACAAGAAAGGTTTTTGAAAAAATAGTTTGAATTGGACCTTGAATGGTAGAAGATGGTTTTTTGTGTTGAAGGTTAGATTGAATATGATTTAGACCAGTTGGAATCAAGTTTTTCTAGTAAGATTTTTTTAAACAATAAAACAAATAGACTTGTTGAAGAGAGCAACAATGTTTGTTAAATGAGCAAAGTTTCTTACACTCTGGCACAATTTATATATGCAAAAAAAGAGCGGAGTAGAAGAGGCAGGTAACTAGCTGAAGCCAGCGACAGACGTTATTTATTAAAGAGACACCTTAATAAGCAGGGTTTAGAACCGAACATGGACCGGTAGGGAACAGGTGGAGGACAAATTGATGACAAGAAAAAGATAAATAGAGGACAAACCGAGGACACTTGATGGAGCACTTGTGGACATCGCTGTGGGAACAATGTTGACCACCTGGGAAAAGGTGTGAATGCGCCTGTGTGACTTAATAAGTCTGCCGCTGAGCTCTGATTCAAGCAAGCACCTTCTAGGAAATTGGCGCCAATTAGCCCATAACACACCGACAGCATTGACTCGTGTGAATTGTTGGCCGCCATCTAAGACTTATCTTTCTCAATCTTACTTATTTGTCTACTTTTCTTCTGCTTTTATCTTCATGCTTTTTTGTCTTCTTTATTCTTTTTATTTACTTTTTCCTTCAGTATATTTTTTTTCAACATTTTTTATTCTTCATTTTTTATTCGCTTTTTTATTTCTTATATCTTTGTCTCTTTGGGTTTTGCTTTTTGCAAGCTTATTTTGGACCCTATGTACACATTCTTATTTTTCACTCATTTTTTACTATTTACATTTCTTGTATTTATTCGCAAACTACGGTTTTGAACAGAATTTAATTTATATTCAGTTTTTCCATTCGATTTCTATTTTCTTTCTAAATTATACAACATAAAAATTGTTTGATTTAATTCAAACTAAATCAACTATTTTTTCACACCGTCTAAAATTCAATTCAAACAATATACATCAAACTAAAGCTAAGTATTCGAATAAAAATGTATTCAATTATATTCTTAATAAATTATTTAATATAGATTAATCAAATATAGATTAACTTGATATAGATTAGTCAATTATAGATAAATCTGGAGCGGTAATTGCAAATTAAAATATAGATTGTAACTGTTAACCTACAAATAATTTTTGTTAATTATCAAAATTCTAACTAATCAATTAAATAATTATCTTTTAAAATATTTATAAATGTTTTGTAGCAACATTATATTTAAAAACTATTTAAATTAGCTTAAAAAAAATTTAAAGAAAAATTAAAAAGTATTAAATCTAAGAAAACTTAAAACAAAAAAATTTTAAATAATTGATTCTAAAACAAATAAACAATAATGCAAATGATGAGAAGTTAAAGATTATGAAAATATGAAAAACAATAAAATTATGGTGAAAAAAATAAATAAACAGTTTTGAATACATAGTTAATAAGTTTTAAGAAAAAAAAATTAACTGAAAAGACACGCTAATTATGTTATCTATCTAATTATGATTATAAGAATATGTTTACATTTTTTTTTATTATTTTAATTATTATTCTATTTATTTTATTATTTTTTAAGATTTAAACACTTGTTTTTTTAAGCAATTGAGCGTCAAATTCAGTGGAATTTTGATTTTTTTAATTAGCTTAAAAATGCAGGAAAGAGACAGCGAAAATTGTTTAGAGCATTGCATAAGCAACTGGAACGAAACAACCAGCAAATGGATCAAATGCATTTCATTGGAATTGAAAATAATCATGTTTATTTTGACCAATTAGCATTTAATTAATGCTAATCACTTACCAATGTTATTTTACTATTAATCAAATTTTTTTTTGTAAACAATTAATATGATTATATTAAGCAGTTAATTTAATGTTGAAATTTTTAAAATTTTGATTATATAAAAGTTTAATTTATTTTCAAATTTTTTAATCTAAATAATAGATTTTATTTAATAAAATTTTTATCTTTATTTTTTTTTTAAGTTTTTTTACAATAACATTAAATTTATTAAATTATTTAGTTTAAACTAAATCTATTATCATTAAAATTAATTAATTAGTAATTAATATTTAATTTTTTTTTTAAATTAAATACAATATAATAGAAATATTTATAGAAAAATATTATTATAAACTATTTTATTAAATCTAATTGATATTTTTTTGTCTAATTTTTATTTTGTTTATTTTGTATTAAAATATTAAAAAAAATTTAATATAAACTTTTGAATATTAAATTATATAATTAATAATATATAATAAAATAATAGTTTTTTGTAATAAAAATTAATATTTTAAAATTAAATTAAGATATAAGAAAAAAAATATTTTTATCAATTAATTGCATGATTTATTAAAACAAAAAAAAAATATTTTTTATTAAAAGAAAATATTAATTTATTTTTAAATTCTTATTTATATATTCTACAAAAAAAAAACAATTAATAAATTTATTAAAAATTAAATAATTAAATAAAAAATTTTATTTTTTTTTTATATAATAAAATTTTTAATAACTCATAAATTAATTAAATATAAAAAAATAAATTTTAAATATTATTTCTTATTTATTAAATTAAAAAATATATATAAATATAAAAATTTAGTTAAATTAAAAACAATTAAATTAAATACGCAAAACCGGAAAAACATAAAACTAATCGACATCGACAAAAATAAAAAAACAATTCTAATAAGTAAAATGTTTTTGTGGAAAATATTTTTCATAGAAAATTAAATACAATTTCAACAAATGAATATACAGCAAATAATTAATCAACTGTAATCTTGGTTTATATAAATATCTATCAAATGTGATTTATCGCAACTGTAATTTAACTTTACTAAAAAAGGCGTGGTAAAATATATAAACTTTTAGCTTGGATTTTGATTAAAAGGGGGAGCGACTTTTAAGACAGCCAGCTTAAGTATGACTATTAATTCAAGCATCTTGTGCACACCTTTAGCATCTTTGTTAGTTTACTTAAATTATTAACATAATAAATTATAAATATAAAAATGTTTGTATTATTAGCTATTGAGTAAATATCAGATACAAATAATAAAATGATTAAATTAATTGAAAATAATTCTCAAGAAAATTAATCTGAATTGAGTACTGTATTCTTGCGAATTCCTCTAAAATTTATATTATATATTTTATTTACTTTTCTTTATTCTCAAAAATAGTTCAATAATTGAAGTTTTAAATATTTAATTTGTAAAACTTACCATGGAAAATCACCAAACGATTCTTTATACAAAATTCCATAAACTTGAAGATGAAAATTAAAATGAAAAAAACTGTCATTCACAAGACCAAATTATTACTTAAACAAGTGATCAGCATTTTTTTGTAAAAGCTATAAAATTATTTTAGACTTAAAATAATTTTTTTATTTAAAATTTTAATATTCTATATTTAAAACTTAAATTCATTAATATTTATATAAAGATGTATATAAATTTTGAATTATATTTACATAATTAATAAATATATTTGATATTTTTTGAATTATGTAAAAAAATGTTTTAATTAAAAGCTTTGAAATTGCAAAACATACAATTATGAAAAATAAATTAAGAAAGTGCATTAAGAAAGAATCAATTTACTTAGACTATTTTGTTAAATTAGATGGCTATTTCGATGAAATACTTATGACATCAGGCGTCATATAAAAGAGTAAGCAATACCTAAACTATTTTATTACTAATCAATAATTTGATAAACCATCTATTTTTAATTTAATATAGAATATAATTTTTAATATAATAACTCAGATCAATTAAATAAATATTGTTAACATTTTTTAAACATTACAATTTCATTCAAAATTGTTTTAAAAAAATTAACTATAGAAAAAACAAAATTTTATACATATTGTATATTAAAATACGTTATTTAAACAATAACTATAATAAATGTTAATTTTTATATAATATTTATTACATTTTTTATTTATTTAATTAATTTTGACTAGTTTTATTTTGTGTTAATCAAAATAGTTATTACTTTGCTAATTAAATTTAGATAGATTAAACTTTTATTAACCAATAATTATTTACACATAATTTTGTTTAATTTTATTAATTTAAAATGTTTTTTTAATATAATATTGAAAAAAAAACAAAATAAAATAAACGTTATATTATAAAATATTTAAATAACAAAAATAATCATGTTATATTATAAAGTGATTGATTTTTAAAAATAAATTTAATTATTATTTAAGTAAAAAATAAAAATTATTAAAATTAAAGACAAAATTAAACAAAATAATGTGAATTTAATAAAAATTATCATGTAAAAATTTATTAGATAATAAGAAGAAAAAATACAACTTAACTAAAATTCAAATGAATTAAAATTTTTATTTTTTGGTATTAAAACATTTTTTCACATAGTAAATTTATATAATAATAAAATTAATTATCAGATATAAAATTATATAAAAGTAACATGTGAAATTTGTTACTTGTAATGTTTGGAATAAATTAGAAACAGAATATTATATAGATTATAATTATTAAATTATTTTATATATTAGTTTTATTATCATCAATAAGTTAATTATTTTTTATTTTTTACAATCTATACTAGATATATCATATAATCTATATTATACAATTTATAATTTTTTATTAAATTAAAATTGCTTAATATTTAACTAATAATGTTTTGTAAAAAATTTGTTTTAATATACTTAAATAAATTTTTAAAATTGAATTACATCAAAGTCATTAATTAATTAGAAATTAATCAAATATCTATTGATAAATTCATGTATATATTATTATTCTAAAAAAAAATCAGTATATAATAAAAAATTGCGTTTATTTACAAATATATTAAATATTTTAAATTGGTAATTTTCTCACCATTGATAAAACAAGTTACTTAATTAATTTTTAATTAAAAATTTTATTTAATAATTATTTGCAATTATAACAACTTTTTTAATAAAATTATTTACTTATTTTAAAAATAATTTTTATTTTTTTATTGATTATAAAATTTATTTCAAATAAATATAATTTACAATTAGTTAATTTTTTATTTGTCTTAAAAAAAATAATTTAGATTTAATTTAAAAAAAAAAATTATTTAATAATTTAAATTAAACATCCTATAATAATTTATAGTAAATATATTTTTTTTATAATCATATATTTTATTGAAAATTCTTATTGTTTTAATTTTAAATATTAAATAAAAAAATTAAAAAAAATTATATTTTTTGAAATAATTTGATTTTAAAAAAAAATTTTTTTTTTTTGATATAATCACTTGTTGATTAATGAATAGATCTTTTTACTTTAAATAAATCACAACTTAAAATTTTATATTTATAAAAATTAAATTTTAAAAATAATTTCAAAAATATACCAAATTAAAAAATAGGAACATTTTATATAAATAAATTTATTTGTAACTATATTATAAATTTTAATTTTCAATAGTTCAATAATTTAAAATACAAGTTTTTTTTAATTATATAAAATACATATTATTTTTTATCTTAATTGTTTTTTCTTATAATTTTAAAAATCTATATAAATATAATGTGTTTTGAATATAAAAATTTTCTTAAAGATTAAATTTTTATAAATTCAGATAAATTATGGAAATTAATTTGATAAATTTTTAAGTACAATAAACAATGTTAAATTGTTAAAAAAAAAATTTTGCAAAAATTTTTAAAATAATAAGAGCATAATAACAATAAAATATTCCTTGAACTTTTTTTTTAACAAATATTTTTTAAGCCAAAACACGTGTATAAAATAAACAAAAATAAATAAAAAAAATTAACTTTTTTAATAATCACACATTTTATTTTATATGCTTTTAATTGTTATTATATAAATTTATTAATTTTTTTTAATAAATTTAAAAATTAATGTTTATGTATGTGTGGGTGTTGTAGCAATTCAAGCATGAGTGCACATAAATTTTAATAAATGATGGACAATACAGACAGGATTGAAAAGTTGTGAGAATTATTTTATTTTTCATTTTAAAATAAAATAAATACAATTTGAATTTTGAAATTTTTTGTGTAATTTGTGCTTAAATTTAATATTAAGTCTAAACATTTTTTTTTTAATATTTTATATTTTAATTTTTTTTTCACTTTTACTTTTTTACATGACAATAGTTACCTTGGTAATTGTAAGGTATTAAATGTAAAAACAAACAGTTTGATTAAGTCTTAAATTATTATTAAACAAAAGTGTTTAAAGTGATAAACTTTATTATTAAATTTAATTAAATATTTATTTAATATTAGAAAAATTTATAATATAAACTTTTTAAGTTGTGTAAAACTTAATTTTAAAAATTATGAATAAATAAAAGTATGGATAATAAAAATTAAATTAAAAAACATATGTTAAAAAATTATTTTACTAGTGCTAATGTTTTATAATTATTTATATTTTATTAGAATACAACAAATTTTTTATGTGATTTCTATAATTAAATAAGTATCATTTTTCAAATTACTTAATATTAATAGATAAGTAATATAAATTTATTATAAATATTATAAAAATTTAATTTATAAATAAAAAATATAATTTATAATATATAAATATTTAAATAATTTATAATATTTAAAATTTTTGTCTATTTAAAATTTTAATCCAGTTATATTCATAGTAATATATATAACAATATGTTTTATTTTTAAACACAATCATTACGATAAATATAAAAAAAAAAAATGATTATTTAATTTTAAAATTCATTTATCATAATTAGTTATGATTGTGTTTAATTATATGTTTAAAAATTTATTGCAAAATTATATAAAAAACTAAATATATTTGATAAAATTTTAATTAAAATTTTCACCAATTGTCTAAAAAAAAGTATCAATTTAATTATTAATTTATTTTATAAATTAATTCAAGAAATATACATTTTAGTTTCAATCATATTGCAATTAAACTTGATTTCAAGCCTGACATTTAAATTTCCTGTATAAGGATTTCCGAATTTAAAAATTTTTCAATTTTTCAATGAAAACAAAAGTAAATTAAAAATAAAATTTTAACGATTATTCAAATTCAAATTATATATTATAAAATTGTAATGAAAATTGCATAAATTAAAAACTATAAAAATTAAATAATATTATTGTTAAATATCATGCAATATAATCATTTTATAAGTGAACTTTTATGATATAACTAAAATACAATTAACAATTGTATTTAAATCAGTGCAATTAAAAAATAATTTTTGATTTAAAAGTTTTTTTTCCAATCTATTCTATTTTCTCCATTTAACAATTTTAATATTTTTTTTTTTTATTTTTTAATATTTAAATTGATTATAATGTTTCAATAAAAAAAAATTAAAACTTAAATAAATTTTAAATAATTATATTTTATTTCCTTTCAACTCCCAAATCTTTTTTAAATATATTTATTTATATATTCAAAAATAAACGTAATAAAAACTAAAACAAGCCAAATTTTTTAAAAGAAAACAATGACTAAATTAAAAATAAACAAATAAACTATTTTTAATTTATAGTAAATTTAAAACATTGTCTAGCATTATGAAATTGTAATATGTTTTAAATGGGTTTTACCTATTTACTCAAAGCTTAAATAGTGTCAAGCAAGTTGACAGATGCAAACGTGTTCAGCGATCCATCTTGTCCAAGATTGAATTAAATTTAACGCATACAATTACAGATGGTTAGCGATGCAAAGGAGGATATGTTATATCAACTAAAATGGTTAATTACTAATATAAAAACAATATATCTTTTGTTCCAGTAGTTAATTCTTAAATTATGAAGATTCTTTTTTGTTTTTGTAAGCACAAGTTTAATTATCTTTTCAAACAAAAAACTACTTTCATTATAATTGGCAACATCAAATTAATTTTTCAGCTTATTGTCCGGTTGAACTTGAATTTATTTGTTTCAAACCAATATTGTTTAATGTTTAAAACATTAAATTTAAGCAAATTATTTAAAAAATTTAAAAATATTTTTTTAAATGACACACACCCATAGTTCAACAAGTTGGTGATTTTACCTGTTCAGGGTTTTTACTAGTTTATTTTAAAAATCAACTTTTTAGACAAGTTTTATATAAAGATTTAAGATGATTTGTTATATTTTTTTTTTTAATGGTATTTTATTCTTAGTTTGTTAGTTAAATAATTAAATTATTTTAAATTTAAAATATTTTTTTTTAATATTTTATTTATCTTGAATTAAATCTTTTGTATTTATTTTTTAGTTTTTTAAGTTAAATTAAAAAAATAAAATTAATAAAAACAAGTTATTTTAATCAATATATTTAAAACAGAAAAGTTTAATTTTTTTGCTTTTATTATTTTTAATATATATCTTCAATTTTTGTATTTTTGTATATTTTGTGTTATATAAAAGTGTATTATTTTTTAAAATTTTATTCATTTAAGGATTTTTTTTAATATACTTTTTAATATATTATATAATAATAATTGATTTTGTTGTAAAACTATTATTTTAAAAAATAAAATTTTTTCATTTTATATTTTAAATATGTTAATATTAATATTATAAATGTCAAATTGATTAAATAAATTATAATAATTTTGTGATACAACTAAAATAAATATAAAGATCAAAATATTAAAATAAAAAACGTAGGAGTAGAATGACCTTTTTCGATTTAATTTAACACTTTTTATTTGTTTTTTTTGATTACTTATCAAAAAACATTAATAATTTAAATTATAGATCAAGTTCTAATTTATTTTTTAAAAAAATAAACATAAAAAAATTTTGTTTTAAAAAATTGAATTTGAATATATTTTTTTTTTAATTATAATAAGTTTTAATCTGATTATCTCTTGACTATTTACTGCGCAGTTTCAATATTTTATAAATTCTAATGCAATAATTAAATTTCGGATTAAATGATTTTTTACATTGATTAATGTGTTAATTATAAGTAAATTTAAAATTCATTTTAATTAATTTAAATGTAAATATTATCTTAAATAGTTTTAAAAATTGATTAATGTTTAAGATTTGTTTTTAAGTAATTTAGTTTTTTATAAAAAATTATTTCAACACAATAACATTGCTGGATATATTTTTTTATTTGAAAATTAGAAATAATTTAAAAATTTAATTTTTGCAATAATTTAGTAAAAAAAAATTATTACGTAAATAAGTTTTTTTTTTTTTTAAAATAATTTTTTTTTACAGATAAACTAATAAATTTATAATAAAAATTTTATTAATTTTTTTTTTGTTTTTTTTTTTTTTTTTTTATTTTAAAAATAGATGGTTAAATGTTTTAATAAAAAAAAAATGATACAATAACAAAATTTAAATTAAATGTATATTATGATGAATTTAATTATTTATTTACTGTGTTCATCTTTTATTAATTTTTTAAATGCATGTCCTCATTGTTCAAGTAAGTAAATAAAATTAAATTTTAAAAAATTAATTAATTTTTATTTTAAATAAATTTGTTAAAATAATTTAGATGATAATTCAGAAAATAACAAATTAACATTTAATCAATTTAATGGTATTCAAATTAGTGTGCCAAATTCTACTTTTAATTTTATAAATGAATCTACACAAAACAAAGTTGATAAAAAAAAAATCAATTATAATTTGTTTTTAAAAAAAGATAAAAATTTAGACGAACTTGATAAATCTGATTTCACATGGACATTATTAACAAAAACAATATCTCTTCCAACTATACATTTTAATACATCAATTATGATGGATAAAAAAAGTTTAGATTTAAAATTAAATGCAACATTATTTAAACCATTAGATGTGAATACTCAAACAAAAAGTTTAAATATTAATTTATTTACTTCAAATTCATCAAATATATTTTCAAATAATCTACTTCAATCTTCTTCTAGTCTTCAATCAAGTCATAATAAAAATCAAAATTCTAATTTCATAATTCAAAACAATTTTTCTACATCAATTCCAGAAATTTATTCTTCAATAGAAAACAGCATCTCAATGTCAAGTAATTATCCTACTCCTCATTTCTTCTACAAAAGTATTTTACCGGATAAATCAGAATCAATTATGTTATCTAAAAATATTATTCCAAGTGTTAATTTATACTCAAGTGAAAATTATCAATCTATTAATAATTCAAAAACATATGCAACACTTTTTTTGCCAATAAATATTTCACGTTCTAGTAATTATTTCGATTTGCAATCAACTGAATTTTCGTCTAAAATTTATTCTAAAAAACCATTTGAAAATTCATATAGTTTAATAAAAAATAATTCAAAAAACGTGGTAAATATTGATTTTGACATTAATACAATAAGATTAGTAAATAATTTTTCAAGCTTAAATGATAATTTAAACTATGATGATAAAACTCAAACAATTAGTAATGCAAATACTATCTTGTCACCAAATATTATGATAACACCTTCTGTTCAACTTTCTCTCAATTCAAAATATGAGCAAATTTTTAACAAAAATGAAATTGGTAATTCAAATAAAATTTTAAAATTTTCAGGTATTTAATAATTGAAGTTATAATTTTAAAAAATTAATATATTTTAATTAAAATATAGTTATTTTAAAAAATAAACTTTCCGGTTCATTTGTTAATTTGACAAAATCGTTGGAAAATAATTTAGAACAGTCTATGAAATTGGCATATAAAAAACAATTTGGTTCGATTAAAAATAATTATTTACCAAAATTTAAAATAAACGTAATGAAATAAGTTAATATTGATTTTGTGTTTTTATTAATTTAATTTTTATTTAGGTCTGTAATATGTATATAAATAATAGCAATGAAAATATTATCATAAATTATGAAGTATTACAGAATGAAACTAAATTAAGTAATGAAACTATAATTAAGTTGTTTGAAAAAATATCCAAAGAGCAAATGGCTCAATTATCAATAGAAAAAAATTATAATGAAAAAACTAAACGTAAGTAACATTGTTTTTTTTAAAACTATTTAATGTTATATTAATTTAATTTACTTTTAGAAATTGATTTTGAAAAAAATCTATATTCAAATATTACTCAAAATTTGACAAAAAATAATTTTATTGAAATCGATTTTATGCGTATAAAATGGTTTGACATGTGGATAATTATTTTTTTGTTTGGAATTATGATTACATTTTGTCTTTGTGGATTAACTTCATTTTACTGTTGGTGGAAGCAACAAAAATTAAAACGAGCACTTGTTAATCGTTTAGCTCAAGAAATGAATAAGGTTTCGCCGGGAGATACACCTACAACTATATCTGAAAATTTAATGAATTGGGAAAAGAGTGTTAAAAATAGTGGAACTAGTTTAACAAATGAATTTGAATATATTTCTTTTAATTCTGATACAAGTAATAGTTTACAAAAAAATAGATTTAGTATTAATGAAAACAAGGTTTTAGCAAAAGAATCAAAGCAAAATAACAGTGGCTATAAAAAGCCAAAATTTTTATTACCAAAAAATAATAGTTATAATTCTAATTCAAATGTGCCAACAAATTTTAAAACTGAGAATAATGATTCTGAATATTTTTATAAAGAAAACATGTCAAATCGCTATAATAATAACCATTTTTCAAATGTGAATGCTATTGAATACCAGACTGACAGTGACCCAAGTTTATATGAAGAAAACTTGGTTAGTGAAAACGAAAAAGAACAATGCAGTATTATGAAAACTCATTTTAAGTATTTTGATGTAGAAGATTTAAACGAGAATTGTGGCAAAAATCTATCAATAAGTAATGATGATTGTTTTAGTGAAAGAAAATATAATTTAATTAAGAAAGAAATTATAGAAGAATACGAAAATACAGTTGAAGAGACAAAAATTTTGACTAGTGTTCATTATTCAAATGCTCCAGAACTGTTTCAAGCACAAATAAATGAACAAACCAAATCTATTATAAGTGCAATTAAAGATGAGCTTAAGAAATTGGCTCCTAAAAACGAGTTTGCGTAAAAGTAGTTTGTATTTGATGAATGAGAAAGAGTGTTGAATAAAGTGTATTTAATATAATATGGATGTTTAATGAGAATTAAAACAATTGTAAATAGTTTATTACTTAGATTAATGGCAAAATGTATTGCTTGACAACAATTAAAAAACAGCAAATGAAACAGTTGTTTTGAGTTGTATGTATTATTAATTTGAATTATTAATTATATTTCGTAATTTCGGAACTTGCGTAATATTTCATTTGACGTGTCTTGACGCCATGAATCAATATAATTGTAGGATTTTATAAGTTGTGAATCACTGATCTGGTCTACATTTGAGCAACTAGTGATCATAGGCTCAGCTTTTTTACCAGCCCAGTGAAAAGCTGCCGAGCCGGAGCGGGTTAGTTTGATGAATTGCTCAAAAGGAATGGTCAAGCCGCTGTGAAGCCAAGCATCATATTGTCTTCTTCGTTCGGGATCAAGTAAGACATCTTTGGCATCTGACAAGAGTTGAAACTGTTGCATGTTCAATTGTTGTTGGTGAGTTTGTAAGCCAGAGTTTTTATCTGGATGAAGTTGCAAGGCCTTCAGCTTGAACTCTTTGTTGATCTGTTCGGACTAGATATAATTGGTGAAAAAAAAGAGTTGGACCTAATGTATTAGCTAGTAATACTGACGTTCGAATGAGGACTGCAGTTGAGCAGTTCGTAGTAATTGGTTTGTTTTTGGCGGTCGGAAGTCCAGTCCATTGCTAATGGCTAAAGAGCAAACCAAGAAGAAACTATGAAACAGAGTTAAAAGACAAAACTAACAGACAGAATGAAGAGGCAGAATTAAGAAACAGAATCAAAAGACAGAATTAAGAAGCAGAACCGAGAAACAGGATCAACCAGGACCAATCAAACGTTTCAATTCGTTTCTGTCAAATGTTTTCTCTAGCTCGAGTTGAATGGCGTCTGCGCAAAACCTTATGCACATTTGCTTGGAAAACCGCGCAGCTGTTTATTGTTTACATTTCTCCCTTTAAACTTTTAATTGTTTCTTTCTTACATGTCTTCTTGAGCTGTCCGATCAGCTATCACTAATCTCGCTAAACCATTCTCTCATTTCCAATAATAGGTTTCAATTTTGAAAGCTTTATGCCGCTCCACCATTCAATTGTTTCAGCTTTTAAGCACAAGATAAAGGAAACCACTAAATTAAAGTACTCCAATAGTATGCTCAAGACAATAAGAATCAGCCACAAATCCAGCTCAGACATTCAAACCAAAGAAGCCTAAAAGATTAGATCAAAGCTGAACAGCAAATGAAATACGTTTGAATCAGTGCCTTCTCACAACATTCCTTCCAGTCTAGTTTAGATTCGCAAGCAATTCAAAGTGTGTGTCAAATTATTCTTATATTTATGTATTTTTGCAATTAGTCCTAATGCCGAAAATGAGTTCAGATTCCGAGCCAGTTATTATTAATGACGAAAGTTCTCCTTTAAGCATATTTCTGGTCAAGTCTGGCTCTGAGGGAGATAAGTTGCTTTTTCGTTATCCTTACGAAGTTCCCAAAGAGCCGTTCAAAACCACTTCTCAGACCAAAAGTAGTTTCACTAGCGCTTCTACTAGTGCTTCTACTAGTGCCTCTACTAGTGCTTCTACTAGTGCTTCTACTAGTGCTTCTACCAGCACTTCTACTACTTCCACAACTGTGACCAGCAATCCAGAACAAGCCTCCACCAGTTCAGGATCTAGCAGGCCAGAGAAAAAACGCAACCCATATGTGCTGAAGCCGGAACAGGACATTTATGCAGACATTTTTGAATATAATACCAACCCTTCAGTCAAAACTCATCAGCCTTTAGCAAGTTCATCATCAAAAACTTCTTCCGGTATCTCTTTAGGTGATAAATCTACAGTTTTTAAATACAATGCGCCTGAAAAATCAAAAAAAAGTGCCGAAAAACCCATTCAAATAGATGCCGACGTGGATCCTGCCATAATGAACGTTCTTAACTTTCCAGACGTATTGCTGGCTAACTTATTTGCGGTCAAGTCTGACTTATGTGGTGATAAGTTTGAACTTAAGATTAATGAAGTCAGATTTGTAGGACATCCTGTTTTATTGTCTTCCAAAAATAATTTCCAGCAAGCCGCAACAAGTGCCTCAAACAAAGAAAAAGGTAAGTGGTAAAGTAGTGAAATTATATAGCTCCATAATTTAGTCTCATAAATTTAAATTTTTTTTAAATTATTTTCTTACAAATTCTTAATTCTATATTTAGATCGTGATAAAGATTTGGTTACATTTAATGTGGTGTTTGCATTAAGAGCTAACGCTAGTCAAGAAATCGTAAAATGCTACTATGACTGTTCTAAGAGAATTGCAATAGCTTTACATTTCGAAGAACAACGAGTTGGCTATTTGACAAACGAAACAAAAATAATGACCTCTCAGGATGAATATATTCACGTTGACGATCAAAACAATGGACAAACCCAATATGGTTCAATTTTGGAAAGAAGTGGTTTAGCCAAAATACTTAAGAAAATGTACGAAGATTTATCCACATTCGGAGCTTTGTATTTACGAATCAATTCTTGGATTGAAGTTAGTTTTTGTTTACCTCAGAAAGTGCACAAATTGACATTGAAATATCATGAAAAAATTCCATGTATTGATCCTTCTGAAATACAAAGATCTTTAGAATCTTTACGTCCATATCATGGTATCCTTTTACTTGTCGATGCTAGAGACCTTTTCGACACACTTCCTTTAGACGCTGCACCTGCCTTAATTAGGGTAATACGTGTAATAAATCCAATCAAAAATTTATTAGAAATTTCAGCAGATGCCGACATATCGTTGACCCAAGTCTTTCACATTGTAGCCCAGTTAGTTTATTGGGCTAAAGCCACCATTATATATCCATTTTGTGAAAATAATGTTTATATGATTAACCCATTATCACCTTTAGCAATAGATTCGCCTTTAGCTAAAAAATTCAAAAAAGATTTTCCAGGTAGTGATTTGCTAGAATTAATGTCTGAATTCTCTTTTGGGACAAGCTTGAGTCAGTTAAGAAATCCTTTGCAAGATGTTGAAAAACAAGGACAACTTGTTCACAAAATGCTTTGGCTGTTAAAACATCGATTGCTCATGCAAGTCCATATTTATGTTTATTTTATGCCAAACGGAGGCGGTGGTGCTATCCCCTATTTGACTAGGAAAATTAATTCTCAGATGAATTTGGATTCTAATGATACAAGCAATGAAAGCAGTAGTTCTGTAAATTATTTTGCTAGTAAAGAAAGGTGTGCAACAGATCCAGGATTGCAAGTGGACAAAAGTCTTGGAAGTCCTTATGCTGGCGGATCTCGAACCACTAGTCCAATCAGTTTCAAAAAACCTACTTCTTTAGGCGCTCAAATAAGTAGCAGTTATCCACAGCAACATAGTTTTATTGCCTCTTCATTTGATAGTGCTGGTTTTGAGACCAGTTTTACTAGTAGTTATAACAAAAAGTATTATGGAAGTGCTTCAAATTTGACCACAGAAAACAAGCGAAATCAAACATTAAGAGGAGAAAATATTACAAGTAGTAGTGGTGTAACTAGTAATTCAAATCTGGATAAATCTGATTCGGATGATGATGTATATTCAAATGAATGTGCTGGCTCAAACACGTTTGAAGAAAGCAGATTAGCTTTAATTAGTGATTTAGGATTAACAAAATCCGAAATTGAATCACTTTTAGCTGTTCCAGCTAGTAACAATCTAGATGATCTACGTTTATTTGTTCGTTTATGCCCATTTTTTGATGGCAATCATCATCTTGAAGACATAATGTATTATGCAAATGTTCGTCGTTCACTTTTACTTGCATTAATTGACAAATTTAGGGATGTTTTATTCACTGCGCAATTTGAAGACAAAGCGGTAGCTCATCTTTGTCCTTATATACAAGATAAGTAAATTGTAAACGAATTACATTTGAAAAAAGCAAATCAATTATAGACTGTTAACTGCTAATAAAAATTTAATTAGTGAATTAAATTTTGAAATAAAAGTTAAATTTGTTGATGTATTTTTACAATATCGCGGACCATTATGCTATTTAAATGCTGTTTTTATCATTATCAAATTTATTTTACGTGTATATTTATTTTTATATTAAATTTATTTTATTTCAATATCTAATCTGGTCTTTTGTCGTTAAATTGAAAGAAAGAAGTGGTACGTTTGAAAATAAAATTATATTGAAACATCATTGAAACAAGTATAAAAAAAAGAAAATTAAATGAGAAATAAAACAAAAATTAGTAACCTGTAAATAAATTTTTTACTCAAATAAAGCAGAAAAACTTTTAAAGATCAATTTAAAAAAATATATACACAATTTATTTATTTTAAATACATATGTATCGTACTTGGTATTTACTAATCTTTACGCATGTTTAATTTAGTTTTTGGTTAGAGAAACTAAAAATAAAATTTGACGATATCAGACGAACCAATTGACATTTGCTTAACTAGTTTTTACCAAACTTAATCAACGGTTTTTGATACATTTAGGACAATTTTAGAACAAAGCAATGAATCAGTTTTATCTATTTGGCATATTATTTGTTTCTAATCTTCAAATCTAACAAACATTGCATATTTTTAGTTCGGTTAATGCATTATGACCACTTCTTGTCCAATTGTGTTTGACTATAAACACCTGCCCGGAATACTTTTTATTTTAGCTGTTACTTGGTTTCGCCTTTTACCACCATTTACCACATTCAGTCAACATCAGGTGTTTATCATTTACTTGGTCACACTTTTCATCCTTTATTACTTATTTTTGAAAACATTTTATTTGTTAAAACTTTCAGATTTTTTAAAGCTTCACTTTTGCTAAAAAATAATTTTTCATAATTTCACATTTTCTTTAAATTTTTTGAAACATTAAAAAATTCAATAAAAATATATATATATATGTAAAAATGTTAATTGCATATATATATATATTAAACAAAATTAATATGTTTGTATGTTTAAATTTTTTATGCTTTAAAAAAACAGTTTTCTTTCTCTATTTTGGTTAAAGTCTTTAGTTTAGCGATGTTCTATCTTGGCCAGATGGCAAGAGTTGTGATGGAAGCTATCTTTGCTCAATGAGCGGCTAAATCATTGAGTTTATCAAATATCACTTGCAGATGTGGCACAGCAGGTAACGGTTGCAGACTGTTTTGAGACTTTTTCATGTCAAAAAGGTAAAATTTAATTGAAATTAAAAACTAAAAAAAGCACACACAAAATAAACAAAATGTATGTAAACAAGACAAACGAATAAAGTGAAAGAAGAAAATCTTAATGCCTGATCTATTAATACTTTGATACTTTTCAACGACCGGAATGCATGAAAACAAGCTGATGCATTCTTGTAAAAAAGATATATATTTACATTATAAACTAAGTCACTCGATTGAATGAAAATAAACAAAAATAAATAAGAAAAACTAATTTTTTTTTTGCTTTTAGAGGTCAAGCAGGGTAAAGTAGTGCATCTTAGTTTGATAGTTAGACAAAAATTATATTTATATTCTTTTGCGGATATAATGTAATTTTCATTTATAAACTGTAATGTTCAATTATTTAAAAGTAGCTATAACCATTTTTATTTTTAATATATATCTTCGTTTATTTATATATAAAATTATTAAGAAATCAGGAAAAAGAGAATTAAAAAATAAAAACAGAGATGTCAACGTGTATTAATTTCTTAAATTCATAGTTTGATTAGTTTAATCAACAAGTACTATTATTTAAGTAAATAGCAAATATAAATAATTATTTTATTTTTAATTTGTTAAATTATTAAAGTATAAAAATTTTAACAAAATCACTTTAAATTTAAAAAAAAAATTTAAATACAATTTAATAAAATTAATTATTTAAAAAATATTTATTATTAATTAAAAATAAATATTATATTTAATTAATTTTTTTTTTTAAATAAAATTTCTAAGAAAAACGTCTTGAAATAACTTTTTATAAAAAATAGTTCAATAAATGTATTTAGTATTTAACCTTGATTAACATTGAAATAATTTTTTAATCCAATATTTAAAAATAATGTTTGCTTTTTTGACCTAACTTTAAATAGCAAAATGTCTAATAAAATAGCTAGTTTGATGAGTTTAAGATCACGTTCAGACATAATTCTCATTAAACTTGTTTAATGTTAAACTGATTGCAAAATTTTTTTCAGACAAATTTAGTAGTCTGCTATTCTAATGTATAATGCAAAATTAGTTTACTAAATACGGTAATCAATTACTGACAAATCTTGAGAATGAAGATTCTTTTCCACAAGTCTGGTAAAAAGTATTTAACTTTAAGTAAATTATGAGAAGTAAATTTAAAAAGAATAATGTAGATTCGAAAAAAAAAAACAAACAAAATCAAGAAAATGAATCAAAAAATAAATAAGAAACTAAATAAAAAATAAGTAAAAATTAGAAAAAATAAAAAACACTTAGAAGATTCGCGCCAAACCAGTTTACCTGAATTTGGGCGAATTTTGCATTTTCCTTTATTCATCAGGTAACTGGCTACAAATGTTTTAACGGTTGTTTTTTTTTTTAATTTTTTTCAATCTTCTTTCCGATTTTTCTTCCTAAATTTTTTAAAAATCTTTTTTTCTAATCTTTAAGATATATCTTACCAAGTTTTAAATTATTTCTCAACTATACTTAATTTTGATGTTTTAAAAATTTTGTTTTTTAGTTTTTTATCTTTTTATCAATAAAAGTTTTTATTAATTTAAACAACTTTTTCTTAATTATTTGTTATATTGCTTATTTTGAAGCAATAAGTAGAATTTTTTTGTTTTTGAATTTTAAGTCCTAAGACTAAATTGGTTCCATAGTTTTGATGTTTGGCCAAAGGATTAGTCTAAAATGGAATTTGTTTAATAAAACAGTTACTAGTAATTGAGCACAATAAAGAATGGAAGATGGTTAAGAAGATGAAAAGTTTAAATTAAATGAAAAAAGGGGAAGGGAATATTGTAAACAGACCAGCAAACCAGACTAACTAGTGTGAGCAAACGGCAAAGTGTACTAGTGTATGTTGATCACTGTGTTTTGATGCAGATGGTCCCAAGATCAAACTAAACAGGTGCTGTTTATAAAGAGCAGACGCTGCCATAAAAGCAACGTGGTCATCAAAGCAAATATTAAGCCGCAGCTTCATTGCTTTTCATCACATCAGCCGTGATCAGCTTCTTTTCACCTGTTGCTCATTTCTTCATCACACAATTTACCTTGTTTCCATTTTTTGGCTATTTGGATGCAGTTTTATCCATCACCTGAATATATACAATTAGCTGTTGTTTGCACGCTCTTATATAATCATAAATATATATTTGCTCATCTTTACAGGTACATTTATTTGTCTATAGATGCTGACTTGTATGTGCGTGTTCATATTTATATAAACCTAAAACATGTTGAAATATATATTATTTTTGGCTACTTTTCGCGCAAATCAGAAAAAAATTGAAATCTTTAAAAATAAAATTTTATTTCAAAAAACTTGTGAACTTTGTACACTTGATTTCAATTCAATTTCAAATCATATGCGAGCATTGTCAAATTTAGTGTTTTGGTGTGCTTTTACAATTTTTTAATTTACGTTTTCTAAAATTAAACTTTAAATTGTACTATCGTTCATTTTAAACACTATTTTTTAATTAAATTAACAATTTAAAATGTATAAACTTCCAATCGTAAGTGCTGCATCTTCTGATAACTGTTCTAAAAATTTTATAGTTTAACCAAATGTGATTGAACCTGTTTTAATTTTCAAATGTTTAAAATACTAAATTTGTCAATTTTAATCAATTTCTTCAACCATTATTCTTAGCTAACATTGGCAGCCTTTGTTTTGTTTCCAATCATAATTCATGCAGATGAAGATGATTTCTTTTTTCGACGAGCTCCAAGATCAGTCGGAGGATTTTTGCGTAGAATTTTCGGTCGAAAAGAGGTAAATTAAATTTATAACTTTAACTTTTTATTTTATTGCAATATTTTCATTGTGAATTTAATATTTCAAAATTTAAAAAGGGTTTTCAAGGAACTGCACAAGTTAACAGTGGTTACAATGCTCAACCATCCTCATTTTACCCAAATTATGCCAGCTATTTACCCCCACAAGCTGTTTCATTTAATCAGGCCTTAAATGCAGGTGGACCTCAATTTACATCTAATTATCCTGGTTCAATGGCGGCTCAATATCCAGCCTATTCTAATTTGGCTAATAATTATGCCAACTTTGCTGAAGCAAGTGTACCACAGCAACAGGTAGCTCCATCCCCAAATAATTTTCCACATTTTGCAGCCAATGCACCTTATCCATCCTATTCTCCAATGCCTGCTCATCATCATCATTCAAATGTAGATTTTCATCAAGTACTAGATAGTTTTGTTCAACAAGCTGGTCTTTCTCCAAATGGAGACCATGACACTTCAGCATCTTCAATAATGGAGCAAAAAGGTGACACTCCAGTGTTTAGTTTTAAGAAACTTTACTCGTTTCCATTTTTCTTAAATTCTGAACCACAAAATCGTGAAGGATTTAATTTAAAAATTCCTTATGTAAGAAAACATTTGAAACGTTCTAGTGAGCAAAGTCCTGAAAAAAATAATTTTAATTAAAACTAATCCAACTAAATAAATAAACTATTTGCAAATGTCAAACAAAATTATAATATTTAAACTTCGTCAATTTACATGTTTAAATTTATAATAAATTAGTGAAGTAATAAACTAAATAACTAATAAATTTATTATTACACACATTTTTAAAAATTTTTTAAGTGTTTTTGCTAACTTCAATTTGATTGTTTTATTTATAAAGTTTAAAAAAATTGATTTGACACATTATTACTACATTCACAAATTTAAAAAAATTAATTTTTTCATATGTTCATATTTTTGAATAAAATATTTTTTTTTTCATAATTTTCATGTTTAATCTGCTTGTTCAAAGCCTCATAAATTGAACAACTAGATTTAATTTTGATTTTTTTTTTATCATTTTAATTGCCATTTTATTTTTTGTAATTCATTTAAAATAGATTTTAATAAGTTTTTTTTTTATATTTTTTATTGTATTTTATTTTTAAATTAATAATTATTTAAACAATGTAATTAAAATTATTTTATAATTAAATTATTCTGCCAATGTTAAAATGCATGAATATTTATAAACAAACATTTGAATATCGAATTTTTATTTTTAAATTTTTTATTGTATTTTATTTGTCTTTATCGTTTAATTTAAATTTATTTTTAGTTTATTTTTTAATCAATTATTGTTGTGCTATAATTTTAAACACAAATAAAACTTAACTCATTTCAAATAAATTTAAATTTATATTTTTTTAAATCACAATATTTTAATACAAATATACTTATTTACAATTACATTTTAAGCAATTTTTTTTTATGTAATCTAAATATACATTTTTGTGTATATCATTGGACTTACATTCATTTTTTTAAATTTTTTAACTTATATCAAAAATTTATTATTTTTTTTTTAATTAATTTAAAATCATTCATAAAAAAAAAACTTTGTAATTTCAAACAAAAAAGCAATTACAAATAAAAAAAATTCAATTTATTTAATTTTTAAGATATAGCAATTACACAACCATAAACAAATATAATTATAGTTGTAGTTGTTGCATTCTTATATGTTTAAAAATAAATTTATTTTTGTTTTATTTAATTTAAATTCAATTATTATGCTAAATTTTATAATTAATTTTTATTTTTTTTTTAATTACAAGTTTATAATATTTTATTTATTTTTATTTAGGTTAATTTAATACTTTATAATTTTTTTCTTAATTAACATTTATATTATGATAAATTTTTGATTAAATTGATTTTTTTTTGTTTTAATTTAAGCTTAAATAAATTTTAACTGTTATTTTATTATTGAATTTTAAAATTATCACATTTTGTAAAACCATAGAACTATTATAATTTTTTTATACAATAAATAACTGCTTTTATTTTTTTGCTTAAATATGAAATAAAAATTATAAAAATCAAAGTTTCAAAATTGCTGTTAAAAATTAGTTTTTTTTTGTCCAAAATATTAATAAAAATTGAATAAAATAATATAAAATAATAAAAATAATATAAATAATTAAAAAATAAACAAAGCAAAAAAGGTTTTTAGACAAAAAAAAACTATTAATTTTTATTTACTTGATATACTTTTTAATAAAAATTTTTTTTAAAAAAATATTTAAAAAAAAAATTAATTAATAAAATAACATAAAAATTAATAATTAGTGTAAGCGTAAAAAAACAATTATATAATAAATAATAAATTTAAACCCTAAAGTTATATAATAAATAAATAAAGTGTATTATATTGATTTAATTAGCAAATCAATATTATTTTTTATATTAAACTAATTTTTTAATAAAACTTTTATAATATAAGATTAAACGTTTTTAACTTTTAATTTTTTAAACACATTATTTTTAATAGTTTAAAAAATTGTCGCAAAATTTCATAGTCCATGAATAGAATTATGTATGAATTGTTAAATATATAATATTATACACAATTAATTTTAATTTTATAATAAAAACTAATTCAAACAAGTGTTATAAAATTTGAATAATGCGATTATCTTTAATTATAATAATTCGTTGTATTAAAATTTTTTAAAAATATAAATCACAAAATTGAAATGCGGTCAAATTATATCATTAACATTTTTATATTTATAAAGTTTGTTTATAAGTATTAAATGTTAATGTCTTTTTTATACTAATAATTGCTAAATAATTAGTATTTTTTTATAATTAAATATTCAATAACATATAGAAAATGTTTAATAATTAATTAAAATAATTTTTTTATTTAAATTTATAATTTTGAAAAATATTTTAAAATTTTAAATGTATAATAAAATATTTTTTTTTTTTTTTCTAATTTTAATTTATTTATCTTTAAACAATTCTGATTTTAGTTTATTTAAAATAATTAGCGTATTAAGTTTTTATTAATTTTTTTTTTTTCATCAATACTTATTTATTAAAGTTTAAAATTTAAACTTTAATTAATTAATAATTTTAATAGTTGTAACTTTAATATTGTTTAAAATAAATTAATAAATATAACAAAAATTAAAATAATAGCTAATATCTTCTTTAAAATTTAATTTGATTTTTTAATTTTTAAATGACCCTGATTAAACTTTTTTTTATTTTCAAATGTGCTTCCATCTTTACATAAAATAAATACATTTTTCAAATTTTTAAATAAAGATGTCGTGTTTTATTAAAAAAATTTTGTGGGAAAACTTGTAAACAAAACTTTTTAAATTTAATTTATCAGATAGAAATTAATAAACAAATTGTTAATTTATGAAATAAATATATTTATGAAATAAATTTAAAAAATCTAAAATGAATGACGATCAGCAAGATGTAGGGCTTTCTTTAAATGCCGCTTGTGTTTATTATTTGCCATCTAAAAAAAAGTCCAATATTAAGAAAGAATATGAAGAAAATAATAATTATCGATTACAATGTTTTCGTCAAACATTAAGTGATATGCTTTCTGCATTAGATATTATACAAGAGAAAGTTTATACTGATTTTATTAGTGAAATGAACAATTTAATTTTAGAATATGTGAAAGAACTTCAAACAAAAAACCCAATTTATTTCGGTAACAAATTAATTAGAACTGGAATTGTTACAATGAGTTGTAGTGTTACAGAATATGAATTTATTTTTGATCTTTTAATCAAAAAAATTATTGAAACTAAATTAACGGAAGAATATCACATTGTTTTTATTTCATCTGTTGAGCAAAATTCATTTGATGATATTATGCAAAAAATTTTTTCTAGCGTATTAGATGATGATATTTTGGCTTTTATTGGACTAAAAAATTTAAAAAAATATTATACATATTTCACATATAGTAAATTTGCTGAATTGTATAAAAATTTCAATGAACCTGATGTTCCTTTAATACTGATTTTAGAAAACGTGATTTCTTTAAATTATGATACCCTAGCAAGATTAATTCAAGTTTTGCAAAAAGAATTAGATAAAGTTCCTGTAATTTTATTTTGCTGCATGCCCAGTACTTCAGTGTCAATTCAATCAATTATACCTTCTAAACCTTTAAGTCAATTATATATAACAAAATTTACTGCTAAATCTGCATTATATACGTTTGACGAAATTGTAAATAATGTTTTGATTGAATCAAATATACCATTTAAATTAGGGCCTCAAACATTAAATCATTTAATAGAAACATTTTTGTGGTATGATTTTTCAATACAAAAAATAACGCATTTAATTAAATTGACATTGTTTGAATTTTACCATACAAATCAATTTTCTTTTCTTTGTCAGGATAAAAAAACATTTTTGTCTGAAATTGAAAAATTATCTGAAAAAGAATTAAATATATTGAAAGAGTTGCCATCTTTAAAAAATATTGTATTGAATGTAAATCAATTTAAAAGTCAGCTAGTAAATTGTTATGATAATATTTTTGCATGCCAAAAAGTTCTTATCAATGATCTTAAAGCATTACATAACTTAATTAAAGATATACCTGAAAATCCATTTGGTGATCATTTTAGAACAATTTATATAAGTTTTTTAACAGACAAAGAATTATTTTTAAAAGATTTTCAGAAACTTTCAAAAGTTTTAAAAATGCTTTCACTTGAAGAATGGACATCACGTTTAGAGTTTTGTATTCGAAATTCATCTGAACATTCAAAAATTGTTTTAAGTTTAAATAAAGAAGCAAAAAGACTGGAAACATTATTTAATGAACCAATTGAAAAAGATAATAATAAACAAATAAGTTGTAAAGTTAATTTGAAAGAAGCAAAAAACCGTGATGAATGGAAAAAAATGATGGATCAACTTGTAAAAACTAAAAAAAAAAAATTATCACCTTTTGAAAATTGGAAATTAGATGTAATACAAGTAATTGAAATTTGCATAAAAGACTTAGTTATACCAAACAACGAACCATTAAATGAAATATTCTATCATGACGATTTTAAATTTTTAAAAAATTGTAATCTTGCAACACCACGCAATCGAATTTACAAACATTTAAAATATCCAATGTATTTATTGGCTAATAAACAAGCCAATGAATTAACAAGCAAACCTTATCAAATGCCTGATATTTGTATTGCGTTTCAATTTTATGAAGAATCGCAGTTAAAGATCAACATTCGCGATTGGTTAGAATCATTTACTTGTATGCAAGAAATAGCTAAAAAAACACAAAGTCCCCGAAAAAAGTTGAAAGCAGATAAACATGATGAGAATAACATAATTTCTAGGTTTTTTTGCGCTCTTTCTGATTTAGAGTATATAGGTTTTTTACAAAAAACCGTTCGAAAGTCAGACCACGTAACTAAGTTGATATTTGAATAATTTGGCTAAATATTATACAGTAAGACATCAAGTATATAAATGGTTTAAATGGTCAATTTTGAAAAAATTTAATATACATATTGACAATAAGTTATTATTCAATGGAAATAAAATAAATTTAATGTGATCATCATGCTTCCAGCGCTAAAAAGATTATCATTCACTAATGTTTAAATATCTAAAACAATGTTTAATACATTAAGATAGTGCCATTGTAAAAAAAAACATAAATAAATTTTGTTAGCATTTTAATAAGATTAAATATTCAAAAGTTGTAGTAGTTTAAGCAAGATAAATTATCTGTTCAATTTATTAAGGTGTCCAATATATAGTTTAATAGAACAAACTATCAAAGGGTCTAACTTAATTTAAAATTGTCCAAACGTTTTAAATTATTCAAATAAACTAAACATAAAACTTTTGCATTTAAACTTATTGTTTGCAATTAACGATGTGTCAAATTTTAAATTTGTTAATATAAAAAATGAAAAATAAAAAGACTGATGAATTTTTAAAAGAAAAATGATGTTATTTAGGCTAACATTGAATTTTTTAAGAATATTTTTTATAATTCTAATAATTAAATTATTTACATACATTCATTTAAAAAATTAAAGAGTTAATTTGGATTTTTTTTTTTATATTTGTCATTTTTTGTTGCATTTTAAACTTTTTCATTGAAATTTTATTAAATTTAATGCTACTCTATTTTAAAGTTTTTATTTTTAGTTTTGATTTATCTTTTTTCTTTTGTATGTATTTTTATGCTGAAGTTATTTATTTTTTTATATATTCATGTATTTTGTTAGAATTGTTATTTTACTTTGCTAGTGACTTTATTGAACAAAACTATAATTGAGTGAACATTTGGTAATTTAAACCGTAATTTTACGATCGACAACTTTTTCACATCATTTACACGATGAGCATGCGAAATAGGCACTTTGATGATGTTGTTTGTGAGTAAAATGATGACAAAAAAGATGATTAGCAGCAAAAAATGTTATTTTGATTGACCAATGATCAATTCTAACTGTTTCTTATCGAATAGTTATATTAAATTTTACTTTCATTTAAAGACACATTTTTGACAAGTAAACTTTTTTTCGAACATGTATTAGTACGAACTTATCAGAGATAATTTTGTTTTATTTTTCACCAATATATATTTTTTCTTGATTATTTTCTTTGTAGTTTTTATTTTCTACTTTTTACATGTATTTTTACTGTTTCAAACTTGATACAATGGCCTAGTTTACAGCTAGTTTTCATTACAATCTAAACTAAACACGAATTTCATTGGTCGACAAAGTATTTCTAAGTAAGTACACACGAATTTTTTTTTCAGCTACCCTGCAGTTAACAAAACGTTTAGTTTAAAATTTTTATCAAAATTTACTTGGTTTTTATCAAATAAAAACAAAATAAAAATGTAAAAATGCACAAAATTTAAAAAAAAAAAATTTCTAAATTATGAATTAAAGCAAAAATTATAAATATTGATCAAAGTTGTAAAATAATTTACCTAAAAACTTTAAATTACTTTTATACCTACATTATACAACTAGTTTGATGAGAAAATAGTTTGCTTTAAACAACCAATAGTAATAATGATGATCGATTTGATGAAATCAGTTAAAATATTTACGCGACTGGTTAACAATTGATTTAAATCATCTTATTTTGTAATCTTTCTGGTATTTTTTTTATTTAATGATTGCGTGTTTAAATCACTAAAGATTGAAACACGCTTCTTTCTACTTGAATCCTTTGTTCAGACAACTTTAACATTTTACTTAGGTTGCGGCTACATTACATTTGGGTTCGAATAGAACTGTTTTGTTCTAATTTTTTTTTATTATGTTTGTTGTTCGTGTTTTTTTGTACACTAATTTGGTTTGTTTAAATAATGATACATGAACAAAAAGATGGGAGTAGCCGGTTGATGTTCTGGTAGTGGTCAGTCGATAGTTATCACACACATACAGCCGGTAGTTTCTATTTGTATCAGTGCAGTTAAATCTGTTGTTGAACGTAATAAGAAAGAAAATTGTTTACAATGTTAGTTAGAAGATGTTAAAAACTATATAAAAATAGGCAGTATTGCAAAACAGGATGTTTAGTATGATTTGCTGGCTAGTTAGTCAGTTGTTTATGTGAACTTGGTGTATGTGTCTCAAGATGAGTTTTTAGTCTAGCACCTGCTCATATACCTGCTCAGATATCTGCTCAGTTGTCTATAATTATATCCGGTATTGCATCCGTGATTTTAACTACGTGTGATGGTTACAACATGGATTTTGACCCGTATATATGCAACTATCGTGCAACTTGCTGTGTTCGTTTACAATTAAACTATTTTTATTCATCTGGTTGTAAATGGTTGGAAACACATCGTTTATTGTGAATTTTTTTATTTGGCATTTTACCAGCTTTTAAACAGTGAATTGTTTTAGTCTTTGAATTGATTTCAAATTATTTATTCAAAGTTTAGAATACTAATTGTAAAATGTTTAGTCAGTTATGTAATTATTGTGTTATTTAATTTTTTACTCTTTAATCGTCGTGATATACAAATAATATTAGTTTTGATTTTTTTCATAGTAATTTTTTCAGTAATACTTAATTTTGATTAAATCATACTGTTTTTTTATGTTTGCTTAATTAAAAACGCGAATTCAATAACAAAAGTTTCATTTTATTTTTAAAAATTTTTTATTAATTTTATTTGTGTTTATAAATAAATTACGCAATTTTCCTAAATCAAATTATATTGAAAAAAAATATTAAATATATATTTATGTAAATTGTGTGTCTTTATAATTCAAGATTTTTATTTAATAATCATGATTACTAATGTTTGCTTTAAAGTCTTTATGTTTATTTTATTGTATACAGGTATGTTACGTTAATTAATAGTTGTCTTGAAATTAAATTAATTTTTAATTGCATTTTGTAAACTTTTTTTTTTTTAAATTTATATGCATAGTAAGCTTTTTATAATTATCAACATTTGTTATTTATAAAAAATTTAACATAATTTATAAATAAACAAAATATTTAATTTAATATATTTATAAATAGAAATAAAGTAAAGGATAAAATTTTGATAACATCATTTGATTTATTTATTTTAAACAATTAAAATTATTAATTTTAAAAAAAAAAATAAAATTAATTGCACTTTTTAAATAAAATCAAAAAAAACATTTATTAAAAAAATTATTTTTTAATTCAAAATTTTATAAATTGAAAATTTATAGGTTATTTTTTTTTCAAATAATTTTATCTATTAAATGATGTAAATAATATTAATAAAATTTATTAAAATTTAATGGAGTTGAATATTTATATTGAACCAACAATTTTAATATTTCCTAAAGCACTTAATAAGTATAAAAAAAATAAAAAACAAATCATAGAAATCAAATAATTTTAAACATAAGTTTTATTATATAAAATTTGTATGTGATCAGAATAAAAGGTATAATTTTTACAAAAGCGATCATCACGTAGTAAAACTAAGACTTTATTCTAAAAAAAAAGTTGTTTCAATTTCAATTAGTTCAAATTGAATTGACTAACCATACACGTTTTATTAGATCTCCATCATAAATTTTTTCATTATAAAATTTTAATATAACTACTATTAAAATAATATAAAAATAACTTAAAAAAATTAATTATTTTAATCATAAATTATTAATATAATTAATTTAAATATTAATTTTTTTTATTAGATTTTGAACTAATAAATTTTTTTTTATAATTAATTATTTTTTGCTAATACCTTAAAATAACTATTAAAAGCATTTATTTTAATACACAATAAATTTAATATAGTAAATTTTCACGACATTAAATTTAATTATATTGTTTTTATGTTTAGTGCTTGAAGTGAAAGCACTAAAATGTTATCAATGCAGTTCAACAAATTCAGCTCCGTGTGAAGACAGTTATCTTCAAGAATGTCCAAAAGATCAAGCATATGATATGTGTTCAATGATGTTAAAAAAAAACGGTGATTTTTAAATTTTTATATATTTAATTAAGTTTAATGATTATTTATAATTTTTTGTTGATTTTTTTTTTATTTCGCTTTTTTATAACAAATTAGCTGGACAATTGAATGTAATTAGAAAATGTGTTCTTGGACCATGCAATCTTCGTGATAGAGATATTCATAGTATAATTACTTTACGTGAACAATGTGACATGTCAAAACCTGATTTTAATTGCATTTACTGTTGTAAGGGAGATGGATGTAATCGCGATGCAGAATCTTCATTATTACCAAGCAAAGCTTTACTTTTTTCTTTAGCTATTACATATTTATTAATAAATATAATAATTAAATATATTTAAAACATAATTATATAAAATTATTTTTTTTTTATTTTTTCAATTTACAAAAAATTTAGTTATTACTAGTCAAATTAATTAATTAATTAATATAAGTTTGTTTTTTTTTAAATAAATTATATTTTAAAAATACTTTTAAAAAATTTAATCTTTATTTTTCAAATTTACAATTATTTTAATTAATAAATATTTTGCATTTAAAAATTTTTTAATGATTTAAAATTAAATTTAAATTTTATTGTAATTTATATTTATTTTTTTAATTTGAATCACATAAATAATTCTTATCATGTAAACAAATCAAGAATTTGCACATATCAAATTTTATGCATTTTTAATGCAAAAAAAATTTTAATTTTAAAAAGTAATTTATGTTTAACATTTTAATCATTTTGTAAATAAATTCATAAAAATAATTTAAAATTTTTAAATAATTTATATTATTTTTTAATTTTTTTTTTTTAAATTATCAAAAAAAAATTTTATTGGGAAAATATCTATTTATTTGATACAAGTTAATTTTTTTTATAGATTTAAAATTAAAAATTGGTTAATTTAAGTTTTTTCAAACTAGATGGAACTGTATGTATGGCATTTTTTTTTTTTAATAATTTCTATTAAAAGTATGATTTTAATTTTAAAAATTAAATTTATTTAATAACCCAAATAATCTTTATAATAAAATACAATTAGATTTTTTAAAATTAAATTCTAATGGATTTGTCAAATAAAAAAACTAATTTTTTTTTTAAATTACACTAAAAAAATAAATACAATTATTAACATTGTTTAAAAAAAATAAATGACTAATAATAAAATTTTATTAAAATTAAATAATGTATGTCACAATAATAAATCAAATAATAAAATCTAAAAAAAAATTAAATTATTTCTTAATTGAAACAGTGTAAAAGCAATAAGATGCTTGTATGATTATTAAATTTTTTTAAAAAATTATTAAATTAAATAGAATATAATGAATATAAAACTATATACTTTAAAATTTAAATGACGGATATAAAACAGATAAAATAAAATTTAAAATCAACATATTACTGCATATGGATAAACCAAATTAAAATGAGTTGCATTAAAAATAAAAAACAAATTCGAGCAAAAGGCGCTAAATAAAGTAGCAAAGTAGAAGCGTGGTCATGAACAGTGCTACTAATTTCTCCCATTAAATTTACATTTACGATAGTTTGTATTTCATAGGCCATGTGTTTCAATTATGCAAACATGCATAACTATAAGAGTTTAATAATGATGTTTTACTATGACTGACTTCATAAAAATGATAAAACATACATTATTAGTTTAGATACTTGTATTTATAAATTTTGCACTTTTTGTGTAATCTGATCTCAAATAGTTTATGTGCTTACGCAAATGTTCAAATTTAAATTATTTTATAAGCTTTTACTTTTATGTAAGTTTAACTGTAGTTTCTTTAAATATTTAATTAAAATAATTTAATATTACTTCTAAAAATAGTAATCAACTTTTTTAGATTTTAAATACAAAAAAACTAAATATAAAATTTTTTTGATACAATTCAATTTTAAAAAGTTTATTGTTTTAAACAACATTAAAATTATTATAATACAATTAAACAAATTTTAATTTAATATACATAATTATTTTTTATTAATTTATTATATTTATAGAAAACATATTTATAATTTTTAGTTTAATAATATTGAATTAAAACTTTAATAAAGCTTATATTTATAAATTATTTTAACTATTTTTAAATATTAAGAAAATACAAATTTGATGATTTTATAATTATAATATTAAATATAATTTTACAAATATAATTAAAAATAATAATTAAAGTGTTTTTGATACAATTATTAAGAGGAAATAGAAAAAAAAAAAACATTTATAACAAAAATTTTTTGATCAATTTTTGTATATAAGAAAAATGTTAGCAAAAAAATATCAATTTGAAATTCCATTATTCATTATTTTAAATATAAACTTTGGATTATGTTTTTATATACATAAATTGAAAATAACATTAATAACTCTAAAATGAAAAATTTAAATATATTAAATAATAATCACTAATTAGAAAAATTGGCTAAAATAAAATATGATTATTATAAATATACAATTTAAAATTTAAACAAAAATTTATTATTAAAATAATTTAATAATTTTTATATTTAATGTTATATTCAAAATCTAAATTATTTTAGCAATTTAGACTAATTTAATTATAAACTATGTTTTAATAAGTCGCTTTATAATTTAATTAATATTTTTTTTTTAATATTTCTTAATTTACTTAAAATTTTTAAATAATAAATTTAAAAAAAAAAACAATTTTTTAACTAATTTTTATTATATTATTTAAAATTTTTAATCTTTTTTATTTTATAATTTAGTATTTTAATCAAACCACTGATTTTATTTAAATGCTACATACCATTTTTAAAATGTTGAATGTATCAACTTATCTATTTTTTCATTAATGACATTTATTTAATGGTTATTTTTCGTCGTTGTTTATTTTTAATACTTAATAATAATCAGCTAGTATATTTTGTTTTACTCTAATGATTAATTGTTCATCAAATATAAAAATCATGAAAAATTTTATGGGCTGTGGTTAGTTGAAAGATTGTTAATAAAAGTGGGCTCAAAAGTGGACTTTGTAATGAATCAGGTATAATTTATGGACTGCTATTTTGAGCTAGTTAGAAAACTGGTTTAGATCTGTTTTCTATTCGAAATCACACAAGAACTTATTTTAAGACCTAAATTTGTTGTTTTTATTTGTATTTTTTTTTTTTTTTTTTTTTAATTTTAATCTTTTTTTTATCCCCTAGAAAATTTCAATAGTAATAATAAAAATAAAAAAGTTACTATTTTAAGATTATAAGCTTAAAAAACTTTTTAATAATTTTATTTTCTAGTTTAATAATATTAAGTAAATCAGTTTTCGATAAAATTGATCTGTAATTTAAAAAATAAGATTTAATGTCTGGCCTAAACAAAAAATATTATCTTTATTATTTATATTATATTTTTAATATATTTTTAACAATTTGATTTTTATTTGATGAGCATTTTTTTTAGTTTATATTATTGTTTTATATTTTTTTTTTTATATTTATTTTCAGTTTTTCATTTTATTTTTTAAATAAATACTCAACTACAATTATAAATTATCTTTACACGTATATAATAATAGATAAATGGCGGGAACAGGTTCAGGGTGTTACATCAGAACCTGGCTAGTTCATTAAATACAAAACATGGCCACAGTTTACTGCTTTTTAGCCAGCTATTCTATTATAAATTATGATTTTTTTTTTTAATTTCACTCATTGCGCCGTTTTATGACAGCAAAGAAATTAACCAAAATTAATTAATAATAAAAGGTGTAACTTAACAAGGTGAAGTAAATTTGTTAGTGGCACGCATTTGTGATTAGCGAGGTCAGAGGCTTGTGAATCTAAGCTTAAACAGACAAGTCATGGCCAGTAAATTTATATATGTATTTGAATTATAATATTTATACTTTTTAAATATTAATAAATGTATTTTAATGTTCATGTGCTGGTAATAAATTGTGTCAGTTCAAATCTTTATACGACAAATGTTTGGTGACAAATCAGCTTACAAAAAAAAAACAAAAAAAAAACTAGAGCAATTGACACGCAACTAGCTCAATCGAATCTTTATTTCAATCTTGCATTGGTTAGTTAATGTTCAAATCGGACCTTAGTTAATAAAATAAGTATCAAAAATTACAAAACTTTGATTGAAAGACAAAGAATTAAAAAAAAAGGAGAAACAACTGAAAAATAACTAAAATAAATAAAAAAAATTAAAACAGTGAAGTTAAGATAAATTAAATGAACAATTTTACAAGCTTAGTTTTTTATAAGTTAGACAAGATAGAAGATCAAAAAAATGATAGAAAAAAGTTGACTTTTAACAGCATAACAGACAAGCACTTGTTTTGTAAAAGGCAATGTTTGTAACTGGACATTTTGCCTAAGTATTTGATCTGTCAAATTTACAGTCGCATTTTCATAATATCATCTTTTATACTTGTTCACTTGTCTTTCATCTTTACTATCATTTTAACTTCACTGACATTTTTCAAGCTTCACTGTCAGTTTTTCGTGTTTTTCAAATGTCAACTTTGCAAATTATCTTCATTGTTATCTTGTTTAGTTTTTAATCTGTTGATGTTGCATTGAAAACAGTTGCAAACATGATCTGACTGACAAAAGGTGCAAATGCATATCTTAAACGCAATGTTTCTTAACCAGTTTATTTAGGAGCGATCAACTTTTTTTTAAATTATTTTTATTTCTTTTTTTTGATGTGAAAACAACATCTTAAGCTTGTCACAAGTACACAAATCAGATGTAATCAGTTAAAAACTGACTTACATTAAATTAAGTTTAGCTCATAAATTATATTGCATTATTTTTTTTTTCGTTATTAAAAAAGCAAAAAAAAATTTTTTTTGACTATCCCTTAACTCATTAAAAAATTTTAGTTATTATTTATACAGTTAAAAATTAAGTTAATTATATTTATTAAAATTGAGAAAATGTTTATAATTTTTTATTTGTTTTTTATATAAATAAATAGATTTAAATTTTTATTTATTTATATATTTATTGGTCTAATATGCGTATGAACTAAAATTTAGATTATATTTTTATTTTGATCACCAATTATGACATAAAAAAATGAAAATTTTAAATCACAAAAAAAGTATTAATTGTTTTTAATAATTACTGATTTTTTTTTTTATTTTTTTAAATAGACCCACAGGCCAAAATTTAAAAAAAAAAAACAAATTTAAAATTTATAAAAAATGATATGAAAATAAATTAAAATAGAAAGTTTTTAAGAAAATTAAATGAAAATTAAATATGAGTTAAAAAATTAGCTGGTAAATAAAAAAGTTTATATTAAAAAAAAAAACAGACACAGAACAAAACAGATTTTGACATGAATATAAATTTTTAAAAAAAGTACTTGAAATTGATACAATGAAATAAATTATGAAAAGTTTATTTTAACATATATTTTGAGCCTTTTTATCTTTTCTGATTTTTTTTAATAAAATTATCATAAAACAACTAAAAAAAAAGTTTTGAGTGTAAAAAAAATATTTAATTTTAATTTACATTTTTAAAACAATAATAAAAATAACAGTAAGCATAAAAAAAGCCTGAAATTTAAAAAAAAAATGTTTTTTAACTATAAAATTTATCAAAAATTTTTCAAATATGTAAGACGTTAACAATCAATGTTAAAAACTTAAATAGTAATTATAAATTTAAAGTTGAAAAATAGTAAAAGTAAACATCTTGTAAAATGAATGATTAATTAAAAAAACAACTTATTAATTATGGCAAAAACATTCGTTTCAAAAAAATTGTATCTTTTTTTTAATAATTATTTTTTTTTATCTTATGCGTGGTCAAATTATTTAAGAAAAATTTATCCATTCTAGACTTAATATCGCATAATAAAAATTTTAATTTTTAAAATTTTTTATGGGCGCCAAATGAAATAAAAAAATGTTTAATTTAATTTATTGCAAAAGCCTGCTCTAAAATTTTGAAATTGTTGAATAATTTTTTATTTATAATTTTATTAAGGATTTGGTAAAAATAAAAAACATATAATTTATTTATTTAAAATTAAAAATTTAACTTTTTTGATTAATAATTTTATTAAATATAAAATACATTGGAAAAGCAATTAAATTAGTTGTTTTTTCATTTAGACTAGATGGCAGCATAGATTGTATAAAATTTATAATATTTTTTAAAATTAAACAATAAAAATTAAATTTTAAGTAAAGTTTTTTTTTTAAATTTAAAAAAGTTTTTTTAATTTATTTAAATAATCATTTAAATTTAAATGCAAATAATTTAAATAAACATTAAAAATAATCACAAAGTTAGTATTAAAAATGTATTATAATTTAAAATTAACATTAAACTAAAAAATTTAATATAAATATAAAAAAACTATGTTGATATTTTTTTAAACGTTTTTCTTTGCAAACAAAAAAAAATTTGACATTTAATTTTTAACTTAACAAATTGAATAATTAAAAATTTGAAGCATCTTGATAATTCAAATTCATCTAAATAAATTATTAAATGTGAAAATTAGATACATAAAAACTGGACTCATGGTTTCCCATTTAATCACATTTCCGCTAAAAAAACTACCACAATGTTTGTTCATTGTAAAAATTGTATATGGTAATTAAGTTTTGATGATTGTATTTTAGTAAGTAATAGCACAAAAGGCGTGACATTTTTTACCATTTTGTTTTAATGTAATTCATGTTTTAATTAATTTGGGTTTGCGGTCTAGATTGTTTTGTACGTTTAAATGGATTCAAATACCGTTGTCACAGTGCAAACACGTGTGCTCATAAGTTTTATTTACTTGGGTTAGTTACCAAAAAAAAAAGATCAATACAATAAAAAAAAAATTGTTTTATACAGAACAGGTGTCTTAAAATAAGAAATGTGTAATTTTTATTTTTTTAACTTATTGTATATTTAGCAAAGTTAATAAAAACTTTATTGATAAAAAAAATTACAATCTATGTATAAACATGATAATCATTTAAAAAAGTAAAAAAGATAAATAATAAAAATAGGTTATTTTAAAACAACGTTAGAGAATAAAAAAAAACTTACATACTTTATCGTAAAAATAATGTTTTACTAAAAGTAAAAAAAATGATTTTAGAAAATAAAATGCTAATGAATAAAACAAAAAAATTTAAAAAAATAAAATCATTGACATTGACCAAACACGGAAATTATACATTAAACTGGACTAAAGGGTGTGTTATGAATCGGAAGTGAACGTAGGCGTTTATGAAGAATATGAATAATTGACGCACATGTTAATTACAATGTAACAGCGATTATTGTTCACTTATTAATAAAGTCATTTGCAATTATTATTTGTTGTTTTATTTCTCAAACAAGTGACGAAGTGTTGTAGTCTTAATGGTGCAAGCCGAGGGTGCTACCCAGACATTTGGAATAAAAATTGTGCTAAGAGAGTAAAAAAACAGGTGCATCTTAATGTATGTAAAAATTATATGTACAAAGGTGTGGTGGCAATGAATTTTACGTGCTTAGTTACGCCCACTCAGGTATACAACAATTCAATGATTATTGGTGCTATATTGGATAATAGAAAATACAGAAAACAAATGGCGTTTACAATCCGATTAAAATTTAATATAGACATGTTAAATATTATATTTACGATTATTTCATTATTAATATCAAATATGCTTAAAAAATAGTGCAATTATTCTTATGCAAATATTTATTTGAAAATACATGCGATTGCTTATTTTATTATTTTAATATGTTTTTGATTTTTATTATTATTTATTGACGTATTTCTTATTATTTTATATATTAATCAAATTTACCTATGTCAATGATTTATTAACTTCCATATTTTTTCTTAAGATTTTTTTTACAAATTATGTTCGTCTGGTTGATGCAAAAACGGAAATAGTTAAAACAATGCACGATTTTTAGGTAAATTTTTTTTTTAACTACATTACTACCATACTGTTTTGCTTAATTACTTCAAACCAAAAAAAAAACTTTAATAAAAAAAACTAAAAAAAAAAAAACTAAATTTTATAGTTGTGTGAAAAAACGGTATAAAATAAAAATAAACTAAAAAGAATACATTTGCAAATGATAGGCGAGTTCAGATGCGCAACATACGACTCATACAATAAAGCTAATTAATCGTAAGTGAATGTCTTTTCCGGTTTGCTAGGCAAAGACGTGTTTGACTTAATTACCTTTGTAATCAACGATTACTCACAATACCTATATATGAAAACATAATTTAACATTTGTTTGATTATTTTTTTTTTATTTTCTTAGTATTTTGTAGTTAAAAATTGTTTTTCTTTGTCAATTCAACTTAATTTAGCCAAATATAATTTTTGATTAAATTTTTTATTTTTATTTTATTAAAAATATCAAGTTAAAGATCTTATTTTTACGGTCATTTTTTAAAAATATTCAATTTAAAATTGTATTTAAATTTTTTTTTTTATTTTACGCACACAAAAATAACTTTTTAGAAACAAGAACAAAAAATACATGCTGTTCTATTTTTTTATAATTAAACATAGCTTTGTCAAAAAAATGTCTGGTAAAAATATCTTAATATGATCAGCCTTCAACGCCTTTCTCAAGGATATTCACTTAAATTTTTTTTATAAAAATTACATAAATTTTTTAATATTTAAATTTAATTTAAGTTTAATAATTTTCATAACTAAAAAAAAAATATATCTTTTTCATATTTTTATAAAAAAGTAATTACAAATATTTGAGTTAATTTGAAAAAAACAAAAAAAAAATTTGATTATTATAAAAAAAAAAATAAATTCTTTAATAATTTTTTCATTATACAGTTATTTTTTATTAATTTAATTTGTAAAATCATTTTATTAAAATAATAATTTTTATTTAAATGTAATATTTTAAAAAATAAAAATATTCAATAAAATATTATTTATAAAAATTAATTTAAAACTTATCAATATATTTATTTTATTATCAAATAATATTTAAGTATTTAAAAAAAATATTATTATAAACTAATTGTTTATTTTTTAAGTTAATATAAATTGGATAAACTAAAATTTTTTTTTTTAATTAAAGAAAAATTTCTTATGAATATTACAATTTACAATCAATTTCGGTAATGTTTATGTTAACTTATCATTACAATTTATCCTCCCCTCATCTAACTTATCCTGAGCGTTTATATGCTTAAATTACTAAGATTATTCTTTACATTAACAAAAAAAAAAAAAAATTCACTGTTTTATTCACACCAGTACTTTATAAATAATGATTTTTTTTTAATAAATTAATTTTTTTTTTTACTTTAATTTAAAGTTTTAAAAATAATACCAGTTTTGACATGTTGCTTATTTTTTACTTTAATAGTAAAATAAGGTAAAATAAGTAAAAAATCAAGTCAATGACAAGTTAAAAATGCAAAAAACAAGCCTTATAATATATATATATTTATATATATATTATTGTAGTTTGTAAAAAAGATTTGTTTTTTAACTTAGTTAAAAAAAATACATGTCAAAATAAAGCATCTAACTCAACTGTAATACTGGTGTCATAAATGTAAGATGAATAAAGCATAAATTTAAAAAAAAATAAAAAATAAAGACAAGATGATCTACTAAGTTTATGTCAAATTTTCAATGAAAACATAAGTATATAAAAAAGATAGGCTCTTTGCCATTTACCAAACATAGACTTGAAAATAAAATAAAGTTATTCTAGTAAAAACAATAAACAAATCAAATTTAAATTTAAATAGTGTATACAATAATAATTTGATGAACTAGAAACAAATTGTCACACTAAATGTTGAAAAAACATTAAATTAATGATCATAAATTACATTAAAAAGATGGCGTAACTAATTAATTTTTAAGATTACAATTTAGTATTTTTTAATTTTATTTATATTTTTAAATTTAATTTGTTTGATAAACATAAATTATTTTTATATATATTAATGTTAATATTTTTAAAAAATTAAATTTAAAGATAAAATTAAAATTAAAATAAAACTCTTAATTTACCTCGACTAAATTTTAAATTTTTTTAACAAAAATAATTTAAAACTGGATAAAACAATAAAAATAAATTAAAAAATGAATGTTATATAAAAAATTTAAAAATCACATTCAACATAAATTAAAATAAATCATTAAAACTCAGGAGAAAAATTATTATAATAAAAATAGAGACAAACACGTGGCTGACTTGACAAGATTAAGCATTAAAAAAAATTAAAAAAAGCCATAGCAAGATGACAGCAAAAAAAAGTTAGGTCAATGATAATGAAAAGCGTAAAACTATTCAAAATAAAATACAATGTAATTACCTGATTTGATTAAATAAACTACATATTATTTGTAAAAATAAAGTTTTTTCTATTTATTTTAGCAAACTTGTTCAATTGTGCTGTGAATGAAGCAATTAAAATTTTGAGCTTTACTAGTACAACTATAGTACAAACAAAGCACGCTTTGAAAAGATGATAATGATGATAGGGATATAAATGTCATCTATAAATCACAAAAATGAAAAATGTTTGAAATCTAAGTAATTGTTTTTTTTTTTTTTTTAATTAAACTTTGTATATTGACTAATTATATAATAAAAAGTTAAGTTTATAAATTAAAAAAAAATAATCTAACTGCGGTAAAATAAAAAATAGTTGATATTAAAATTAATTTTAGCTAAAAACAAAGTTAAGTAAACTTTAACTATTTTTATTTAATTAAACATTTCAATATTTTAACTAATTAAATTAAATTAATTATAAACAATTTGAAATCTTAAAATAAATTTACTTTTTTAATAACTATAATAATGATTTACTGTAGATAATGAATTGGAATTTATCTTTAGTTAGTATAAATGAAGGCGTATTTTTATTACTAGTTTGACCTCGCTTATCAATTATTCATAAGGTGATGGTCATGGTAGAAAAATTGAAACCATTAAAAACCAAAGTAAGCAATGAATATTTGGATATAAATTCAAAGCAGTAGCCATTGTTTTCACCGAATCAGTTTCAAGTCAATGCATTTGATTTATATACTTATGTGTTCAGCTGTTCATGCTTGTCATCACAGCACTTGTCATCATTTGACTTGCTTGGTTGTGCAATTGTGCGATGACCAATGAAATTTTTTGACTAACTCAAACCCGATATTGGCAGATGTTTTAAATGATTAGTAAACAAAATTTAGATCAACTTATAACTAAGATCTAAAGTTATGGTTTTTATTTAACGTTTTTAAAGTTGCAATTGTCACAATAACATTAAATCTTTTGCTCTTCAGCAAATAAAAGTTTTTATAATGAATTGATGACCAGTTTTGTTCGACCTTAGTAAACATAATGGTATGAAGATGAACTGAAAATGTAAAAAGCAACAAATATAAATTAAAAGATTACAAAACGGAAACAAATAAAACACTACTGCATAAAAGTAAAATAGAAAAATAGCAATGAAAATAAAACAATAGTGATTTAAACAAAAAATAATAAAGTAGTTTTTTTTATTTTTTAAATCTAATTGAAATTAAATTTCAAACAAGCAATTAATGGACACATGTTACAACACAATCCACATTTAGATTCAATACGGATAAACATAAATCGCCCATAAACGTTTTTCGAATTTCACCGAATGTAATTTAGAAAGTTTAAAAAAAATTTTTTTTATTATAATTTATTACTTACTAGTATTAATTACCATTACTTTTAATGTTTTAGAATAATTAATTTTAAGTTTATAATTTTAAATAAATTAAAATATAATTTTATTCTTAAATAGTATTGATTTATAATTAACAATATAATTAATTCTTTTATAATCTTAATTTTTATTTAATACTTATTAATAATCAAAAAAAAAATAAGATTATTTATATTTAAAATAAATTATTTTTTAATATTTTTTTAGAAATACTTTTATTATTTTTAATTTATTAAAATTTTAAAATCAACTTATTTAAACTATTGATTAATTCGTAAATATATTTTTAAAATAAATTTTAAAGTTTTTAAAATTTTAATTTTTTTGATTTGTCAAAAAAGTCTTAAACTATCTTATTTATGCATAAAAATATTTGCATGAACAAATTTAAGATGTTATTTTAGTGGTAAAATAATTTATTATGTATTCAAGAAAAAAAAGCAAATAATTATAGTTATCAAAATATAATTTAGTTTAGGTAAACTGTTCATATTTTAAATTTATTTAAATGACTTTTTTTGACACAAATTGAATCAAGTAAATTAAATTAGCAACTAAACATCTGTTATTGAATTGATAAAAACATTCAAATAATGGAAATGTATAAACATTGTTAAGATAATAAACTTTTGACACGTGTAAATGCATTTAAATGAGTTTATTTAATATATTATTTTATTTTTAAATAAATACCTTTAAAATTTTTTTTTTTAAACTATTACTTAATTGTTTAGATTAATTATAATTTTTTTAAATATTACATTATATATATATAAACTAATAAAATTAAAAAAAATTTAATAGTAAAACTGTTTAATTAGAAGATTTTATTATAAATATAGCTATTTTTTATTATAAATATTTATATTATCAATTTTTATTTAAAAAAACAAAAAAAAAAATAAATAAAAATATTTTATTTTATCTTGATAATAAAAATTTTAAAAAACTTTAATTAATAATTTTAGTTAAAGAAGTCTAAAAAAAGAAGAATATTTTAATAAGTAATTTAAAAAAAGTCAGAGAAAATTAAAATTAAAAACATGTTTAATAAAAAAGATTAATTTATCAATTAAAATATTTATCTAACAAATTTTTATAAAAAAAAAATTTTAATTTTAATTTGTAAGGTTCATTTTACTTTAAATCTAAACTTTTACTATAGCATTATATTTTATTTTTAACATTTATTTAAACACTTTGTATATAAATGCCTATTAAAAATTTTTACTTTTTTATTTTAACTTATCGTAATAAATTTTTAATATTTCAAATTTTTCAGATTAATTAAAATATTTTAAATAAAAATAAAATATAAAAAATTAAGAAAAAATATTATATATAATTGTTTTTTAACATATTTTTTAAATTTAAATAAATTATAAATTATTTTGACATTTTTTATTTTTATTAATTTATTTTAGTAAATAACAATTAGCTGATTTAACTTATATTTTAAATAATCAAAATAAATAAAAAAATTGTTTATTAAAATTAATTTTAAAGTATCAAGAAATAAATTGTTTTTTAGATAAATTAAACAAACTTGTTTGCTTTTTTATTTGTAAATAAAAGAAAAAGTAGTTAAAGTTACTAAAAATAATAAAACTTAATATAGTATCAATCAATAATAAAGTTTTATCCTTGTTATGTTGATAAGTAATAATTTTAACAAGTAGATTTATATTGAAAGATATTAACTTTATCAATAAATCAATACCATATAATATAATTTTCACATTTAAATATCTAAATGATCAAAATGATATTTAGTTGTATATTTTAAAAATTTGAATGTTTAATTAATATTTAGATTTCAATGCAAAAATTTACTATTTTTTATAAAATTAGTTTTAGAAAAAATTGCATAATTTTAATCTAGTTTTATTTGCTGATTTAGTGTTTTGTTAATATCAAATTTTTAGAAATTTATTTATTAAAATTTTTATTATATTATTCATTATTTAAAATTTTTTAAAAACCTTAGACCCTAAGTTTTTTTAAAACCTTAAGATTCTATATAAATTATGAAATAATTAGTAATTTTAACTTCATTAAAATTAATATTTCTTTTATTAATTTAATTTAAATCCCAAATTTTTAAGATTTTTTAATTTTTATTATTTAAAATTATTAAAATAAGTTTTCTTTTTTATTAATTAATTTTGTAAAAAATTTCTAAAAATTATTTACTATTAATTAATAAACTAATTGTCAAATTTTAAAAAATCGATAGATACTTAACAGTTGAGTTATAATTGAAACCAATTTTAAATAATATATATTTTAAGTATTTATTTTTTTTTTTTAAATTAAATTTAAAATTCAACATTGAAAAATCTAAAAGACATTAAAAACTATAATTAGTCAAAAACTTAATAATATAAAAAAATATTTAATTAAGTTAATCTTTATCACTTCAGTTATTTAATGGAAACTAAATTTTATCTTAATTAAAACAATTTGGTGTTATATTTTTAATAAAACAAAGAAAAATTAAAATATCAACTGGTGTAAAATTTGAGTTAAATATAAAAATTTTGTACAATTAGTTTTTTGTTACTGTATATACTCAGAATATTACATAAAAAAATCAGAGTTATAACTAATATTTATGACTGATATCTAATTTTATTAAAACTAGAAAACACAATCTGACGCTTAGCTGTCTGTTATAATGTAAAATATATAAATATTTGCTTAAATAGATTGGAACATTTACCTTTATATTTTTTTTATAATATTTTGAAATTGTTGAATTGATATTTGAATTTAATGACTTTCCTAATAATTCAAAGTAACACTTGAGTTTATGCGCACATTTCTTCTTTCGTTTTCTTTGTCTTCATATGTGACTATCAGAAACAATGTCTCTTTAAACATGTTAATTTAATCCTAAGTAAATTACGTTACATGTAACATACAATATCTCAACAGAAATAAATAAAAAATTTATTTAAAAATAAAATAATATAAGTTTTGAAAACATAAAAACAGTTAATTTATAAAAAAAAAATTTAATAAGCATAATATGCCAAAAATATTTGTATCTTAATAATTATAATTATAATAAACTTTGTAATTCGTTAATATAAATTGCTTAAATAATTTTATATAATTTAAATCAAAATTTATTTAATTTTATATTATGAAGCGACACTTATTTTTTTTTTTTTGAAATAACTTGAAACGTAAGGTGAAGAGTTTTTAACTCTTTTTTTATTTAAGATTTGAGAATAATTTAACAAAACAGATCACTATAAAAACACAAAATTGACTGACTTAACTCAAAGACTTCTCAAGGTCTTTTTAACCCTTTTGATAGCAACATATCTACCTTAGGTTGTCTAGCACCTGAAAGTCTTCTTAATATAAAAGTATTAGAAGATAAGTTTAATGGCCAATAGTTTTACTTTTATCGTTATCTCCCTTAATATCGTAATAGGCTTACAGAGACTTTAGGTTCTAACCATAAACCTTAAACCTTAAACCTTAAACCTAAACCTTAAACCTTAAACCTAAACCTAAAACCTAAACCTAGTTTTATTTCTAATATTGCATCTACATTTACAAGGCGACATCATCTTGTTCCTTCTGGTCTTTTACGACGTAATTTTCCTTCTACTATGTTTTTCCTATCTCAAGATCAGCTTTAACTATAGCCAATTCACTTAAATCGTTATATTTACTTTGTGCCTCGACTTGAATATTCTGTCACGTTTTTCACAGTATAAACTATGCCTAACAGTGTTTTACTTTAATAACATACTTGGAATTCTCTATTCCTTGTACTTAAAGTTCTCTGTTATACCAACTATTAGATAATTGATACGGAACTTGCAAACTATTCATCTTTAGTAGTTACTCAGGCTACTTTAGTAGGTTACCTTAAACAAAGATTAAATAATAGTAGTTTTACTACAATTAATTATTTTATTATTAGCAATTGATATTTGCACAAAATAAATTAATTTAATTATTTTATATAATTTAAAATTATTAGTTTTTTTTTATTTTAGAGTTTAATTTAAAATTTTGTGGTTAAATTTATGAAATAATTTTTTTTTTCTAAAAATTTAAAATAAAAAAAAATAAGTTTTCAATAATTAAATATTGTATTCACTATTTAAAAAAAATTTTATTGAAAGAACGTTTTTTGTTACATGGTCGTCCCTAGCTAATCCCTAGTCCAATAGTTTTTAAAAAGTATAAATTTATAATTTAATTAACAATTTATTAATTTTTTTGTTAATTTAATTAGTTTATTTAAATATTAAAAATTAGTATTACTATAATTTTTTTGAAAATATTTTTTCTTATGTAAACTTACTTAAAAATGTAGTAATTAACTTATTTAGTAATTATAATTTTAAGTTATTAATTTTCATTTTAAAAAATAATTAAATTATGTGTTTTAATTTTAAAAATTTTAAAAATTTATATATTAAAATATAATAATTGTTTAATTTTTTTTTTTAAATAAACATTTAAAATTTTATTTAACAACATGCAATTTACCAATCAAACAAACAATCACCTGTAATTTTTAATACATAATATGGGAATTTACTTTTACAGTAAGTTTTGTAAAACTGTTAATATGGGTTAATGATAATTTGAAAATAAAATGTTTTAAAGAAAAATGATTTGTTAGAAAAAAAAGAAAAAAAAAAACACAAAAAAAAATAACAAAAAAGTTTTTTTTATAAAATTCTATAAAATAAAAAGTAAATAAAAAAATAATAGAAAACAAACAAAAATAAAAAATGATCTTACTAATGAAATTTTTTAAATCCATAGCAACTTTGTTATAATTTTGATGGTCATCTTTTGCTCATCATAATTTAATTTTTAACTTTCTATTTTTTTATAATTAATACTTATTAACTGTTTTTATTAAATTTAAAAAAAGAAAATAAATATTTATTAAAATTTTTTAATATTTAATCATAATATTAGGTTAATAGTCTTTTTAATTAAAGTTTAGGTTTAAAAAATTGTTTTTAAAAATTAAATCAGACATAAATTAAAAAGCAATCGTTTGTATTTGATTGGTATTTACTAAGTAATTTTTTTTTGCCTAATGCAATTTAAAGAAAACATGATTTGGTTAAGATTGATTTACTAATACACAAAATTCATGGTATAAAAAAAAAACAATTAAAATTGTTAACAATGTTGATTAATGTTTTATTCAAATAAATTTACAATAGAGAATAAATAATAAATTAAAGCAATTAATTAAGCAAAAGCAGTAAAGCAAAATAATGAAAATAATTGTTAACAATAGCTACACAAATTTCATAAAATTGATGAGAAAATAAGAAAAAACTGATTTGTTGACCTATCGTCTAACTCATCTTTAAAAATGATAAACAAGCGTTTTAAAGACTTTTTTGATAAAGCAGCCAATGATGCTTAGAATGGCGTATTTTGTATGCAGAAAACAAACAGGCAATACAAGTGATTTAATAACATACAAACACATTTAGTTGATTGTGTGTGTGTGTGTGTGTGTGTGTGTATAATTAAATAATGATTACATTATTTAGTCGCCTGTAAATTGCAGCCGACCATTAAACGCCATTTCGGCACTTGATCACAGCTTCTTCACTTGTTTTTCACATATTATTAGTGTTCAGCACGTTTTGCACTTGCGGCAATTAACAAATTAATGGCTTTGATTGGCAACACAAGCTATCGTCTTAGTTTTTGCCTTTATTTGTTGCTTTTTTTAATCTTTTGCTTTTCATTTGCTCTTTTTGTCAAATTTTTTTGTTTAGAAAATCTTATTTTGTCTTGTATTTACATTCAACACATCAAAACCATCATCAAAACCATCATTTTCTTTTAGTTCAAAGTCAGCTTTTGTTACTTTACTATAAAACTTGCTCGCATTCAATTTTTCCATTAATAACAACAATTTATATTTTCAACTTGGCCACTAAACACTTTTGTCTTTTTTGGTACTTCATCATCTGATTTGCCGTTCATTTGTCTTCTTTGTCAATCTTGTCAGTTTTTAGACGTTTTTAAATAGGCAAATATAAAACAATTTTAAAATTAAATTTAAAATCATCAGTTATAGCTGATCTTGCACCTTTCAATATACTATTTATTCTGATTGATTGAAAAATATTTAAATTGAAGTAGATATTGTTAAAAAAAAAATGTGTTTTTTAATCATAATTAAAAATAGTTTTTTTATACTTTTAGTATTTTAAAAAATATTAAAAACGCAATCAAATTAAATTTTAAATTGAAAACATAAATAAAATAAAGTTGTTACGTTTGTTCATTTTATTATTTAAATAATTTCAATTTATTTTTATCTCTTAATCTAAAAATTGATTTACAATTATTAAAAATTTTTTATTTTAATCTTTCAAATTTTTATAATTTTTATTTCTCGCATAATGTGCATATTTTTTTTTAATATTTTACATCATCAACACTGTACTTTATCAATTTCACTGTTCATTAATTTTAATTTTCATTAATTTTATGATGTTCATTAAAAGTCATTTAAAATTTGTTTAACGTTTTTTTTTTTTTACTTTTTTTTTGTTTTATTTTCAAATTATAGTTGCTGTTGTTTTTTTATTCATAATCATTTTTCTATTTTAACTTTTTTTAAATTTTATTTTATCATATTTTTTTTATTTATGCTTATTTTATTGTGAACAAACAGCTATATTAAATTAATAATAATTTTAATTAATCAATTTAAATTTAATCATTTTTTTGACAATTTTTTGTGGATATAACTTTTAACAGATTTGACACTTGATATTAAATCGTGCAATTGTTTTTTTTTTAGTGATTAAAAAATTTCAGAAGCCAGTTAAGACTGCCAATAACCTGTTAGTGGCTAACCAAAAAAAAAAAGAAATGTTATTTCTAGAATATCACGTTTATAGTACGTGTACTATTTAACACTGTTTAAAACTAATTTTAAATGTTTTAGATAATTTTTTTTAACCTCTTACAACTGATAAACTTAAAATAAAACATTTAAAATTATACAATAAAACTCTAACAAAATCTTGAATAATAATAATCAATGGATTAATTATTTTAACTTCTTTTAGTTAACAAATATCTTAACTTTACAAAAATATCAACAACATATAATTATGATCTGTGAACAAAATTTAAAAAAAAAAATTAGTTGAAAAATAATGGCATCTATTTAAAAAGTAATCATTTATTTATTTTGGCTTAATTTATGATTATTAATTATTGTAATTGATGTTCGCTACGCTTGTCTGACTCATGCAACGCTGTACTGAATGCTAATTGGATTTGTAATCTAACCTGCTGTAAAATTATTTTGTATAGTCTGTGCACGCTTTTAGGCAGTAATTTTCTTAAGAATATGTATATAAATAAATATAAATATATATATAAACATACACACATATACATATAAATATACTTATAATCATATATATATTCATAATATTTTTTTTTGTTTTTAATTCTTTATTTTTTTTAAATAATTCATTTTAAAAACATTTTTATTTTTTTCATCTGAAATTTTTTCTTAGCCACAGTTCATTTAAAAGTTAAATAAATTTATGTATTTTTTTATGTTTTATTATTTTATTTTAAATTATTCTTTAACTCTTTTTAATAAATTTAAACAAAAATTAATGTTTGAAACTCAATTCATCTTAAACGTTTTAAAAGCATTTAATACATTTCAGAATAAATTATTTTTAAAATTAATAATTCTTTTTATATTTAAAATATTAAATATATTTATGTAGAATTTATTGCAAAAACAGCTTTAGTAATTATTATTAAATATAATTTTTCAATAATTCATTTTATTTAGTAAAATTGCAAATTATAAAATATAAAAAATATTATTTAAAATATATATTAAAGTTTTAATTAAACATTTTAATTTAAATTTAGCAGAAATAATTAACGATTAATGATAAAATAAAAAAATAAAAATTAAAAAAAATTATTGAATGTTGTTAAAAATTGAAATAAAATTAATTTAAAACTGTTATTGCATTTAAAATTTGACTAAATCATTTAGCGCTAAATTTTTTTTTATTTGCCTTAAATGAACAAAAATAATATAAATATATATATTATAAAAAAATTAAAAAAATATACCATTAAATTTTTTTGGTCAGTTAAAAAAATTTTAATTCTTTATTTATTTAACTAGTCTTAAATTAAACGCAAATTAAAACTAATATACAATTAGGAAAAAATTAAAAATAAGTTTAAAAAATAAATAAATAAATTGTTTATTAATCTTTGCTATTATTTTACATTATATAAAAAATAAAATTTAAATTAATACAGCTTAAAGTTAAATTTTGATTACATTAATCATTTTATGAATCAGGTATTAATTAATTTTTCAACTTTTTTTAAATTTTTTAAATGGTTTCTTATTTTGTTGTTTTTATATCCTAACTAATTTTTTTTAAATTTTAGTTTTTTCATGCAACTTAAATAGTGTAAATGTTTTTATAACTTTTTTTAGTTTATTCTGTTTAAAATTTAAAATTAATTTTTACTGTTCATTTTTATAATTTTTAATTTGCCCACTATTTAATCAATTATTTATTACTTTAATCAATAATTACAAAATTTGTTTAAATTACTAGTTATGTATTTATTGTATAATCAAATTTACAATTTAACGTCAATTTAAAAATTATTTTAATTGATATAATTAAATTTTCAACTTTATATTTTTTTTAAATTTAAAATAATATTAAATTATTTTTCTTTTATCTCAAAATTTTATTTTTTAAGTTAAATTATTAATTGATTGATTAAAAATTTAATATTTTTTTTTAACAATTAAAATTAAATTAAATTAAATAATATAAGTATTTAATTTTTTAATTCTCATATTTTACTAAAACATAACATAATAAATCTAACAAACACAATCAAATAACCATGATACATTTTATTTTTAAGTCTCTTTTTTCACCTAAATTCTCTTTTAATCTAGAAAATGACATAAATCTTGTTTGATTGCCAATAAAAATATAATAAAATAATAAATAATATAAATTAAATTAAATAAAATTAAAAAAAAAAAAATTAACCTAATTATATTACAACTATATAATTCATAATTTTTATTTTAAATTTATTTTTTTTGAACTGATTTACAGCCTTAGTTTAAAATTGCACACACATATGTGAAAGACTCAATTGTTTTGTAGTCTCACAATATTTATCTTACTGCCCTATCCGACACAATGCCTAACAAGATCAACAACCTTCAATAATCCAAACAAATATCTAAATAAATCATCTTTCTTATTTTATTTGAATATTCTAAAAACCTTAAAAAAATTTTATATTAACAAATTTTTTATTATACTTTAATAATAATTAATAAATATATTAGTTCAAAATCATTTATAATTAGTTTTTTTTTTAATTTAAAAATAATTAATATTTAAATTAGTTTTTTAAAATGATATAGATAGATAAATAAATATTTTATTTAATTAAATTAGTTTTCTTAATTTTTATTATAGCTAAAATAAATTGTTATTGTAAACCTAAATATATATTTACTTATATATATTTATATGGATATATAAATATATAAAATGTTATTTTTATCGATGTTCTAACTGATTAGTTCTATATTTATTTTTCTTAGAATCTTAAGATAGGTATATTAACCATCTTAGTAAAATAGCTGTAAATTTTAACCCGAACAAAGGGCAAAGATGAGTTTTATAAAATTATGCGTAAAGATTAAACTGTACTATCAGCTGTAACATGTAACTATTGCTATGATTATTGGTTAAACAACAATCTAAGATAAAATCTAAGGTCTTTTAGTCAATTTACGTTATGGTATGAATATTTGATTTTGCTTAGCCTTATTAACCCAACTGGTCAAACTTTGAAGATAGATTATGTAATGGAATAAAAGACAAATATCTTTTCCTCTTCTAATGAGCGCAAAGAGAGCAGAAAATCTTTGAATCAGAAATAAAGATGATTTAAACAAACACTTAAAGTTTAAACTACAGATAAGATACTTTTTAAATTGTGAAATAAAAAAAATTTGATTTTGATCTGTTCTAAAAGTTAATTTTCGAGATAATCTTAAAATGTAAAATCTATTAACTACCATTACTGATCAAAAATCTAAAACCTCATCTATAGCATCACAGCCACTGAACAATATTTACTTAAAAAGTTAAAAAAAAAAATATCAATTTAATTAAACAATTTTTATTTTCAATAATAATTAAATTAAAATTTAATATATAAAATTATAAAAAAAATTCACAGATTACATCATATAAATTATATTAGAAAATAAATATTAAGTAATATAATTTTATTAATTTAATTATATTTTTTTTATAATTATTTCATCTTATATTTTATACTCAGAAATCATTTTTAAATTATAATAAAAAATTGTTTATATTCATCAAGTCATTAAAATTTATTAAATTTTTTATTTCTAAAATTTATAATTTTACTATTTGTACTTGAAAAATAGATTTAACATATAATATTTTTAATTAATTTAATAATTTTTTTCTCAAATTTATTTAACAATATTAATTATATAGTTAAATATTTTTAAAAATGTAAACTATTTTTACTTTAAATTTTTGTAATTCTTTATATTTGTTTTTATAATTTTTATTTAAATATTATTGATAAATAAAACTTAAATTTAATTATTTAGAGTAATAATATTATATTTAAAATAATTAAATTCAATAAATAAAAATAATTATAATTTATTTATTATATTTTTCTAAAGTCTTTATTAGTAATTTTAAGTTTAAAAATTATTTTTTTTAAAGTTTAATACTTTAATTATGGTTAATTAAAACAAAAAAAAAACTATTAAATCTAAATTATAAGTTAAATTGTATAGATTTTGACACTATCAAGTAATCGGAAACAAAATCATAAATCTTTTATTTTCATTGCAATTTTGATTTGAAACAAATAATTTATATATATTTGCTTTACTTACAAGGTATTTAAATAATTATTGCTTAATGATTAGCCTTGAACTGTCTAAATGAAATGCACGATCATAACACGGAAAAACTATTTAATCTTTGTCAGTCTACTTTGGGTCTGGTTTCAATCATGTTCAAGCGGTTTTAGTTTAGAACTAGATGGGATTATCATTAAAGAAGCGGAAATTTTGTTCCATTTAATCTTTGTTCAAATGAAACGAAAATGATTTATTAAGCTGTAATAATCTTAGTTTGTTTACTTATTTTTCAAATGTTAAAGAAAATATTAATTCATTTTGTTCAAATTATTTGACTTTGTTTTTCAGCCATTTTTCATTTAATTTTTCACCCAATTCTACAAACATCTGTGCAAATCGATGATGCTTTTTTTTTACATCAGCATTAATTTTAACTTTCACATCAATGCATTTTGGTCAGCTATTGAAACTTCAAATTATCCAAAACAATTAAGAAACTAAATTTAACTTGAAAAAAATATTTTGCTTAATTAAATGATTAAGATAAGTTTTTTTTTTTTGCTGACGCTTTATGTTTTTAGGTTTTTAATTATTTTTGCATTTTTTTTTTTTTAGTTTCTTTTGTTTTTACAAAATTTAAGGCAGATTAATTAAAAAAGCAACACTAAATACTCTTATAAAGAGCCATACTAAAATTTAAATGAATTTATCTGGCTTACAAACGATGAAATGGAATGTTGGGTTTACAGGTTGGCCTTGTCGTTTATCAAGAATACTAGTACCAGTAATAGCTGTTTTGTGATTACTAGCAAGAAATCAGTGATGATTTATTTTTTTCATTTTTGTCGTTTAAAATGATGAATGAAAAGCATTTTATTTAAAATACTTAAAATTTTTTTTTAAATTTAATAAGCTCGTTTAGTTTATGTTTAAGTTTGTTGTTTATTTTTAAAATGTTTTTGTTGACAAGTTGATCAGTTCACTTTAATTTCTTAAAAATTTAATAAACAATTAATATTTTAATTGGAATATTAAAATATTCATGCCATTTAAATTAATTATTTTAAAACATATAAATAAACATTATATTATTTTTATTTGTTTTTTATTCATATAAAATAAATTCTAATTAAATTTTATTATTTAATTTTTTTTCAGTTTTATTTAATATTTATTAGTTATTTAAAATTAAAACATTAAAAAAATAAAACATTTGAATTTAAATAATAAATTAAATAAAAAATATTACATTGCCTAATACAGTTAATAGATTATTTAATTAATAAATATATTCACACCTTAATAATATATTTTTATTTAGTTATTTTTTAAAATATTTAAAAAACCTAATTTTTACCATCAATCATACTTTATATTTTACTAAATAAAACATTTAATAAAAAATTTACTTTAAAATAATTTACTTTTTTTGTAGATATAAAAATTTCTTTTATTAGTATTTATTGAAAAATTATAAATATTAAAAAATTAAATTATAAATATTATTTTCAAATTTAAAAATATATTTTTATTTTATTTTGAATTAGATAATTAATAAGGATTAAATTTAAATTTTTTAAAATATTTAATATAAAAAATGAGCATAACAAATATATATATAAATATATATACAAATATATATACAAATATATATATATATATATATATTTAAACGTTTTAATAAAAATAAATTGAATTTATTTTGATAAATTAATTAATAAAATTTAATTTTTTGAAATTTTTCTTGACTTCTTAAGTCTTAACTTATTTTGTTGAATTAATGTTAAAGAAAGTTATTAGTGAAATTCAAAAAATTCAACCAAAGTGTCAAAATGATTTAGATTAAATCTGGCGGCAAAACAGCCGTTCAAATATTATTAAATTTTATTTTAGTATGTTTTAGTTATTTTGTTCATATTTAATTCAGCTTTAATCAAATTGATTGCATTTGCTTAAATTAAACTAAATTGTGTACAATTTAAATCTTAATTGATATTTGGTGAAATTGATTGGGCGGATCAACAATATCGTTAAAAATTAATTAGTTGAATACTACTTAATAATATGCTTAATAAGAAAAACAAAAAAATTATTAAAATAAAAAAAAAAATATAAACTTAATAAAAATATAATTTAAAAAATTTATCTTTTTAAAAGTGTCTACGCTTAAATAAATATTTTTTTTTTGAAAAATTTGAATTCTTTTTAAATTAAGGTTAAAAAATTTAATAAAAATTAATTATTAAATATAATTTTGAAGTTCAATAGTATTGTATAAAATTAACATTATAAAATATTTTATAAAAGTAAAGTTTAAAATTATAATTTTTTAAAAGATAAAATAAATTAAATTATAATAATCTTAATTGCAAATCGTTTAAATACACAAAATTTAAAAGTGATCAAAATTTGAATTAAAATTTTTCAACAAATTATTATTTAAATGACAATTGTAAACAAGCATTAAAATTTTATGCTTTTACTAGTAAAAAAAGATACTTTAGATACTTATCTTAAACATCTATTTGAATAAAAGCTTTATATAGAAAAAAAAATAAAATTAATCCTTAATGGCAATTCTATCCTAAAAATAATCTTAATCTTTTTCCACACTAAAATTTTTTACTGTAAACATCTTTAAATTTTTTCTAATACATAAGACGATATATTTATACACTGATTTACTAAAGTTTTTTCACTTTTTTCAACAATGAATATTAAAGAGTGATTTATCAAGTTTAAAGTTTAAAACATTGCAATTTATTAACAAACATTTTAGTAAGATTTTAAAAATACAGAAAAAAAAAATAAAACCTAATAATCTTTAGTAGTTAAAATAGTTCATAAACCATTTGATTTTAAATTGTTTTATTTTTTAAAAGATGTTTACCATATTTTTTAAGTGTTTTATACTAAGTTTTTTATCAAAATTCCATTAACTCCAAATAGTTAATTAATTAACAAGATCTACATTTAAAATTTAGATTTAGAATTTATAATAGCATTAAAAAAATATATATATATATTTTTATTTTAAAAAAAGTATTAAAACCAATTTAATTTTAATTTAATTTGCAATAAAAATAAAATTTATTAATGGTTTTCAAACTTAATTTAATTTATTTCCTTTTATTGATTTACAAAATTATAATTTTAAAAAAATATTTCTAAATTTAAAAATGAATTAAAAAGTTTAATTACATTTTATTTTATTGAAAAAAATTTAAATTTTAAAAATGTTACTACCACTACCTAATTATTTTATTTTTTTAATAAAAAATTATTTATAAATTTAAAATTTTTAAAATTACATGAAATTAATTATTAAATTTATATACAATTTAATCTAAAAATATATCATAATTTAAAATAATCTTAATTTAACAAATAAATAGTAATTTCAACCAATTTTAAAAAATGATGTATTTAACAAGTATTCTTTAAAAATAAATTAATTTACCAAAAATTAACAACAATTACAATAATTTTAATAATTGTAATTAATTTTTGTTTTATAATTAATAAATTACATTATAAATGTAAGTTAGTAAAAAGTAGTGAAAAAAAAACTTATAAAAAGAAATATAAAGAATACTGATTTATATAAAAAGTTATGAAAGTTTAAAACAAAAAAATTTTAAATAAAAATTTTAAAAGTTATTTCAAAGTAATTTTTAAAATCAAAGCTTATAAAGTGTTACAATAAAATGAACAAACAACAAACTAAACCACATTTTCATTACTTTTAAGTTTTACAAGTTGTTTATATGACATTGTCAACCGTGGTAAAGGACCGGTTTCAATTTGTCTCTTGAGAACTAACTCAAACAAATATTTTTTATTTTTTAAAATTTGGCTTTGTGAGTCATATAATAAGTTATAAGTATTAAATAATTTGTTTTCAAAAAATGCAACATTCTATATTATTATAAATACGTTTAGGTTTTTTAATAAAAATAAAATTATTAATAATTTTTTTAATAATCAAATGTATAAACTTATTTAGTTTGACAAATAATAAAAAAATAATAATATTCAAAATTGCTTTAAAAAGTATATTTTTTAATATTTAAATGTTTAAATGTTAATCTGGAAAAAAAATATTTGTTTAACAATTATTAAAACAAATTTATTAATTAACTAAAAAAAAATTTAATTTATTTTTTAAGTTATAATTAATTAAATTTAGTTTTAGTTAATTAAAAAATAAAAAATATAACATTTAAAAATTTAAATCAACCAATTAAACAAAAATTAAACATAAATCTGATTTATAAAACAAGATAGGCAGTTATGAAAACAAGTTGTGATGGGTGTTAATTTGATCGATTCAAAATTGCAATTAATAATGCATTTTAAATGAGACAACATCTAAAATTTAGTTCAATGTTCGCCCAAAATTAAATGAAATTGTACCTTTCAGCTTTTTAATGTAAAGTACAAAAAGATGTATTGAAAAAAGGAGATAAAAAAAAAATAAATAAAACAAAATATATGTTAAAAAGTAACATTAGTTGAAATTAAAATGAAACAAGAGAAATGAACATAGCAAACAGCGTTCAACACTTCACAACTTAATGAAAAATTGCCCTTAACTTTCTCAATGGTTAACATTGATTTGTATACTCAAAAAAACAACGATTCACTTTAGGTACATTATAAATAGCATCATCGGCTTACCAGACCTCTGTTCAATAACCTGTTTTTTGTTTTCTTTAAATAAATTATAAATTAAATGTTATCGCAATGCAAGCGGCCGCAAGTTTCACACATGGGTTTTGTCAGTAAGTTCAAAGATATAAAATATAAGATAGAAATAAGTAAAAATTACTTGTGCAAAAAATAAAAATAAAAAAACTAAAGTAATTGATCAAAATTAAAAATAAAAATATTGTTTTTAAAAAAATTAATATATAACAAAAAAAAAAATAATTGTAAAATTACAATAGTAAATATTTAATAATTTTTTCAAATAATAATAATAGAATAAAATAATAGAATTTTAGAACAAAATAATTAGTAATAAAATTTATTAAACTATTTAAAAATTTCTTTTTATGTTATATATAAAACAATTTTAAAAAAAAGATATTTTTTAAAATTTAGGGTTAAGTTTTAAATAAAATAGAATCTTTTTAATTAATAATTAAAATTTGTATTTGTTATAATTTTATAAAATTTCTTTATTTTATTTTTTAAGCTCAATATTTTTAATTTTTTTATGAACATTAAGTTAAAATTACATACTAAAAAAAAATTTTAAAAAATAATCAGTTTTAAATTTATTATTTTGACTATAAAAATTTTAATTTTATTATTTTATTTTTAAATTTTTAATCAAATAATAAATAAGTAAAAAAAACATTAAATTTAATATTTTAAAAAAATATATACAATACACTAAATATTTTACTAAACAAATTATTGAATGAATTATCAAATAAATTAAATAAATAAATTATTAAACATATTGTTAAATGAATAATTAACTAAAAATAAATAATTAATTAAGTTATTAAAAAAGATACAATATATAATATACATAAAATAATATAATAAACCTAAAATAATTTTAATAATATATATAAATATAAATTTTAAAATTAAAAAAAAAATTAAATATTATGAAAAAAATTAATAATTTTATTGATCTTTGCTTATGAAGTTTAAATAAAAAAATTTTGAATTATATTATTTTTTAAATAAAAAAAATAAATAAAGCTAATAAATGATTGAGATTTAATTGTTTATATCATTGATCATTATTAAATAGTTTATTAAATTTAAAACAATCATTTTTAAATTTAGGTTTTTAAATTTAAAATTTTTTTTTAATTATTTGATTACTCTATTATTGCTTAAATATAGCATTTTTTTCATATAAATTAGATATATGTTTTAAAAAACGATCAAATGCAAAAACATTGTTTAAATTGTCGCTTAAATAAAATAACAAATGTTTAATGTAACAAATATTGAAAATGACCAAACTAATGTTTTACCACAAGTGATCACCATTTATCATTAATTTTTTATTTTCATCATCTTAGTTATATTTTATGTATTTTTCAATAACCAAGCCTTCTAAATAAAACCAAAACTAACAACTGACTCCTTCAGACTATTAAACTGAAAAAAATTAGTAAAAACTGCTAGTTAGACTTGCATGAATGCATTTTATTATTTTGAAACCAGACACTGTCTTATGATGTTGTTAATGATGATGAGATAATTAAAAGCCAAAATAGTTAAATATTGCAAGCTTCTTAAAATAAAATACCTTCATGCAAAATTAAATGTGAAGATATATTGTCCAAATATGCAGCTATAATTGCAAATTATTTAAAAAATTAGTTCAAAATTAGTTTAAAATAAACAGTTTTGACAAAAATTTAAATATAAATTTTTAAATAAACTATAATTAATAATTGAAAGTTTATTTTAATTTAAAATAAATAATAAATTTAAATTTTTAAATTTTGAAAAAAAACTATTTAAATGTTCTAAAAATAAAAATCAGATTTAATTTATACTAAAAAAAATATTTTTCTTATTTTGTTTTAACAATAAAAAAATACATAATTAATATCAAAACAAAATCATAATTAATTAATTTTTTTTTATGTTAAAACTGTTTCAATTTTGCAATAAAATAAGATAAAAAATAATTAAACTTATTTTATGATTTTACTAACATTAAGATGAAAACAGTATAATTATTTTGATTTACTAATTTAAAAAAAAAAACATCAATAAAATTAAAAAAAAAGTGGCAAAATTTACATCATAAAAAGACGATTACATAAAATTCATTTTTTATCCATTTTTTTAATAAAAGATGAAATAATTTACAACATAAGTACATATAAAAAAAATATATATATAAAAACAATTGAAATCACAAAAAACAAATCTTAAAATTATATAAAAATTAGGTAAAACAAATTTATTTTAACAAAAAAAAAAATATATAAATAAAGTGGTATCTTAATGCATTTTGTTAATGTCAGTTAAGTATTGACTTGATTGCATTTGTTTTATCCTTAATTGCAATATTTTTATTATTTAAGGCAGAGACTTGTTTCTGGCGTAAGTAGATTGGTTAGATAAAACCAGAAGATGGCCCAAGTGTGGCCAAATAAGGTTAACACCTAACTAAAAACGTTTTTGTAAAAAAGTAATAAACTAAAATGAAATAAAATTAATAAATGATGACAAAGAATAGCAGAATATAAAGATGAGAAAATGTTACAAATTGCACGAATCATTACATCACAGGGCAACATGTTAAGCATTGTTTACTTATACTTACGATTATATTAAAGCATTAACTTGTGCCAAAGCAGCAATTTGTTTCTTTATAACTTTACGGCCATCAGCATATAATTTAACTTAAATGTTAGAACATAGAAAAAAAGTTCGTGTGCAGACAAGTTTAAGATGATCCACCTTGTTCATTAGAAATAAAAATTAGTGTCTCACTAGAGCTTGTTGCCTTTTTTTATTATCATCATTTTAGTTTCGCTTTTTATATATTTTTTTATTGCTGGCTTGATTGTTTTTCATTTTTCAAATTTTTACTTGATTCCATCAGAATAATAGCGAAAAGGTGTTATTTAAAGCATCAAAGTATCAGTCGAACGTTAAATACTAGCCGGACGTTGGCTAAATAATGTAGTAGTTTAAGTTTTAGCTTAGTTGGCTGATGATGAACAGGCTAAGTAACCACTGACAACATATTTTAGGTGATGATTATAAAAGTATTTTGAACTTAAATGATGCTGAAATGGATAATTTAAACATATGCCTTAATAACACTGATGCAGAACAAAAAATCTAAACAAATAGCTTAACTACTTAAGATCAAAATTACCATATTAAGAAAAAAAGTTTAATTTAATAATTGTGCTACTTAAACATTAAATGCTACAATTAGCCATGAAATGTTTGATTGAACATTGGCTCAATTATATTTTCAAATCAAGTTCAATTGTGACATTAAATACACAAATAATTTACTAAAATTTGCTATTGTAAATGTGTTCAGCTGTCTGTCAATTCAGTTTCTTTTCACTATTACTCTCTCCTGTTTTTTTTCAACTCTGCATCTCTTCATCTTTGATTTTGATTTACCTGAACAATGTAATCAAATTGTCTATTTGATTGTGATCAGCATCAAGTACGTTTAATGCACAAAAACACCATCATCATTATCACCATTATTAGCATCAATGTTAAGTGATTGTGGCCAAAACCAAACCAAACCAAATTAGGAAAGTTAAAATGTTAAAAAATAATATTTTTTTTTCAGCAAACACAAAAGCAGCAGCTGCCGAACATTTTGCAAACTCAATGCTTTGATCACCTAAAACTCAAATCTATCTTCATTCATCAAACGTTCGATTGACAGGCGTTCAAGCATTTAAATTGCTTACTTTAAACTGCTTTGAACATGTAGAAATATGAATACATTTTCAGTTGAATATTTCAATTGATTGGTGCAAAATGAATGAAGATTGCAATAAACTAAAAGACGACATGAAGTGACAAGAGCGAGAATAAAGAGGCAAAAGTTTGAAACCAGGACTCAATTTGCTCAAATAGTAAAATTTATTTAAACTAAATTGCTGCAAATCATGGATTTTTGACCGACAATTGCAATTAAATTTAATTTTTCACCTATACTAAACTTTATTCTGTTAAAGTAAAGTATTTTGAAATTTGACTTTTAATACCTTTAGTTTGTAATTAAATAGGATTGTCTGTTCTGTAACTAATTGTTAACAAAACCAAGTACAGAAACAATCTGCATAAATTATTTGCTATTCAAAACTTATTTCAAGTTCATCTTTGAACCAATTATATTTTGCTTATCATTTTTTTCGTCGCTCGTATTTTTTAAATGTCCACTTTTTACTTTTTTAATCATTTAAATTATTTTCCACAATTTTTATTATTCATTATTAAATATATGTTTGAAACACTTAAATTACCTGCGTTGATTTAGAAAAGCCAATAAACGCAGACCAGTAAAATTATTTCCGCTTGATTTATCTTGTTTAAAATTCAATCAGTTTCTAATGTTGAATGTATTTTATAGTGTTTCCGTTTTGAATATCGGAAATTATGTACAAATTATAAATTATTTCTCTGGCTAATTTTAGTTTTACAATTTCAATTCATTTAAAATAGGTGGTAAAACGTTGAATAAATCAAAAATAAATCAAAAATAAATCAAAATCTGTAAGCATCTTGGCCAATTTCACAGATGAAACAAGTTCAATAGACGAGCACCCTTCGCTGAATCTGTTTGCATAATTTAGGCAAACTAGAAGGTGGGGTGTCAAAAGAGTCTGTAATAAAAACAGAACCTTGAAAAAGTTTGAATAATTGAAATTTTAGTCTAAAACACTTGTATTGTATAGCTTGTTTTGCTTATGCAAATCAGTTGCTGATTAGTTTACATGTGTTTACATTTTGGTCTAACAAGTGAGTGGCCTGACACCCGTCTATCAGCTAAACTTAACTCACCTGGTCTGTCTAATTGGCTCAACTATGCTTAAAGTGCCACATGTCGGTTCAACTTACATTTACCATTTGCTCATACTAATGATTTTTGCAATGCATTGACTTTTCAACTTACATTTTTCATTGACAATAGTTTGACAACTTAGTCAAAACTATTTAATAATCATTTGAACTTTGGATGACAATGAATTGATTTGGTCAGTTGGAATTTTAATAATATTATATTTTATACATATATGTTAGACCAATGACCTAATATCTTTCGATTTGACAATTAATTGACATGCTTGGTCAACTAGCCGCAATCAAGTTTAAACCAGGTGTAGCAATGTGAAAATTTAAACTTTTTTTAAAAAAAAAAAAAAACTTAGATTAGATTAGTTTGAATTTGCATGTTCCAAATATAAATGAAAAATGACAAGTCCAAACCTATTGAAATTTGTAATTTTAACACGTTTTATAATTTTGTTTTTTAAAATTTACGCTTTTTTACATTTGTTTTCAACTATTTTCTAAAAAAAAAAAACAAGAATTTTTTTTATTAATTTCATATTTACAAACTTTTCAATCTTTTTTATATTACTTTTCCGGTTAACTGAAATTATCCTAAATATAAAAAAAAATTAAAAATTTATTTGGAAAAATGTTTTTCTCAAATAAGCTGAATTGTCACATGTGACAAATTTGAAAAAAAAAATTTAGTTTATATTTAAACTAATCAAGTTGATTTTTTAATGTTAATAAAAATTATAAATCCATAAAATTTATTTTCCTTTTTTTGTTAAATCTCTGTATTTTTTTCCAAAAAATTGTCAATTTTTGGATTAAATTTATTTTCAAACTTTTTAAAAAATAAAAAAAAATATGCAATTATTTTTGACAATTAAGATTTATTTTTAGATTTAAAATGGTTCAAATATTAAAATTTTAAAATAAATATAATAAACAATTTAAATAAGTATAATAAATAACAAAAAAAAAATAACTTAAAAAAAAAAATTTTCAATCAAAAATCTAAAATAACATATTGCAATTTATAAATTATAATAATATTTTGAACTAATAAACTTTTTTTATTGGTATTAATATTTATTTAATATTTTAATTTAATTTTTATTATTATTCTTTAATTTATTTTTTATATATTATTTTTTCTTTTTTTTAACATTTTATTTGACTTATAATAATTAATTAGGTTACTAAATAAATTATTTTTGGTTTATTTATTTTTTTTATTAGCATAATAATTATTTCAATTAAGTAAATTTTTTAAATTAAATTTTGAAATGAATATTTAAAATATATTTTGTAAATATAATCTTAAAATTTTATTTTTTTTTTATTTTTAATTAATAATAAACTATACTATAAAATTAAAAACAATTTAAATAATTTGACTTATAAATATTTTTTTAAAAAAAAATTATTTTAAACTTATTAATTTAATAATGTTTTTTAACAAAAATATTTTTTATAATAAATAGAATTTTAAAAAAATTAATTAAAATTATTAATTTAAAAAAAATATATTTAGATGCTACTTAATTTTTTAATTTAATTTATTTTTTAAATTTTAAGTTAGTTAAATTTATAAAAAATTTAATTAATAAAATGATATTTAGTAAAACGCGATTAAATAAATTACATTTTATAATACTTATTGTCAACAATTTAATTGTTTATTTTTATTATTTAGTTTAAATTTTTAACATTAATGATTGAAAAAAAAATATTAAAATTTAATTTTATAAATGGTAAGATTTTCACATGTTTAAAAATGCAATCCTAAATTGTTGAATTAATGTTTATATAAAGCTGAGGTTTTCTTTGTTTTCTATTAAGATTGTATTCTTTTAATTTAATTTTTTTTTTTAGTTGCCTTTAATTGCGTTAAAAACCAATTTCAAAAAGCCAACATTTTGAGCAATTAAAAAACTATAATAAATAATGTTTTATTTTTACTAATTTGGTTAGTTTAAGTGAAAGGTTGCTTTAAGTGCTAATTTTCACAAAATATAAATCTATATATAAAAAAATATTAGAATTATTTTAAACTTTATAAAAACAATTTAAAACTTTTTTAAAAATTCAAATATTTAAAGTTGTAATTGAAATATCAGTTACATGATTTAAGCAATTAACATCTTAAAATTTATAATAATGATATTTTTAGATCTTAAAAAAAAATATTTTTTATCAAAAAACATGTAGATAACTTTTCAAAAAACTTTAAATGAGTAAAAACCTAATTGAATGAATATACATTTGTTTGAATTAAATTTTCATAAATTGCAATTTAAAAAATAACGCAAACTTTAATAATTTTTTTTATTTAAAATACAATTTAAAAAAAAATTAGCATTTTTAAAAAAAAATTTTTTTTAAATTGAAATATTATATAATTACAAATATGCATTTTTTTTGTTTTTTTATACTGTCCATTGTTTATAAACAATTAAATTTAAATATTTAGAATAAATTTTTAATAAATGTTTACACAGTAAATATAACTTAATTATTTTTAACTTTTAGAAAATGTAAAAAATAAAAAAATTTAATCATTTATTTAATCCAAAGTAAATTGATATTTAAAATATTTAAAAAACTTATTAAATTTTATTTAAACAAAAAATTATTGTGTAATAATTTAAATTTAGTATTATTTAATAAACACATTTAATGCATTTAAACTAAATCAAAGTTTTTTTAAAAAAAATTTTCTTAAACTAATTGTTATAATTAAACTATTAATTTATTTTTAAATTAAATTAAGATTAATATGTAAATTTTAAATATATTGTATTAACTTAAGAAAAAAATAAAAATAAAAACTAATAAGAACTAATCAATGATTTAATTAAATTTTATATTTAAAAACAAATTATTTTTATTTTAATATATATATTTATAAGAGATACTTTTAAACAATATTAAAAAAAAAAATTTTTTTATTTTTTTTATTTTTATAATTATGCAATTGCTTTATAAGACATTAAAATATAATTATAAATTTAACTAAGTAAATTAAAAGAATTTAAAAGTAAATACATTTAAACAATAAAAAACAATAAAAAACAAAACAAAAAAAAATACAAAAAAAAATATAAACATTATTTAATTGTATTAAATCATTTAAGATTAATTTTACTACTGTTATTTGAGAAGTAACATTTAATGCACAGTTAATTTAAAATTTAGCACTTAATTATTTTAAACAATAAAATATAAAAATTAAATAAACGTTCAAAAATAAATTAATTTTAATATACATTTATAAATAATTTATTAAATAATAAAATTCAAATAATAATCTAAAAATAATAAAAATTATAAAATTAAAATTTTAAAAAAAAATAATATATTAAAACTAATAAAAAAATATATAATATTCTTTTAAAATAAAACGATTTACACAAAAATAATTAAATTTATAAAAAAAATTATTAAATTAAATTTAAATAATTTGAATTTATTTACATTTGTGTAGGAGTGATTTATGTGTTTACTTTTATTATCAAAAATTATCAATTTGACGTAGGTGTTTGTATTTATAATTTTTTTTTGTTTACAAAAATACAGTTAAAAAATAAAAAAAAAACAAAAAAGTTTTTAAACAAAAATTTAAGAATATTAAAAAAATTTAATTTGGTTAAGTTGATTATAATTTTGAAGTTTTAAAATTGCCAAAATTAGTAAAATTAACATAATGTTTAAGTTTTAGTGTTACATGTTTTTTAAAAAAATAAAACAAGACTAATAATGGTTAAATATAAACACGTTTAAAAGTTTTAAAATCAGTATGATAAGTAGTAAGTAAGTAAGTAAATTAATTTGACACTTAACTTGTTAATAGCTATTTGACACACCAGTTTAAAAAATATATATTTTAAAAAGTAAAAAAAAAATTGTAAAATTAATAAGCGAAATGATTTCATAAAAAACTAATAAAAAACAAAATATATATCTCCAAATATTTATCAGTATAATTTATCTATCCTAGTTATCTATAGTATTTATCTGTTGAATTCTTCTCTTATATTTGTTTTCTGTATATCTAGTTACATGTGTATTTAGGTATAAAAGCAACATAGTTGTAACTGAAGCGAAAAACAGCTTAATTGCAGTTCAAGAATAAGAACAATTGTGCTGACACTTTGTGATCACAACTCTGTGTCCGGCAGCAATTGATGTTGAAAACATTCAACTGAAACACATTTAAACAATTAAAAATAAGAAAAACAGAAAAAAACTGACAAAAACACAATTGCGATGATGTCCGCATCAGTTTTAAACATCTATTTTCACTTTAAAAAAATATAAATAAATTAAAAGCAAATTCAACAACACAAGTCAAGCGGTTCAGTGTAAGTTTGCAATTGTTAATGTTTTAGTTAACAATAGTTTAAACACCATGATTGAGCAATTAATCACGTATACATTGATCAATAGAATCGTATATCTTGTTCGCTATGCACCTGTTTATCTCTCACCTTCTAGTCACCTTTTTTTTACTTTTTACTATCCTATTAACTTTATTATCTTTATTTTTACATTTGACTACTTTAAACTAAATTTTTCTTTTTATTGTTTGACCATTTTAACTGATAGGTTGATCTAAGTAATTGAACCACAAACCCGTGTGGTAAAAATGAAAAAAAAATGTAAAAGCTTAAATTATGTAATAATTAGTGTTATTTAAAAATTTACAAGTTTTTAATTTAACAATTAAAAATTTAATAAATTGATTTAAAGAAAGACTTTTTGATTTAGATTATTCAAAAGTTGGAAAATAAAAATATTTAAAAATCATAAGATTATTAAATTTACCATTTTTTAACAAATATTGCTCACCTAGTAAAAAGATGGCGCTTTTTATAACTAATACCGTTAACGTAACCTGTGCTATAACTATCAACAGTTTTGAGTTCAAACTAAGACGTCAAATTACTTTGTCCCCAGGCAAATAATAACAGTTTTGCATCTGGTGTTCTATTTATATTTCAATAGATGTTTAAAATCAAACTAGAATGGTATGAACAGCTGAGCATTATTAAAACCAGTGTATTTTTTCAATATTTTTCTTTTGTATTAGACATTATAATTGTGCATTCAACAACAAACAAATACAGGCACAGTATGGTGCTGTTCTTTTAAATTTTTTTATCAAGGTCACCTTGATGCTTTAAATCTATTGAATTACAAATGCGCAATCATGTATGGCGTCAATTGCTATTCATTGTGATCACTGAATGTGCAAGTAGCTAAAGATGGTGATAGCTTTAAAAATAAATGTGTAAACATAAATGATTTTATAGCAGTTGTGGCCGAATTACAGCCAATTAAGGCCAATTACACGTGCTTTTGTTCAGCTCTAGTAATGAAAAAGGTGTCAAAGATCATTTTTAACCAACTGCAAGAAGTAAAGTTAGATCTTAATCGAAAACTTACACCAACAAAATAAGGATTGGAAAATTTCACATAATTTTATTTTTATACATTTAATTTATTCAAGTACAAAATAAATTAAACCTAAACGAAATTTGGTTATAATTTTAAAATTTATAATTTAAATAAATTAATTTTTTATTTGATTTATATTTTAAAATTTATTAATTATTAATAAATTTATTTGTTTTATAACCAAGCAAATATATGTATATAGTTTTAAATTTTTGTGTTATAGTTATTACACTTATGTTGTGCATATAAAAAAAAAGTATGAATTATTTTAATAATTTACCTAGAATGTTTAAAATTGAACTTAAACATTTTTAAAAATTTTACTCTAAATCTAAAATCTAATTAATAGTTATAAATATACTAAACTTAATATTAAAAAAAAATCAATTGATAGATATGTATAATGATTAAAAAATTAATTTTTTATTAATTTATAATAGTAGTAAAAAATAATATAAGTGATAATTAAAAACTTATTCAAAAAAAAAACTATATAACTTATATTAAAATTATATTGAATTTGCTTAAAATTTTATATTAACAAAAATTTTCAATTTATCTATCGAAAATAATACCGCAACTAAATATTAATTCCATTTTTTACATATTTAGAATCTATATTTAAATATATTTTTCAAACTTGACAAAATATTTCTAATTTAGGAAAAAACTATTTAAATTTTATGCACATTAGGGAATAAATTAAATACAAACAATAGTTTAGGAATTCGATTTTTTAACAATGAATTTTAGATTTACAATCATTAAATTTAAAATAATGAATTAAAATTTTATAAAAAAGAATAAAAATCGATAGTATCAAACAATAATGAAAAAACGATTAGCAATCAAAAGCTAATACAAACAATTAAATTAGTTAAACTTCATTGACAAGCAATATATTTAAAGCTACAGGTAAATAACGAAAACGTGATTTGATTAATTGTGGTAACAATTTTTTCAATAGTAAAACACACCATTCATTAAGATTAAATATAAAATTATAAACATATATGTATTAATTTTTTTTTTTTTCAATTTACTACAGATTATATTTTTAGTATGCTTGAATAAATGATTGAATATTTGAATGAATTAATAGTTTAACGGTTGAATACACTTTTCATAATTTAGACTTGATAAATTTTATGGCAATATTTGAGAAAATATGTTTTTAAATAATATTACAAAAATACACTGTTATTATATTCTTATAAAGGTGAATTATTGTGTATTTTTTACCGGGCAACACGGTTACAGAATTTTGAAAATGAAATAGAAAAAAATAGCTATAATCAAATCTCACAGAAAGACTTGAATAATATTTTAAAGTAAATCGTCTTAATCGTGCAATGTAGAAAACTGATAGTTGCCACGCCTGAATCTAGTAAAAAAAATCTAAGTCGATCATCAACTTAATGTAAATGAACACGCTGTTAACTGACAATATGTACAATTAATCTTAATTTTATGCGTCTATATTTATTATTTAAATTTTTTTTTAAACTTTTAATAACTAGTATTTTTTTTTTAAATTTAAAAGAAAAAATTTTTTTAGTTAAAAATTTTTTTTAAAAACTACTGCATAAATTTAATAATTTTTCTTAAATAATAAATATATAATTAATTTATTTTAGTAATTTACATATTTTTAATTAGTTAAAATTTAATTAAAAATATTTTTATATTATATATATAATTTTTAATATTTTTAAATAAATTTATTAAGTGATTTTCTTAACTTAACATGTAATAAGAGAAACTTATAAATTTAATGGATTTTATAAAAGTTAATGTTTATCATTAATGATAAATTTATTAAATAAATTAAGTTTTTATTTTTTTTTGTTTAAATTTTAAAAAAATATTAAAAAATGTTTTCAATGCTTTTATTTGTACTTTATTAAATTTTATAAAATTCATTTTCATATTAACTATTTTCATTATTGTATTATATAAATTAATTAAATTTTAATAGATTTGTTTTAAATTTAAATAAAATAAATAATTAAATATTTTAATAATTTTTTAAGAAATTTAATCGTTTGATAAGTTTAATAAAGAAACTATTTTTTTTTATTTTAAATTAATTGTGTAATTTTTAATTTGACATGTAAAAGTAGTTTTACTAAATTTATAAATTGTTTTAATTCATTACTGAGACAAGTTAACAAAATTTATTATTTACAAGTTAATACCAAAAAAAAACAATTGTTTGCTAATGTAAAACTTGTGTTTACTAGATATTTGAAATCTTGATATTATATTTTTTTTTTCTTAACATTGATTACTAGTTCTTTTCTATTTTTTTTATTTTTTTTATTTTTTTTTTTTTAAATTTGAACTAATAATAAATTTTATTTTATTTTATTTTAATTATATAGAATAAAATTTTAACCTTTTTTTTATTTTGATTTTCTAATTTTTGAACTAAATAAATACATTAAAAATAATATAAAATTAAACTAAATTTAATCAAAATATCTTATTCAAACTTATTAAAAAATAATTAATATTAAAAATTTTAAGTATCTAAAAAATTAATGTATATATTAGAAAAATAAATCGAAATTAAAAAAATTAAATTCCAAATAAATAAAAACTGTGTTTACAAATGAAAATTGATAATCTTTTAAACAAAAATGCAAAAAATGTTTGACCTTTTTCTGCTAACATTGGTTTCAAAACAAATTTTATAATATTTTCAATGGTTTAAATCATCAATTTAAATTTACTAGCTATTTTTCTTTATGTCATTTATTGCTATTCTTAAAAATGCATTAAAAAAAATGTTCTTGGTTAGATTAAGCTGAAATTTTGATTTTATTATTTTAATTTATATATATCTAATTGTAGTATCAATATTTAATGTTTGATTTAGTTAAAGTTAAAAAAATATTGTTAAATATATTTTTTTAAAAGATACACCTTTAAAATAAGTATTAAATGATATGTATACGTTTTGAAATAAAGCGATTGTAACAACAACTTTAATTATTATTGATTACCTTAAATAAATTGACAAACTATACTTTTAATCAAAAACTATTTTATATTAATTTAACAAATTTAATTAAATAAGTATTAAATAGTATATTTTTGTCAAAACTTAGTTTTTCTAGCAATACAAATTTAAACAGTAGTCAGTGTTTGATTAAAAGCTTAGTTTTTTTTTTATATATATAATATAATTTAAACAAAGCTAATATATGTTCATAAAAAGCCCTGTTTTGATTATTATTTAATGACTCATTTTAATCTGAACAGCAATTGACTAGTCCAACTAAAAATTCATCTTAACTTCATTGAAAAAACATTTATTATTTTTTACTATTTATTGTATTTTTCAGTCAGTTTAACCGCCAAAATTTGCAAATCGACCCCTGTCCTTTTATTCTTTGTAAGGCTTTATTGCTTAACAGTAAGTTTTTGTCATCAACTATATTTCATTTATATTTTTATTGCCCTCTTTTTTATTCATTTTTATTTTATCCCTTTTTTACTAAATTTATTTATGTTTTCGTTTTAGTTTTAATTTATTTCTTTTTTTTATTCGTTTTTTCATTTATTATTATTTTTTTATTTTTACTGTCGAATAGTTTATTTAAAGCTGCTTATTTAAATCTGTTGGAAAGGTAGAAACCTTCCAGTTAAGACGCCGCTCACGGGTTCTAAGATATGCCCCCCAACTGAATTACCGTGGGTCGGGTTCAATTGAGACACGAGAAACGAGAGAGCAGGCGAATGAGTTAGCGAAAGAAGAATGCGACAAAACACGATGTATGAACGAGAAGGCAAAAACAGACAAATTTATTTTCTCAGTTAAATGTGAGTTAAGAAAAGGGTTACAGCTGACTGCTGACTGTGTATACAGTCAGTGTCTTTTATAATGGACGAAGCAAACACGTTGGAGCTGAAAAGAGAGAAACCGTTGGCTGAATGGCTACTGACTCCTCCCAACCGTTATACAATAGCGGATTGGCTGAGATCACCAAACCAACATCCTCACTTGATCTCAAGATTAGAGAGTTCAAGTAGCCTCTTAAAGACAGAATGTCCAATGGGTTTCGTAAGATAGTCCGCAATATTCTCGGCAGATTGGATGTATTCGAGCTTCACTGTTTGGTTCTTGACGTATCCCTTTATCCCGTGAAAACGTACGTCAATGTGCTTTGTTCTTTGGTGAACATTTTCTTTCTCCATTAGTTTCAATGCGGCTTGGTTGTCGCAGTAAATTGTTGTTGGCGAATGCTGGTGATATCCCAGGTCAGAAAGTAGCTGTCTCAGCCAGTAAGCAGACTTTATGGCCTCAACCAAAGCTACGTATTCCGCCTCAGTTGTAGAGAAAGACTGAAGTTTTTGAAGATTTGAGCTCCAATAGAGCGGTGCACCCATAAAAGTGAAGATCACTCCTGTTGTGGAAAGTCTGTTGTCTAAGTCTCCCGCGAAATCGGAATCCACGTATCCTATGAGGGTGGTGCTGCCCTTCTTGTAATATTTAATAGAAAGATCTGTATTGCCTCTTAAATATCTGACCAAATGCTTTAAAGCGTGGATATGTTGATCGGTGTAGCAATGGCCAAAACGGGACAGTTTGTTAACTGCGAAAGAAATGTCCGGTCTCGTGAATCTTGACGCGTAGAGGAGTGAGCCGACCAAGTTTCTGTAGGGAAAATCCTTGGTTCTGGGGCCGGACTTAAAGAGTTGGATGTCAGGAATCATGGGTACGTCTCTCTTTCCAGCATTCACCATGCCAAAATTCTCAATAATCCCGGAGATGAAACTAGTTTGGCTGATAGAAACAGAATCGTCACAAGTGTCTCGCTCAACCTCAAGACCAATGAAAAAGGATAAGCCAGTAATCTTTAGATCGTAAAAATCAGAGAGAGTTTGAATGACTTCGTCTCTGAGGTCAGTGTCTGTGGTGCACAAAAGACCATCGTCTACGTAAAGTCCAAGAATTATTCTCTTGGAGTCGTCAGGCTGATTAGTAAATATGCAAGGGTCGAAAATTGTTGGGGATAAGTTTAATTTATTTTTGAGTGTAGAAGTGATTTCCTGGTTCCAGGCGCGAGAAGCTTGTTTTAGGCCATAAAGACCTTTAAGAAGTCTACACACTTTGGAAGTTCCGTCTGAAAAACCCTCTGGTTGTTTCATATAAATTTCCTCTTTAATGGAGGCGTTAAGAAAAGCTGTCTTAATGTCAAAATGTGAAAGTACGAGGCCTTCGCGAGCAGCAACCGCAAGTATGGCTCTGACCGAGACCATCATCAAGGTGGGCGAAAAGGTTTCAGAGTAATCTAACCCATAGGATTGAGAGAAACCCTTTGCAACCAGTCTCGCTTTGAAAATTGGTGTGATGGAGTGCGGTTGATGCTTTAGTTTGAAAATCCACATGGAACCGATTGCTTTCTTTCCGATAGGAAGATCGCAAAGGGTCCAAGTGTGGGAATTAGTTAGAGAATTGAATTCATCCTGCATGGCGGATTGCCACTTGGATGAAAGGTCAGAATTCAAAGCAGCTTTGTAATTTGAGGGTGTGTCAAGAGTGAACAAAGCTCTCGGCCTTAAGGTTCTTTCAACTTTTTGGAAAGTTTTGTTTTTGGAACCAGGGGGACGTCCCACTTTTCCCTTAGTTGGTTGAGGAACAAAATCCTCACTGTTTTGGATATCATCCTGTGCGAGTGGATGGAAGTCGTTAAGGCATTGAGGAGAGGGTACGTCAATGAAATGATCTTCTCCCAGAAGAGGAGCGTCAGGAGGGTTAGAATTGGATGCACAATTGTCAGAAAGTAAGATGGCAGAAGGTGCAGAATTGTCGGAACGAGAATGGTCAGAATTTTGAAAAGCGGAGGAAGGCACAACAGAAGGCAGAGAAGTCGGAAGTACTGGTTGACTTTTGTCAGAATCCCCCCCCAAATTTATGGGCTCGTGTGAAGGTGAAGAGTAATAAATTTTGCCTGTGAAAGTCAGACCAGTATGCAAGGAGATTTTATTTGTTTTTGGATTAAAGAGTCTGTATATTTTGTCAGAATTACCATAACCAACGAGGATTCTCTCCTCTGCCTTTGGAGAGAATTTTGATCTTAAGTGAGAAGGTATATGTGTGAAGACACGTTCACCAAACAATCTGAGATGGGATATATTTGGTTTGTGTTCATACCAGGCTTCAAAAGGAGTTTTGGTTAAAGAGCCAGAGAGGGTACGATTAGAGACATTGACAAAGCAGGCGATGGCCTCTGCCCAGAAGTTTAATGGAAGGTTTGCATGTGCAAGGAGGGTTCTGGCACCCTCTACAACCGTGCGGACATCTCGCTCAATGAATCCATTTTGCTCGTGGTTATGGGGGGTCGAAGTTTGTAGGACGGCAGAATGTTGTAGAAGAATGTCTGAAACTTTGGAGTTTGTGAACTCCGTTCCGTTGTCGGATCTTAAGATTTTCAAGGTAGTTCCAGTTTCTGATCGCTGAAAGGCAATGAAAGAAGCCAGTGCGTCAGAGACCTGTGATTTGGACTTCAAAAAGACAACCTTACGGAAACGAGAGGAGTGATCTTTGAAGAGAATGAAGTATTTCGAACCTGAGAGGGAAGGTGTTGAGAAAGGTCCAACAGTGTCGGAGTGAATAAGTTCACCAGTTTTAAAGACTTGGTCAGAAAAGGAAGGTCGAAAAGAAGGCCGAGTCTTTTTGCCTTTTAGGCAATGTTCACAGAAGAAGTCCCTAGAATTGTCAGAAAAAGGTGCGCCCAAAACTGCACCTGAAGAAAGTGTTTGCTTGATCTTCAGTATAGAAGTATGTCCAAGCAAGTTGTGCCATTCAGTGAGGGGCCTTGGTTCGACAGGAGAGGAAGAGAGAAAAATGGAGGCATTGATGGGTTTTAAAAATAGTTCACAGCATCTATTGCTGTATGAACCGGCAACGACACAGGTGTCGTTTCTGAAAATTCCAACGTTAGTTGGGTCAATGGAGGGAATGAAACCCTTTTCAAAGAGAAGTCCAGTCGAAATGAGGTTTGTTTTAGAGTCGGCAAGATGAGGGTAGAATAAAACGTCCTCCAATCTTATTTTTGACCAATTTTGGCCATCAAAAGCGTCAAGTAGAACTTCACCCTGGAATTTGGCAGTCGTAGTTTCGTTATGGGCGATGGTTATGGTCACTGGAGAGGGGCAAGGCTCCAAGTGTTGAAATAGATTTTTATCATAACAAAAATGTCGAGAGGCGGCAGAGTCAAGTATCCAAGTTGGATTAGAAGATGAGTGAGAAATAGTCACGAATGCGATGTCATCTTTGTGTCTGGATTTGTCGGAATTTTTCTTTTGTTTTGAGTGATTGCCTTTAGATTTTAGTGTACGGCACTCGCTGATAGAGTGACCTGTACGCTTGCAGTATTTGCAAAAGGATTTTTCTTTAGATGGACGAATGGAAGTAGAGGGACGCGAAGAGGCGGTAGAAACAAAAGCCTGAGAAATAGGGTCTTGTAAAGAAGCTGCTTTGGGAAAAGAGGAGACGTCAAGTGCCTTCAAAGTAGATTCAATCTCTCTAATAGAGACTATCTCAGATTTGGAGAGTTGGATGTTAATCATTTTTCCATAAAGATCGAATTTTGTGGGCAACTTCTCTACGATTCTGTGGGCGAGGAAAGTGTCACTAAAACACTCACCAAGATTCCTCAGAATCTCAACATATTTGTTGAAGTCCTGGAAGAACAGCTGGGCAGGCATGTCCTCGGGCCAGGATAAGGCAGCGAATTTAGCACTCCAGGTATGTAAGTTGGAAGAATTGTTGACCGTCTTCATCTGTGTGAGGGAAGCCATAATGTCAGCAGCGGTCCTGCAAGCATAAATGCACTCTGCGTCTTTTTCAGATAGGGAGGAAAGGATAATGTTAGTGGCTAGGGCATCCTTTCTCCGCCAAGTTTGAAAATCAGGAGAGTCTAAAGCAGGAGGAGATTCAGTAACAATTTCTTCCACCTGAAGATGAATCAAGGAAGATTCGATTTGTCTTTTCCATATGTTAAAGTTGGTATCATTCAAGATGACAGTTCTTGGTTGATACATAGTGAACCTTCGAAAGAAAGAAAACGAAAAGGAAAAAGGACGAAGAAGAAACAGCAAAAGAAAACAAAAGAAAAGAAAAGTCGCAGTGGAACAGGCGTGAAATGGGCCGATAACCTGTTGGAAAGGTAGAAACCTTCCAGTTAAGACGCCGCTCACGGGTTCTAAGATATGCCCCCCAACTGAATTACCGTGGGTCGGGTTCAATTGAGACACGAGAAACGAGAGAGCAGGCGAATGAGTTAGCGAAAGAAGAATGCGACAAAACACGATGTATGAACGAGAAGGCAAAAACAGACAAATTTATTTTCTCAGTTAAATGTGAGTTAAGAAAAGGGTTACAGCTGACTGCTGACTGTGTATACAGTCAGTGTCTTTTATAATGGACGAAGCAAACACGTTGGAGCTGAAAAGAGAGAAACCGTTGGCTGAATGGCTACTGACTCCTCCCAACCGTTATACAATAGCGGATTGGCTGAGATCACCAAACCAACAAAATCAGTTAGCCTATGTATTTTATTAGTTTTTCATCATTTTTTTTATTTATTTATTTATTTTTATTTTTTTTTTGGTTTCAAATATCCATTAATTTTGCTTGATTTTTGAAATTATAAACATATCAATTTACAATAAACCTAATGCCAGATTAAGATTTTGATTTAATGATTAAATAAAGATAATTGAAAAATTAGTTTATAATATCAAAATTTTAGTGTTATAATTTAATTTATTAAATAAATTTCAATAAAATTTGTAAATAAAGTTTAATTAGTAACAAATCTACTTAAACACTTAAAAAATTTAATTATTTACTGTACATCAATAATTTTTTTTTTTGGTTTGTATATTAGTAATTATGTTATTTTTATAATTATTTAGTTTTTATGACAGTAATATTGTTAATCCTTATTTTTTAATGTTAACTACCGTAATTGTTTAATCTTGAACAATTATCAAAATGAGTATAATTAATATTGTCTAAAATACATTTATAAAATTTATACTCAATTTAAATAAATTTTATTAACCAGTTTTTATTTTATTTTTTGTTTATCAAACATTTGTAATTTATTCTTTAAATTCCAAATGTAATTAATAGCTATTTATTAAAAAAAAAAATTATTTAAAAAATTTTAGATAAATTATTTTTTTTTTATTTTTGTAATTAAAATAATTTGAATTTTATAATTAAAATCTTATTTATTGATTATAAATTGCATTATAAATAATATTTTTATAAAAATATTATGTTTTATATTTCATTAAAAAAAAAAATATTTTTTTTAAGTTATTATTAACAAAAAACAAGTCAATCAAACTGAAATACAATTAAAGCAATTTATTCAACTATTTTTGTTTATTTTTATTTATTTTGTGTAACTGATTTATTATTCATCTAATTGAATTAAATTGTTAAACATGTTAATTGCTTATGATGATATTTTTTCAAGTCAAAGATCATTGACCGACGTTTTTAAATTTTTTTTTTATTAAATTATCTAAATAAATTTAAATAAATTTAAAAAATTAAATTATTAAATAATAATAATTTATTTTAATTTAAATCAAAAATTTAATTAATATTAAAAACAATTAAAAAATATTTTAATAATTTTAAAAGTTTATAAAAAACTAAATTTTTTAATTATTAATTAATAATAAAATAAATAATTTGTTGTTTTTTTAACATTTAAAAATATTTATTATTTATGGCTTAGGTATTTAGGTTTAGGTTTAAGGTTTAGGTTTAGGCTATTGAAAACGTTGATTAAATAAAGTTTTAAATTTTAAAATACGTCTAACCTTTTAATTTTTACAATTTAATCTTAGTTTTGTTCTTATTTTACTAGATCAATCATTAAATATAATATATTATCCATCTTAATTTGCATGTTTACTTGATAAAATAAATTTGTGTTGATGAAATAAAAGCCAGTTTAAAAGCAACTTGAAAAATCATCAGTATTAAACTACATTAATACACGCTTTTAAAAACAAAAATACTTAACACCTTAACTTGAATTACTTTAAAATTATTTTTATATAAAAATACTTAATATTTGTACATCTTTAAATAATATTTGTTTTTTTTATAATTTTTTCAATTAATCTTTGACCTAAATGAAAATTTAATTAAAAATTTTAAAATGGTTGTTTAAATATTATAATTATAAATTGCACCTAAAATTAATTTAATCAAACTATTTAATTTAAATTAAATAATATATATAATAATTATTTTTGATAAAATTAAATATAAGTTTGTGTAAAGAATAAAAAACCACAAATTTTATTATAAAATAATGAAATTCGTTTAAAATAAAAAAATTTAATAAATTTATTTTTTTTTTTTACTTTAAATATACTGATATAAAATTATTTATTTTATAAAAAAAACATTTTTTTTTATTACTTTAAGGATAAATGAATCAAAAAATACAATAAAAAAGTTTATAAAAAATTGATTAATTAATAATTATTTAAAATAATATATATATATATTAAATATAATTTTTTTAATTAATTTAATAAAAATATTTTTTAAACATTTGTTTGCACAAATGTAAAAAATTAAGAAATAAATTCTAATCAATTTTATTCAATCTGATAAAAACGAGCTTATTTGTCAATTTTAACACTAAACACGCAAATTTAATCCATCTCAATCCTATTAAAATTCCCGTTGACCTTGAGATATTAAAAAACGTGTGATAAAGACAATTTAAAAAATAATTTTTTAAAATTGAATTCTTTACTTTTCTCACACTTTTCATAGACTAATAAACAAGTAAAGAAAAAACATAACAATTATTTTTTTTTAAAAAAAGTAAGATAGTCTATATTGAATAACGATGACCAATGTAACAAAAAACCTAAAAAATATTCACGAATTTAGTGATTACATAGACTTACCGATTAAACCATAGTTTAAAAAATTGAAAAAAAAATCTGCACCTAAACAAAAAACTGAACTAGCCTTATTTCTAATTGAACTTTTTAAAAAAATGAACATAAAAATGAAAAATGATTACCAGCCAACCCATTGATGATGGTTTTTTAATGGTTTTTACTGTTTGTCATTGTTTTTTTCAATGGGAAAAACAACCATATAAACATATGTAGCACAATTGAATGCAATGCGACATGGCAATAAAAAACTAAAAAAGAAAAAAACTAAGAAACAAGAAAAAATACTAAAATAAAAAAAAAAACAATAGGTTGAAAATAAAAAAATACCAAATGAAACAAATATTTAAAATAAAAGTGAAAGCAGACCGTCAGTCTCAGGTGAAATGGGCGAAGATGCCAGTTTTGTTAAATGGCGGCCTACTTAAGCATTGCTATTTTCAAACTAATGGACTTTTACTTCAAGTGTTTTTACTATTCAAGTACATTTTAACCTTCTTATTTTTAACTTTTTTCTTGCAACTTGCTATCCGTTTTTAACCGTTTCAACTGTTTCAATTTATTCGACAAGTGTATAAGCAACACTTAAATAGTTCAAACTTGATCTTTATTTTTTCAATAGTGTCTAGTTACGTTAAAATGTTTTAATAAAATTCAGTAAACTTAAGAGCATTTGCAAACCATGTGTGGAATGACAAAAAAAAAAAATAATCAAAAAATAAGGAAAAGAACTCAGCGGGTGATTAATAGGCGCCAATAAAGAACAAACCAAAACAAATTGAAACAACGCTGCAGATTCAATATGATTTGCACTGGAACTAGTATCAAGATAATCTGAAACTGAACTTTTACAGCTTTATAATTTGTACTATTGATTGTGTAAATAGAAATAGTAAAACAACTGCTGACAGAAATCGGTAAAATATATTTGACTTTTGCAAAAAATTAAGAAAAACTTCTTAATTATGTGTTTGAATATATCATTTTTTTTTTTATAGTTAATTTTGCATGAAAATTTTTTTAAGTGGCTAGCCACAAGTTTGTGGTTTTTTTACCGTTAGATAATCGTGATCAACCAAAAACTAACTTATAAAAAAAAAATTAAAAAATATAAATTTTAAAATAACTTTTTGGTAATCTAAACACGACAATAAAAAACTAAATGTAATAAAATAGTTTGAGAAAGTGAAGTAGAAACTTTAATAAAATAAAATTAAAATATTAAAATCAAAAAATAAAACTAAAAAATAATGTTATAATTTTTTTTAAATAAAAAAATAAATAAATGTACGTTTAGTTTTCATATATTACAAATATTTTAAATGTTTTAGACAGCTTTAACGATTTATTATAGTTTTACCTTTCATTTGACTTTGGGTGGTTCAATTGTATCTTATTTATATCAATACTTTGATTTTTCTTTACCTTAAATTTTTTTTTCTTTATTTTATTTATATATAAATTTTTAGTTTTGTAAATTATGAGCCTAAAGCAAATGTAAGTCCGTTGTTCAAAACAGTAAATATTTAAAAAAGAACATTATTAAATGAATTATCCAATAGTACAGTTAATATTGCAAATTAATGTAAAATTTTAATGATATTTTTATTATAAAAATTTTATCAAATTTTCATTTAACATCATTTTTTACATATTTTGTTTTTTTTTTTAAATTTTTTTTTACTAGAATTTTTGTTAATTTAACTTTAGACTGTTTTATTTAATTTTTTATTTCTAAATTTTCTGCTAATGTCCATTATTTATTTGAAAATTCAAACAATTATTCAAACATTGTAAATGATCAATGGTATTGTTCAATCTTATAATCGATCGCAACTAATCAATTTTATTTTAAATTCTGTCGGTTTCAGCCTTGTATTGGCTAGCGTTTTAACAAGGATAAGTTTGATTAAAAGAAATATAATGTAATTCTATTTTTAATGAAAAATGAGTTTTAGATTTTATTTTTTTTTTTTTTAGAGTAAAGAGGCGTTTTTAAACTATTAATTTATACATAGGCAAAAAAAATTAGACTTTCTATAAAAATTTAATGTAGCTAACATTATTCATGTAAATTTAAATATAACGATTGGTATAAATTAAAAATTGACTTCTTAACTTTAAAATGTAATTACTTACCTATGAAATGTGAACAAAGATTAAGTTAAGAATAATAGCAAACAAAGTTATTTTTTATAATAGATTTTTTTTTTTAAATTTGAAAAAATTTTTAAATAAATAAAAAACATAATAAAAATTTACAAACATTAGTACGCATTTAAAAAATAAAACTAGTAGCTTTTTTTAATAAAATAATAGTTTTTAGCAAACTGACCTATGTTTTTCTTGTTTTTAAAGCTAAGAAAATGAATGAATTTAATCAAAATAGCTTCAAGCTAGCTAAACGTGATTTTGACTCTTTCATTTATTTTTAAATTTTTTTTTATTACAAACATTAAAATTTGTAATAGCTGGTTTTTTTTTAAATTATACAAACCAATCAAATTTATGTAAATGTTTCATAGCACCTTATCTGTTATTTAAACAATCACTTTTGTCTATTCTATTGTTTGTAATTTTACATTATTTAAATTTAAACAGTCACAAATTTTATATATTTGTTTTTTTTTAAATAATACAATTAAAAACATATATTGATGTTAAATAAACTTTTAAATTTATAAAAATAAAAAACTAATAAATTGTATAAAACGCTATAAATATAAACAATTTATTTGTATTAGGATTTTGTAAAGTTTTAATTTATCCGTTATTTAAATAAAATTTATTATTAGAAACCAAAACAAAATTAGTTTTTCTTCAAATTAAATAAATTTATTTTGATACTGTTTTACTGTAGTATAAATAAATTTTTTATCCGTATTTTTTTAACTAAATATTTATTTTATAAATAAATAAAATAAAATAAAATAAAATAAAATAAAATAAAATAAAATAAAATAAAATAAAAATTTGTCCACAGTCAAATTAATAGTAAATGATTTATAAAAAAATATTATTCACAAATCAAGTCATTTATTCAATACAAGTAATTAATCACTTTTTTTATTGCTAGTATAATAAAAAAAAACAGATATATAATAAAAATATTTTTGTTTAAATTCAATTAATTTGATACATTTTTTAATCATAGTTCAGCTAAATACTCTTGTAAACATTAACAATTTTAAATTAAATATTTAAATAAAAAAATAATATAATTTTTTTTATTTTTGACTTACTGCATTATTTTTTGTAATTTTAATTATATTTAAATATTTTCATTATCAATCCTTTTTTGTAATAAACTGTTTTTAATTATTCTGGTATATAAAAAATTGAATCAAAACTTTAATATATAATTCATAATACTTTTCTCTCAACAATAAACTTGATTACTTTAATTTGAAATTCCAATTTTTTTAGCATAAAGTTTCAAAAATAAGCAATAGGCATAACTAACTTATAAGTTATAATTAAAAATAATTTTTATTTTTTATATTATGAAACTCAATTTTTTAATTAAATATATTTAAATATATTTATTCTATATTTAATATCTATTTTTTAAAATTATTTTAAAGCTCTAAAAATACATAATAATATATTTTAGTATTTAAATAAATTTATTTTAAATAATTAATAAAAATGTATTGAATTATTATAATAATATATATATAGAGAGAGAGAGTAAATTAAATAAATAAATTAAATAATTAAAAATATTTTTATTAAAACTTATTAATTCAAGGTAAATTAGTTTCAATTAATCAGTTCAAATTTTTCTTTTAAATTGATTATTTTTTTATATTTATTTTAGTATAAAATTTCTTTTTTTTTTTCTTAGAATCAGACGCACCTTTTTAAACAAAAATACACGAATTATACGCTTAATTTAGTAAGTTATAAAATTAAATTAATTGAAAACAAAGACTTTGTTTATAAATTTAACATTCTAATTTATAAATTTTGCATTTTTAAATTAAAAATTAAATTTTTGGCAAAAAATTAAAGTTTACTTTAATTTGTTATTTTTTTGAGTCTTTATTTTAGTAATATATTTAGTTTAAATTAATTTTAAATACTATATAATATTTCTAATTAACAAAATAAAAATTGACATAGATGAACTTTAATTGATACATTTTAACTTATATTAATCAAGTATTAAATCACGATTAAGTTTATTTAATTTGTTACTCTTAAATGGTACTTTTTTATTAAATAAAATGTTTTTAATAAATTTAACTTTTTTATAAAGAAAAATCACGACTAAAAATTTTAATTGCATTAAATTTATTTTTATTTTTTTTAAATTTATTAATATTAATAAATTTTATTAGTATCATTATATTTAAATTATATATACATAGTTTTGTTATTTTTTAATCTAATAAATTATGAATCAAACTTAATATTAATAATGAGCTTAAAAACATTTGAAATTATTGTTGTTTAAATTTTATTACAAAATTTCAAAATTCAGAACAAATCAAAATTGAACGAAATAAAAATAAAAAAATTATAAATTATATAAAAACACATATTAAAATATATATAAATAATAAGGATAATAAAAAAATAAAATAAACTAGAAAAAAATGCCGAAATGTTTGAAAAATAAATAACTATAAAATAAACTATTTTATTGCTAAATGAAACGAAATAAAAAAACATATAAACATTTTATATTGGAAATTTATGGCCAATGATAAAATTTATAGTCACATAATAAACATCACATAACAGGACACACTTATTCATCGGATATATATAAAAATACTAAGAAAAAAATAAAATTATATTAATATAATGTTTTGTATATATTATACATACACCTTAATCATCAAAACTTTGTATTGACGATTTGAAAAGTATGATTAAACTGAATATCAAAACTAGTCGTTATATATTATTTATAAAAAAATTTATTTGCATATAAAAACAGTTGCTTTTTAAAATAAAACCTAGTCAACTTTTAAAACGACTTGTCAAAATAATTTTAACCATCCCAATTTATGTAACCCATATTTCACCTAAATTAAAATGCTTAAATAGCTTTTATTGTCAAGTGCGTGCTTTATAGCTATTGGTTAAAAGCATTCTTCATTAAAATAAATCAATCTTTGTCTTCAACTTTACTAAATATGTCTAATTTTTTATATACAAGTTTTTTTTTTTACTTCTTAATTACACTTTCTCAATCACAACTAATTCTTCTTAAAATTAAATACTATTTTTTAACTAATTTAATTTCTTATTTTATTATAAATTATTTAGACTTTATAATTTTATTTAATAATAAAACAAATTTAATTTTAATTTTTTATTTACATTTTTAATTTATTAAATTTCTATTATAAATATTTTAACATTTTATTTTAGTGTTATAATAAAATATTTTGAATTGTTATAATTTATGAATATTTATTAAGAACTAATGATAAAGTTTTTAAAATTTTTGCTAATTTATAAAATATTATTATACTTTATTTAATTTATATTTTATAATTATATTATTTGTTATTTTTTGTTAAGGATGTGGATAAAATATATATTTAATTTTTGTTGAATATTTTAATGATATAAATTATCAAAGCAAAGCAAATTTAATTTAGTTATCAATAATTATTATATTTTATAAATATTATAAAAATAATGTTCTGTTTTATAATAATTCATAAAAAAATTAAATCTAAAAACTTTTTTTATATTAAATAATAAATAAAGTTATTAAAAATTAAATTTTAATTAATCTTGTTGTTAATTGATTAAATTTCACTTAACTTTTAATTAAATAAATGAGAGACGAATAGTGACGGTCTCAGCGATATTGTACTTTATTATCAAGAATAAAGGTTAAGAAATATATAAGTTTAAGCATCCACTTGATTGGTATAACTTTTTAGATTAAGTGTAAAGTAGCACTTCGTCTTTTTTCTCTAGAGAAAAACTTTGTCTTCAAAAGATTACATCATAGTCAAAATATGCTATGTTAAATCATTTTTCTAATTCATGGTTTTTAGCTGTGCTTTAAATAATGCATTCACTAAGTAAAGAGTTACAAAATAACTAGTGGATGAACCACTAAGAGTATCTTATGTTAGTTTTTATAACAAGCGCAAGTGATTTAGCATATTAGTCTTTGAATCAGATTTGGTAGATAGAATTAGGCAAATATATTGGTAAAAGATATCTTCTTTGGAATTTACTACAATCTTAAAATTATATATTTTTGAAAATTTTAAATATAACTTTTATAATTTAGATTATTTTTTTATATTTTATTTATTAAATTTACAATATTTGATACATATTAATTTATTAAAATTATTATTATGCCTAGATATAATTCAACTAAACAATTTAATAAAAAAATTTAACTATAACTAAATATAAATAATCATCAAGTTTTTAACCCACAATAAACACAATCTTAAACTAGGTGTGCACTCATCATTTATGATAAAAAGGTGTGCTTATTATAAGCATTATTTTATAATTCATTATTTTTATTTTTTATTTTTGCATATAAGTTTATTATAAGGTTTTAATTTTATTTTATAATTTAAATTTGTTAAAATAAAAAATTTTCATTAATATTATTTGCAAAATTAATTCCAAAGAAATTGCTTTCTTACATTTTTTTTTTAAATAATTAAAAAAAAACATACGTTTAATGCAACATTGAAGTTATTTCAATTCAAAAAAAATTATTAATTTTATTTTATATTTTCTGTCATTATACTTATGTAAATATTAAATTTTGATATATATTTTTTCTGTTAATTTATTTATTTTATTTGGATAAAAAAATAAAATTAAAGTACTTGTTAACATATAATGTTTTTAAATCTGAATTGGTTAGACCTATTCTGTAAACTTTATTGAAATAAAATTTGTTTAAAAAATATGATTTACTATACGATCACAGTTGATCCGGTCAGAACAGACTCTGTTTCGCATCTCAAATGGCCTGGTAATGATTAATGGACTTAGTACACGTCCACATCTTTACAGAATAAAACAGGGATAGAAAAAAGCAAACAGTATGCGACATTATAACAGCCAAATTATTATAAATGTTTTTCTAAATATCAAAAAAAATTATGAAAAAGGAAAAATATTATTTATATTTTCATTTATATTTATGTATCTTACCCAAGTGTGTAATTTTTTTAAAACATAATATAGATGATACAAACACATTTAAAAATCTAAGTTATCGGCTTAAACGGATCTGACTAATCATTTTAATCATTTTAGCATCTTAATCATTTTTTATTTGATTTTTAATTTATTTCTGACAATCAAATTCGTATCAGTCAAAAATGTTAAAACATAATTTAAGATTTTTTTAAATTTATTTTAAGCTAACAAATGAAAAAAAATTTTCATCTCATCTATCAATTCACATTAAAAATATAATTGTCATTTTTAATTTTTTTTAAACAGGTGCAACTTTACTATATTTGAAATTAACTAAATAAATTTTTAATAATAATATTTAATCAATATATTTAGTTGAATTGTTGATAAAATTTTAATTTAATTTACACGATTAAATGTTAAATTTTTTTTTTTGTTGACTAGCATTTTTCAATTAAATATATAATTTAATTTAATTAACAATAAAAATTAATGATCTTGTGTTTAAAATATAAAATATACTTAGCGATTGGGCAAACATTTCATTCAAATTAAGTAGCTTGAACATAACCAAGGATGAGTGCGTGCACGTTTACCATTTAATTAATTCGCAAATAATCATCAAAGTAATTAATTTAACAAATACAAGCCAATGACCACTATGTGGTTATTTCGATATTATAACTAACAGATTTTTCGAGGCTAGAATTAGAAATTTATGGCTTTTTTACTTTTAATTTTGATTTTAATTTATTTTATCAATTAATTTTTTCATTCAATTAATTTTAATTAATTTTTTTTTTAATTTTTTTATTTTAATGTACTTCTTAATTTATAAGACTTATGTTTCTGTTTACTTAATGTTTTTTTTTATCTTGTTTTTTTACTATTATTAAGGTGTTTTTTTTAATTTTAACCCATAAATTGTGGTTTTTTAGAGAATTAGCTTTTATATTTTAAATTATGAATAAATATGCAAAGTTATATAATAAAGTATATTTATTTTAACTGTAAAATATTGCTATAAACAACTAATTAAATATATAATTTTAAAAAAATATTTTGTAAATAACTTGAATATAGATATTATATATTTGCTATTATTACATATTACATATTTTCATTAATAAAATTAAATTACTATTAAATTTTAAGCCAATAACTTTTAGTAATTTTTTATTTTTTATAATAACATTTAATAAAAAATAAAGAGATTAACCAATTGAATTGGATTAGTAATTGATTATCCAAAAATAAAAAATTTAACTAAATAAATAATTAAACAATGTTACATTAGACTGTTTTTTTTTTAACTAAATAACAAACTTACTGAAATACAATTTTAATTTAAGTTTACGTATGGAACATTAAATCAAGTTTGATTAATCACGAATTTAATTAAGAAATCAGAAAAGAAAAATCCTTGAGGCGCCTAAAATAAATGCGCATTTAAAAGCTATCAATTTAAACGTATATTTATTTATATTGCACCGTACCAATAGCAAGTTACTTAAATTATTGTATTTAATTGAAATATTTAAATAATTTTTACCTTTTTTTTTGGTTGCGACAAATTTAATAAAAAATACAACAAAATAATAAAAAAAAAATTATTATATTTTAAATTAATAAATTATTTTTTAGTAATTTTTATTTTATTATTAATAAAAATTGAATATTTATAAAATTATTTTCAAATAAACAAGTAATTAAAATTACCTATTGTAACAACGTATTCATGTTTCAAAAAAAATTAAAAGCTTATAAATCAATTCAAATATAAGTGCTAAATAAAAGAGTCAAATTTAAACAGCAAAAGTATTAACTAAATTAATAAATAAAATAAATTTTTATTTGAATTATTATATTTTTGTTTTAATAAAAAAAAAAAGATGAGCAAAGAAATAAATCAACTATTAAAAAATTATTTACAATTTTTTTATTTAATTATTTAAGCCAAAACTCGTGGCTAAATTAACATTTGATCATAATTAATGCAATAAACATAATTAACATGCATTGTGTATTCAAGTTGAATAAAAGTTAAAACGATAAAATTAATTTAATTTCAATTTCATCGTGAATTATAATTTAAAATAAAATAATCAAAATGAAAAAATTATTACATTTATAATTGTGTATTGAGTATGTTTTTTTTTTTAAAATATGCTCACGTTGTTTTGAATAAAATACATTATAAATTTGTTATGTATATTACTAGCATCTAATCAATAAAATTAAATTGATGAAAATTTAATAAAAATTATTTAATAATAAAATAATCAATTTATCACAGATTAATAAAAAACCACTTATTTTTTTTTTATATTATTTTTAAAATGTTTAATAATTTAAAATTTATTTTTTTGGTTAAATTAAAGTTTAGCAAATTTTATTTTTTAAGCTAAGACAAAAATACAAAAAACAATTTTAGTATTTATATTGGTTTAATAGCATTTTGTTTAGTTTAAGTGCTCAAATTAAAAAAATCAATTGAAATACGTCAATTGTAACAAGCAATTAAACAGCCAACTAATTTACTAATAAATTAATTGTTTTTTATTTTAATGATTGTGTTTGGTTAATATATCATATTCAAACGTCTGTAAGTTTTAAAACGTTCAAATTAATGAAAAAGCCTCATTTTTTTAAACTTTAAACACAAGTTATAAAATAATTTATGAAAAAAACTTTTATCAAAAATAAATTGTAAAAATGTTTTATGAAAATGATTTATTAAAATGATTCATAAAAAAAGCATAAAAATAATTTATAAAAATAAATTACAAACTCAGAAAAGACCTAAAACTAAAAAAAAACAAAGCAAGGCATGATTAGACTAGAACTAATTGCGAAAATAATTAATAGTCGGGCGTTTAACGACTTTTGCCACTTTATTACATTTGATTTTTAACCAATAGTTTTAACCCGATTGGATGCGGCCAATTCGCACTTGTATTAAAGCGCTTGCGTTAAGTTTCTGTCATCAGATGGTACAAATTATGAACACATTAAATCACAAGAAACCAAATCAATTGTAAAAAGCGGAAAATGAAAAATGATACTTACCACTGACAAAACACAATTAAGGCAAATAAACTTAAATATACTTAGACCATTGTAGACACTATTTACATGCTTAAACTTTTAAAGTAGATTGCTTAACACACAGTGGCAAACAATTAAATTAACTGCACCTTAATTGATAGCTAGCTTTGTAAACTTTGTAATTAAGCTTTGGTTAGATGCACCTGACTTGGCAAATTTTTTGATGGCACTAGCGATAATTGTACAATCAATGCTGATTTTAAAAATCACTTGCTGGGCTTGGCATCTTTATTCTTAATTTTGCTGCACACCATAAATCTTGAGGTTAAAAACGACGGGAGTTTTTTTATAAACCACAATTGGCTTGGTCTGATTGACTAAAATATTTTTAGTTTGATATGTTTTAAAGCTACGTTAATTTTACAGCTGGCCATTGTCCAACACCAATTTTTTTTTCTTTCAGTTTTATCATCTGTTTTTTCTTTAATAGTTTAGATGATAAATAAACTATACAATTAACAATCAAATCTTTAAATAAAAAGAGTTGAAATGTAGCCAATCTTGTCATTACTGAAAAACTAGTCGTTCACTTATTTTTGTCCTGCTGTGGCAAGTCTTTTGTCTCGCTTTTTTATTTTTTAACTGCAAAATATGCAACCAATGGATAAGAAGTTTGGCAATAAATAATGGATGACATTGAAAGCTTCAAAACATTAATCTGCTTTTGTCAAGTGCAGTAACGGACAATTCTAGAACAGAAATAAGTGGCAAAAAAAAAAAAAATAAAAAAAGCAGTTTGTCACTATGTCCACAGATCATTTTTACTGGTTAAGATTTTAGCTAGTTATTTTTAAGGCATCTTTATACTACAAATCATGTCATGAAAATTTTAACAATCAAGACTTGATTTACTGTTTGCAAGTTTTTTTAGCTAACGTAATCAAACACAATTTAACACAAACTAATTGTCAACATTGGACATGAATCAAATAAAATTAATCACATTAAAATTGGGTTAAAATTGAACAGCACATGTGGTTATTTGCTTGTCCAAAAACAACTCTTTAATTAATGAATAATTGATCTTTTTTTTTCTTGCCAGTGCCAGTCCAAATCGTATCAGTATAAAAGTTAATCATCAATTGACATAAATCACTTGATCTAGTCAGGTCAAAGTTCTTTATATTCGTTTTTCTTAACATAAATTTCAAACAAAAGATTAACTAACTATATATAAAAAAATTGTAATTAAATGAATCAAAATATGTACATCTCTGCAACAAAAAGCTGAGTAAATTTATTTGATAAAGTATTTTAAATGTTTTAAATTTATTTAATTGATTATAAAAAAAATGATTTTTTTAAATATTATTTATTTAATAATTTTAAAAAAATATACGCATGATTAATATATAAATTTTTTTTATCATTTATTTTTATTCATTTATTTATTTTTATTAGTTTTTTCATTATTATTATTTCATTTTTTACATTTTTTCATCAGTTTATTCAACAAAACGTTTGTTATTCATTTGACTTTTTAATGGCATTTTTTAAGACTTGTTCAAGCAAAAAAATTTTATCTTTCAATTTGTCTTAAAGTAAATTGCACTAGTGTGAATAGTTTTAGTTTTTAATAAACCAAAGTGAAATGTCAACAAGATGCTTCTATCCAAAATCATCTGCCAGCAGATGAAAATGAATGACAAAGTTGTTAAAGCCAGTGAAAAATAAGAAAAAATTTAACCAGGGCAAAATAATAATGATTAGCGTTGACTTTGCATGCAAACTGTGATTTACTTATAACTAGCCATATATGAGAGATAAACTATCATTTATACACAAAAAAACTTATTTGAGCTATTACTGTCATATTAATAACACAGTTTTATTTATTATTTTTTTTTGTTTGCTAACAAAGGATAGCAAATAGACAAAATGAACAGAAGATGAAAAGTAAACAGAAATAATTGTTTCTTAAACAAAGTTATCTTTGATTATATTTTAATCCAAATAAGAAAAAAAAAAAATTTATGTAAAACTTGTTTTGGACTATTGACTACTAAAAAACCTACTAATAACCTAAAAAAAAATAAATAAATGAGTTTTTGCTACTTAGATTTAATCAAGCTTAAATAAAAATGACTAAATTTTGGTAATGATTAATTACTAATCATTGTAGTTTATTGAATAAAAGATCAGATTGCTTCAATGAAAATGAAGATAAAATTGGGTAAACATGTTTTTATTATCAATTTTGCAACAAACTCTTCAATTTTTTTTTTTATTTAATTTGATATAAAAAACATTATAAAAAATAAATTAAAAGAGTCAAAATAAATGTAAAATACAAAAATCTAAATTTGTCTATTTTAATAATATTAACAAAATATATAATTTTTATTAATTATTTTTTTTTTTTCAAGTAATTTTTTTTTAAATAATATTAATAATCAATAAACAATCTTGTATAAAAAAAAAAATTTAGAAGATTTAAAGATAATCAGTAGATTTAAAAAAACTAACTTTTTTAATTTGAGTATAGGCTACACATAATTAATAAACTGGTTGTTATATCTTTATTAATTTCATGGTTGGATCTTAAATAGATTTATTTTTTTACATACACCATTTTGCATTTTTCAACTAATATACTTTATTTAATTGAATTACTACTATAAACTATGTAATTACATTATGATCATTTTTGCTGTTAATTTTTTTATTCAAAATTTAAGTTCCAATTTATCTTAACCAATGTCTAAAAACAATTAGCCATATAATGATTAGTTTAAATGGTATTTATTTAAACATTTTACTAAATATTAAAAAATCTAAAATATATGGTTATATTATAAATTTAAAAAGATAATGACGTCACTTAAATAAAAATTTTAAGTACATAGTAAAAAAGATATATTTTTTAAAATATATAAATTTTTATACATGTGTCATAATTATCTATAATAAGTCGAATAAATTATATTGTTTTAAAAACAATTTAAAAAGCCAAAAAATAAATTTTGTGAATGTTAATCTAATTTGTTTAAATAAAATGTGTTAAATTTTTAGTTTTTTAAAGTAAACTGTTACAAATAATTGTTTATATTTTTAATATAAAATGTTAATTTCAAGAAAAGATATTTGTTTTGATTATTAATTATATTAAAAAACAATTGACCAATTTCTTTTTGTATATGATAAAAAAATAAAAAAAAATAAAAATTTTAATCAAGTGTTACAATTAATTATTATTTGATAATTAAATACAATAGCCATAACACGGATGTAAACAAATAAATTGAAAATTCACTAAGGAATTTATTGAACTGTTAGTAAGTAAACAGTGAATAAACTATTCCCAAAGGGTTAACTGATGTGTTTTAGGTATAAAAAATATCATAAATTACTAAATAGTTCAAAATTAAAAATGATAGGTCACTTTACCTTTGATTGACCGCAAATATTAAGAGTTTTATTTTTCACTGCAGGCTATTGCTATACTAGCTTGTTTTGCCATTTTAGTGTAAATAAGATGAAAAATTATTGGCCGCCTACCAAAACACAAAAGCAAACAAGCAATCTTTTCAAGCAGTTCCGATAACAAACATAGCTCACCTGTGCAATGGGGTGCCAGCATCTTAGCAGCAGGACGTCTTTGACTTTTGCAGGCTCTGACAAATTGGTTTTTCAAATGATGGCAACTGTTCAATTCAAACTTTTTTACCACTGTCTTCACCTGCATTTTTTGGCCACTGGCCAATTTTGCCATTTGTCTTGTCAATTGCTTTGCATAATTTACTTTGCAATGACTATTTTAGTCTTTTGTTTTGCAGTTGCAGCTGTTTTAAGTTTGTGATTATTAAAAAACTAATGCTGGTATGTTAAGATGCTAATATATATTTATATTGTTAAAAAAAAACTTAATCATTAATCATTTCAAATAAAAAACATAAAAAATTATGGTTCAATAAAATTATCTGTACAATAAAAATAGACTAGCAAATTACAATGTAAATAGAATAAAGAAAAAGCATGAATTAACAAGAATTTTTCTAACGTCAAGAAACCATGATCAAAAAAAAAAAATAAATGAGATATTAGATATAATAAATCTAAATAAACAAAAAAAAATTTAAACTGTAAATTTTTTAAATTATTAGATAAATTTTTAAATTAATTTACAAAAAAGTTAATTAAAAATATAAAAGTGTAAAAAAGGTAAATTTTTTGTTTAAATTTTTAATTGAAAATTTAAATAATAATTTTATATTTTTTCATTTGTTTAAATTTATTTATTTTTGATTACTTCTTTATGACATCATTAATTTTACATCTTTTTTATTTTTATTTTTTTCTATTAAATTATTTCTAAAACATTAATTTTTTTTATTTTAATATTTATTTTATATTTTAATTTTTCATTCAAATTTTTTTAAGTTACTGATTAAATATAATGTTGATTTTAATTTTAATCTAAATTTTAATCTAAAAATGTTAAAACTTTTAGTTAACGACAAAACCGATCATTAGCTTATCGACCTTGAAAAAAAGTGAAATCGTGCAAATCTTAATTGTGTGTCAAACAACCATTAACAAAACCAAAAATTAAGCAATTTTGCCTTCTGCTTACCTTTGATTGGTTGCGGCTTGTTAGTAATTAAATAGTCGCCTTTTTCCGTAATAGTCGCCTTTTGCTTTTTTATGTTTATTATCTTCTTGATCTTTTTTTTTTACAAACTCATTTGTTTATTCATTTAGTTATTTTACATTTAAATTTTTTTTTATAAAAATCAGTTTCAATCACGCTTCACACTCAAATTTTAAAATGATTTTTTCACCCTAATATTAGACTAAAGTCATTAATGCTTCTTCAAAACATTAAATTTTAAATTGCGAAATAGTATTAAATAAGTATTTAAAACATTATTTTTCTTTGTTTTTAGGCGTTAAATAATAAGAGTAATAGTTTATAATTAGGAAAAATGTGCAAACAATAAAAAAACCGATGACTAAAGTCAATTTTAACCAGATGGCTTTAATTGTTAAAAATATTTAAATAATTTAAATAAAATTTTGATCATAAACTTTTTATTATTTTTAAAGATAATAATTAAAACTTAAACCACTTGTGGCCAAATGTTACAGGGTTGATTAATAAAATTTATTTTACTATTTTTATATTATACACCTTCATTTTACATAAATTTAAAAAAAAATTTTTTTTTTTTTAGTCTGTTCACTATTTTCTTTTAAACATTTGTCAATTATAGTTAAGGTCGCCTCAAGGACAATTTTAACGTTTATAAGAAACGTATATTTACTCAGTTCATATATTAAAAATTATATTAAAGACCTATCAAAATCTCATCACAAAATATATTTAGTTCACACACGCACATAAACAATACTGTGACATATGTTACTAATGGACTTTAGGCCACTTGGGTATGACGGGATTATTTTTACTAATCTCAAGTATAAGTATACACTGCCGCACTTCAAACTTGTATTCAGGATTTAATGTTCTGGATTAATGGGATTAACGTATAATGAACACCACCAACTGAGCATACAAAATATTAATCTTGAAAAAAACAAATTTTAAATAGTAATTTCGACTAAAGATAAGTATCTAGATTTAGTATTTTTTTTTACTTTTTTTTTTTATTATTGACAAATAGAATTTTTATTAGGTTACAAATCGGAAAATGTATAGGTATTTAAAAAAAAATTTTATTTTAAATGTAAAATATATAAACAGAAATAATAAAGAAAAACAAATACAAAACAAATACTAAATAAATATAAATCAAAATTAAAAAAGAATAGAAAATAAATACTAGTAATAAAAATTATAGAGAAACGACGTTCAAAGAATTAAAGAAATAAAAAATGATAATCTAACAATGTAGTCGTTGATAAAATTTAATAATTTAAAATTTGGTCGTAAAAATGATGTTTGTCTTTAAATAGTTCAGGTAATAGACTTATTTTAAAATTGAAATTTGGCGCATTTCAATGTGATTTGTGGCTAAAAGTTAAGCATAGGGCGTTGGAACTAAGGATTGGTCCATAATTTAACAAATGAGTACAATTGGTAAACACAATAGAAAAAGGGGATATTAGTCCATAACTCACTCTATGACTTTCATATATAAATAAGCCAATTGAAATGCTATTAAATACTATAATGTGTAGTCTCGTATCCACACGTTGCTTTTAATCACTTGAAATAATGGCGCCACACAGTAGGTGTCAATCTGATTCAATCTGCAGGATACGCAATTCAAACGATTCCAGCACATCTAATACGATTTGAAAAAAATCCTAAAAATCTATAAAGTTCTAACCAGATTCAGGAGCATCCAACGGCTTTAGTGGTTGCTAACCATTATTCAACAAGATTTTTGTCAAGTCGTAATTGTCAATGGTTTTAGGTTCGTTTGCGTGTTTAAATGTATCCAAAATCTAAAACTACTTTTCACTCTATAGTCAAAGATACAAACATATGCTTATTATCTCTTAGATTGCAGCCAATTCTGTTCATTTGTCATGCTTTTTTAAATTGTCCTTTCAAGAGTCAAATCGTTAATAAGTAACTTTTTCAAATAAAAAAAAGTTCTATGTAAAAAGTTCGAATGTATTTATAAAATATTTTTTCAAGTTGTAGTTAATAAATCTTACCTAAATTGTTCATAATTTTTTTATTATATATTTAATTTGGTTTTTGACTTTAAAAAATCATTTTAATTAACACAAGTGACTTTTTAATATAATTCACAGAACATCGAGATTAAATTAAAAAAAAAAATATAACAAAGTTTTTTTTAAAAATTTGGGTTAGCATCTTTTTACTAACAAACCACCCATTGACGTTTGCGGCTTATTACTTTTTCATAGACATTCAAAAAAGTAATTTGATTGGCATTATGATTGGCATTGTGATTGCCATTATAGTATATACATATTGTCACATATATATTATGATTGGATGCTTTGTGTTCAAAAATTTGTGTTTAAGTACTCACAATACATATGTACATAAATAAAACTCTTTAAAGTTATTTTAAGCGGTTAAATTTCAGAAAATTAAGAAGTTTTTTTGAATCCGAATATTTAAATCTCCAATAAAACTAGTATTACATTTTTTTTCAAATTTATTATATTGACATTGAAAAATAAAATAATATTTTATTTATAATTTAAAAAGATATTAACATTTTTTGGCTAATAAATAGTTTTTATTTAATTAGATTATTCCAATATATTATTCATACTTATATATATTATTTAATTCAATTTTTATTATAAATAAAAAAAAATTTTAATTAAAAAAAAATTAGTTTTAAATGTTATTATTTTAATTTTTTAAATAAATTTTTATTAAAAATATATCATAAAAAAAAATTATTAATTATTAATTTGTAAAATAATTTAAAATATATAAACTTATTTTTATTTTAATAAATCAAACAAAGGATAAATCAATAAAAAGTTAATTTATTTTAAAAAGTTTAAATACTTGTTGTAAAATATTTTTTTAAGTGAGTTATTTGAATAAATTAATTGTCGCAATTAAACGCTAATAAATAATAAAAAAAAAAAAATAAATTTGAAATAAAAGAAAGCAATGCAAGCAATTTACGTTAATTAAATGTAACAAATAAACCTGTTTTTCAATCATTTTTTTCATTTGCAATTAACAGGTGCAATTAATAAGTGAAAACGATGTGTTTACAGTGAATACGGTATAATGCATAGGAACTTGCACCGGAACTAAGATCAGTCAAAATGATTTATTTTGACTTTGTTGCACCATTTGAGAATGATGTTTTCTTAAAATGCAATTAAAGCCAATTTACTGAACACATCTTAAAAACAAAAAAAAAAATGTAAAAAACCTTCTTAATTGTTTACACATTAAGAAACAAATAACTTACAATTTATTTTTACTAATTGCTGCCAATGGTTTGGTCAACATTTGTTCAATTTTTTAGTTTAACATGCCGACTAGCCATTTTCATTGTGATTAGTAACTGTTGGTGGTTCATCAGCTTTAATTGCTTTAAATCAAGTTTTAATTGCAACGCAAATCAAACTAAGTTTTATGACATTTGATTTATGATTTCAATTAAATAGTATGCTGTGAAATTAACTTTTTTTCTTTTCTTTTTTTCATTTTTAAAGTCAAATTAAAAACAACTAAATTCATTTTAGAAATGAAATTTTTTCAATTTTATTTATTTTTGTTAAAATTTTGCTTAACTTGTTTTCTCAACAACTTTAATCTGTTCACAATTAAATTAAATTTTTAATATAATTTTTTATATATTTTTTTGCACACATTTTCAATGATGATATAAAATACGGTTATATTACGTTTTATATATTTTATGACAAAACATAATAAATATATAATATAAATTTACATTTTTTTTTTAATTTAATTTGTTATAAATTAACATTGTAACAAGATTTTTTTAATACTAATTAATTTATTTTATTAATTAATTTTTTTGATTTTAAAATTTAACATTGAACTTATTTTTTAATAAAAATTATTTATTTGACTTTTTTAAAGTTAAGTTTATTTGTTCAAGTATATAATTCTTAAATTTAAAAATTCTAATTTATTTGAAAAAACATATTTATTAATTAATAAAAAATTAACCTATATTAAAACAATTTTTTTAAGCTAAACACGGTTTATATTTAAATATACTTAAAATTAATAAAGCGTAATTAAAAATTATAATTTTTTTACTTTTACAACGTGTAAATATTTAAAAATACTTGTTAAAACCTAATTTTGATACAATTAAAACATGATTTTTTTTATATTATTAACTTTGATTTGTTAAATTTATTAAGGTGCATTTTTTTTGATATCATGAAGTCAAATATTACAAAATGATAATTTTAACATTGCGTGTACTAGGCGTCATTTAGTTAATGGTTAGTTTGTTAATAATTAAGAAAAACATTTGTCCAATTGACTTGATAAAAAAGTTCTAAAACTCTTGTAAATGGTGAAGAAAAAAAAAGACAAAATAAAAGAAAAAGATGGGAAAAAAACCGGAACGCATTTAACAGGCTTTGATAAACACACGTTCATTCATTTTCCAGTTGATGGCAGTTCATTCATTCGCAAGAATTGAATCAATCATTTGTAAACTTACGCAAAAATGATCACGCTTCGTGTGTCTGATTTGGATTGCGCTTAAACACGTTTGCATCAATGGTTTAAAGACTACATCCATTGAACACATCTATTAAAATCGACAGAAAATACATCCAAAAACACAATTAAACTTTGAATAAAACGAATTACAAATAGTGCCATTTGTTGAAGAAGAAATATAAATAAAAATCATTGCCAATTGAATGGAATATTATAAAAAACACGATCTTCATGATCTTTATAAATGAAATGACCAAAAGCATTTGCAGCTAATTAACAAATCCATTGTAGTTGTATTTAATTTTTATCTTTTTTTCAAAATGTCAAATCTAAATTTTAATTCTATTCAAAATATTAGGCTATTAGTAACTTATTATTTAAAAAAAATTATTTATTAAATCAATCGTTTTTTACAATTTGTATTTGTAGAATTTGTTTATTTCAAAAAAAATGTACACAATCAATTTATTTATGGTTAAAATAATTTAATTCATTTTGATTGCTCACTTTTTTGACTAAACAATTGATTTAATGAAAAAAAAACACTATTCAAAATAATTGAAAATTTAGTAATGTAACAATTTGAATTAAAATAAATTTATAAGACAAACGTGCAGTTAGGGCGTCAAATTTCAATTCATTATCTTAATACATCACGCAGCATACACAAATAAACAGCAAATACCGCAATCACACCTGTTGGCCACGAATGTTAAATTAAATTCATCTGTATTTAATAAATATAATCAACTTTGATCAGCTTTTATCAACACTAATCGGTTCAATCAGTTAAAACTATTTTTTTTTAATCAAATTTGATCGATTACTTTTAAAAATTTAATATTTTCTTATTTAATATTGAAGCACGCGCAAAATTATTTAAAACTAAATATATTTTTTGTTTAATTTATTAGAACTTTTTACAATTTAAAACTTAATTTAATAATTGATACTTGTTTAAAAAACGGAAAAACTTAATTGTATATAGCTTAAATATTTTTTTTAATTTTAAACAGGTAAGATGACCAAATGTATGAAACAGCAGCTGTTTAAGTTTGGTGATCAATAACCTGTCAGATGTATTTTGTTTTTAAAAATTGGACATTTGCATTCTTTTTACAAACTAAATCCGATTTAGCATAATCCTGGAAAAAGACTAAAAATTATTCTGACAGTTAAAAAATACTGAATTTATTTGCATTTCATTTTGTTAAACTAAACATTATTTTTGCATTTAATTCCGTTTTAATATTTTTATATGATTCGTTTCTTAATTTATATTTTTTTCAGTAAGCAAAAACTAAATGTTTCATTTAATAGTAATTACATATTTTTAATCATTTTATTATATCTTGATTATTTTAAAATTGTAATTTGATTACTATTTCTTAATAAAATTCACCTTCAATAAATTTAATTTAAATTATAAAATTTAGATAAAATCTTGATCGAATTAAAATAATTTAATGTTTGATTATTGTTAAATTTAAAATAAGATTTGTTCAAAATTAGCTCTAATAATCTTTATTTATTTAATAAAATTAATAGGTAAAATTGAAAAACAATATTTTAATATGCAAAAATTAATTTTTTAAGTATTTAATCATATCTTAATTTTATGTTAAATTATTATTAACATTAAAAAAAATTGCATAATTTAAATATACTATTTTTTTTTTAAATTAAAGTTGCTAAATTTGCTGCTTTTTGTATATTTAATTATAACAAGATAAAGTGTTTAATTATTTATAAGAGTACTAAACAAAGACAACTTTTTTTTTTAAATATTCTTTTTTTATTTAAATAAGTTTAAACAAACATTTAAATTTTTAATATTGTTTATATTTAATATTATTTTATGATTTTCAAATATTAAAAAGACTAAATAATTCAAATGAATTATTAAATCATGATAGAATATACCGATTTCAACATTTGGATTGCTTGAAGTCAGGCATAAAAACATATTAAGTTGAAACGAATATCCATAATAATCTAAATAATAAAAAAAAACAAAATTTTTTAATCCGATTTTATTTGAAAAATGCAAATATAAAATAATATTTTTAATTAAATGTTTTCAAACATTTTTTACATTATTATTAAATTGAATACTATTGAACGAATTTAAATTATCATATAACAATCTTAATCTATTTGTTAAATATCAATTTAATCTAGTGTTAAATTTAGTAATCAAAGCATTATTGAATGATTTTCAACTTAGTTTTATAAATATTGCCATCCTTAAAACTTAATGTAAATATAAATAAAACTATTTAATAGGTTTTTATTGATCAGCACTTGTTGTTACTAAGATTTAAGTTTAAATATAAAAATTGTTTAATCGATTGATTTAAAGTAAAAACACTTAAGTACTCAAGTTGCAATAGAAATATAAAGCTTTAGATAAGCTTACTTTAAGCTGGCCAATTTTTAGGTACATATATTTATTTGGTATAAATGTAAAAAAAAAATATAAATTTTAGCCAGATAACTGAAATATAAGCTGCTATTGACCAAGATTAAAAATTAGTATAAAACAGATTTAATCTATTAATTTTTAAACTATAGTTTATATTATAAAATTTAAAAAGTGTTAAATGATAAAAAAATAGTTAAAATTAAATTGTTATTTTTTAAAATAAATTTTTTAATGCTGTTATTATATATATTTATATATATTTTTGATATTATAATTTTCCAAAAATTCTAAAAAAAAATTTTATGTTTTATTATATTTTTTTGAATATATTATTTAAGCCTACAAAAATATAATATTAACTTTTTATGTAAATTATTAATAAAAAATTGTTTAAAAAATATGTTAAAAATAAAATTAAACAAGGAAACAAATCTGCTTATGAATAATTAGATTAAAAGTGTAAGTGTAATTAATTATTTTATTTTTTTAAGTCAAGGTCATTTGCTTTCAATTTAAAATCAAAAATTTTTATAGATCATTTTAAATTATCTGAAAAAAAAGAATTAAACAAAGAAGTTAACTTCAAATAATCTGTGACATTTATCGTTAGTTTTAATATTAAACTCGACAGGTGTGCATTAGACTAATTTTTTTTTTATAATTTATTTTTTTAAATTTATTTCTTAACTTTGTTTCTTAATTTTATTTGCTAATTTGTTTTTTGAATTTATTTGACGTATAATTGATATAGCTTATTTTTTGAATACTTGTATACTTGAAACTGAGAAGGACAAGTGGTGGTGAGTTCATCGATTAGACACTAGTGGCAAAATTTTTTTTATAAATCTAATGTATTATAAAAACTGATAAAACGCAACAAATCAGTGTTAAAAATAAAAAAAAGTGTATATAATTTGATATTTTTTTTTCTTATTTGATTATTTTCTTACATGCAAACTCTAAATTAAAAAAAGAGCAAATTAATCAAAATTAAATATAAAAATGCATTCTTAAAAAAATAAAAAAAAATTGAATTTAATTAAACTATTAATCAAATCAAATAAGTAAAACTGTTTAATAATTGTTTGCGTTTTATTTTTCAACATTTTGTTTTTTACTTAATTTGAAAAACAGTAAACTTTTTCACTTTTTTTAAAGATGTGAAAATAAGTACAATTTTTGCGTATCCTTTTTTACGATAGCAAATTTATAGAAACAGCAAAAAATCCAAAAAAAAAGTCATGCAACTAAATTAACCAAAAAGAACAATTTAAATTTATTTAACAATATTTTAACAATTTACATATGTTTAATTGAATTAGTGGTTAAAATATGAAAAAACCTTTTACAACTAATTTTTGTTTAAAATAGTTTAAATTTATTAGTGAGACTTTTTTTAGTAAGACGTCGAAAAGTGAGCTAAAAAATGAAACAATAATGACGTGAAGAAAAAAGTTAAAAAGCGAAATAAATGTGAAGCAACATTAAAAATGAATTTTTTTTATTGAGCTACTTTCAAGATCTAGAAACTATGGCCAAGTCGAATGTATTGAATACTGATGCATCTAAGTCATTTGATACTAAGTGTTGTTTAACTTTAGCTTGAGAAAGGCGGTGCTTGATGAAAAATGGTTATGGACACACACAGTGTGTCTGCTCTGAACAGATGAACGTAGTAAGTAAATGTCTTGGGGAATCTGCTAATTGGAAACATAATCCATCAGCAATAAACAAAGTGATTTATGATCAGCATCTATTTGTTTGCTCTTTGCTTACAATCTAGTTGAGTCTGGCCAGCCGTTGTCGGTCCATTCATCAAGTGCCTGCGTTTGGCCACACTTGTCAGACCAATGTTCATAGACATGTGCTTTTACAACAACATCCAATTCCAACATTAAAAATAACAAAAGTTGATTAACAAGGCAGATCTCTTGTATTGGCTTAAAAACAATTATGAAAAAATGGAAACAATGGGAAAGAGTTAATTTGGAAAATGTTGCATAAATCTTAAATTATAAGAAAAGGAAAAAGTGTACAGGTTAAAAAAGCATTCAACTAAAACAATATTAAACTGACATTAAATTTGGTAAGTGTTTCAACTAGAAATTAAACTTTTGTCAGCATTTATTTAGATTGTCATCTTTTAAAATAAATTGTCACCATTCCTTTTTGTTTAATGGACTTTTACTTTCTTTTTCTTTAGCTATTTCATCTTTGCAACTTCATACAAACACGTGAATGCAGTTCGCGCTTTATTTTTATATCATGTTGTTTTTGCAATGTTTGATTTTTTGTCATATTTGCGCTCGAGTTGATCTTGTCAGTTTGCGTTTGGTGCTCAAACTCAAATCAATCATCTTGCCAATGTAAATCGCTCTCTTTATTTTTCTAGTGATCATTTTATTTTTCTCTAACAATGTTCAATGTATTGTATTTAGCCATTTGCGTGCTCATTTATATATTTATACACACAAACAATTTGAATGTGACAAGACATATAGCTTGTATATATGCATTATAACTTGCACTTTCATTTATCTTCTTTTCTTCATTTGTCTTCATTTCTTTAGAATCTTCTTCAAAACTGTTGTTGCAAGTCTATTCTGTTGTCTATTTGCTATCTATGTACAGAGTGTTGCTGTGCATGAGTTGTTTCATAAACAACAGCAACAAACAAAACAGCTGATCTGTAAAGTGATCCATTATGATCAGCACATGCACATTAAAAGAAGTTGCACTTTGTCTATCAGACGTGTTTTAGTCAGTCTAATGTATCACATTTGAAACTGCCATTCATAGTGGTCCACTGTGTAAAAGTAGCAAGTCAGCTTGATAAAAAAAACAAAGTAAAATAGGAAAAAACAGAAAAACATAGCATTTGAAACAAGCAAAAATCAAACAATCTGTTCAGCTTGTCATTATGTTTGTGTAACGTAGGTATGGCTCTAAAAAAATGAATAAAAAATAATAAAAATAGCTATGATCGAGGTAAACCCACAGCAGTAACGATTGATCATCAAAAATAGATCAATGAAAACTGATCATTTCAAAAGCAATCATTTCAAAATAGTCTATTGAAACATAGGAAAACCTAAATAAAAAGAAAAATGAACATTGATAATTGATCATTGGAAATTGATAATCGAAAACAGATCATTCAAACTAATTGTTAAAAAAAAACAGATGAAGACGAAAAGAAAAATAAAAAACCCTATGCAAACACATAAGTGAAATACGTAATTTAAAAAAAAGTACAAATTTTGGGTATAATTGCTTTACATTGGTTTAAATTGAATAAACAAACACAAAAACAGCCAATAACAAAAAAAAATGTTTTTAAACGCAAATTTTATTTAAACTATTAGACAGATCATTTCTTATTTATTTATTTAAAAATTCGTTAAAGACTTTTTGGTTTATCTTTTATAATTATATTGGCAAATTGTTTGAATAAGTAAATATTTTAAATTTGTTTCTTACCTTACTTAACTAAGACTAATTAAAAAAAGTTAATACAAAAATGCTTTTTTTTTTTTGCAAAAATGCAAAATCTGCATCTTTTAAGTTTAAGGCAGACACCTAGTATAACTAACAAAGTCTAGTACATTTTACTAAACTTAGGCTATCCTAAAATTAATAAAAATATTTAGTTAAAAACTTGCAATTATGCGCAAAAAATTTTTGAAATTATTTTAAAAAAATCGCTTTAAAGAAAACGGCATTTGAAATATTTTAAAATTTAAAAAGTCTTTATGGTAACTATAAGTGCAAATAATTTAAAAGCATTTAATCAAGGTGAGAAAGTAATTTGTTGAAACAGTCAAGATACCTTAAACACACCTTGTTGTTTTACACAGTTGACAACTGGCCGCAAATGCGGTGACCGTCCGATTGGTCAAAAACCAGCTGAGAAATTGTTAAAATCTCAAATCTGATTTTTTTAAATATATAAGGATGTTGATGCAAAAATTTACAGTGGGACGACTAAACGTGGTTAAGCTTGTTTGTCTGCTTTAGTTCTGCTTATCTTTTTTACTCGGATTACTTCCTCTTTAAGTTAGTTTATAAGTTTGTTAAGAAATCCTAATTTTTTTTAAATTTTTATTTTGATCTTTTTTTGATGCAAACTTGTTCCTGCTATGTCTTCCATTAAAATTGATAACAGTTGCAAACTGTGTGACGCTTATTTACGCTGGTATTTGCCTTTTTTCTAATCTTTCGAAATCCCATTTTGTGCTGAAATTAAAAGGAATAATAACTCCACAATACGAGAAAAACTAAAAAAAATGCGATAGGAGAAAAGCATGCAAAACGTCATTCAACTTCTTAAACTTGTAGTGGGCTTAACCTGTGGATTTTATGTTTGCCGATGGGCGGTGTTTATTTGTTTTTCAAAACCATTCTTCTTTTACTAAAGAAGATTGATTTCAAATAAAAAGAAACTGAAGATGTCATACTGGGCTACAATTAATCACTGCACTAGTGTCCAATGACGGCTGGTTTTCCTTTTCTATCTACTCAGGTCTGAAAGTGTTCTTTGTTACCATTTATTTTGTGGTCTTTTCCAAGGCTAGAAATCAAGTAACAAAAGCCACTAGGGTATAGCAGACTACTGCTGTTAAGATGCGAAAAATTGGACTCAAAACTGCAACTAATTGACAATTCGTTTGATTTGCGTAAACAAGGCAAACAATCGGTCCAAATAGCCAACAGGCCACAGATTTCGCAAATGATCCACACGAAAATCAACAGAAAAGGAGGAGCAAATTCAGTTGATGGTCTTGATTTTAAATTATGGCTAGTTTAATTTAATAAATGGCTTTGACAAGCAAAAAAAAACAGGGCGTGAAGTAAAGCATCTTTAGTAAAAAATTGGTAAAGTAAATAGTTCAATGATAAACAAACTATGTTAATACCTGCAACTTGTGAGCTAAAATGAATTTTAGATGTAAATCCCAATTCGGTCAATCCAGTAAACCAACAGTTGGCTTTTCAGCCTTTGATTAACAGCCTGACATTTCAAATACAGCTTTAAACTGGTCCTTTCTTGTCAATTTTAGTTAGTAATCTCAAAAAACTAACATAATTTTCTTTGATCACGCCTTCATCTGGTTTGCAGAAAATTTAGGAAATATTTCTTAAAAAAATATATCTTTAAAATGTGTCATAAAAATATCGATGGCAAAGCATTAGAATGCAAGTGTCAAAAAATAAAGGAGAAATTTACAGGCTAAAAAATGTCACAAGCAAATGTCAAAAACAAATTAATTATTACATTAAAAATTTAATTCAGACAATTGACATTAGTTGTGACAAAAACAAGCATTGATGTTACAGTTTAATTTAAATTTGTTTTACAATTGTCTTTTTGGGCTAATTTAAATGTATAATACAGTAAAAAATTTATTTTTTATTTTTTTAAGATATTTAATTATATTGACGCAAAAATATAAATTTTTTATTTTTATGTTCTAGAAATTCGTGATTAATTTTAATATTTAGGTAAATTATTATTAAGGAAAAGTTTAGCTGTTTAAATAGAAAACAGAAAACAAATATTGAAAAACAAATTTAAAGTCAAAAATGAAATATGGTTTTGGTTAAATGTGCAATGAAAAATTGAAAAACAAAGTAAAATAGTAAGAACGGATAAAGTTAGAAAAATACTGTGAACATATAAATTAAGATTAATATGCATTGCTTTGCAGGCTGAATAACTTTTATTCATTTCATTCAAGTCTATTTTAGTATCTGATGATCAGATAGTAAAAACTAAATAGAAGAGCCTCTAGAGACAAAAAGAACAAAGAAAGAAACCTATGTTTGGCCAGGTCTCATTGATCATAAATTGATTGGCTAAATTGCCAATGATAAAAGATAGAGCAGACACGAGCAAAAACCATTGAATCAAACTAAACATTAATCGTTTTTATGCACACATATCCGAATCCAAAATAAGGGTGTGTTACTTTTTTTTGTGGGTGTGACATTAAGAAAAATTGATAACACGTTGAAACAAGTGCGACTCCTGCTTTCTTACGAAAACAACTATGGCCACAATAGTTATTGATGATGGTGATCACTAATGAAGCATGGCACATCTAGGCTGAATTTAGCTTGATGAAGATAAATAATGTGAAAATGTCAGTTTGGACGGTTTGCACCAGCTGCAAACCCAAACAGACCAGACCCAGTCTTAGCTGCCATCAGCAATTAATCTCAGATTAATGAGCCATCATACAAGTGTGCACAGCTGATGCATAAGATGAAAAACGATTGATGAAAGATCATAAAACGATTGACCAGTTGTCTAATATTGATGTTGGTTTGTTTGTTCAATATATTTTTCATATAGACAAAAAAATGAAAAATTAGCATTCTGTTGCATTTTGAAACGGCACCTGTTCAAAATAAAATTTATCAATTAAAAACGCTATTAATTTGCGCAATTTGCAGCTGTTCTGATCAAAAAATCATATTTTCAATTAATAATGTTCTGACCAACTGTAAAAGCCACAAGTGAAACTGACATATTATTTTTTGATGACGATCAATCGATTCCTTTTTTTTTGCAAATTAACTAAGTCTGGCACTAGAAGTAAAATCAAACAAATAAAACAAGATTAGAAAAAACGATTTGATACACAAAACATAAAGCATTAATGGTAAATTGTATCAAAGTAAGCAAATTCTGAAAAACTTTTCTGCTATCGACTAGTTTGTGGCCTGCTATTATTAATATTTCCATAGAACGGGCGCAGTGCGGCCTGTCAAACAGCGAAAACAAGAATAGATTGTGCCACAATTAATCACTTCAATGCACTGGCTGATGCAAACCAGCTTTTGGCGAAAAAACCGCTTTCTTGCTATAAAACCTTTGCTTTCAAGATGATACATGGTTTGAGCAAAGGGTTCAGGTCTGTTTTTGTACTAGGATAAATTAATCATTATGAAATCGATTAGCCTTCGAATGTTTTATACCATCTTCTCATCTTTTTCTTCATCTTTTGCTTTTTTTTCTAACCTACCAATGTCATGAACCATAATTTATCAGAATCATCTACACCTATGGTGATTTTTCATTTTATTCCTAAATTAATGCAATTAGTTCACACATCAGTGCTTTAAATGCAGTTTTACTTGCACTATTAATTTGTGTTTTACTATATATTTACTTGCTTTTATTTACAATTGATTCGATTTTCTTAGAAAGAATAATACTAATTATTATTTGATTGGCATTGTACATTTTTCTTAAAGATTACTTTATTATATTTTCAAAAATGTATCTAAACATGTTATTCACGTCAAAAAATGTTAGAAAAAATTGGATTAAATATACTAATTAGTTAAATAAGAAGTTAAATTATATTAATATTTAATGTAAAAACATACTGATAAAAACATTATATCTTATAATAAAAAAATATATTTTAAATTTATCTTTATTTTCATTTTAATTATTATTTTCAAAATGATTTATTAATTTACAAGATGAATAATTAGGTTTTGTTGAAAACAAGATTGATTGTGATTAACTAAATTAAAGTAAAATTTTTACTAAAGTAAAAGAGTTGGTGTGTGCATTTGTTTTAATGCCATTTATTATTTTTTAATTTAATTGATTTATTTTTTATTTTTTTTTGCAAAATATAAAAAAAAAACTATTATCTTACAGCTAAAACAATCAAAATTAAAAAATTATAAATTAAAAAATTTATTAATAAATTTTAATTTTAAATTAATTGATTATGAGTTAGTTAAATATTTTTTGCTGATCTAAATAAATTAAAAAGAAACAATAATGCTCATAAATTATAAATTTAAACAATTAAGTTTTTTTTAATTTTTTCAATTTTTTCAATTTTTTCAATTTTTTCAATTTTTTCAATTTTTTCAATTTTTTCAATTTTTTCAATTTTTTCAATTTTTTCAATTTTTTCAATTAATGAATGAATTAATTAATTAATTGAAAAATTCAAAAAATATTAAAAATATTAAATATATGTTGAAACAATCAATTTTAAATTGGTAAAATTGAAGCATATTAAACACAGACTATTAATTATTTTTTCATATTAAACTGCAACTTCATTTTAATTGATACCTTAAAACGGCGTTTGCATTAGGAGTTAGTAATTTAAGTAAAAATTATAAAAATTCAATTTTATAAATTTACATTTTTAAATATTAATGACAAGTAATAGTTTGAATATTGTTCAATATAAATTTAAATTAAAAATCTCAATGTTATAAAAAATAAGTTTAATTTAAAAATTTTATTTTGGTGAGCGAAAATTTAATTTTTGAAATAATATAATAAAATTAAAATAATTACAAATTTTAAATGTGATTGGCAAATTAAATTATTTTTAAACCTTTTAATTAAGTCTTTAATTAAAGGTAAAGAAAAAAATGATTTAAAAATGAATAATAAAACACCTGTCTTTAACAAGGTGAAAAAAAGTTGAAAAATTCTAAAAAGGATTAACAACATCAAGTTGTTGGCATCTGTATTGGCGGCATCAATGCCATTGCATATCATCATCAACTTCACCATCAACAGCCGTCATAATGTTCGCCAATACAGCAATCACTTCACTGGCCAAATGCACACGTCAAATACATCACACTCAACAAGCTCATCCTTTATCATTATTTTTATTATTTTTTACTTGCTTCTCTGGTTTGTCAATGTCAATTGCAAAAGACTTGTGAACACTTGTCGGCTCTGTTTTTAAAACGCTGACCAATCAAGAAAAGAAAGTGTAAGAAGATAGAAATAAATGAAGATGACAAAGATGATGGAAAGAAACAATGTTAATGTGCAAAACACTTGTACTCAATCATTGTCAAGTGCAGTAAATACAATGAAATGTGGCTAGCATCTGGCCTATGAAAAAATGTATCAACCATCGACTAAACTGGGCCAAGCATTATGACACAAAGTTTGTGTATCATTTGTGACACTATGACAAGCGCACGTTTAAACACATCTTCTGGACCGCCTGCAAAGACGTGCTTTGACGCCAAGTGTCCACTTCATACGTGGCCTGCATGTGTCAATGTGACATTTTAGAGAAAATCATCTACAGTTTGTCACTTTTTATCTTTTTTACTTTCTTCAATTTTTTGCAATCTTCTTATCTCCCCACTTTGACGTCTTGTTGCCCTATGCAAAAAAAAAGTGTCTAAGTTAAACTAACAAAACAGTTAGGCTTGTGTCCAAACTGACATAAAATGATCTATCTACTTGATACATACAAAACATCAATTGTTGCCATGAACATTAAGCTTTTGACTATAAACATGTATAAAATGGTATTGTGTTCACACGATGCATTTCAATTGACCTTTTGTCATTGCTAGTCTTTTGTCAAAGCTTATTTTATTTCATTTTTCTCCTTTTTTGAAATGCGGTGGGAAAATGGGCACAGAAATGTGGCCAAAGTTGCATTAATCTTGATCTATTCAAAATCGTTTTTCTAAGTTAATTGTATTACATAGTGCGAGATCGATAGAACGATCAAATCAAGTCCTTAATTGCTGTTCCATATTGGTTTTAAATTTTGAACAAAGTTGACATTTGTCCATTATTTATGCTTTGTTAATTATGCACCATTACATTTATTTAATAGTGTTTTAAACTGTATAAGGCATTTATGCTAATTTAAGACCACTGCTGTTTGCTTTTTGAATATTTTTTCTTAGTTACAATAAGATGTTTTGTGCTTAAGTTTAAAATATTTCAAAATAACAAAATTTGTTTTGAATTGTATAGTTCCAAAATAACAAGGCCAATGTCAAATTAGTTTAAAGTTTTTTTTAAATAAATAAACGATTGAAAGATGTTTTTTGCTAATAGTTTTTTTTTTTTTTAATAATTTTTAAAAGGTAAGTAGAGCTATATTGCAGACAAACATAAATTTATGATGACTGACAAAAATATTTGAACTAGAACACTTCATCCTTAATTATGTTAAAAGTTAACCAATCAATCAAATCATTTATTTAACTTATTAGACTATTGAATATTGCACTTGTAATTTTACTAGAAAGAACATTCTGTTTTTAAAATTTTTGTTTTTGCTTTATCTTAATTTGCAATTTTTTTTTAATTAATTTTATTTATATTTTTTAAATTATTAATTTTATTTTATTCTATCTAATTCAAAAATTGAATGATACTTTGATAAAAGTAATTTTAAAATTTTTATTTAAATAAATTTTTATTAGTTTGAGTATTTTTAATTACAAATTTAAACTCGTTAGAGTAAAAATAAGTATTAGTTAAAATTATCAAATAAACTTTTTATTTAATTTTTAATCATATTTTTATTTATCTTGACTTTTAATATTATATAGTTTATTTTTTTTTGTTTTTAATTTCTTTTGTTTTTCACAATCAAATTTTATTTTGTCTTTTATTTATTAATTTATTTTATTTTAGTTACACTCATTAATTTTTTTATTACAACTGTTTTAGATCAAATAATTATTAAAAAAAATTCTTTTATATTGATATAACTCTGATTTTTATTTTCACTACATTAATTTTAACAATTTTTTCATTAATTTTTTAAATTTTTTGTCAAAAAAAAAAAAATAAATAATTCAAAATAGTAAAAAATTTTTTTTTTAATTTCTCAACTTTATTTAATTCAGTTTAAACATAATTTTCAATAAAGATCAAAGTCATGCAATATTTTTTTTTATTTTTTAAATTCATTTAATATTCGGACATATTTTTATAGTTTAAATTTATTACTAATATAAAGTAATTTTAAGCTAATAATAAATGCCGGAAACCATTAAAAAAGCAACTAACTACATATATAATAAAATGAAATAAAAACTGACACAAATAAATAATAAATTTGAAACTTTGATAAAAAAAAAGTTAAACAAAAAATTAAATAACCACAATAAAAAAGTACTTGTGAACTAGGACAAAATAAAATCTTAAAAAAATTGCTCAAAAAAAAAGATTAAATTATGATTAGCTTAAATGCCCTGAGTAACAGGTCAATTGAATTTACGTGTCCGATAACTTAAGGCTCTAAACATGTTTTCACAAACCAATTTTAAAATCAGATTTAATTAATGACTGCTTAATTTTAAAAATTTTACATTTAAATATCGTTTTTTTTGTATCAAAAACAAATTTATACTGAATTTATAATATGTAAAGATTCGCCTACTGGATTAGTTCAAATAAATTAACAATCTAAACACTTGTTGTATATTAAAGGGAACAGACAAGCATTGAAATCGTGTGGGTTACATAAATGGCAAATATATTTGTCTATTTGATTATCTTTGTTGACGTGATTAATTTTATACATTAAAAATTTATTTAATTTTTTTAAAATTTTAATAAGCGTTTGAACAAATATAAATTAAATTAGTTTTTATTTCATTTGATTTATTAGATTTATTTTTAATTTAATTTTTTTTTTTGACAGTTTATGCTTTGATTAACTAATGAGAAAAGATAAGGTAAATTGGCATACAACATTTATATTTAAATATTGACAACTTTTCTAGCATTTATAAAAATTTGTTTTAAAATTTAGTTTATTTTTAACCAAAAAATAAAAAAAATCAAAATAAATCTAAACTTCAATAGTATGTTAAATTAAATTTTTTTTTTTATTTTAGATTAGTACACTTATATTTAATTCAATATATATTTAATTGATTTCAAAGAATAATTGTTTAAGTTTTTAATTTTAAATAAAAGTATTTTTTATATTTTTATTTAAAAATAAAATTATCAAAGTTTAGTTGTTTAAAAAAATTAATTAAGTTTTCAATTAATTAAATATCAAAAACAGTTAAATAATAATTTTAAATATTTAAAAAAATAAATATTATAATAAGAACATTTTTATTTTAAGTTATAAATTTAATTTTTAAATAAATGAATTTTAAAGTTTGATTCCGTATTAGATAATAAAAAGTGTATTTTAATCAATAAATAAACAAATTGCATTTTGACAGATAAATATTTGATTTTACTTTAATTAATTTAAATAAACTACTAAATAAAAAAATTTATAAAAAAACAAAAATCTAAAATGTTAGTAAAAAAAATTATTTTTACAATATAAATCTAACATCACGAATTAATAAAAAAAAATTATATGAGAAAAAAAAACATTCAATTAAAATGTATTAAAATTTTTAATTTAGTTTATAAATTTTTAAAAATAAAATAAAAAGTGATGAAAATAACATTTAAAAAGGTAAAATTAAAGAGTAACTTGATACATATCAATCGTGATTAAATAAGAGTAAATTGATTGACAATTGTTCAGAGGTTGACAAGCTGCAGATAGTTATAAAAATTAAATAAAAAATAAGATTAAAAAGTACTTTTTAAGAAAAGTTATTAAAAAACTTAAAAAATTAAGAAGATAAGTGAAAACAGGGAAAAACAACTAAAAGATTAAAAAATGATTTGTCCCAACTATTTGAGAATTTATTTAAATAAAAAAAGGATTAGGTAAATAAACAAGGTATACAATTAATAAGTAATCAAAGTTATAAAAGTGATTAAAGTGGTAAACACATACAAGTTCAATTAATCACTGAGTGTTAAATACATGTCTAGTCAAATTAATCAGGTTGACTTTAATACCAGTTAGTTATATATCAAACTCCAGTTAATTGATCAAATTACTGATTAAAATCTTTGATTAACATATGTGTTTTAATTATTTTTATCTTCTTATTTTTTCTTGCAAAAATAATTATTTTGTTTTTAGTTTGTTCCATCTTTATAAAATTTTAGTTAGGTTTGTTGAACTATTATGGCCTGTTGTTTGATACAACTAAGTGCCATTTTGTCATTTGCTTTGTCATTTCACAGTTGTTTGCACTGTATTTGTCATTTGTTTTCCGTTTTATCATTGTCTGTCAAAATTGTCACTTGTCATCTGCATAAGTAAATGTCGGCACAAGTTTTTTTTTTCAAATATGCAACATCCCGTTTAAACAAATGTTATCAATTTTTTGCTTATTTTCGTTTTGTCTAAATTTTATTTATGTTAGTGTTTTTAGTTATAAACAGGTAAATTTTATTAAAATTTTAATGTTTACACCTTATTAAATTTTTTTAAAAACTATCAATTCTTTAAGTCATTTTATTTATTATATTTAGATTAATGTTAATTAAATAAAATATATCTATTAAACAAAAATGCTTTACTAAATTTATAAAATTAAGATAAACAAAAAAATAACGAAATTAAAATAAATAAAAGAAAAATAAAATAAATAAATTGACTTTTATCATTTTTAATTTGTTGATTGATTGATTTTTGGTTTTTAATTAAATTTTAGTCTTTTATTTTTAATTTTATATTAAAATTTAAAAGTTTTAGATTAGATTAATTAAAAAAAATTAATATTAAAAAATAATACTTATTATTATAAAACGTAGTTTGACGTGATTAAAAATTAATCATGCATCGTTAATTTGTGAATTTTTTATTAAAATTCCTAATAATTAAACATTACTTAAATTATTGAATGACCATCACAAACATGGTTTAATAATATAATTTGTAAAATATATTGTTTTAATATAATAATGATTGCTGATAATAATCGTTAAGCAAAACAATGATTTCCATAATTTACCAAGCAAAGTTTAAATGAGGTTATTTAACTTGATTTAATGATAATCATGTTTGAAAATTTGGCCGCTTAATATTCGATACGAGTTTAATTTTTCTTATTCTTCCCACCCAGTTGAATGTAATTTATTTAGACAAAATTTTAATAATTTTCTTTTTTACCGATGAATTTAAAAGATGAAAAAATTTGCAATGGATTGTTTTTGAAAATAAAGAATCAGAAGATAATGAGCTTTCTTTTGTTTTTAAGTCATTGAAAAGATAAATGAAAGAAAATTTTCTTGGATTGCCAAAAGATTCCGTGTCTAACAAAAGCTGACTTGATGAAGATGGCATGGATGAGTGCAACCATAAGTGTAGCGTAAAAGAAGGCGTAAGAAATGAATGAAAGCAATGATGATTAGCTGATGATTATTGTGAAAAGCACGATTAGAGACGGGTGATTAGCAAGACACATGGCTTTACCGCTTTGCATTGACCAGTCGACAAATTTTGGGTAGCTCTAAAAGGGAGGATTTGAAAACAGGGACGGAAAGAGGCGTAAAACAAGTAAAAATATAAAAAAAGATCTAGTAAAAAAGAGTATCATCTAGCTACATATCAAAAACCAGTTAATCTTTAGCTCACAGGAGATTGGTAACTACATTCAATTCGCTTTGCTTCCATGTGCAATGGGCCGGACAGTACTTGTTAAAGCATATGTCTATAATGGTTTTTCTCTGTCATTTTAGCCCTATGTTTACTATTATTATGATCATTAACATGATTATGGTTTATGGCTTTAAACAAAAGTTTTTTTCTTATCATCATTTTTTTCAAAATTTCACTTTTTAATATTTTTTTATTACATTTATTTTACCCTTAATTTTATGTCAAATGTTTTTCTTAATTTTAAAAAAATATGTTTTTTTTTTTTAATTAAAAATTTGAATTACAGTATTTTTATATTGAATTTATTTATTCTTGCATTATTCAAACAATAATTAATATAAATAAAGTAGCATTTAATTTATACTAACCAATTTTTTGTAAGGACACAAAGTTATAAAATGTTTAAATTTAATTAAACAAAAGAAAGTGTTTAAATAATTTTTTTTTTTTATTATAACTTATTTTCAAGTTTAATAACAAATCTAATTTTAGGTTTAAAAAATATAAAAAATTTAATAAAATAGTAAATATAACATTAAAAATTATAAATTAAATAATAAAGTCAAAAAAATTATATAATAAAAAGTTTATAAATATCATAAAAATTTTGAGATTTTGTACAATAAGTAATTTAAAAAAAAGAAGATAAAAAAGTTAGAAAGTGACGGTAAATTTGTTTTAAAGTAATTGATACTAAAAAAAATATAAATTAAGCGATCATCAATTATTAGCAATGTAATGATATATTCACTTGTATAAAACTATTTAAAATAAACAACATTTATCTTAAATTGATCAAATTAATTAAATAAATAATATCAATTTAAATGTAGATAGTATTTCTTAAATAAAAAATTATATATCAGATTTTAAGAAAAGTTTATTTTTTAAATTAAAAATTCCTAATAATAATTTAATTATTAAATTAATGTTTATAATAAAAAATTAAACACGAGAAAAAACTTTTCTAGTAGTACAATATTAACTTGTATGCTTAAGATAATGTACATTGAATTAAAAATGTAAATTTAAATAATTTTATAAAAAAATTTAAATAGTATTATTTTTAAATGACATATAACTTTTAAATAAGTTTAGCATTATCTATAATAATGTTTTAAAAAATGTTTAAAATTTAGAAATAATGGTAGTTAGTTAATGTTTATAAAAGTTTTACCATTTTATGTTAATAAAATTTCTTTTTAAGTCAAAACTTAAATCACGTTTGTTAAATTGAAAACAAAAGTTTAAAAATAAATCAAAATTTATATCGTGCTAAAGGGATTACACGTGTTTGAACACGTGTTGTCGAAGCTCAAAGGTGAAAAAAAAAACCAATAAAAAATAAATCATTTAATAAAGCTCAAAATTAGGCAAATAAATTTTATTCATAAAATTAGTTGATATATCGATTTAAAAAATAAATCTAATTTGCAAACTTAAAGCTGAAATTTTTGAATCTTAAATAATATAAATAATCTGGGTTATTACACTATTAAATTAATACCAATAAAAGTTTTTTATTTTTTACATAAAATTTTTTAAAATTTGTTTTTAAAATACTTTACACTTGTCTGTTTTATAAATTAAATCCAATTTTTATTGAACCAATTGTTAAACTAAAATTGAAACTATTGATACAACTGTTGATAGTTATCAAATAGATTTAATATATGAGTATTTTTTTCAAATATCTATTTGAAAAATATTGTAATAATGGTAGTGATATAAAAAAAGTTAAAGACCACAATGGTAAAAATAAAATTTTAATTTATAGACAAGAAAAAAATATACTAAAATAAAAATAAACAAATTTAGTGGTTGAATGGCAGTTTTCCGGTTGAACACTCAGTACAAATGATTAGATTTTGACATTTTATCACTGGTTAATTTTTTTAAACGCTAGGTTTTAAATACTAGAAATTTGACCTAAGTTAAACTTGACTGAATACTTCCGTTTGTTAGACTTGATTTAATGATTATTACAATTATGAAAAAAAAAAATTTATAATAAATTTTTCTTATGCTTAAATGCACTTAATTTAAATAATACTTAAAGTTTTTAAATTAATTTATTATGAAAACAATTCATAATTGGCTAATTATTACATCAAAACACAAAAATATATTTATATGAATTCAGGTAAAAATTTAAAAACATAAACAATTTGATGCATTAAAATTAATTAATCAATTTTTTAAAACATAAATAATATATACAATAACTTATTAATAACTAAATTAATTTATTAAAAATATAATTATACTAGTTTATTTATTACTATAAAATTATTATTAATTTAAATTATTGTGATTTAATCTAAATAAAAAGTTTTAATAAAATTTCAAGTTATAATTATTGTTTTAAGTATTCTTAGATAAACTTTTTTTAATTTTAACTATAATTATTTACAATAATATAAAATTTTTAATTGTAACATTTAAATTTTTTAGTTTAAAATTTTAAGTTTCAAGTTTCAAGTTTAAATTTGTTTTATATTTTTACACTGTAATTTTCTTCATTATTTTAACTTTGTTAAATTTTTTTTACACCTATCACAGCAATTTTATTTGAAAAATTTTGTCGTTTAATCTATGTTTCTAAATTTCTAATTTTTTATTTATTTTCATTTTACTTTTCATTTTTTTGCGTCTAAATTTATTTGTTACAACATTAATAAACAATAATGTTAAACATTGAATTGCAATGCCTTTGGCAGATAAAGCTTTGTATTCGCATCTTTAAAAATTTTTTTATTTGCATTTTAGAAAAAAAAAAATTATCGTCAAGATGATTTTGTATTTTTTAGTGTTCAATTTGCCGTTTGCTTTTCATCTTTTTTTTTCTCTATTTTTTGATTTCTTCCTGTTTCCACTAAAGGCATTGTAGTCGTTTAGATGTTTTTTACGTTTTTATAAAACCACTGACAGCTAAACAATTGTGAAATGAAATGAACAAATGTCCAATGGTCTGCAATGGCCTGTTTCTGGTTCAAGTCTTAATCATCAAACATCTCTGATTAAAAAAAAACTACAAACTAAACAAAAAAAAAAAATACAAATAAAAGACATTTTCAATTTTTAAAATGATTTTCTTTTGAAAATAACTTGTATAAACAGCATTAAATCAGTTATTTAATCATTTAATCAAAAATGTCTAAAATAAAAATTAATTGATTTGAAATTATCATAGAGATTTGTTTAGGTAATAATTGCAGTTTGTTTAAGTACAATGGCTTAAATCTATGAGTTTGATTGACAGACTTAAAAAAAGCTTTTAAAGTTTATGTTAAGGATTGCAAGAACTTTAGTTTGATCACCAGTTCAGTATTAACCAAGATAATTAGTAGTTTTTTTGAATAATTGCATCAAACATCAGTTAACACGGCCTATGCAAAATGAGCATTTTGATAGAAATCTTTAATAACAAATGTTGTTAAACAAGTATGAACATCTTACAATAAATTTATGTTCTTTTAGCTATTATTGAACAAATTGATTGGCGCGAAATTTGTAATTGTGGAGGCGCAATCAAACACGTTCAATTGTTTGATGTTGAACCTTGCTAATCGGAATCAGCTTTGTGGCTGGTTAATTGTACCGCTTTGTGTTGGCTTAATTGTGATGCGAAATCAGTGTAAAACTGATTGGCAGTTTTGACACTGGCTAGTTTAGACTGATTTTTTATGTGCAATCAACTAATACTTAAATCAAAAAAAGTCAAGTTGCAAATGTTTTTAAATAAAAATTGATACCTTTGATCAATTCACACTTGACAGCTGTGCACAAATTTCACTTAGTTCTTATTCTTTATCACTTTAATTTTAAATTGCTTTTCACTTATGATTCAGTTGGTTTTATGATAAGCATCAACATGGTTAATATGATGAAATGCAAAAATATTTGAAGCGTGAATTTTTGGTCTTTTTGAAATAATAAACTTAAATAGCAATGCGTGAGCATTGATAAAAGTCCAAGACCAGTTATTCGAAAAATCCTAAAAAAATTATTTAAGAAAGTGAATAAAATTTTAAATCTGTAATCAAATAGTAACAATCAAAAAACACAATCAAAAAAGAACAATCAAAAACACAATCAAATGTAGCAAAGTTGAAGTAAGTAATGATTTGATAAAACCAACTTGCAATTGAGCAAAAACTTTTTCATGTCAAATTTATAGCGAATAAACTTATAGTGTTAAAACATTGTTACACTTGAACATCTCAGATGATAATCTGGCCAGTAGATGGTGGTCAACTGATACTGTCTATCAAACGTCAATCATATAAAGTTTCTTTCTATTTTGTTTGCGCTTCACTCAACACCATTAAAAAATATAAATTTTAATTGTTTTATTTGATCGCAATTTATGTTATGAGTGAATATGGTTTTCAATAAAAAACCTAAATAGTTTTAAATATTACTAGTTGATTTTTTAATATAAAATAATATGAAAAATTAAATAAATACATAAACTTTCTTAACCCTATTATAAAATTATAATTTTTTGGTTTTAATTGTATTTTAAAGTTTACCAATTGTTGTTAATAAATTTAAAAAATATATATATTTTTATTTTTAATAAGTTCACATTAATTAAACTGTGAATAATTATAGATTTCTAAATTAATTTTACAAAATATCTTAAATTTTGATATAATTTTTTTAAATATTAGATATTTTTTAATAAATCAGATTTAATGTCAATAAAATTTTTTAACTTACCTGTCACTTTTAAAAAATTTTATCATAGAATGTGAATGTTTAAAGCAGTTCAAATATACTTTTTTATATAATTGAAAATTAGAATACAATTATTATAACAAAGGTAAAAAAATTTATATTTTAATAAAAAAAAATTTTAAATTAATATAAAAATTAATATAAATTAAATTTAAATTAATTATTACTAGCTTTTTTATTAATAGATTAAAACCAAAATATTTTTTTAATAATATAATTAAATGATTTCATTTAATTTTTAAATCAAAAAATAACAAACAATTATTTTATAACTTTTATATTTGGTTATTTTAAAAACATAAATTTTATTTTTAAGTTAAACATTTCATAATATTTTTTTAATTCTATTTATTAATTTTTATTAAAAAACAAAACTTTAAGAAATATAAAAATAATTTTCTTAAGACTAGCATTGAAATTTAAACATTTAAAAATGGTTTAAATTTAATATTAATCCTTTGAATAAAACACCATTTATTAAAAATTTAATATTAATAAATTGATAGATCTTTTAATAGCTTTTTTATTTTGATTTACTATTGCCTAATGATTAATATATAAAAATTATTGCATATATCATATATTAACACTTTTTAAATAATTCCTTAAGAATTTTTTTTTTCAAAAACAATGAAATAATCATTTTGAACAATAAAAATTTTAAATAAACAAAATATTCACAATATAATTAAATGTAGTTTTTGGTTTTTTATTTTTAGTAAAAGCAACTTATTTTAATTTTTTTTCTTTAGAATTAGTCTAAAACCATTTAAACACAATTCACTACTAATATACACGTGTTATTTATCAAGTGATTTATGTACTAAACTAAAGGCGTATTTTGCCTTTGGCTATTTTCAAAATTATTTTTCTTTTAACCCATCATCGTCTATCTAATATTACTTTACAAAACAGATTATGAATTGTTAAAAACTGCATTTAATCTGTTTTTTGATTTTTTTTTTTTTTTGAAATAATTCAAGTGCAAACGGTTTGTAACTTGGTTAAAATGAACATTTGACTAATTCAAAGGCAAAAAAAATTGTAATAAAATCATATGTATAATAGAAAACTTGCTTAAATTTTTTTAATTTTTTTTTAGATTACGCCATCATTTTCTCATGTAAATCAACCAGAATCATGGTAGCTTGCTCATTTAATTGAACATCTCTTTGATGATAAAAGTTAAAAAAAAAAAACACTTAAATTGAAACTTGATACTTTATTAAAACCTGTGAAATAAAAATATCGAAAAATCAAAATTTTGGATTTTAATTTTATTGAAACAATAAATAGTTATTTTTTTAACTAAAGGGCAAAAAACATTAAAAATAAGTTAATTGTAATAAGTAAAATGATCGTTTAGTTAAATCATTTAAATTATGTTTGATAATTAAATAAGCATTCTAAACTTTTAGTTGTTTATATTATGTTTATATTAGTGAAAAATTTAATTTTTAATTTAAAAAATAATTTTAAACCTTACTGCATTATTATTTTAAATTTTTTAAATAATGGTTTTATTAATAATAATAAAAAAATTATGTAACAAATTATTTTTAGTTTTTTAACTTTTAAAAAAATATTTAAAAAATGTGAAAATATATTTTTAATTTTTTATATATTTTACAAAAAACAAATAACTATATTTATTTTTACTATATTTAGTAGCATAATTTTTTTGTTCCTTATTGTAACTATCAATATTTTGCATCATTTATTTTTTTTATTTTCATCAATAAAGGCGTCTTTCATTTAACCACTAATCACTCAGAACATTTGAACTATGATTTATACTTATTTTACTAACACACCCCCACAGATAAAAAAGTTTACATTTTTTTAGTTTTGTTTTAAGTGTACATTTTTCAAATTCATAAAAATAAAATAAAAAAAATATAAATAAATTAAAAAATCATGTTTAAAATAAATTTACAAATAAATACCAACCCAGTGCACTCCTACATTGTCAGTTTGCGTATTAAAGTCATCAAGATCTTATGATCACGTAATTTTGTAAAATTCAAAATAATTTTAAAAATTTGTAATTTTCAACAAAGCAAAAATACTAGAAATATGATTATATAAATTTATTTTTAAAACAAAATATATTTTTTAAAATTATCTTTTTTTACAATTATTTTTTAGTACAAAAAAAATTAACTTGTTATAAAAAATAAAAAAAAAAAGTGCAAAAAATAATGGATACAAAACAAAAAAACTTAAATATTCAATCTGTTAAAAAATCATTTAAGCAAATGGCCGTCAGGCTAAAGAAGAAATCAACTGACAAGTAAAAGATTGATTGAGTTTTGAATTATGAAAAAATGCTGATAAGAAATTGTTTTATAACTGATGATTTTAATTTAATCAAATAAAAAATATTTATATAATAAATTGATTTTAAATGGCACAATAAAATTAGTCAAGTTTTATATTTAATTTATAAAAATTTAAAAATGAAAAATAAATTTTAAAAAATTAAATAATTAAAGAATTATAAAATATTTTCTTAATAAAGAATACTTGAGACGACATTAATTTTTCATTTAAACTTGAAACGGTTAATTATATGATTTTTTTCTAGTCAAATTTAGAAAAATCAAAATCAATGAAAACTTAAAGTTTTATTAAGTTGACAAATAACAGTAAAATTTATATTTTGATTACAAAGCCAATGAGAAACTATAGAGAAAATCAATTTTAAAACATACCATTAACAATCAAATATCTGTGGTTGCTTGCCGTGTGTTTGAAAACGATAATGATTGAATTCTATTGAAAGTGATGATGATGATTATGGTGTTGTTAGATCACTTACAATGATGAAACTATAAATGATTTAACTGATCTTGCAATCGAAACTTTTACTTTTCTTAAGGCGAATCGATTGATCTTTAGAAATTGTTCTCAAATATCGATAGAATAGAACATTGTTTTCAACAATATCGAACATGTATTGAAAATAAAAAACAAGTCATTAAACACATCATAGAAAAAATTGATTTTGCTTTTCCATTAAATGTGTGTTTACTTTCGACCGTTTGTTATTTTTTATTTTATTTTTTAAATTGTTTCATTTGTTTTTTTTTTATGTTTATTTTGTATATAATTTTTTAAGTTTTTTTTTTTATATTTTTATTCTTATTTGTTGGTTAATCGTTTATCACTAAATTTAAAATACATTTTAACTTTGTTTTTTTTTTAAACACTTTTACAAAATTTTAATCTAAAACTAGCCTTTGGCTGTTTACACTAATGATCAATATTTTTAATGTAAAATTGTTTTATATCAGATAAAATATTACTATTTTTACATAGGTTATGAATTAAGAGGATTAAAAATAAAGAATAAATCATAAAAAGTGAAACTATTATATATTAATGAATCCAATTTAAAAAAATTAAAACTATTTTTTTTTTTTAAATTATTTTTTGGTTAGTTTTACACAGGTGATTAGTTTAAGAAAAGAAATAATTTAAAGCTTAACTAAGCAAATTAATGCTTAGTGAAAATGAAAATCCATAAGAACAACATTAATACAATAACTATAAGTAATGATGTCATCTCAATTATCTTATCAAACCTATTGAATTGAAATAGATTTAACTTTTTATTTGAACTAAATTAAATTTTTACTTTTTTATTTTTTTTAGCTCAATTATTGAAAGAGTTTATATTAAGACCAATGATGGGTAGACATGAATTTGAAAATCACATTTTCACAAGACAAATTTGCTTTTAAATTGCAAATTAAAACAATCTGTTTCTATTGATTTGATCGGTTTTTATCGATTTTATTTGTCTTTAGGGACAAGTCAGTCAAGGATGAAAAGCAAGTTGATGAAGCGGCTAAACACAGCAAAGAAGACGTGCCATAGCTAAGCAATTGATGACAAGCAATCAGAAAATCAGATAAAAAAATATTCTGAAAAAAGTAAATTGTGAGTAGATGTAAAACTAGCTAACAGTAAAAAATAAAAAAAAGATGTTTTAAAAATTGAACAAATCAAAAAGAAATACAATCATAAGCAACTAACTATGGCGTCAATCACATTGACACGCCCCCATAAAAGAAGATGAATTTAAATGCAGTTGCAATCGATCATTTACATAAAGAAATAAGAATTTTATGTTGATCAAATTCAAAATGTTTCATTAAATAAATAGAGTATAAAAGTATTGATGAATCGAAAGTAAAATTTTTAATAAAACAATTTGCAAAATTAATGAGAAACAATAGAGTGCGCCTGTAAAGCACACTTTACCTCGTTACTTCATTTGCATACTCAACATATTCAAATTATTTTGTATTCAAAACTGATTTATATAATATTGGTCTGCTTTTTTATTTACTTTGTTATTTATTAACTTTATTCTAGTTTTTGCAGATTTAAATGTAACAAATGTTTCTAATTATAAATTGGTGCATGTTTTGCCAGTTGTTTTTACATATTTCTTTGTTGAATTAACTAATGTTTTTTACTTACAAAGCAATTTCCCATGTTGATTGCGCTTTTATTATTTTAGTTTTTTGTGTTTACTAGATTTCAAGCATAAATGTCTTAATCAAAAGGTTTTGCCTCATTTCATCTTAAAATGCTTTGCTTTCGGCTTTTACATCATGTTACAATGAGCTTAGCATTCATTAACTTGTGTTTGCATTTCCATCATTAGATGCTTTTTTGACAAGTGAAATTTGAATTGAGTGCCGCAAGCATTTTCTCTATTTTTTCTTTCACATTAGTCGATCTTCTTAAGTGATCTTAAGTGTTTTTAAATGAAAAACTAAGGCAAAGTTATAGAGCATTTATCTGTTTGTAGTTTAGTAAACAGTTGTATACTGTTTTAGTAGTGTGAAAGATGAGGGATTAGATTTCATCAAATTGTTAAAACAACACGTTACTTGGCTCTGTTTTGCTTGACATGAACCGAATAGTCTGGGCTAAGGGCGCAGTCATCACAGTATACAGGATAGATAGCTATTGCAGATATCTGACAAGTAAATTTAAAAAAACTAAATCTGGATATGCAAGTTTGGCAATTTGTCTGACATTTTCTATATATATACCGGTAAATCTACGTCCATCCGCCTTCTTCTCACTTTTTTAATTTTTTGTCTATTTTTTTCAGATCATCCTTTTTTTTATCTTCAAATTTAGTTTTTTATCTTGTGTGTCCACATTTGTTTAATTTTTTTTTTTGTTTTTCTTTCATCTCCTTTTCATTTGGCTTCTTTTCTTGCCAGTTAATTTCAACTTCTTGCAATGCAAATTAAATTGTGAGCAACTAATTGCTTGCCAAGCAGTAAATACCACAACAGATGAAATTTGGTGATTTATAACTTAACCAGTTTAATTACTTTTGAGCCATTGCCATACATAAACTAAAATAGTAAAACTTTTTAATTAAATGCAACAAAGTCAACTTGTTATGATCTCACGTATCATCACGCAATTTTCATTCAAATGTTTCATCACTAAGCACACAAAACTGTCTCTAATATGGAAATTTTGGTTAACGATTATTATTTTAAATTGATTCAACATAATTTTACATCTTAAAAAACTTTTTATTAAAACTTCACATAGCAATTAAATTATAATTATGATGTTTAGTGTTAATTAAATTGACCTTAAAGTGCTAAATTGCTATTAGGACAAGCTCATCTATTTAATTTATTAAAAGACAATAATTTTGTTTTGTTTTAAAATATTTTTTCAAAATAAATAAAAACAATAAAAAAAAATCAAGAATAAGTTAAGTTTGCAAACTAAGATTAAAAAAAAATACAATAAAAATCAAAAAACAGAATAAAGAATAAGCAATGATAATTGACAATAAAGTCAAACTAGAAAAATAAACTGAGTAAAAGATTTTTAACCAGTAAAAGCAAGTTAAAAAAAATTTTAAACGTAAGTGAAACGTGCAATAAGAATAGGGCAGTTTAATATGAAAGTAACGCCAAATGGTTGAAGCTTAATGATTTTTTCACTAGAACAGCTGATGATTTTGTTTTCCTACATTAACTTTTAATGATTGCAATTAACAAGAAACTAGTAAAGCCATAAAAATGCCACATAATTTATCTAAAAAAGTTGCTTTTCCGTTGATTTTACAGACTCGAGCCAAATGGCCATTTTTGGTCCATATCTTTTCAGACTTGACAACCCACACTATTTGCAATTTTTATCACTTTTTAATTCGTCTTTGATTTTAAAACAACTAATTTCTTCGTCTGCTTTTTAAGTTTTTAATGATGCTTAGATAGAAAATATTTTTAAAAAATAACTTTTTGAACAAGTGTTTGATTTTGATCGGCAACAAGTAAATAAACGTTATGTTTTAGATTTAAATAAGTATATTTTAAAAAATTACTTAAATAAGTTTTATAGAATTAATTATTTTGATGAAATGAACACAAAAAAAAAAATCAAAGTTTTATAGTTTTAAATTGTAGTCAACTGATTTAAAAGTTAAGCACAAGTTGTCTATTGAAAATAAATCCTTGCTAATGATGTAAATTTTAGTGTGGTTTCACACTCTAGTGTCTAATATAACTTTTTTATTAAAAATCTTAAACACTTTCAAATACTAAAATCACAGACCATAGTGATACAATGTGCTTAAAAACATGACTAGCATACGATTTTATAAAATTTTAGAACTAAATTAGAAAATAAGACAGTTAAACCGTTATTTTTAAGCATCTTAGTTTGTTGGATTGTCTTATAAAAAAATTTTTTTTTGAAACGTTCAAATGGATCAATGTAATTGTGTGTGTAAACTTTTGAAAGATTTAAGAAAGTTGGTCTAGTGTTTGTTGATTGCCTTTTTGCACTGCTTAAAGAAGCTTTTACATGTTGTGCACTATTTCACAAACTTCAAATACATTAGCAAAAACACTTAAACAAACATTAACAAATATTGCAACAATTAATGGTTTACTTGTGTACTAATTCTTTAGCAATGGGATCATTTACAATTAAGCTTGAATCAAGCAGGCCATTTACTTTTGTTAAAGTCGAAATTTTAAATAAGCATTGATAAAAACATTTTGCATTGATGCCTAAAAGATGAGTTGAGAGAATTTTAGTCAGGCAACAGTTGATTACTTGCACATAAAAGACAAACAAATAAACCAATTAAGCATCACCCATTTAATTAACTTAAAAAAGTTAAATTTAATAATTATAATAAACCTGATGCCAAAAAGTCAAGGTTTGGCAAATTCTATGCAAATTCGCATTTAAAATTAATGTGCCATTTCAAAAGTACCTCTTCCAAACTTTTTAGTTCAAAATTGTCACAATTTGGGTTTAAAACTTTAATTATAAAGTACAAATTTAAATATACAGTTAGATTACAATAAGATAAGTGAAAGAATTAGAATCCAGATTAAAAATTTAGATTTGAAATGAAATCAAAAACTTATTAATTTAAGTAGCATAGTATATAAATACAAAACATCATATTTGATTCGTAAAAAATTTAAGTAGTATTCACATCCTGTTATGCGTCGTTTGTTTTTATTAATCTAACTTGTTTTATTTTTTATCTTAATCTTATCTAAAGAATAATGTTACAAAACCGCAATTGAAATCATATTTTTGTATGTTTTTTCAATATATGCTTACAAAATTTATTTTTTTTTATTTAAAAAAAAACAAACCTTTGTCTATGTGCAATATAATTGAAATTATTTTGCACCTTGATTGGTATGCATTATTTTTAAATTGGTTTTCCATAAAAATTACAAATTTAATTTTTTACCTATAAGTAAAAAAGTTATGAACTTAAATATTTTAGTTTGTTAATTAACTATTATCTGATTTTATGAATACTCTTTTTTCACCTTAAAATTTTAGAATATTTTTATCTTAATCAATTTGCTATATTGTTAATTCATTAAGTTTTAATCCGATAAAACTTAAACTACTGTTCATTTAAAAAAAATATTTATAATTCCTGACAAAACTTAAAATTTTTCTATTTTTAATTTATAAAATTTTTTTTATTTTCTTGATTGATTTAGCAAGCGTTCTTTATCTTAATAAACATTTGTATCAGTTAATCCCGTAATTGAGCAATAATCTTAATAATTCACCCATAAATAAATGTGAATTTAAGCAATAAAAGCCAGAGGAATTTTATATTTATTTTTTTTTAATTTAATATTTAAATTAAATATTCAAGTTTTAAAAAATATTTAAAATGAAAATAAATTACGTTAATAGTTTTTTTAATATTAAATTTAGGTTAACGAACATATTTAAAATAAGTATATTAATAAAAAAAAATAATTGTCAAACTATTTCAAACATTATTAGTATTTTCAAAATTGTTTTGTTGAACATTTTTTAGTTTATTATATAAAATAAATATTTAAATAGACAATGCTCAATTTAATTGATTAAATTTGATTGTACTGATATGATAGTTAAGAAATACTGAAAAAATAATATTATTAAAAAAGTATTGATTTTAAAATTTGTTTGTTATTAATAATAAAATTTCAATATTTTTAAGCATATTGACCACAGAATAGGCCACATCCGGATCAGTATCATGCAAGCGTTAAAAAACAAATTATCTAGTCTAAGAGGGCGTTTTTAAGTTACAGTGTTAAATCTATGTAACAATCAGTTTGAAGCTCAATTGAATGCCATCTTGACCATAAAAAGATGCAATTCTGACCAGCTTACAAGCGAAACTATTTAATAAATTTGAATTTAATTTATCGAATATCGTTTTAGTTTCAACGCAGACAATCAAATAATCAGTTAAAAACGCCTGCTGTTCCTTTACCCTTGTTTTGTCTAGTAATAAATTATATTTATTACTATTGTTTATGACCGCTTAATGTACTCTTCAAACATTGCTCTAAACAGCGGCTGTTGACTGAATCGATTAAATTGTTTTTTTAAGTCACACCCTTTTTTCATCATTTTCTTCCGTCTATCATCTGTTTACTTGTTATCCCTAGTTTACCCAATTTTTTTCAATTCTTACAGCTATTTTAGATCATTATATATGCAACTTGATTGCTTGACCGACTGTTCAAAGTCAACAAGCAATAAATAAATTATTATCTTATATATTGTAAATATTTCTATTAAAATTCAGTTTTTAGATTACGCAAATCACACTGGGACTCAGTTGGGCTTGTTTACCTGACTCAAGCTAAAAAGACATGAAAAACTAAATAAATAAACATACTCTTAATGTGAATAAATTTTGTTACAAGTTTTGTCTATTTTGGTTTTTTTTTTATTTTGTTCAATTTTAGAATTGTTCCAAATTCAAGCATTTACTATTCAGTTTTTGCGTTGAACATGTGTAATTTAAAAATCTAAACTGCTTTTTTTCTGACACATTCAATGATTTCGCATTAATTATTTCGATCAATACTTAATTCAGATTCGAATTGATACTAATTCTAGAATTCCACTGGTATTTATTGCCAAAACTAACAAAATTGGTAAATTTTGACAAATTTTCAGGTATATGCAAATGTATACTTTTGAATAAACTTTTTCAAATTTGCAACACTCAAACTCAGATAAAGATTTGATTTTTTAACTTTTAGAAAATAGAAATTTTTTATTTAAAAATTGTTTTAAATTCGTTTTAAAAATAAATAAGAAATAAAATAAATTTTGAATTAGTTCAATTTTAATATACCCAATATTTTTTAACTAAATAAAACATAAGTAAATTAAGGCAAATGACGTACTTTGGCTTTGGACAGTAAAATCAAGTATTTTTAGCCTTTAGATCACCGTGAATAAAATTTATAAAATACATCAACGTAGTTATTCTAAATAAATTGACATTGAAAGTAATACTAAGAAGATAAATTATTTTATGCTAATAAGAGTATTCAGTTTTTAGCGCTTAATGATTAGCTTTATTTCCTAATGCGTAAAACCTAAATAAAACAAAATATTACTAATACAAAAATAAATAAAAATAAAAAAACTAATTGCAATAAATTTTACACTAACTTACTATGAAATATTAGGTTTAAAAAAAAATAATTACAATTTTTGTAATTCTTTTAGGTGATTTTTTAAAGCATTGTCCAATTAATGATAAAATTATAAATATCAAACAAAAACTTATATAAACCATTTTGTTTTAAATAAAGCATACTTAGATTTATTATATTAATTGTTTTATCTTAAATTTTAATTTGTTTAATATATTTCAATACATATTATTAACACTTTTTTTTTAAAAAAAGTTCAAATTTATTAAGAACAAATTAAAATATAAATTAAAAACTTAAAAAAAAATTAATAATAACTACATTGTATTTGTATCAATTTTAATTGACTATTAACATTATTTATTGATAAAGGTTTGTCTAATTCCAACAGCTTGTCAAACCATCATTTTTTTTGTCCATTAAACAAGTCTTTTGACTAGAAAATATTTGATTCACATATTTTTTTTTTAAATATAAAAAACTATGGCTTAAAAGTAACAAATTTTATAACAGTAAAGTAAAAAGAACATTAAAAAAACATTTTTTACTATATGTTTAAAACGGTTTAATTGTTCATAAAGTTAGTTTTCTATTTATTTTTTATTTTTAAATGACATGTGATTTATTTTAAGATTAAGAAAAAACATTAGAATATAATTTAAAAATTAGTTTGTTCAATTTTTTAAAAATATATTTATAGATAACAAAATAACATTTAAAATGATTTGTTAAACTTATTTTTATTTTTTTCAATTGAATTCAGTTATTTTAATGAATAGAGGCTTGAAAAAATTTGAATTAATGCAAGTAAAATAAATGTAAAGCCTAAAATGGCCTGAACAAATGAATTAAGATTATGTACAATTGTAAATGCAAACAAGTAAAGTGGAGGCAAAATATAAAAAATGGATAAAAAAGAAATAAAAGAAAAATCTGGCGTCGAAACGATTTAAGTAAAGCCATTTAAATTGCTGGCCACTAGGCTTGTTATCATAAATTTTATTTACACGTTATGTTTATGTAATATTCGCACTGTATAATGGTATTAATATACATAAATAAGCAATATAATAACTTTGGCTTTTTAAGTTACCGCTATATGCTAATGATATTGATATTGGGGTCATAATAACAAAACTAAGTAGCATTAGATCCAGTTGATTTTTGGTATTTGGTAAACTTTAATTTAAATTACTCTAATTATTTATTTTAAAAATAAAACGATTCTACCTTAAACAAGCATATTTTAATAAACATATAATTTAAATGACAAACTTTATTTAGTTATTTCGTGTTTCATTAATAACTTATAAATTTGTAAAAGTTGAAAAAAAAAAAATGAAATATGAGTGTCAGAGATGATAAAAGATAAAATAATAAAAAACAAAAAAGACAATAGATTAAATTTTTTAACTACTGACAAGTGACGAAGGTGGACAGCTGAATGCCCTCTATTTTTTAATAGGTGTGACTATAAATATAATACCTTAAAGTAATGCCGCACCTATTTTTACTTGTTTTTTTTTTAACTTTCTTAAAAAATTTAGTCATGTATTCAAATTAACCAGAAAAAAAAAATTAAAAAATCGATTATGATTGATTAAGACCTTAATTAAACTGTTTAATGTTTGCGTAAAACAGGATGCAAGTTTCAAAAGATGTAAATGAATTAAAAACTAAGTTTATTTCAAAATTTAAAAAAATAAATGAATAAATTTACTGTAATTTAATAAGATTAAGTATTAAACAAATAATTTAAATAAATGATTTAAATAAATAATACACTAATCAAATTTTTTCATTTTTAGCACTTGAAAATTAAATTTTGCATTTGCGAAATTTTTTTAATAATAAATTTAATTTTCGACTATATTTATAAAAAGTTAAAAAATTAAACAAAATAAAAACAAACTTAAATTTAATTATTTTTTTTAATTTAATTTAAAAAACTATTAACAAAAATATTATTACATATAAAATTAATTTAGCATAAATTTAATTAATAAATTAAACTAAATAAAAATTTAATTATTAATTAATAAAAAAAATCAAATTTTAATCTTAATAAATTAAAAGTTGTCTTATAATTTTTAATAATATTTATTATTGTGATATTTATTGCTAAATTAAAAAAATTTTAATTTTTATTACATAATACCTAAAAATGATTTTTTTATAAACTAAATTTAAAATATTTTTGGAATTTAAAATTAAATTTAAATGTAGTAGACTTATAATAACAATTAAAAAAATTTTTTTTTTTATTGGTCATCTTATAATATTAATTTAAAAAAATAATTTTAAAACTAGTGATAGACTTGTTTTTTATTTTTACAGTATTTATTAATCGTTGTTTTATTACATTACTTATAGCAATGATGACTATTATGATAATAATAACGATAATTTTATATGAAATTGTTAAATAGTTTGGCAAAGTGTAAGTTATTTGAATTTAAAATAGTTAAATTAAAATTATAAGTAATAGAAAAGGGCGTAAATTGTGCATTTATTATTTAAAAAATTCAAACATTTAAGGTTTTAAATAGGCCATTAAGATTTACCATTGGTAAAAATCATACTTAAAATAGATCTGACTACTGGACTAAACGAACCAATGGCAATTAGCCAAACATTGGCCATTTTGAAAATATTATTTGCCAAAGGCATAAATAATAATTGAAAAAATTAAATAAAAAATATTTTTTTACAAAATTAATAGTAATTAAATTAAGTTCCAATTAAATTTACTTACAAAAATAAACTTACAATTTTGTTGCTTAAAATTTAAATTAAATCAATTGCACGTTAAAATTCGCAAAAAAACAAATTATGGCTAAATGCATTAAGAAATAAATCTTAAAAAATTGGAGTAAAAACAAAAAAATTATTAACTAAACAAATTGAAAAACATGTGATGCTTTAAATCAAGCACATGTGTCAGCCAAATTGCGCATTTGTAAACTTTTTAAGCCAAGTATTTATTAAAATAAGTTGCTAATTTAAATTCACAATAGTTCAACACTTAATTTGATTACAGTTTCATTTTTACAATTTATGACTAATTGAACAATTTCAAGATTATTTACACAATTTTTATTATTTCAATATAATAAATTTGCTTTTAGGTACCTAACGGATTAGCAATGATGTTGGTGCAAATAGATTCCGATTGAATGCGTTTTTTCAAAGACATTTTGTCCTTTGTACACTAGTCGAAAGCATTTAAAAACAAATACACTACTAAAGCTAGATTAACCTAGGCCACATCAATGCATCACATTTGCATCACATTTGTCATAAACTGACTGTTGGCATGCAAAAGTTAAAAATTTGAAAAAACAATTTATGAAAAATGCAAAATGTGTGAAAAAAACAGGAAAAAGCAAAATACAAAATAAATACAATTGTCGACAAAATACTTGATAAAGAAACGCTTTGAACTTGCATAACAATCTTTCTAATAGGCAAATATATGTATATTCATTGCAGAATAGAGGAAATAGATGTATCAAATTGAGCAAGAAAAACACAACATTGAATTTTGGCAAAATTGAGAATCTAGTAAAAAACTGACATTGAAACAAGTTGATGAGAAAATGAAACAGAAGCAGTAAAGGCAATTGAAAAAAACAAGATTAAAGTTGCAAAACAAATTCAAATGATCAAAACTAAACAAATGGTGAACTGAATCTAGTTAAATTGAAGATACGCGTCACTTGTTCCTACCATAATTTCGTCGGCAATTGCACCTGATGCCCATTTAATGCTTTGGGCAAATATGATAAATGACCTTTGCCGTCTACACTTGAATCAATGCCATTATAGTATGTTGTGCTGCTATTCGATAAGACACACCAGCTTTGATCTAGCTTTGGGCCACACACTAGCCCTTCTTCACAGTTTAATATATGGCAAGGCCAGTTCTAAACGTCTCAAGCTTTCTAAGCATATGAAAAAACCATCATTTTAAATGCCAATAGTAAAGAAGTGTTCACAGATCACAGACCATCTGCTGTTTTGTGTATGATTGCCATATGCACCCAACATGCTTGGCAAACAGATCAAGCTGTGATTGCTCAAATTGCGTCTGTTTTTGTTTGTAATCTTTTTGCACTTAACCAAAAGTATCACTTTTGAAACAATGTTGCGAATTTTGCTTATAAATCAAATTTTACATTTTTGAATAATCATTTTATTGATGTTTTTGCTGCTTTTTTGAAAAATGACAAAATATAAATCTAACGTTTCATAATCTAGTTAAAACAAATGTCCTTTTTTGTTCATAATTTTTCTCGTCAATATTGGAATATTAAACAATTTGACATTTGTAGATATACAATCAATTATTTTATTCTTTAATTAAATTTTTTAGATTTTTAGTTTTAAAAGTAATATTGTAATTATTCATAAACAATTTAAAAAATATATATATATATTTTATCATTTTACTGTTTTTATCATTTTTTAACAATTTGCTTTTTTATTTAAACAGGTTAGCGCTTAAGTAAACGTTGCACAAATCAACTGTCAAAATGGCATTGATCAGTTACCTGAATTTTGACTATTTGGATTATTTTTTTTTACACAATTTAAGATGATTAATTAACTTTTCGTATGGTGAAATAGATTTGTCAAGCTTAATTCATCATTATATGCCACTGTGTAATATTTAAAGTACTCATCAATAAGTTATTTTTTACTTAACTTTTGAATTTTTTTTAATCTATTTTAAAATTAAATAATTATTATTTTATTATTAGTTTTAATATTTAAAATTATAAAAACATACATTTATTATAATTTTTTTATTTATTTTTTTTAAGTAAAGCAATTATTATTGATGAATTTTTAAACTAATTTATAATAGTTAATAATCCAACAAATTTTTTACTAAACTTAATTAAATTTAATAAAAATTAAAAAGAACAAATATTGAGACAAAAATTATTTCAAGCATTTGTATGACGTTAAAGATTAAAAGGCAACATTACAGATATGTTAAACGCCTACATTGAAATAATATTCAAACATTGCAATTTTTTAAATCTATTATTCAAGTGGGTGTTCAACTTGAATTATAATTCTAACATTGAAAAAGTTTTAAGAAATTATAAATAAAAACTTTGTTTTAACAATTTATCACTTATTTAGATTAAAACTAAATTATAGATTTAATCATTTTTGCTTATTTTAATTTATTTTGAAATTAAAAATTTGCTAAATTAACATTGAGTTTTTAATAAATTTAAGATAATTAAAATTAAAGTAATAAAATTTTAAGTAATTGCATTTAAATAACTTTTAAGTTAATATATTTTTTGAACTAAATAAATTATATTTAAGTGGATAATTTTAACAATTGAAATTTTCACACCTGTTTAATTGATATAGTAGTTTTTTAATTTAGTTAAACAAAAAGTTTAGAATATTAGTTTTTAAATTTTTAAGGATCATTTAACTCTTTTTGTTAATGTAATCATTATGTTTAACTATTAAATGTTATATGAAAAGTTTAAAAAAATCATTTTATGAGAAACATACACATTAAACATAATTTTTTTTTTATTATATGTTCAAAAATAAATAACAATTTATATTCACACCACAAAAATTATTGTAAAATTTTAACAATTCAACAATTACTACAATCCTTAGCATACTTTTTGAATTGTCTAAATTTGATTAATCGTTACTGTAAATGATAATCTTTTAACTTTTTTTTGCACTACAATATTTTATTTCAATTTTATTTCAATAAATCTAAAATTTAGTCAAAATTAAATTTAAACAACATTTTTTCTTAGTTTTATAATTCATGCAAACTAGTATTTATTTTAATGTTTTCGATATTTTTGATTATTTTATCGTTTTTTGTCTTTTACATTATAAGTAGTTCTTTTATTTTTCATATAATTTTTGTGCCGGTGATACCAATGGTTTAACCAATCTTTTGCTTTTAATGGTTCTAATATTTCCGATGATTTAAATGTTTTCTACGATTCCTTTGGTTTCTATGGTTCCAATAGTTTCAATATTTCAAATAGTTCAATTTCAATAGTTTAATATTTCCAATGATTTTAATGTTTCAATAGATTCAATACTTGCAATAGTTTTTGTGAATCTGATGGTTTTCATTGTTCTGATAGTTATGATGAGCTGGACGTCTTATACAGTTTGAAAAATTTTGTTAGTTTGTTTAACAATAATTTGACAGAATAATGGAAATAGTTACCCCTCTGAATTTTTTTTTTTTCTTGCAAATATAATTGATGTTGAAATGATTAAATGCAATATTGCTGAATTGAAGACACAAAAAAAAACCAATGTTAATGCATTAAAAGTTAACGGCACAACCTAGTGATTATATTGAATCACTAATAGTTAAAACACTTGTGCTGGTATCCTGCGGCGTAAAGCAATTGCATACATTCTATTTTTTTAAACCATAATCTAAAACATAAATCTTTAACATCTTAACAGTAATAAAAAAAAAGAGTGAAAAGGCTAGTCTTGAAAGAAAGATATAGTTAGATGTCACCTTATCAATTTTAATATAAGTTTAACTAAATTTAAATATGCTAAATATAATAGTTGAGTTTGTCAAAGAACTATAATTTTATAACATAAACAAGTCTAAACATGTTAAATAAGCTACTGTTTAGTTTAAAAATTCATATCTTATGACTATTATAACGACAATTTCGATTTTGATTATCATGATCTTATATTAATTAGCATCGCAGACAAAAGCAATGGTAAATTATGTGGGTAAAGTAGGTTTGTTTAAAATTGATTTGATTTACATTTATTACTTTTCTTACCACCCACTAAAACTACTTGGATGGTTTAGTTTCATAAACTAAATCATCATAAATCACAAATCTGACTAGAAGCCAAGTGCCGTTACTTTTGCCAATCACAAGACAATTCCAACATTAAATCATTAATTTTTTTTTTTGTCTTTTCTGAACATATTCATAAAAATTATTATATAAAGACCAAATGCGAATTCGTTTAACTAATTACATAAGTTTTTATATATTATATATTTATTATATTTTATATTTATAATTATAATTTATTTTATTATTTTTTTATTTAAATTTAAATTAAATTTTTGATCAAATTTAAAAATTAATTTTTTTACAAATATTTTTATTTTCTTTTAATTTGTAAAAAAAATAAAAAAAAATAAAAGTAAATAAATTAAATGTTTAAACAAAAATAAACTAAAGTAATAAATGACTTAAAAGTTAAATAAAGATAAAAATTTTATATATATAAAAAAAATAAATTTAGGATTAAAAAGAAAAAACTAAAATAAAATAAAAAAACAATAAATAAATTAACAAAAAATAGCGCATTATGTAAAACTTACAAATAACTCTTGCTTTGTCTTGAAAAAATTTGCCTTAAGCCAAAGACAAGCCAAAGTTTATCTATAAATATAAAAAAAATTAGGCTTTAGCTGATTTTTTGTTTCTTGATTAATTAATTATCAAAATACACAAAATTTAAAAAATTTTAATAAAAAAATAAGTAGTAGAATAAAATAAAATCATAGCTGGCAAAAAACACAGAAAATAAGATAAATAAGTAAAACAATTGATGACATATGAGGATGAGAAAAAGATAGAATAATCGTATGATTATTTAAATAAACACCACACACAAAGTGACGACCATAAATTAAAATCTAATTAAACAGTCAGTTTTGGTTAATAAAAATCATTTAATTTAAACATAATTCCTTTATCTGAAATAAGTATATCTTTGACATTAGCAAAAATCATTTTTCTTACAGATAACAATTGTTTTTTAATCTTTCGTTTTAAACTCATAACTTAAATGCAATTTAAAATTTATTTTTGATTCCCACACTTGAACATTGTTTTAATATTATGACAAATATAAAAAAAAATTTTAAATTAAGAAAATAATGTTGGTAAAAATATACGATTTAAGATTTAAAATTCATTGAAAAACTAATAATTAAAAGCAATTAAAATGATCTGTTCCGCTTTAAAAGAGGTGGTGTGATCGTGCGAAACAACCATACACGCACATTATCAGTCAAAACGATGCCAAAGAAATTTGCTAATTATATTTAACATGGAAATTAATTTAACGCTATTTGCCAGTCAAAATTAATTGATTAATTATAGCACATTAATGAACTTAATATTAAAACATTGTATATATTTGCTATTTTTGTTTTTTAAATTTGTCTTTTATCATTTTTGTTATTTTTATTTTTAAACTATTTTTTTTCAAAATATTAAAGATTGCAGTTTAAATAAGCAACTATTTTATGACGAAAACGCGTGTGATGACAATTGCGATGTAGATTAAGCAAGGTCAAAGAATAAAGCCAACTAGAACTGATAAACTACATTTTAAGCGAGTGACATGCGACCTAATCTGATAGTAAACAAAATGATAACACACGTGAACAAAACCAGATTTGTTCCACATTGTTTTGACTTTAACTTCCGGAGCGCAAGTTGGACACAAGCCGTCATCATTCAACCACTGGTCTGGTTCATTTGCTGGTTAACGGTCTGTGATACGTCTGGGATATGTTCAAATGTATCAAAAACTTGTGGCCAAACTTGGTACAAAATTAGGTGCAATTAAGACACAGGACACCAACTACTAATCACATTTCATTCATTGTTCAAGTAGTTTAATGCATGTAACAATCCTATTAATCAAATGATTAGAAATAAAAAACCAAAAACAGTAAAACTAAATTTTTTTATTTAATAGTCATTATATTGGACTTTTAGCTTTTTTTTAACAAATTTCACGTCTCAAATTTAATCTCAATCAAACTCTTCTTGGGTAAAAACTCAAACAATTAAATCAATTATTTTTTTTGTTAAATAACAACCAAAATGTCAAAAATTTAACAGGTAATGATGAAACATCTCATTAAAACAATCAAATTGTTGAATATAGTATTTAACCGTTATTTTGATTATAATTGAATAAATTCGATCTAATTATTATTAAATATTTTAGTATTATTTTTTTTTTTGTATTTAATAAAAATATTTGAATGTTTATTTAAACTTATGAAAAATTGCGAACAAACATTCTCTATAATTTATTATGCATTAAAGTTTACGACTTATTTTTCAAAAATTAACTATATTAAGAAAATAACACAAAAAAAGCATATCAAAAACGTTTATGCTTAAATTAATACTAAAAATATTATAATGCTAATTATTTTTTTTTTAAAAAAAAAATTTTTTTTATAAATATTTCTTTAAATAACATGTATTTTTTTTAAACTATTTTAATTATAATTCTTTAATTTAATAAAAATTTAAATTAATTTAACTTTAATTTTTTAACAAAAAATATGATTTTTATTTTAAATTTAAACTTTTTTAAATAATTTAACAAATAAATTAACAATACTATTATTAAATATATCTAATATTAATTTTATAAATAGTTGCAAAATATTTTTTTTTTTTCCTTTTATTTTGATTTGTTTGCGCTTTAAAAATAAATCGATTAAAATTATTAGTTACTTATTGAAAATAGTCGATTATCAAATTTTATTTTTTAAAAATATTTTTTATTTAAAATTTAACAAATTATAATTGTTTTGAATAAAATCAATTTACATAATCACAGTTAAAATTGTTTTTTAAGTTTCTATGAGCAATAAAAATATTTGACAAGTTTAAATTGCAACATTTCAAAATGTTGTAATTAAATTACATTTTTAAATATAATTAAAAAAAAGGTTGTAACTTTTTTTATTAAAATTTAAAATTTTTGTCAATGCTTGAAAAATTTTCTTAAGAATTTGTTCTAAAATTGTTTTCAAATAATTTTTAAATTGTTCTAAATTGTTTTTGAAAAACTATTTTAAAACTACAATAAAATTATTGAAACATTAATCTAATTTTTCTTTAAAATAAAAATTTTTTTCATTCAACTAAAGTAAGTTGAGGTTTTACACTTTTTTTGAATGAAATGTATGATTTTAATAAAGTGTTTGTAAACTTGAATACAATTAATTTTTTTCAATCATCTACTTACAATTTACTTATGTTTCAAAGCCGATTTGTTAACTTTTTAAACCAATGAAAGCAATTTTTGTGTAATATAATTTGTTTAATTTTTTTTTTAACAATTACAGTATTATTGTTAACGTTTTTATATTTTATAAATATAAATTTTATAATTTAACTTCTTTAATCAGATATTTGACCAGTATTTTATTTGATTCAAATATTAATTTAATTTTATACTTTTACAAATAAATTATATTATAAAAATGCCATTTACTCAACTGAATCCAATTTCTACTTATTAAGATCAATTTCAATAGTTAGTATTCTGATAATAAATTCAACTTAAAGAGTTCATTTCATAAAAACATCTTTAAAATGGAAAACCGATCTTTGTGAAGACATCATTATCGTTTCCACATGATTTGTAGTTTCGCAGTTTTATAATGATGCAATCAGGCTTTTTAATTTCTCAATAATCATCTGTTGCATTTTATTCAAATTTTTTTGAATAAGTAAATCAGCAAAAGTCTAAATTGTCAAATCTTAAATCTTTTAAGTCAAATTAATCTTCAATTAATTTGAATCAGAAATTTTATTAAAAATTCTCAAAAATTTTAATTTTTTTTTTTAAAAAAAAATTATTTAAAATAATTTATACAAATTTTAATAAATAAATTGTTAAGTAAATATTAAGCAAATCATTAAGTAATTAAATTTGCAAATTAAGCAATTAATTGTTTAGTAAAACCAGGTGAAAAAGGTCATTTTAAAGGAAAAATAAGTCAAATAGTGGAAAATTGTTAAATAATTATAGTGTTTTTAAAAAACTATTTGCACTGTAAAACAATTATAATAAATAATATATTTTTTTAAAGCAAATTAAATTTAATTATATTAGTATTTAATTTAAAATAATTTTTATAAATTTATATGTTTACATATTTTAATTAAAACAAATTTTATTTTTATTTATTTAATTTTTATTGTCGATTTTGTTTTATATAAAAATAAAATTTTAATAAAAAATAATTTAAATATATTTAAAAAAATAGATAAAAATAATTTTAATAATTATTTTTTATTAATTTGGATAACAGTAATATTAATGAAACTGAAAAAAAAGTTAACACAAAATTAAATCATATTTGCACTTAAATATTTAATCTTATTGAATAAATTAATTACTCATTTAATTTTTTTATTTTTCATTCCTCAATTAATTTGCACAGTAGTAATACTCATTCACACTTTAATTAAATATTTAAATTATCTTAACTTAAATAATCAAAAAAGTTTATATATGTATATTGCAAAATAAGATTTATATCAGTAAAATTAATTTTTTTTTTTAATACAATTCTTATTTTAAAATTAATGCTTAAATCGTATTTTTTAACATATTAAATTAAAAAGTAACAAATTAGTTAATAGTTTACTGTTAAAAAAAAAATTAATTAAAAAAATTATTTTTAAAAATGAATTGTTAAAATTTAAATAAAATAAAATAATAATGTATCATAAACGGCAATTTGAAAATTTGATTAGTTAATTTGAATATAAAAACACCACATCAATTTACATTAAAAAAAAATTAAATACATAAAAAAACAGTTTAAATCAATTAAAGATATGTTGGATGTTTTTTCTCCATTAATCATCATGTATAATTATAATTATTTCAATTTAAATTTAGATAAGCATAATAATTTACATTAAAAATATAAGTGATTTTAACGTATATCAATTTTATAAATCTTAATTTTTAAAAAATGCACTTATTTTAAAAATTAAAATTAATTTATTGCAAAAAATGTAGAAAATACATTTTTGCAGTTGTTATTCTATCATCTTTTTAATTATCTATTTAAAATTTTTCATTTTTTTGTTTTAACTTTTTTTCATGCTATTCTTTTGTTGGCTTGTATTCATTATTTTCATTTGGCAAATTAAGCAAGCAAGTAAATGGTAAACTAACTGCAATCGTGATTAATTACAGTATATCAGGCGTAAATTGGTCTTCTCGCTTGTCACCCAAGCCTAGCAGCATTTATTATATATAAGTATATCTTATATGCATTGCTAGATTGCAATATATTGTTTTGTTCACCTTGATTTAACTAATAAAAATTCGCTCTATCAAAGTTGTTATTGAAAAGACTTATTAAACATTTTTCTATCAGCCTTAAAAGTAATTTTGTCTGACCCATCCCATGTCCGTTTAAAATGCTTGTTTTAATTTTAACTCAAAATCCAGTTTTTGCCCAAATTTGATCGTTTTCCAGGCCGTTTTTCAATCAAATTCAACTTTGCAAATAACCAATATTCCACAAAACAAATCAATCAGAAATAATTTTTCTTAAAGATGAATCGTATAAGACAAAAAAATGTCAAAATTGCGTAGGTCAAAAAAACGAATCCATTAAAAATTGTTGACCATTCAAGTAGTTTTGATGAATGAGCGACAATTAAGTAAAACTAGGTTAATCCGATTCAATTCAGACTAACATTGACCATCCGTAACGAAAGCCACATAACAAATTTCTAGTTTTGATGCATGCGTTTGATTTGTTTGCTTTAGGCTTGATTTCGGTTTTGTTTCAGCTTGTTTTTGGCTTAATTTTGGCTTGATTTTGGCTTGATTCCGGCTTGATATTAACTTGATTGCCAGTAATACTGATAACATTGGGCCAGTAGGGCCAAACAACTTGGCTAGGCGTTGCTCTATTCGAGTCTGCAGACTGTAATTAAATTTGGCCGTTGATTAATGAACAAACGATTAATGGCAAACGGCAATCAATTATCGCCGCGCACCACAATCGATCATCATTTTGCATTTTGCAGTTCACCATCCGACCCATCACCCTATTCACGATTTTACTTTTCTATTTGCTTTTCGTATTTTTCAACTTTGACTTGTTTTTGATTCTCAAATTGAAACATTTTTCATTTTTCTCATTTTTCTCATTTTTCTCATTTTTCTCATTTTTCTCATTTTTCTCATTTTTCTCATTTTTCTCATTTTCACTCATTTTTACACGCCGTTTCCTGTTTGGCAAACAATTGGCCAGATGCAAAATTAGACTTAAATCTAAATTCAAACTCGATTTAAATTTGATTAATTAGAAAGTGTTAAAAAACGCCTTTCTTGCTAGGCAACGGTGACTGATCACCTTTGGTATATTTAATATGCAAACAAGTGTACCTGCGGTTTAAACAGTTTTTGTTAGCAACCTACTTTGTCATATACAGTTGACTTGTCCATCTTCACTGTAATCATTTGATCCTTTATTTTGACTTCAATGCCTTCGAAATATGATAATTGCTAATCAACTAAGGCCAAACAGAAAATTTTCCTATCTTTTGCCACTTTGATTGACGGCACCTTTCATGTCTGACCTGCTGCGCAATCTAAACCATCATTCAAAATGATTCAAGCAAAACGTCTTAAAAATTCAGCAGCAGCAAATCATTGGCTTTAATCAATTTTAAAAATCAGTCATACTATTTCAGATTGACAAGGTTTGAACCCCTTTAAAAGGTGAAATAAGCTTTAAACACGATGATCAGATCAAGTTGAACTATTTGAACTGTTTAAATTTTCAGGTGAGAAAACAGCCAAAAAGTATTACCTGCAAATAATACGATCACTAAGGTGCCCTTCAAAAAAAATTTTTTTATTTTTTTTTTTTTAAATATATATTTTCAAAGGTGCTAGTTTCGTGCTTTGAAAACCCTGTAATCATGGCTTACCTGGAGGCGGATCCATTTTATAAGTACGCCTTTAAAAAAAAATCATAAAAATATAAAAAAATAGATTAGCCCAGTGTTAGAAAGATGGGCTAAAATTGAAATTAAATTGTAATTGGACATGAGGTAAATTAGCCTGTCTACAGCTCACCTACCAAGAGCCTAAACCAATGCATTTTGTTTAATGAAGTAAAATAGCTCTAACTTATTTTACCTATTTTGTTATTTTTGTTTGTTTTTTTTTTATAATACATTTATAAATTATATATTTTATCTATAACAAGTCGACTTTTCACTTTGTCTTTTTCTATCGTTTATTTAAATCATCATTCATGATTTTTGCCCGATTAGTGATTAGTGCAATAAGCTGTTCAAAAAATAGCTTTGAATTTCCTTTTACAAACAACTGATCATCTAATCAAAAGTAATTGCCCATCACAGTTTTAGACTAGCACACATTTCAAAAATGATGACTGATAACATTGCGTTTTCAAAATAATCCGCCTGCCTTTCTTCATATAATCAATTTTATTTCTAATATTTCAAAACCTATTTTAGTATAAAAAAATACATTAAAAATTTATCTAAAAAAAAATATTTTCAAAATATTAAAAAAAAATTAAAACAAAATTTTGAAATATATTTCTAATTTTCTTTTTCGTGAAATGCAACTCGGCAGGTAATCGCTTTATTTGAGAAAAATACATTTTTCAGTTAGCGAAATAATAAATTAATTTACTCATAACTTGCTATTGATAAATGATTAAAGTTCATTTACGTGAAATTTTTCAAGTTTAAAACATTTCTTCTTCACTTGTCCTAATTTGACCTTAATTTCCAACGGATTTCAAACGTGTTTAGTCGATCAAACATTAAAATAGATGAAAAAATATAAAGCAAGTTAAGAAAAGATGAAAAAGTGGACAAGAAATAACTAATGGATAGTGGCGAGGTCAAAAAAGGAGCTGCATTGATCTACTGCACAGCGGGGGTGATTCCAGTAAATTGAAGTAATGTTGTTGACAGGCAAGTAAGTTAATCAGCAGCTTCCTGTAAGTAAAGTCAGGTAAAATTGATCAAATTTGATGCAAAATTTAAACTGATTTGTCAGTTTAGGTACTGCTTACTTATTATTAACTATTGCAATTGCCTCTGACAGGTGTTTGCACTTGACTGATCACAACAAGAATACTTTTATAGCAGGCAATTAAAGCTGTTTAATTAATTTGCCATGCGACTGGACAAAAACAACAAATCACCTATTTAATTATTATGATTATTAATTAGACAATTTTCAATTATTTATCAAAGTTAAGTCATTGTCAAAAGAAACTTTACTTATTTTTTGATTTATATTTTTTTATGCCATTCTTTTATCACTGGTTTTGCTGCTTTTTGACAAGTAGAATGTTATTTTTTTAATGCTTTCTTTGGAAAATTTGTCTTTATCTTTATTTTATTCAACTAAACGTCTACTTATTAAGCATTTTAGTATAATTTAAATGGTCAACCAATCGCTTTGACAAATTTATATATAATATTTACTTTTAATAATGATTTAAATTGTGATTTTTTTTATTTTAATTATTTGTTATCGCCTTTTTTATTCTTTTACAAATTTAGTATAATTACAATAAAAATCATATACTAATTATTATAAGCAATTTTATTAATCATATAAATTAACCTCAGCATTTACACTATTTTTATTTATACTTAAAACTATAACTTTTACTTATTTAAATTAAAATTAACTTTAGTTATATTAAAAACTTAAAAAAAAAATTTAAATATAAAAAAAAATTAACAACTTTTATGTTTTTATTTATGAATTAGAGTATTTTTTATTATTAAAAAATAAATAAATGAATTCAAAAATAAAATTAATTAAAATTTAAATTATGATTTTGATTAATTTTCAATTTGACAACAAGCAAACTTAAATAAATAGACGAATGCAATCATAATTTTTAAAAATAGTTTAAACAGGAAAGCAAACAAAAACTCATGATTTATGTACACCTTGAATCATCTTCACACTAAATCTCTAATAAAAAAAAGAGCAAAATATATATTTATAAAATAATAAATTTTAAAATCTTAAAAAAAAAAATTTTTAAATATTTTTTTAAGGTGTGACCTTTTTATAAAAGTTTCATCATTTGAATCATTCACGGTCAAAAAATTGACTAAAAGGCTTCAATTTAACAAAATAATGTGATTACATCAAGTTACCAGAATTCAACCAACTTGTGAAATATTGTTTAACATAACATATCCAATCGATTTGGTAGATTTTTGTAGCATTTTAACATCTTTTTTCTATCTTATCAATTATTTTATGTTTGACTAGATTTAGAAACAACAGTTAAACTATTAGTAAAATAAAAAAATAAATTTTAGAAAGTAAATTTATAAAAAGATGAGATAAAATACTTGTAAATCATTTCAAAACAACAAGTGTCATTGATGCATAATTAAGGATATTTTTTTTTTGCTTTTTCTATTATAATGTATTTACAATAAGATTATATTAAATAATAAATTTTAAGAAACCTGTTTGCAATGCATATAAATAAAAAATAAAATACTTGATCCACTGATTTGTTGTATAAGTTTAGTTTAGTAAAAATACAAACTCACCATAATTTTATTTCAACATTTGTATCAATTGTCATAAATTTAGCCTAGTTTAAAAGCAGTTACATAAAGATGTCATCTGATTAATCGAAGCATAGTGATAATAGCAAAATTTGAACTCAACATTAAAAAAGCTCTTTATTTGTTTTTCGCAATGGTATGTTCAGCGATTTGAAACTTGCGTCAATTCAACCTAATATATTTGCTTTTTTACTTATTCTTTTGAGTAAATGTTTCTAATCAAAAATTAATCAAAAAATGATTATAAAAAATACAAAGGTCTGCAAAGTAAAGGAAATAAAAAACGACAAATAATGTAAAGAAGATAAAAAATCTAAAAGAAAAAACAGGCTTGTTGGCTATCACACTAAAAACGCATACACACACAAGCATCAACTACAGTGATCAGTCAAGTTAAGCTAATAAATCATTTGCTATTCATTTAAACTGCATCAGTTAAAGCACCCTAAGTTTAGCTTTGAACAAGTGGCCATTGTCAGTTGGTTAAGAGATTGATATTGATGTAACACAAAAAGCATACAATGGTGACAACAATCTGTTTTGCTTGAAATTCAATAACCCGCCTTTTTAAATGACTTGTTAATGTAGATTGAAAGCGATTTGAAACGATTTCATATTTATTCTAAAAATGAATACATTGAATAAATTGTCTGTTTAATTTTTATCTAAATAGCATGCACTAACCATCTAACTAGTAAAGTGAAATCTAATTTTATAAAATGGTAGCAAAATACATAAAGATAATTTGCAAATTAACAATCGATCAAACTTCTACGAGATGTTAAACAGAACACAAGCCACCTGTTTCATTTATTTGATTTTTTGATACATAGAAGAGTGTTTGTTTTATGATAAACTAGTATTAAGAAAAAAATAATGCACAAATAAAGCACTTTTAATGTGACTGTCATCCGTTTGCAATAATAGTTAACTTTTGAATGAAGGAGATGAAGGGATTGGAATTAAGGGATAAGAAAATAGCTTGAAAAAAAAAGAGAATTGGTGATCAAACTGTCATAATTCAATATGCCACAAGTGAACAAACGGCATTCGCAAAATTGTCATTATTATTAATGTGATTTTCATCAACTAGTGACATATATGGATGCTAAAGCTGCTTCTATACTTGACAGGGGTTAGATTAAAGTTTTAATAGTCAAGAAGATGCCAAAAAAAAACCAGTAATGACCGTTTTTTCATTACAATTTCAATGCTAAATTACACTCAATCATTCTGAAGCAGTTTACAAAACTGACAAAAAATCAGATGAAAACTGACAACATTTAAAAAGTTAAAGAAATGTCTAAAAAATACCTGGCACAGTTGAAATAGATGAATTGTCCAGTTGAAAAGCAAAACAAACGTTAGATGAAAAATGGACATAGAAATAATAAAACAAACTAAATGAACTCATCACAAACAGAATGGATTGAAAAGGATATGAACCATCATTTTTTAAATATTAACCGTCACAGCAAGAGTCCAATAAGAAAAAACAATAAGCAACAAGCCTGTTTGAAAGTGCGAACCAAACACCCTCAGACCATTTCACCAAATAATCATCTTAATATGACCTTTATTTTTTTTTTGTTTAACTTGTCTGGTCTTTTAGATTGTCCAGCTTCCCGCCCACTATTTGGCATTGCTGTTGCTTTAAAAGCAATCCCATTGATTCTCCAGATGCTTAGTCAATTGTGGCCATGGTAATCTATCATCTCTTTTTTCTATAACTCTAACTCTGAACATTGAATCACGATTAACTGCCGTTAACCAAGTCTAGTTTTGGCAACTAAGGATTTGTTTTTCATATTGTCTTCATTGTTTTGTTTTTTTTTGTTTTTTTTTTGTTTTCATTGTTTTGAAATCTTTTGTCTTTTTTTGTCTTTTTTTGTCTTTTTTTGTCTTCTTTTGTCTTTTTTTGTTTTCTTTTGTTTTCTTTTGTCTTCTTTTGTCTTCTTTTGTCTTCTTTTGTCTTCTTTTGTCTTCTTTTGTTTCCTTTTATCTTCTTTTGTCTCCTTTAGTTTCCTTTTGTTTCTTTTCATTTTTAGCACTACACTTGTGTTGAAAACAAAATGAGAAAGCAAATAAAAGAGAAAGCATCAAATGAAACAAAAATCAAATAGAAAAGAAATTAAAGAAAACAAACAAAGCATCATATCGATCAATATTGTGGACGCATGAACGATTGACAAGCGACCGCCAGTAAGTTGTGAGTCCAGTGTAATAGAGGCCGATTATGGTGCGTCTACTATTTGCACTGGAACAGCAGTCTGTTGTCAGTGTAATGGATGACCTCTGTTTGTCCCCGCATGTGCTGTATATGTGCCGGTTAACCGCTGTTTACGCAGCCGGCTTATTCACGCACCGACAACATCATCAATTTCGGCAACTCGAAAGCCATAAACAAAAAAGGAAAGCAACTTTTAAAATGAAAAAGGCAGAGAAACTGAAAAAAATAAATAAACAATATTCTATTAAAATAATTGCGAAAATATAGTTTAAAAAAAACAATTCAACTGTTTTGATAATGTGTTTTTAAGTTTACTCAATGAAAAGCAAAGAAAAATTGACTGATTATTGAAAAATTATGAATTGAAATTGCAAATCAAAATTATGATAAAAAAGTTAATCAGTGAAACCGATTTAGTGTTAGCAACCACTGTAGAATCCAGTAGGTTTATGCAATTCAATCAAATTAACCAAAAGGTGTGCCATTTAGTCTGGTTGCCTTCTAATGCACTTCATTCCGTTTATTTGCATGTTGCAAAAATGTTGATACATGTTCAAAAGGTTGAAACTCTTCACAGTTTATGCAATAAACGAGTAAAAAATGTATGAAAATATTAAAATAAATAGTAAAACACAAAACATAAATAATAAACCAAACAAAAACAAAGCTCAAGCAAATGTAATTGGTTAGCGCTTGGACGTTTTCTGGCTAGAAGCCTACTGAGGCCTTGCCATTTGAGACTGCCAATGAAACACTCAACACTTGAATCCGTTTTCAAATTAGAACCTTTGCGTTTCCAAACATGTTTTGCATTGTCGAACACTGAACGTTGATTTGTATCAAAAGAAGAGAAAAATGAAAAAAGGAATGAAATGAAAGAAAAAGCCAAGCGGAAGTGGAGCAAAGGGCACTTACAATCGATCTGCAATAATTACACGCTCAGAACCAGTAGAACGAATTTGAGCCCATGTTTGTTCAGCATTTGTGCGGAACAAGTTTGCACTGAACGTTTGATTTGTATGCCGTCGTCTTGTATTTACACCCCTTTTGTGTGGTTTTCTTTTTGGCAGGTAGTCCAATTTGACAAACTGGCCTTTTTCCCTGCAAAACACGTTTAAATGATAAATGATGAATTGATGATAATAAGCATAGATGAAATGTTGAATTGCTGCACTTTCGTTTGATTACTTTGCCAACTTGTCTTTGATCAGTTTCTTTTGTCAGCTAGCTTTGAATAAATCCAAAATGACCGAGCCATCAACCCACTAGAGACGCTACTTTTTGAATGCATGAATATTTGAACGAGTTTTAATGGGCCAATGATAACGATGATCAATTCAAAGCGTGGCTTTTGAAAAACTTAAACGAAAAACAAGTCAAAACAATGAAAAACAGATCCGTCTTAAAAGTGCCATAGTTGAACAGATAAGTTTGGACTTGATTTTAATTTGACCATCATCAGTCAATTGTCTTTTTTTTCATTCTACATAATTACATTTGATCGATTTCGGTTGTTCATATTTTGCTTAATATGTGCATTTATCTTACTTTTTCAATTTATCTTTCTTTTATTGCATTTCAATCTAACACCTTTGTCCTTGAAGCTCTGTTTACTCGTTATAATAATAGCATAAATCAGACAAAAAGAATAATTGTTTATTGATGATATTTTTTAATAAATTTTCAAAAATCATGTTTTAATTATGCATTGAAAAAGCTCTTAACGTTGTTTTAATATATTCAAATTACTGAAATTGTGTCTATTTGGTTTTATTTGTTTTGCGTGCTAATCATCATCAAACTGCACCAGATGTTTAAAGTTAATTTAAGCTTTCCCAAAATTCAAAGCTAATAACTAGTAAGTTGAAAAATTAAAATTTTTGACTAATCGTTTGATTGCGTTTTATGATTTAAACTTTAAATTTACACAGATTATAATCTTATTAAGAGCAATAAACTTGTTCGAATAAAAAATAAAGTGGTTTTTAAAATTTAAAAAAAAATTTTTGATTGACTTTTTTTTTAATTTTGCTTAACTAACTGCGAGTTAATTAAAGTTTCAAATTTATATTATTTTATGTAAACCCGTTATCTATTTACCTATTTTAACCAAAAAAAAAAATAAAAATAAGTGTAATTTTTTTTTCTTTTTAATTTATCATATCTAAGGCTAAACCAAGATTAAGAAATAGTTAAACAAAACAAGATTTTGTAACAATCAAGACCAGCAATTGGTTAAAAAATTAAGGAAAAGCAAAAAAAAAAGGGAAAAAAGAAGAAAAACAAGTGATATTCAAAAATGAAACTAAATGCAAATATAATTAACGAACAAAAAGTGCAACAGCAAACGCTTATGTTTAATTTACGCTTAATTTTCAAACATAAGCTTGTTTAATCAATTTAATTTCTCGCCTTAAGTTGCATCTTACGTCTTAACTTGAAAGAGCTGCATTTGAGTTGAATGATGAAATAAATCAAATGCAGACGCCAATGTGTTCGACTTCATTTTCTGATCAAATGATCTTGCAAACACTATTTGACAAGCTGTTTGCTTGTTGAAAAGTGTCAATCTTAATGCACTTGTTAAAAATCAAATTAAAGCTCGACAAAAAGCTTGACAAAAAGGCTCAACAAGATACAGCTAGATAAGATACGGTTCGACAAGATACAGTCAGACAAGATACAGCCAGACAAGATAAGACTAGACAAGATACAGCTTGGCAAGATACAGTTTGGCAAGATACAGTCAAATAAAATATAGCTAAGCCAGCATACAAGCAGACAAAATACAGCCAGACAAAATATAGCCAGACAAGATACAGCTAGACAAAATCCAGCCAGACAAAATACAGTTCGACAAAATCTGGCTTACCAAAATTAAGCCTAAAAAAAAGGACTTAACTTAGCCGGCTGGTACTTGGTGGTTAAAATAAAATTTTTTAAAAAGTTGAGAAAAGACCAAGAAAAGACCAAGAAAAGACCAAGAAAAGACCAAGAAAAGGCCAAGAAAAGGCCAAGAAAAGAGTAAATTACAAATAGTGAAATGAACTTAAATTTTAATTACAATGCAAATAGTAAGCTAAAATAATAATATTTACATTTCAATAATTAAATGTGTTCACTTAAGTTCATTGCAAAATAAATCATTTTGCAAACTGCCAATTTACTGCTTTACTTTTTTGAAACAACTTTAATTGGGCAAATTGAAAGTTGCAGTTTCTAATCGTAAACTAACTTTACTTAAGCCATATTACAGCTTGATTGTGGTTTTGCACTGAAAGCAGTTCAAGATCAACTCTTTATTTTTGATTGAATTGGTCAAGATGAGAAGTTATAGATGCAAGCAATCAATCTTAGAGCGGAAATTGCACAATCGTTTTTATTTATAAGAAAATTGTTTCAAGAGTTTAGGTTTAGAACAACAAACATGTTAGTCATATTTATGAATGGCTTGTTTATAAATTTTTTGTTTTCAGAAGTAGTTTGAGAAGTTTGAGAGTTGTTATAGAAGCTGTTGCAAAACAGATGAAGCTGGACTTTTGGACAAACTGGTTTTCTGACAAATTGGATGAAAAAGTGCAACTAGAGCGATTTTTGGAAGCAATGTTTAAAATGGTTAATGGGAGAACAATTCGGGATATATTAACAGAAGTGACTCAGTTGAAAAGGGAAATAAGTTGAATAGAATTGGGATGAGTGCGAAAATTGGTCAGACAAATGCATTGGGTATGTAACAGTTTAAGGTTAGACTGAGCAATAAGATTAAGAAAGTGCAACTTTTAAGATAGAGGATGAAAAGACGAGTGAGTGGGCGGTGCCAGAACCAAAGCGGTAGATGGCACTTTGGAAGCTGCGCATGCGTGTTTGCCCGCAGTTAGCTAGAGTTTCTCAGCAAAGCTTACTAACTGAGCGTACTCGTTTCAGTTCTAGTTCAGCTCTGGCTTGGTTCGGTCGCGTCTTCGTAGCAGCTCTTCTTCTAAATATATTTGCCGCTTTGCTTTTTTCGTCAGTCTATTTGCCAGCTCTGCTTGTGCCAGCTAGTGTTGGTCTAAGTAACTTGCTTATCACAACCTTTAATTGTGCTAATCCACTTTTTGGTAATCCACTTGGGCTAATCCGCCTTTTGGTAATCCACTCGGGATAATCCACTCGTGCTTATCCAGTTGTGTTTATCCACTTGGGCTAATCCGCTTGTGCTAATCTACTTGTGCTAATCCACTTGTGGTAATCCACTTGTGATAATCCACTTATGCTGATCCACTTGTGCTGATCCACTTGTGCTGATCCACTTGTGCTGATCCACTTGTGCTGATTCACTTGTGCTGATTCACTTGTGCTGATCCACTTGTGCTTGTTCACTTGTGCCACCCACTTGTGCTACTCACTTGTGCTACCCACTTGTACTACCCACTTGTACTTGTTCATTTGTGCTAATCCATCTAAGCTAATTTATTGGGTTTGTTGGTTTGTGTTAATTTACTCAAGCTTATCACTTATACTAATCCACCTTGGCTAATTCACGTTTCTGTGTGTGCAAATCTGTTTTTCAAATTTTGTGCCTCTACTTTGCTCGCATCGTGATTTTTCATTTTGTGCGATTTGTTCAATTCTTTTACATTAAACATCTTTAAGCCAATTGCGACAAGAAAAAGGATTAAAGGATTATACCATTATCGGATTTAGCAACTTGCGAGTTTTTAATTTCACAGTCCAAAGGATTATTCAGTTTCGACGATCAGTGTAAAATGCTTTTTGTTTATTCAATAATCAGACGCACTGGATGATTATTTTCAAGTAGACTAAAAAAAGATTCTCAAAATTGGCAACTTAAGAAAACCTTGGCTTTGTGAATGAAACACAGGCTTTCACACCTGAATTTGGATTTTCTGCGAATGATCAGGCTTTGTGCGTTTTTGTTTTAAGCTGTACCAGCCCAATTTTTGGCCAAGTGTGAAGCAAGTACTTGATGCCCAAACTAATGACTATTTGTCCGCCGCTTCCCACCACCACCAGCAAACAGGTTAGTCTGCTTATTTGTGTCTGTCATCAATATTTCTTTGAATGTTTCACATTAGATCGTCAATTTTTCATCTATGTTTTTTTTCGTCAATTTTTTCTCTGTTTCTTATTCGTTATTTGCTGATTTACCATTTTCTTAACATTATTTTTTTGCCATCATTTTTTCACTATTATTTTTTTACTATCTTTTTTTGCTATCATTGTCTAATATAATTTTTCACCATCTTTGCTTTCTATTATTTTTTACCATTATTTCTTACTATCATTCTTTGGCTCATTTATTTTTATCAACTTTTTTCAACCTAACCATAATTTTCTATTTTTCTTTTACACCAGCATTTCTAACCATGATTTTTTTCTATCATTTTTTGCTATCAATCTCTTCTGTATTTTTCTACCATTAGCCCCTATGTTCAAACTTTAGTGGCGTTCTGTTTTAATGTAATAATTTTTTTTTGCTTTCACACCTGTATTTTTCAATTAGCTCATTGGCTGGAGGCCATTTTTGTCTGATTGTTTTTTATTTTATTTACTTAATTAATTTGCTTGGCATCATGCAATCGTCAGGCACACATGACAAATTACCTGTCAAGCTCAGTTTGGTGCATTTGTTCAAATTAGTATTGTGGCTATGTTTTTCTTAATTATTAGCCAAACAAATCAGATTGAGGAAAGCTCAGGTGTGAAGCTGAAATGCCGAAGGCAATTGATGTAGAATTTGTTAGGTTTTCGCTTTTAAGTATTTTAGGTTGTTTTTTTTTTTTTTGATTTTTAGATTTCTAGATTTTTTGATTTTTTTTTGATTTTTTTTTTTTTTTTTACTTTGAACACATAATTACAATTTACAATTTCTGGCCAGTTTTATGACTGCAACAAGATTAATGTAAAAAGAAATTACAATTAAATGCTAATGTTTGAAAAATGAATTTTTACCAGTTTAATTATTTTATTGAGGTTTTTTTTTATTTTTTTTTCATTTTTTTTTTGTTATTTTTATTGTTTTGAATGTTTTTTTTATTATTTATTTATTAAATTTAGCTTATTCGCTGGTAGAATTGACTAGATAATTTTTTTTCAGCCTAATTTGGTTTGCAAACTAACCTAATGTTTGAATTTGTTTTTATTGAACCTAAACTAGTATGACTCTACAAAAAGTCCTCTTGCTTTGCTGGCGGAAACTTGCCGTAACATTGGAGCCGACACTTCGACAGTGAAATCGTCGCAATCGATTGATCATACGAAGAAGTCAGAGCACAATTCTGGGGGAAAACTGAGCCAGTTGAATGGTTCTGGTGGAGGAGTGTACAAACCAAGCAATGGAAACGTAGGATACGATGGTAGAAGATCAGGAAACAGTAGTACCGGAGCAGAAGTGTATGCAAGAGCAAGTGTATCACCGACAAATTCAAACGAAAAGAGTCGTCCGAACAGCAACAGTGAGAACAGCAGTCGTCCAAACAGCAATAACAGTGGGGCTTCGAGTCTAAACGGAACAAAGCCGGCAAGTAAAGAGAGTTCATCTGCGAAATTGTCTTTCAAGCCGTATGAAGACAATGTGAGAGGAGAGTCGAGCGGTCAGAAAGGTTTGAACAGTTCTAAGAATAGCAGATGCAAGTCAAACGACTCAGGCCGATCGAGCGCAGTTTCCCCGGCCAGTGTGTCCAAGCTGATGTCGCCCAAAAATGTGTCAGCACAACAACAGTTGCACGGGGCCAGTTCATCGCAGTGTTGCTTGCCCAACGGAAAGCCGTTGAACGGAGGCCAGACCGGCGCAGGTAGCATCGGCAGTCTACAGCAGCAGACCGGATACGCAAACGCCATGGCCCAACAACAAATGCTAGAGACCAAATACATGCAGTTCCAGTACCAACAATATTTAGCCGCGCTGGCTGCGTCTGGCTACCACAGCAATCCACTGGCGGCCGCCGCTGCTGCCCTATCTGCCAACTCGATCATGAACAGCTCTAACACTGCTGCGGCCGCGGCTGCTGCTGCTGCTGCTCACTCGGCCTCTCTGCAAGCTCCTGGCCATGGTCCTTCCAACTGTCCTCCCGGCTGCAGCTCTTGTGTTCACCACAGTTCTTTGCTCAACCCGGCCGTCTCATCTACTGCTCCCCAATCCATCGCTTCCAACTCCTCCAACACCTCTGTCAGCAACTCATCATCACACAACTCTGTCGCTGCTCACCATCATCTTACAACTGCTCATCATCTGGCTGCTCTCAGTTCTCAGTATCCCCACATCCCTCCTCATCTTCTTAGTTTGTACGCCATGCCCTCTTATCCTGCACCTGCACCTCCTTCTGCTGTGGCTCCCATTGCTGCCACCAACACCACTCCATCATCCGCCAGTGGTCTTTTGCCCCTCAGCTCTTCCAACGTTGCCACCTCATCACATTCAAGTAGTCAACTTTCTCAACATCATTCGCAACATCACCATTCTCACCAGCTTCATCAGCAACATGCTCATCAACATGCTCAGCAACAGGCTCAGCAACAGGCTCAGCAACAGGCTCAGCAACAGGCTCAGCAACAGGCTCAACAGCAGGCCCAACAACAGGCTCAGCAACACTCTTCTCAGTTGCATTCTCAGCAAGCCTCTTCTCATTCAGCCAAGTCTAGCCATGTGTGCAATTACATGGCTTTGAACGGCGCCTATTGTGGCAAACGTTTCAATTCTGCAGACGATTACTTGTTACATTTGAAAAGTCACCCAATCTCAGAGTTTGGCATCTTACCTAACTCCTTAGAAAGCCTGTATGGTTCTTATGAGTCGATGTTATCCAATCCAGCTGCCACTGCTGCGGCTGCTGCTGCCGCGGCTGCTGCTGCTGCTGCTGCATCTTCAACTAATCTAAGATCACGTAATCCGATGGCTCATTCTGATCCAGCAAATCAACTTTCTAGTGCTCGTTTTCATCCTTATTCCAAACCCAACAGCAGCAGCAACAGTTCAGTCAGTGGGGCTTCTGTTTCTTCTGGCTATGGATCTCCTCATTCCAGTTCAGCCGCAATCATGCCTTCACTTGGCTTTCCTGGTCTAAGCGGTCTAAATGCGTTGGGTGGTGGATTAGGCGCTTTGGGTGGATTAGGCGCTTTAGGCGGATTAAGTGCAGCCGGACTTAATGCAATTGGTTCTTCGGCCAGTGCTAACAGTTCAGCTGCTGCCGCTGCTGCTGCGGCATTCAACATGTATGCTCCTTATGCTGGTGGTCGCATGGGACCTACAGTACAGCCTTAAACTACATTTCGTCATTACAAAGCATTGGTCAACACTAATCCCATCGGTCAACACTAATCCCATCGGTCAACTCTAATTTCATTGTTTTAATCTGTCTGATTATTTTAATTGTTCAATTACTTTTATCTATCAGATTATTTAAATCTTCTTGGCCACTTTGACTCTTTTGTTTGGTCACTCTGGCCCATTTCATTTGGTCACTTTGACCTGCTTGATTGGGTCAATCTGATTTGCCCGGTCATTCCGGTCATTCTTATCTTGTCCCATTGCTTTTTTTTGGATCTTTCTATCGTCCTATTTATTCAATTTGTCGCACTTTTTTCATCAGTCTAATCTAGCAGCAAACCAAGATAAACCAAACTTTTTCAATTGTGAATACCAGCTTACTTGTTTGTCGTTCTTACACAAACATGCTTCAGGTGTCCGGATATTTTCATCTTTACTCCGCCTGCCTTTCATCAATTTATCTCTCTCATCTCATTCATTCACTTTTTTCTTCACAATTTCTTTTTTCTTGGTAAATAGTGTGTAAGATTTTATAGCTGCATCGGCGACGTCTGCTGACGGCCAATGAAATATGTAAATTAAATGCTAAATTATACAAAATATATAATATGCGTGTGTAATTTAAAATGTACAATTTCAACAATTTATATATAAATAATATGTTAACACTGATATACTTCTGAATGCACATTCACCAGTATATATCTATTTGAATAAATAATGTTTCAAATCAATTGACAAACCAGCCCAGTTTTGTACGAAACTAAAGTGCTTTCAAATGCAATGCAATGTGGATACATAAAAATGTATAGTAAACTAAAAATTTGTAAAACAATATTAAATTAAAAAAAATAATAAAAGCAAAAAATTAATTATTTAATGAAACAGATTACTTAAAAAATTAAATCAGGTAACTATAAGTATGATATCATTTTGCCGATTCATTGCCGATTTTTGAGCTTTGATTGCTGTTTAAATTAATTGTAACTATTTTCTCGGAATTTGTCTAATTAATTCAAATGTAAGCATATTTATAGCACGCCTTTATTTTATTTTTTTATTTTAGAACGAATGAATTTGTTTAAATTTTAAATATAAAAATAATTGTGACAATTTATTTTCTCAGTTTTTAAATCAGTTTAATCCTTTTAAACTGACTGACAAGCAAACTGTCAAGCGCTTGTTACCGGTGCTTTTGTGATCAGCATCTGGTCGGAAGTTGATACAGAAACAGCTGAACTCAAACAGCTGACACATTTGAAGTTTACTTGCCATTGGGCTCATGATCACGATGGCTGCCTGTATTGTCTATTATTCAGGCCTTACTTGAAATGTTTTCTTTTAGCTACTGTTGTCAGTAGCCCACTTCCGATTTCCATCATTTTCACTCATCACTTGCCAAACGTTGGGCGGTGACTTGTATTTTAACAACAGCAAATCAATGTCAACCATTTTGACACTTCAGAATTCATTTGAACTGGCAAAGACACTGGTGACAGAACTTGCCTCAACTGTTGTTCATAATTGAGAACACACTTGTTTAAATGCTATTACAAACAAAGCCGGGGCGTTTTCAGTGGTTTCTTTCATTTTTTCTTCTTTTTAATTTTTCATATTTTTTTTTGTTTTGCTTTTTTATTTGTTTTTCCATTCTGTTTTCATATTTTATTTTTTTCTGCCTTTTTAATCTGTCGTTCTAGCCTGTCTTTCAGAATCTGCTTTTTCGCTTTTCTTTTCTTTATTATGTCCTATTTATTTTGCTTTTTCTTAAGAAACAACTAGCACATACTTGAGCATCTTAATTGAAGCAAGCAATGACCACAATCATCTATTTTGACAACTAAACGCAAACAATGCAACTTTAATAGGACAAACATCCGCCAAACTGTGACCACTCATTGACGGAAATAATAAGAAACAAATAGAAACAAACTTTCAAGATTTTATTATCTTTTATCTATTTTTTCCGTTTTTGTTTCCATCTTTTTTACTTAACAGCATTATATTCAAAGTTTATCATGAAAAAAGTGAAGCTTGCTAATTAACTAGTGCTAATAATTTTTATACATTCAATATATTGTTAGTACAAAAAACAAGTAACTAATTTTAAGATAAATTGATGAGAAAATAATAAATGATTACTAAAGCACTAGATGACCAAGGTTTAAAGAAAATAGTTTACAACTTATAAACGGCTGTACTGCTTTTGAATGACAGCCACAAAGCCCACTTGAACTATTAAGTTCAGAAAGCAACTTCTTTGATTCTATAGAAGCTAACAATATTTAAGACGAATGACATAATGAACGACAAAAAGATAATCTTGGTCATCATTTCTGATTTGCGCAACAACTGATCATAACACGCCTTTTCAAAAACCAGACTAATAAGCATTCTATCCGATGTGTTCAATCAAGTCATCATCACAAAACTTTTTTGATTGACGCCCCTTTCACTTCTATTGTCTATTGTGTATTGTGAATGCGCCCATTGTCAGTGGCTTGTCAAACCGCTGTCAGAGGCCTTGTCAAGTGAAAAGCAAGTCCAGCGCCTTGTTTGCTTACACTTGTCATATGCAAAACGCATCCATGCCTGTCTTCATCACAATAAACTTGTCTGTTCTCATGTGTCATCATTTTCATCATCTATCATCTGTTTGATTAGCAGAGTTGATTATTAAAAGAAAGAAATGCTCCTTGCAAATTGTCTTTAAGTATAATTATTTTTCCAATTGTTTTGCTTCACCTGATACAATAATCAACTTTTCAATTGTGATTGATGCTTTCGCAAATTGCTCGTCTAAATCAATTATGGGAAATTATAAAGAAGCTTTTATTATGATCCAATTTTTCAAAGATTTGTTCCTTTCCAAATTGACCATTTTAATTTTTGTTATTCATTATTTAAAAAAAAAAATTCTACATTTTTTCTTGAATTATTTAATATATTTTTACTAATAAACTTCTAAAATTAAAACAAAACTTTACTTTTTAAAACAATAAAGTCAATAAAGCATGCTTAGCTAACTATTTAAATGTTTTGCTATGTTGAAAAATTTTTAAATTGTCTCTAATTATCAAATATGTCCAAAATTGGCGGTTTGCAACGAAGACAATAAGTATTATATAGTTAGATTGGATGATCATATTTGTTATCCTTTGCATGGCTAGTGTTGTGTCAAGAAAATATTTTTCTTATCTACTATAGTTTGGTTTTTATCTTTTTTCTTTTTTAGTAAATAAGTTTATTCAAATAATTTTCTTGTGTTTCAAATGTGTCAAAGTGTTTTTTAAACATTTTTTTTTTTGAATATTTTATTAATCAAGATTCTGCTTGACTAAGCTCTTTTTAGGCTTCACTGCTTTAAACCAATTTGCACCTGATTTAAAAACAAAATTAACTTATTTACTTATTTAAGTTTAACTTGTTACATTTTCTCATGTTTAAGTTTTCATTCGAATAACTGCTTAATTTCTATTATCTTTAAACCTTAATTGCATTCACTGCGATTTAGTTTTAAATTTTTTTTAACTAATTTCAAAGCATTAAATATTTAATTTTTAAAATTATTATTTGAAATTAAGAATATATGTATTTATAATAATTTATTTATATAATTTTTTTTTAAAAAATATTTAAATATTTTTTAATTTATATATTTTTAAATCTAGTGATTAACAGTTACAAGTCTCTTTCCTAATATTTGAATAGTTCAATGTTTCCAATTTTATATAATTTTTATATAATTTTTAACCATAATTGTTAAAATACTTTTTAAAAAATAAATTGTGTTTGTTTTTATATTTTTTTATTAAATTGCTTTAAATTTGATTTTTTAATTTTATTGTTTTTTTTCTAGATGTTTTTTTGCTTTTTTAACTTTTTAATTATCATTTTTTTTTTTAAACTTGTTTCGATTATCTTTTAAACTTTGTATCAATTTTTTACTAATTTCAAATTCACTTAGTTTTTAATTTTATAACGTCCTTTTAAATTACATTTCAAACAATTTTTACGCATTTTAAACACATCAATTAAAAAAAAATATGAACAAATTTTACGTATTTAAAGTGTTTTATTTTAACTTTCACAGATCATTTAAATTGTATTCAAATCAAATTAATCATTTTTACAATTTAAAAAATCTATTTCACAATTAAACAAGTAGTTAAATTGCAATTAATATAATTTTTTATTTCAACAAAAACAATGCTTAACCCTAAAAATGTTCACACTTGTCTTAATCTTTTCGTCAACTACTTGTGTAATTTATTTTTAAAATTTAATTTAAAAAAAATTATAAAACAAGTGTTTGTGATTGATTAGAATTCAAAAATTTTAACTTGAAAAATTAATAAAAAATTATTTTAAAAAAAAATTTTGCAATTAGTTTTGTTGATTTTTTTTTATCCAATCCTAAGCTAAAAAAGAATAATTTTTTTATTTAAATTTAAGGTATTTTTTATCAAAATGGTAATCAATCAAAGGCAAAGTAATTAAACGGCATAAATTTTTGGTATAATTTAAATAGTAATCGCATTAACATGAAATTACATTAATTACTAAAAAAAAAAAATATTTTTTTAATACGTTAATATTATATTATAGAGTTAATTTAAATTTTGTTTATAAAAATTGTCAACCATCATAATAATTAACATTAAACAATTTAAATCAAAATATTAGTAAATTGTAACTAAAAAAGATTTAATCTATCATATAAGTAGCTGACAAGTTAAAAATATTTTATTAATAAAAATTAAAAAGATTACATAATTATACTTTTTTTATATCAAAACTTAAATCGAAATTGACCACAAAAATAGATTAAAACAGGTGCATTTGATCGATTGATGTTAAAAACTAAACTACTTTTCAATATCAAATATTGGCAATCTAACCTGAGAATCATAATTAATCAGTAATTTATTACCAAAAATGATTTGTAACAATTATTAATAGCATAAGAATTATTCTTATAAATGAGAACACATATCTAAATTTGCAGTACAATAGCAAAAGTAATTTTTATTGTGAATAGAATAATCATAAACAAAAACTTGGCAATAAAATCATGTGTGGGCAGTCACAAGCTAGGGCGTTTAATTAACTTCAGTTATTGTGTCTTAATTAAATTGATAAATTGATTTATGACAAGTTAAACAAGATTAGAGTCAAACTTTAAACGTTTCTCTAAATGGACCTGTCAAATCAAGTTTGAATTTATTAGTAATTCGAAAGTGATTAGTTTGCATCAAATAATTTAGAAATAGAACAAAACGATTGCTAAACTATATGTAAATAAATACAGTTTTTTTTTAATTTATTAAGAAAAATATTAATGTATAAAGTAGTTAAAAATGAATTATTAATTTATTAGGTTTAATTAAAATTATAAAATTCCAATAATTCTTTTTATTTAAATAGTTTTTGTTTATTAGTTAAATTGAGCTTTCTAAAAAGAATGTTTTATTGAATTAATTAATCTTTTAAATGTTATTAATCTTATTTTATATAATATTGATAATATTTTTAGTTTTTTAATTTTAATCATTATTTTTTATTCGCTTACTTATTTTTTTTATCCATTTTATTATCACCTGGATTTATTATTTATCAGATTTTATTATATTTGCAGTCCGGATCGTCAGGCATTTAATCCAGCATATAAAATATACTTTATTTTTGCTTAAACAAACAACGTGATTTAATTCAAATTTAGGTCTAAATAAACACAATTACACTTGTCATCTTTTGGACAACCTTTTTGTTAGACAAACAAGCGATAAACAAGCTTTCATAAAACATAATTGTCCAATAACAATTGCGAATGCGCGCTTTTAATTTTTCATATATCACACCTCTTTAAATATCTTCTGTTTATTTTTCTTCTGTTATATACTTATCCTCTTTTTAGTTTTATATTATATTTAAATATTACACAATAACACAATACTTTAATTTTTGCTTTATTTTTCTTTTTTTTAATTTTTTTAATTTTTTCACTTATTTTTTTTTTTTTTTTTAATAATTTTATCCAACCGTGATTAAGTTACTGAAATTATAAACTTTAGGTGGCTTCATGGGAAAACTGTTACAATCCGGTTTGCTTATGTTGACTGCCAACAGATATTAACAGGCATAAAGTTGACACATTTTATTATTCAAACGCTGTTAACATTTTTATTTAAAAAAGTCTAAAATAAAAAATTGTATCAAATCCAACGCAAAAACTGTTAAAATTTGAAGATGACAATTATTCTTAAATAAACAAGCAAAAACAAATGTGGTTTAATAAAAAAAAAAAATTAAATAAACTTTAAATGCTTAAACTTACACATTTAAAATTTGTAAACGATAAGAAATAAATGATTTGAGTGGTTTAAAATAATTAAAACAAAAAAAAAGTAAAAGAGTTAAATGGTTTAATATATTTTATTTGAACTTAATGAATTTAATTGTTATGTATGAATGTATATAAAGTGAAAACAATAAAATTTCTAGTGTTCAAACAAATAATAAATTTGCTAACTTTAAAAAAGTTGAAAAAATATAAAATTATATAGATTAAATTAAATGATTAAAAAATGAATGAAAAATTGAGAAAAATGATAAAAAATGAATCGGACACTTAATGTAAAACCAACAAGCAATATTTTTAAGCAATTTGCAAGCGTTTATAAGTTAATGTTAAAATGATTTAAATCGGCATAAAAAGCATCACTGCATTTCTTTGCTTAACATCTAAATATATCTGATTTTTTTAATTTGTTTTTTTATATTATACAAACAATCATCAACATAACATGTTTCTTTTAGTGATAATTTAAAATAACACTATTCGTAGTAAAATTGCAATTATCTTAATTATCCATTTTATGTATTTTGTTAATTATATTTAGTTGATTGCTTTATTACCATTTTTTTAATTGTTTTATAAGTTTTAAATGTTAAATTTATTGTATTTTACTATTTTTTTTATACTAATCCATAAATTTGTGAAATACTTTTATATTTTAATTTTTCCAAATTTATTTTTATAGTTTATTTGTCATTACTAAATTAACATTATTGGTTATTTTTTATTATTTAATTTTTAGTATTTTAATAAAATCATATAACTTAACTATTTTTTAATTTTAATTATTTTATATTTGATGCTTTTTTTAAATTACAAATTTCAAATGTTTAATATTAATATATTCATTAATTAAAATTCACTATTTAAAATTCCATTTTAATATTTACAATCTAACATTCTAATTCAATTTTTTTTGCTAAGTATTCACTATTTAACATTAAACTTTCCTAAATTACCATTTTTTTATTATTTTCAAATTATTTTACATTGTCTATTATTATTTATTACTTATTATTTAAATTTTTGTTACTTTTATTTACTTAATAACTCTAAATCTGTTGAATTTTAAATAAATTTAATTTAATAAAATTTACAAATAAGGTGTACAAAATAAAAAACTATAATTTACTTGTCTATGAAAAGACTTTCTATTTGACATTAATTGCAATTTTTTACTAATAGACAAATATATTTATGTTAATAAATATATATATTTAATATCAAATAAATATTTTAATGCACGATTATTCAAATATCGTAAAAAATGTTTGATGGTGAATAGGTTGATTATGAATGATAGCACTTAAACATCTACTTTAATAATTTAATATTGAAATAATTAAAAATGATATGAGTTCAAAGTAATGTCAAATTTAAATTCAAATAATCAAAAATTTATTTGCATTAAAATAAATATCTTATGTTTAAAAAATTTAATTAATTTAAACTTTTAAAAAGTTAAAAAAGGTGTTAAATTTATGTCTTTTTTTTTAAATTTTATACAAAATGTGCAAAATTTAATAAATAAAAAAATAAGAAAAATATATATTTTAAGATAATTTTCTTAAGTATTTGCAAATTATATTTTGCAAATATGTTAAAACAAATATTTTAGCAAGCTTAAAAATATAAAAATACTTATAACTGATGTATAGGCTTAAAGTCGTTAACTTCCGAAAAGATCAATTACTAGTAAATTAATAATAAACTAAATAAAAAACTATCAATTTTTGTTTGAATAGAAAACAAGCTATTTATGAGTGCTCATTTATGAGTTTTTATAAATTTTTTCATAAATATTCACTAATACTGTTTAATCACACGGGTCTTCATTCAAATTTGTAGTAATATAAAAAAAATTTATCGTTTAAATTTATGATCATAAAAATAAATATTCATATGCATATGTCACATCTGTGATAATATATAAAAGAGATACAAATATTTACTTTTATGCAAACTTTAATCTTTTTCTTAAGTTTGATGATAGCTAATAAAAATACAAAAAATATTATTAATAAAAAAATTCTTAAATAACTCTAAAAAATTTAACATTATTTTTAATCGATAATCTGGTTTTTACAAAAGTTTTTTACTTTTTAACTAAATTGACTTTGTTTTATATTATGACACTAAATTTAAATATATATAAAAAAATATTTTTTATCCAATATTATGTTTTTTATTATATTTAAAATAACTAAATAATAATAATACTAAAATTACATTATTTTTTTGATAATTCTATTATATTTAATGTTTTTAAAAGCAAAATAAATTAAAAACAAAAAATCTTTTAATGATAAAATATATATATTTTTTTATTATTATATAAAAAATTAAAAATAAATTAAATATTAATTTTTTTTTAATTAAAAAAAATAAAATAAAAATATATTTTTAAATATTTAATATTTTAAATTATCATTAAGTTTAACTTTTTTTGTTAGTTTTATACCAATTATAATAACACACGCTTGTTTTATATTTATATTAAAAATATCAATAAAATTTATTTTAAATCGTTAAATTTTTTACAAATAAAAGCTAATTTATAACTTTATTTTCAAATAAATTAATATTTGCTAATAAATTTGTATTAAGTTCATTTTTGATAACTTATTTTTGATAAATATAAAACAAAAAATTTCAAAAATTTTGATTTTGATTAATATGTGCTTAATAAATAAGACTCATAAAAAAACTTAAATTCAAAGTTTATTAAATGATTTATATCAGCAAATAAAAAATTTAATATTTAAATTATAAAAATCAATAATATTTTTTTTTTATAAATTTATATTAATAATTATATTTTATTAAAAAATTGACATAATTTTTGGGAATATATAATTAGTTTAAAAATATTTTATCTAGTTTTATTAAATGAAATTTTACTTAAGTTGATATTTATATTAAAAAAAAAATTTTATTTTTATTTAAGCAGATTCGCCATCTGTCTGTTCTTAAATGTATTTATTTTTTTTAAAGACAATATTTATTTAAGTTTATATAAAAGATTTTAAAAAAGAATTATTAATAATTTTGATAATTAAAAACAAAGGATTTTTTAAAAAAAAAATTTGTAATTATAAAACTTGAGAGTTTGAAAAAAAATTTAATAATTAAATTTTACATTAGTTATTCGTGTAATAATTTATTTTTTATAATAAAACTTTTAATTTTGTTAATTGAAATTGAAATTGAAATTGAAATTGAAATTTAAAATTTTTTGTAAATTTATCAGAAAAAAAGATTATTAAATAAATTTTTAAAAAACAAATTATAATCGTTAAAGAAAATATTATATATTGTTTAAATATAATTTCAAGTTTAAAGTTGTAAATTATTTAATTTAAAATGTTAAATAAAAAATGAGATAACTTAAATTTAAGTTTAAATAGAAATAATATCAAATAATCGGTATAAAATAAAAAAAGATTTAAACATAGAAATCTTACTTTATGTATAAATGATAAATTTCAACACGAATTTTTAATCACAACGACTCAAGCGTATTGTAAAGCTAACTCAAAAAATAATTTTTGGAAATATAACGAAAAATCTTGATTTGATGAAAATAGATAGAATTGTTGACAAGAAAAAAATCTTTAAGTTCTAATTCTAAAAAAAAAAATAAAAAAAAATAAAAATAGAGATCAAGATCATTGTCATTTTTTGTAGTGATTAAAAAAGCATTGAACATCTATTGAGATATTATAATACACTGAATGATATTAAAGGGATATAAATTTTGATAAAAATTAAAGTAAAAATTGGTTAAATTAATTATCATATTGATAATATGTTTCTATTAAATTGTTTAACACTTTTTATATTTTTAACTTTAATTTACATCCCTTTTAATATGAAAAATGAACGTTAATATATAAAAAAAAAAAAAACATAAAATTTAAATGTACAAATAGGCAAATTAATAAAAATTTGTTTTAAAAATATTTTTTTATTATAGGTACCTGTATTAACAAATTTAGAGTAAATTTACATAAATACATTTTACATACATAATATAGTTAATTATAAAAAAAAAAAATTCAGTATTTACATTTTTTTTATTTGATAGAATTTAAATAATAAAAAAATAATACATTATGATGTCAATTTCTGGTAGATATTTGTTTACTAAACTAGGCTATGACTCAGTGCGTTCAAGTAGAAGCACAAGGCCCCTAAGATTACAAAATATTTACTGAATTTAAGTGACGACTCAAACAGAAAATCCACAAAATTATAAACATTTACATCAATTATTCATTTGTAAAAGATAATTTTAAAATTTCCTTACTTTATTTAATTTTTAGTGCTAAGTTAGAATCTAATAATAAATAATAAATCTAGATAACTCTAAGATAAAATATAAAGATTTTAGTGTCAAATAATCAACACATTGTTTAGGAAACTTAAGAAAACCAGAACATTTGATTATTACATGATGCGATGATTTGTCATTTTGACAAGTTCAAAATTTCTCAGGAACAAATAAAAAGAAAATAAATAGACCTGATTATGTAAATAATAGTTTAGTTGTTGTATTAGACTTTTCTTGGCTTAACAAATGGTAGTCAGCAAAGTCTTTAATCATTAAGATAGTTGTGTGAATTTATTTTAATTGGTGCGTTACCTTAATTTAAAAATCTACATAAATATTATGCTTTATTTAATATCTTATTCAAAAAGTTAAAAAATCTAATCAAATGAAAAATAAAAGATTTTGTAAAAAATTAAAATTCTTTATAATTTTAAAATTTCAAATAATTTATTAAATAAATTATTTTAAATGAATTTAAAAAATTAATACTCTAATAGTTTATTGATGACATAAAAATTGGAAATATTAATTTAAATAAAAAATTTAATACATTTAATAAAAACATGTTTAGATTTTTTTATCATGTATTTTTTGTAAATTTAAAAAAAAAAATTAATTATTTATTAATGATTTAAAATCTTCTAGTTTTTTTTAAGTAATTTATTTTCATTAATAACAATAATTTATGTTTATTATCAAAAAAAAAATTATTTTTAAAACATATTTTTTAACATTAAATATATCATTTTTTTAAACATTAACTAGATTAACTAAATCACGAAATTGAAATATTAATAAATAATATTAAAATAATATTTTTTTTTAATCATCAAAATTTTTATTAAATTTAATAGATAATAACTAGATATTGATTTTTATTAAAATTTAATTAAATATATAGAAAATAAATGAAAAAAAAATATATTAGTTTTAAAATTAAAAAAATTGAATATATAAAACTACCTTTGATACATTATAAAATAAAATTTTTAAAATTATATTTTAAAGTATTTTAATATTTAATTTTTTTTTTTAAACAATTAATTCAAAGTCAAAATTCAGAAAAACAAATAGTTTATATTATCTAAAAATAAAAAATATTTACAAAAATATATAATTATATATTTTTAATTTACATACTTATTATAGATATTTTTTTTTTTAAACATTAATAATAAATATTATAATATTTTGTTTTATTTTACAATTATGATTACATTATATTATTTTTGTGATTTAACAATTGCTTTACATTTAATTAAAAACAATTTAATTTTTAATTAATGTTAATGTCATTTACAAATATATTTTTAAATACTTTGATAAAATATGTAAAAAGTTTTAAAATAAAACTTATTAATTAATGAATGAATGAATAAAGTTAAATTTTCATAAAAAATAAATTTATAACTAAATAAATTTAAAACAATATTTCCTTATCTTAAAGAAATTAAAAATAATTATCTTCGAATTTCAGGCCATTGTTTTTTAAACTCATTTTGCTCTTTAATATCTTCAAGCATCTCTTTTCTATGTAAAATAATAATAATTAGTACAAGTAAAACACATATACCAGATAAAGTATAGAGTGTTTTATAAATTATATCACTTGGTGTTAAAAACAATTGTAATTTCCATTTATCTGGATCATCAATAGGATTTGGAATAACTACTATTTGTGAATCCGGTATAATCTGATCAACTGTTTTTTGTAATATTAAATTATTTCTTTTTGGAATTGTTACACTCAATTTTTCTATGTAATTTGCATATAAACCAAGCCCAAAAATAGTATAAGGCATTTCCAAAGCAAAATTAGCACTTTGGGACATTTGACCACCACAACTTTTCATAATATTATTGCGTGCGTTCATTAAATGATAACATACCATCGGACCAGGATTATTTGTACCATATGGTACACGATAGGCTTCACCTGTTACTTCTAAAATAAAAAATTAAATTAGTTAATTAAATTATATTTATATAATAAATTACTTTTTTCAAAACATGTCCCATCTGTACAAAGACCACTTGTTACTAAAATTTTAACAAAATTAACATCAGTATATTCATTTAAAGTTAAGGATCTTAACTCAAATTCATTATTTGATTTAATATTTTTTGAAGGATTAACTTTAGAATTAACAATAATGTCTACAACACCATCTTCATATAAATCAAAAAATGCTGCAATTAAAGGTTGAATACCATCTGTTCCATTTAATATAGATATTTCAAAAGTAATATTCAAATTATTGTCTGATTTTTTGTTATTAAAAAGCACAACATGCGTTTTTTTAGTTTTTTTATGTTTCATTAGGGCCATCAAATCAGTGAATCCATTTTCATTAACATAACCATGTTTCAATTTAACTGGGAATTTTAAATCATTCCCTGTTTCTTCAAAATAATATTCTTCATCACCAACTTTAATCTCGTCAACAAGAGATATCCATTTTTCGGATGAAATATCATAAGTTAAAATAGAACATGGAGGTTTTCCTTTGTTATCACAAACAGGAATAAGATGATCAATTGATTCATCACCATTTATATCACAAAATGTAGATGCTCCAATAAATTGTTTATTTTTAGGATTTTCTAAATTTTTTTTCTTTTTAAATCCATCATTTCCAGCATAAAAATAAAACATTTTTTGGCCTAAAAAATAATGAAATTATATAAAAAGTTAAAGTTTAATTTAAAAATGTACCTTCAATAAAAATATCTGCAATTCGATCGCCATTAAGATCAATAAAAGCATTAGAATTTGGATCTTTGGAAGATCCTAATTCTTTAAAACTTTGAAAAGGTATTCTATTAAATTTATCCTTATCGCCAAGCCAAATGTAATAATTATTGTCTTCATCTTGAGCTAGCAAATCTGAAACCATATCTCCATTATAATCAAGCAATAAAGGATGATTTCTAACTGTAGCAAAATTTGCCTTTTTTTTACTAAGATCTTGATCTATTTTATTTTTGTGTCCTTTCAAAAATCTCAAATCATAAAGATTTTTGCCAATATTGACTATTACAACAACATCCATTATAGCATCACCATCAAAATCACTTGGTATTATACCAGCAATTTGTTCACTTTTATCTTTTAGACATACTTGATATGATTTGACATTTAAATCGAAAATCTAGATAAACGTTATTAGACAATTTTATAAAAAATTTTAATTTCTAACCTTATCGTCATGTTCTGTTTTGTCTGGCAATTGTTTAGCTATATTCATGCAAAAAGAAGAATTTTCAATAAGGAATATATCTGTAAATTTATCCGAATTAAAATCTCCAAATGCAGCAATAATAGCATTAATATCTTCAAATGGTCGTTGTTTAACTTCATTACATTTAATATTTGGTAATAATAATAAAGAAATTATGATAGAAAAAACAAAAATTTGGCGCATTTTGAATAATTAAGGCTGAATTTTTCATTAAAACTAGATTATCAATAATTTTTTATATAAACTTCTCATTCAAAACAATCGTATTTTACTTTCTTTTTTTTTTATCACAAATAGAGTTAGAATATATAAATAACGTGAGAATAAGACTTAAGATTATTGATTAACAATGAAATTGATTTACATTAACAACTTATGTAATTGAAACATTTTTTAAATTCACTTCAAAGTTTAAATAAAATATTTTAATTAAATTTTTTTAATATTCGTTAATTTACTAAGGCACAATCAAATAAGAGAAAATAAATTGGCTTGATACAGAGCTATTAATTCAAAGTTTGTTTAAAAGCAAATGAAACAAAAAATGATTTAAAACTAAAAAAAAAAGATGAAAAATTAAAAAAAAACAAACCAATTAACAAATTTAAAAACATCATAAACACGAATACTAAAAGTTGGTAGTAAAATAAATAAACAAACCTTAATATAACAATAGGTGGAGCATGCGCAACATATAATTTATTATGGCATTACTTACGATCTGAACTCGGTAATAAATATATGTAATTGGTTTGTAAAGTATTTTTTATTTTTGATTCATATTCAAATTTACAAATTATATGATTAATTTAAGGTCTTTTTTAATTCGACAATTTTCGGATATTGGTCATGAACATATAAAAAAGTCTCCCATAAAATTTCAACGAGTTTCTCATTGCTTGTTTCATCTAGTTCCATGTAATTGCTCACTTTAGGATTGAACCTAAAAAAAGAAACTCCAATATCATCACACCAAGATTCTGCTCGTTTAACAACTTGTCCATCTGCTTGAGTAGCCTAAATTTAAAATACAAATATTCAACAACATTAGCCAGCAACTCAAATTTTAAAGTACAAACCTGTTCTATAAGTAATTTTATCAAATTCTTATACACTTCTAAAAATTTAAATAAATTTACATCGGATAGCTCAAATGGTTCTGGCGATGATATTGAAGTTCCCAATGAAACGATTGAAGAAATTTTATAAATATTTTTATGCAATTTGTGTTTTTTGTAGGCTTTGTTCAGTTGATTTATTTCAGTTAAAACATCTATAGTAGGATTATTTGAAATCAATCCTCCATCTATTAAATTATTGTGTGGCTTGAAATAAGTGGGTGCTGCTGATGTAGATCTTGCTACTTGCCAAATTAAATAGTCCTCATAACAAGGAACTGTTGGATCTTTTAACACATCATTAGGTGATGGATAATTTCTGAAAAGTTTTAATGTAACTGGAAAGAAATTAATATCCACAGCAGGAATCAAAATTTTCGTATCTTTAATATCAGATAATTTAGTTTCTTTACCAAATTCTTTTTTAAAAATTTCTTCTAACATATTAGAATCATAAGGTTTTTTTCCAGAAAAAACTTTATCTTTAATTCTAAAATAAATTTGTCTACACTTTTTTGCAGGTAAGCCTAGAGCAAAAGCTAATGCACAAATTCCTCCTGTTGAAGTTCCAGAAATAAAATTAAAAATTTCATTTGTTTTTTTATTAAATAATTTCTCAAAGTAAATTAACATTTGTATCAATACTAAACCCTTAATTCCTCCACCATCTAAACATAAAATATCAAGCTTTTTCTTAATTGAAGTTTTATTGGAACTATTATTTTCAAATTGTTTTTCAAAAATAACATTATAATTGTAAATATTTGTATTAAGAAAATTATTTTTAGAGCAGTTAGTTAATAAAAATTCGACTGGATCACCTTGACCATCACAAATAGTTAAATCTGAACAAAATATAATTAATGCTTTAACAATTAAGATTCTTTCTTTTTTTATCGCCACATGTAGAGGAGTATCCCCTTGTAAATTTTTAATATTTACATCTGCTCCATTAATTAAAAGACTAATTACAATTTCAAAATCTCCATCTCTTGAATGTACATGCAATGGAGTGTCCTCATTAAAATCCATTGAATCTATGTTAAATTTTAGATCAATTGATTTTTGAATACATTCAGTGGTTTTACTCCAATGAAAAGGTGTGCCTCCTTTTTTTAAATTTTTAGTATTAATAATATCAATGATAGAAATTAATTCATTAATTGGAATTATACTTTGCATGGTTTCAAACTCTTTTTCTTTTTCAACTGAACATGCACCTGATAATAAGGCGCCATTTCTAAGAAACTCTTTAACGCCTTCAACGTCTTCTCTTTGACAAGATATATAAATAGGACTTATTTCTTTATTATTGCGTTTATTAATTAATTCGTTAATTTTTTTCTTTCTTTCCAAATAAATACTATCATCTTCTAAATTATTTGATTCTTTAACCGAATCAGCCATACTACTTATAATTTGAATTATAACTTTGGATTTCATAGCAGCTAAATGAAATATGTTTTCTAGATTGCTAGATACGCAATCAATACAAGCATCTACTAAAAAATCATATTTGATTAATTCTTTTAAAATTGGGATATTTTCATTTATAACTGCTAAATGAATAGGCGAATATTTGGTAGAAGGACAAACCATATCCAAATTTCGATATTTATTCAAATTGGGGCTTTTTGTAAAAAAATCAATTATATTAAGGCTGGTACAAATGTGAATTATATTTTGATTTGGGTAACAGATTATATATTTAGTTATGTCAGTAATTGTCTGAAGTGTTAAAACATTATAACAAACATTATTTAGCACACTTAATTTATTATAAAAAATTCCAAAATAATATTCACTCTGTTCTAATGAAATAAATCTGTAAAGGCTAATTTGAAAAATAATAAAAATTATTTTAATTTAAAAATTTGGACATTTGTTAAAATACCTAAAGGCAGTTTGATTTTTTAAAGTGGGTGTATTAGTGATTAAAACTATTTCATATTTGATACATTCATTGACCAATTCATCTGGCAATAAAAACAAAAATAATCCATTATCACGTCTAAGGGGCTGGTAATCCTTATATTTTTTTGGATCACAAGATATTACGGTAAAAGGGTTTCTAAATAAATTGATATTGCCAGCAATAATTGAAGTGATTTTATTAAAAATTTGAGACATTTTGTCTCTTTCTTTAAGCTGAGCAAAATTAAAACACACAATAGCAATGTTTACAGTGGTTTAAGAAATTTAAACTAAATTTAAAATATTTTTACTGATAAGCTATCTATTTACATTAAATTATTATTTACTAAAAAAAGATGTCGTCTCAATCGTCACACTGTTTTACCTGTTTTTAACATTTTAATTTTCTTAACTAAAAAATTTTAAACATATTTTACAACTAAGGCATTTTTGTCGTTGGTAGTCTGCAATTCTAATTTGACTGGACATTTCAAAACGTAGCTCAGTATTTCCTCAGTGTAGCCAATTAGAAAATACATTTTCCTCACATGAAGATTCCGCAAAACAATTCCACCAATTATGATCATGTTAGCTCTTCGTTTGATAATTAACTCAGATAAAAACAGATTGTGCCAAGTGCCGAAGATAAACTTTCTAATAAATACATCTTCTACTAAACACTTGTTTTTGTCTTTGCCTTCAAAAACATTGGACGTGTTCCACGAATTCCAAGCTTTTCGCACTCCGATTAGATGAGGCTTCATCGAACTTTCCAGTGTCAGTGGATTGGAGCGATCCCGAGTGATTTTAAATCTACCTGCCTGACGATTTTTGGCCAAACATGATGTGGTTGAAATACAACGATCACTCTGAATCAATAATCTAGTTTGCAAAGTTAAACTTGAATTTGCCACTCTATTCATTTTCTCTCTTAAAAGTCCGATTTCACTTCGCAAACCATCAATTCGAGCCTAATACATGTTTGTTATTAATTAAGCAATCTAATCGTCAATATTTAATATTAAGTACCACTTTTAATAATTCAATTAAATGTCCCTAAATTGCATTCACAACCTTGTTGAAAAGCATTTAAACATATTGCGAGCAAAATATGTACTAAACATAGTATATTCTTTGAGTTAGCACGCTTACAAAAGGCGCTAAGTTTGAAATTGTACATTAAAAATTGTCAGTGATTTAGATTTAGGAAACTTGTCAGTTAAAAACCTTTTGAATAATACTAATTTAGCAATTTGGCTTGAGCATTCTATCTTTTATTAAGAAAACTATGCTTCAAAATTGAGAAAATATTTAAAAAAATTTTTTAATAATTTCATTAACTTTATATATTTTATTGATATAAAATAAATAAACTTGACCAAACCTCAATTTAGATTTTTGATTACACATTTTTATATTACACAAAAATTTTATATTACACAAAAATTTTATATTACACAAAAATTTTATATCGCACAAAAACACTGCACACCAATTCTAAAATATTTAAAAAAAAAATCAACCTTTGAACAAGGCAATTTATAGTTGAGCTAAAAAATGTAGAAAAATACGTTTAATAGCATGGTCTAGAGCAGAAAATTTACAATGGTTTGCTTAACTAGACAACAAAAAACTAATTATTTAATTAAAAAAAATTATGTGGATAGTTTGTAAAATAAATATTATATTTATTCAGGTCATATGTTAAAATTTAGTTGAGTTCAAATTTTATCTTTTTTTAAAATAATAAGAAAAAATAATAAGAGTTTTAAATTTATATATTACTTAAATTTAATAATATATAATTATTTTTAAAATTTTATAAATTTTTGATATTTTGATTTTTCGTATTTATATTTAATACAAAAAATAAAAACGCCAATTTTCTTACAATTTTCTTATGGCACATGGCATTAGGCCAAAAAAATTATTTAAAATGTTAAAAACGGAGCTTTTTTTTTAAATAAACTTTTAAACTATTTTAACTATTGTAATTAAGAAAAATCATTCTTTATAGCTAATTATTAATCATTTTGTACGTTTACCAGAATAATTGAATTTCTTTCAACATTTTAGGACATAATATGCGTGAAATTGAAACCTTATGATTTAAAAACTTAAATTTTGTCTTATATTTTATACTAAATATGTGATTTATAGTTAATATTAATGAAAATTATATGGAAAAAGATTGATTTTGTTCAAGGCAATAATTTTTAATTTATTTAAATTATTTATTATTTTAATTAAATTAATAGCAATTGATGATAAAATTGAATTTATGAATTGAGTTTTAAATTTGTGTTGAAAAAAATAATTAATACAAATAGCTGTGTAAATTAGTTTTTTTCAATATGAAATAATAAAAAAAAATTGATTGATGAACTTGAATTTTTAGTTTGAAGAGTTAAAAATTATAAATTAAAATATTTAAACTTTGTTTTTAAATTAATTTAATTTGCTTTTATTGTTTAAAATATATTCTTTAAAAATGAATAGTATAGTATATAAATTCGTGAGGGCTAAATATTAAAGCATTTTTGCAGTTTTTGAGTTTGATTAATAAATTAGAGAGAAAATTTTGTGCTTTGAGTTTAAAAAATAATTAAAAATATTTGAGAGTAAAACTTGAGAGAAAAGAAATAATAATTTGAAATTGAATTAATGCTAATGTTTACCTGTTGATACGTTTGGTTTTACTATTAATGAATTTTTAGCCATTTTTAACACGTTTAATTGGATAAAAAAATTTTTATAGCCTATTAATTAAATAGAAAGTGGTAATAAAATGTTTAATCTAATCGATGAGACAAAAACAAATAGAGTTTAGATAGATTTCAAGCGTTTCACTGAAAACTAATAGGTTTGTGTAAATAGGTGATTATACGAATTTGATTAAAAATTGGTGAGTTTTTGAATAAATTGCGCCTTTATTGAGCGTTAAAGCAAATTTAGTCATTATAGTGCCATCTGTTTAGATGGAAAAGTGAAGAAAAGAAAGCATAGTGGAGAAAGAAAAAGTAGGAAGATGAGAAATGAGAAAATGGGAAATAAGAAATGGCAAATAAGAAATGGGAAATAAGAAAGGAGCAGAAAAATAAGAAAACTAAATAGATGGAAGCGAGAAGATACCAGTTGCACGAAGAGTGAGCCTGAATCACATGCCAGCAGGCGCATGCGCACTCAAACTGCTAACTCATGTGTTAGCCTTGTTGGCAAACGGGTGTGTCTGCATGTGGCGCCATCTAGGAGAGAGCAAGATGTAGATGAGTCCAGGGCCGCAGCACCTTGAGCAAGCCCGAACAAGGTGCAAAGCGGACCAAGGTGAAGGGGGCAGATGGAAGAGGGACGAGAAAGATGGCAAGAATAAGAAGATGAGGAAAGAAGAGCAAGAACAGCAAGTGCACGCATCCACATATATACTCACAATATATAGCCAGTGTTGCCATATGCCGACTCAATGTATATGTGAGTGTTGCGGTGTACAACTGCTTATTTCAACTCAGCATTAGTGGAGCCGCATCTGTGCAAGTGTCAAATCAGCCAGGAATCGAGTCAAAAAAGTAATAATTCAATATTAATTCTGAACAAACCGGAAATTATGACAATTGTGAGAAAGTAACAAGCAGCCGCCGTCACTGAAGCCATCATCAGGAAGCCACCATGGCCAAAGACACCATGAGTAAAGACACCATGAGTGAACACACTATGAGTGAGGACACCATGAGTGAGGACACCATGAGTGAGGACACCATGAGTGAGGACACCATGAGTGAGAACACCATAAGTGAACACACCATGAGTGAACACACCATGAGTGAAGCCACTGTAAATAAGTGCAGATGCTTTCAGACCAGACTTTGTCTGCTCTCTTAGGCCTGTGCAAGTGGCAAGCTTTTCACTTCTTCATCTTAGTCTTGTTTGTTTGCCCTGCTAGTCTATCTTGTCCCTGTGTTTTCACCTTGTGTCTTGTCCCTGTGTCCAGTTGCTGTGATGTTCTGTTCAATATAGTTCCGTCTCGATACAGGTGTGGGCTGTGCTGCTCAAACGGACCGGCTCGACCGACCACACTCATCCTTCTTGCTTTATGCTTGCGTGTATTTGCCACTTTACCGCACAATCCTATCTATTGCCATTTTCATCACTGTTCATTACTTAACATACTTCTCAACATTTTCTTTTGGGCTAAATTAAGTGTTGTTTTGTGTGTTGTTTTGTGTGTTGTTTTGTGTGTTGTTTTGTGTGTTGTTTTGTGTGTTGTCTTATTTGTTGTCTCATTTGTTGTCTCATTTGTTGTCTCATTTGTTGTCTCATTTGTTGTCTCATTTGTTGTCTCATTTATTGTATCATTTGTTGTCTCATTTGTTGTCTTATTTGTTGTCTTATTTGTCGTCTTATTTGTTCTCTTATTACCATATTTAATTTCATATTTGTTGTTCCTAATTTAGGTTAACTTCAATTTCTCTTAAATCTTGCCCTATTATCTTCTTAAATCTTATGTGTTGTCTTCTACGTCACTTTATACGTTGTTTTATACGTTGTCTTAATCTTACAATGTTAGTTAACAATGTTATCCTAGAATCTTGTTCTACAGTTGTAGGACACCACAATATTTACTTACCATCTTGTCTTAATGCCATTTTATAATGCTTTAATATAATGTTGCCCTGTCAATTGCCTCATTTCTTGTATCATTCGCAGTCTCATTTTCTTACAAGTCTTATTCATATGTCTTTTAAATAAATGCTTCAATCAAATAAGTAATTGGTGAAAAATATCTTTTTTTACTCTTATTTCTTCTTTATTCCTCACATTTAATCACTTTTCAATTAGTGGTTAATGTTTTAATAAACGATTGGCTTTCAACATGGCTAATTTTATTCACATTCTTTCTCATCTTTTAACCACTTTCATCTTTTCTCATTCTTTTAGCTTTTCTTTTAATTTATTCAATATTCAAGTTTGTGATTTAAAAATAAAAAATTAATTTTAAAATTATGTTCTAGTTAAAAACCTTCTATTAGGAATTCAAAAGTCAAAAATAAGTTGGTTTAAAATTTGTTTTTTTTTGTGTTTTTGTTTTAAAAGTGAAAAGATGCATTTTAATAAAATTTTTCTATTTTTAACCCATTAACCAAAATCGATAAAAAGACTACTAAATCAAGAAAGTGAAAGAGAAAGTGGTTATAAAGTGAAAAATAATTTCAATTTAAGTGAAGCAAAATAAAATTGAATTAAAAGATGTCAAATAATGAGAAAGATTAAGATAATAGTGAAAAAAAACAATTATAACTTTTTTAAAAGCAATCAAACATTTTTGAGCTGTTTTCTAAAGAAATCACTCAAGTTTGAACCTGCCGCTAATTATACTTGTAAATTATTTGTAAATTATTTGTAAACTATTTGTAAACTATTTGCAAACCTAGAATTTGTTTATTTATTTTTTCAACTGTTTCACTTTGTGGTGATTGTTTTTCTTATTTTTGAACCTGGTTTTATTAAAAGTGTGTCTGAATGTGTTTCATTTAATAATTTGTTTAGCATTTGAGAAATCGTTTGGGCATTTGTTTGGGCATTTATTTGGGCATTTATTTAATTGCGCCTTAAAAAAGTGTTAAATTTCAAGAAAAAAAATGCTCATTGTTTAGGTTGGAACACTTATTAATAGTAAATAGAAACCTATTATTATAATGTGTTATTATTTAATTCAATGTAATCTTTGATTGGCTACAATTTAGGCTTTCACTTTTTGCTTTACCTTTTTGGTAATGCAAAAAAAAAAAATGTGTTTTGTTTTCACTAATTATGCTTGCGAGTCGCTTAATAGTTTGTTTATCTGATAAGTTTTACAGAAATTATCAAGTTTACTATTTGGTCTTCCAATAATTATTTTTCTTGTATTTAAGGTTTCCCAATTAAATTTGTGCAATGTTTTTGTGGGACTACTTCACCAGCATCTTATCCTCATTAGGCTTGTATAAAAAGAGTGGTAAACTCTTGTTTCTTGGATTGGACAATGCCGGCAAAACCACTTTGCTTCATATGCTCAAAGATGACAAAATGGCTCAACACGTTCCAACCTTGCATCCTAGTAAGCTTGTTTCTAAAATGTTTTTAAATTGTACTTATAATAATTTTTTTTATTTAGCATCTGAGGAGCTTTCCATTGGCAACATTAGGTTCACAACTTTTGATCTAGGTGGACATCATCAAGCAAGAAGAGTTTGGCGTAATTATTTTCCAGCAGTTGATGCCATTGTTTTCCTTATTGACGCTTATGATAGAGAAAGATTTATTGAATCCAAAATTGAACTTGATGTAAAAAACTGATTATTTTAATTTCTCACTATTTTTGTAATCTTATTTTGTTTAAATTAATTTAGAGTTTGCTTACTGATGAACAATTGGCAAACTGTCCAGTTTTGATACTTGGCAACAAAATTGATAAACCAGGTGCAGCAAGCGAAGAAGAAATTCGTGCATTTTTTAATTTGCATGGACAAACCACTGGCAAGGTACAATTATCATATACTAATTATTTAATTAACCTTTATTAATTTTTTTTTCTTAAAGGGAAAAGCTCCAAGCAATCAACTAGTAGGACGACCATTGGAACTTTTCATGTGCTCTGTGCTTAAAAAGCATGGTTACGGCGAAGCATTTAGATGGGTTGCACAATTTATTTAGGTCGAAATTTGTTCACTTCTAATTAAACTGCTGCATTAATCATTTAAAACATCATTAAATTAGAGATTTGCGCAACATAAATAATTAATAAAAAGAAAATATATATATTACGATTTAAGTCTCACATGTTTTGTAAATTGCAGATTTTTTATCAACTCAATGGTATATTTTTGTCATAATATATTATTTAGGTAAAGTTGTAAAAATAAAATTAAATAAAATACAAATCACAATTTTAGATTTAGACTAAAAGAAACTTTCTCTTTTGTCTTTTCATCTAAAATTGTCTTCAACTTAGCCAATCGTTTTTACTTTGTTTCTTTATTAATCCAAACAATATATTGACCTATGTAAAATTAAACATTAAGCTTTGCAATGCATTTAAAGCTTTTGCATTTATAAGTTAAATATAAAGATTTTTTTGATTATAAAATAATTTAAATATGTGTATAAAAAAATGCTAATTTATAACGATTATGAAATGATCATTTACAAAAAAATTGATAATAAGTTGAATAATATTTTAAAAAATACATTTTCAACTTAAAAATTTTAAATATATTATACAATTTTAGGCATTTTAACTTTTTTTTTGTAAGACTAATATTTCTAAATTTTAAATAATAATTTTTAAATTTGATTCTTTTTTCATCTTGGCTTGATTATCTCCAAAAAAAATTGCAAAATTACTTTGTGTGCAATTGTCGAGTCGAGCAATAGTTGAATTTTTATGTATATTTTTTATTTGGTTCAAAGTAAAAATTTATTTAACTTTATTTGTATTCTAAATTTAATAATTTAACTTAAACTTAATTTGCATAATTCAACCAAATTCCAGATATATTAACCTTACAAACTGGATATTCAATTGCATATTACACTGACTTGAATATGTTTTATAATGAGTGTGTATACTAAGGTATACAAATTTGTTTACCTAAATGTTTAATATATTTTTTTGTTAAATTTCTTTTAAATGCTTTCATTTAATAAAACTTGAGAAAATTTAAATTATTCTTAATTTAGAATTTAGAGTTATATTAAAGGTGAATTGCCTTGCAATTTGGCTGTAACTTATTAAACATAGGTTACATGAATGTGCATAATAAAATAACATTAATTAATTTTTTTTAAATTAATTTAAAATAAATTAATTTGTTAAATTAAAATGCAGTTTGTATATAATTTAGCTTTTACGATGGTCAATAAAAATTGATAAAATATTAATTGTCTTTTTTTATTTTTTTTGTTTGTTTTAAATGATTATTATTAGTTTCTTTATAATCTTTGCCGTTGCAAATTGTTCCATTTTTAATAAAACCATTTTGACCATCATTTAAAACAGATTGCTTTCCGTTACACATATTTAGTAAATTTTGGCATTTAGAAGATGGTTTACGATCTTTTTTGTTATAAGCTTTGTCATAAAAATTGGAAAATAAAAACCAGAATAAAACTCCATGCACTCCAATCCACAAAGCAAATATTTTAGGAAAATTGCAATCATTTACAACTAATAATTGAAATGCATGCATAAAAATCATGACAAATTGAACCATTTGAAATACAGTCAAGTATTTTTTCCACCAAAGGTACTTTTGAACTTGAGGACCACAAGCTGCTAATCCATAATAAGTATACATGATTACATGAATAAAACTATTCACATAACCAAAAAACGTAGCGTGGCCACCTGTTTGTGGAAAAAAATAATTAAAAAACAATCGTAATACATTAAAAAGTTTTTACCTGGCACAAATTTCATCCCCCACCAAACGCTAAACGGTAAAACACCATGATGAATTACATGTAAATTGGAAATGTGACTAGATTTCTTTCTTAAAACGAAAAATATTGTGTCAATAAATTCGACAAATTTAACCAGAAAATACAAATATGATGTTTTCGCTACAATGACTGCTTCAGGATTATTTGAATAGTCCACAGGTTGACAAGTGTATGAATAACCATTAAACCAAGCGTATACACTAAAATAATACACAATGATTGCACTGATAATAACCATAAAAAAATTGTACATAATCATTAAATAACGAATATTAAAAGGTTCACGATTTTTCATCAAATATGGTCCCAATATTTTTACTACAAATACATAAACCAAACAAATAGTTAAAGTCGGCAGTGGACTGCCCATTAATGGCCAGTCTTTAACTCTTTGATCAGATTTGGTCATTAATAAATTGTATTTGTCAATCGTTAATTGCAAAAATTGAGCCATTTTGTATTATATTTAAAATTATAAAAATTCAATATTAATAAATTAATCAAATAAAAAAAAAACAACTAAAAATTGTAAGTTTAATTCAATTTATAAAAGCTAACACTACACAATAAAAAGTAGAATTAATCAAAAATAATTTTCCCTTATAATCACAATGCCGCTGGCTTATCAATTAATCAGTAAACCAATATAATTACTGTTTCTACGTATGTAATCCAAATTTGATTAATTAAAAAATACTTTAATTGATTAATATTTGATTGCAGATGGACAAACAAAAGAACAATTAAATCAGTTTGAGTAAAATGGCCAATATTTAAAAATAAACTTTAAAAAAAACAATTTAAACGTTGTTCATTTTAAATTTATATTGAATCATGTTTAATTTGATTTTTTTTTTAAATTAACTTGAATTAAATTTCCAATTTTATCAACTTTTGATCAATTAATTACTAAAAAAAAGACGTGATTTACTTTAGAAAAAATTATCATTCCAAAATGCTTTTATGCAAATTGCCTTGGCTCGGAATGAAGAGGAAATAATAAAAATTATGCAATAAAATCTTAAGTTGAGACTAAATTTACTGTGCATTAGTAATTAATTGTATTAACCAATGGTAAATAAAAATTTCTAGACAAAAAGAAAAAAGATTAATTGTGAAATTTGTGGTAAATAAGTGAAAAATAGTTATTGAAAATAGTTACTAAAAATGATTGTTAAAAGTAATTGAGAGAAGATTGAAAAACGAAAGAATAAAAAACAATTATGTAAATAAACTAAGCAAATCTAAAGTTTTAAAATATTTGAAAATTAATTTTAAAGATAAATTAAGCATTGTTTTAGACTTTGACCAGGTGAAATAAACGTACCTAGAAGGAACTATAAATTAAACTTATAAAACTGACTAAAGTCTATTTAAAAAAAAGTATTATATTTATCTGTTCATCTATTATTATGAACCTGATTGAATGTGCTACTGCCACGTTTGGTATTTAACCATGTTTAATGTAGCAGCTGTGTTTTTTTGCTCAAAAATTTAGCATTAGTAAATAAGTTACATTTTTCATACAACATATCACCAAACAATTTCACAAACAGCAAAAATTGGCGTGTTAGAGCTTAATTAATCATAAATAAGCGATTAAGTGAACATCTAGCGAAGTAGTTTGTGCAATATTTTCAAGTGTGAAAATACAGTAACCCTTTGATAGCAAAGTAAATACAATGTCCTATGCTAAGGTTTGCAATCTGAGTCAAAATTGAATGCTAAAGCGGGTGTACAAACCAAGTTAAGAATGTGAAAAAAGTAGTGAAAGTGGTGAAAGTGGTGAAAGTGGTGAAAGTGGTGAAAGTGGTGAAAGTGGTGAAAGTAGTAAAAGTAAAGAAAGTAAAGAAAGTAAAGAAAGTAAAGAAAGTAAAGAAAGTAAAGAAAATAAAGAAAGTAAAGAAAGTAAAGAAAGTAAAGAAAGTAAAGAAAGTAAAGAAAGTAAAGAAAGTAAAGAAAGTAAAGAAAGTAAAGAAAGTAAAGAAAGTAAAGAAAATAAAGAAAGTAAAGAAAGTAAAGAAAGTAAAGAAAGTAAAGAAAGTAAAGAAAGTAAAGAAAGTAAAGAAAGTAAAGAAAGTAAAGAAAGTAAAGAAAGTAAAAAAAGTAAAGAAATTTAAGAAACTTAAGAAAATAAAAAAAGTAAAAAAAGTAAAGAAATTTAAGAAACTTAAGAAAATAAAAAAAGTAAAGAAAGTTAGTAAAAAAAGAATCTAAAAATGCACACTTCACACCTTTTGACCAGAATATGCAAGATCTTGCAAAAACGAGAATGTAAAAAAGTTTAAGAAATACACTTACCCTTTAATTGTTCGTTTAATTTGATCATCAACTAGTTACTGATCTACTACTTTTAATAGTTAACCATTTGATCGCCAATTAACTTGGCTAACAATCCTGCACCGGTTTTGTTCGGTTGAATGAGTTGAGCGAGTTTCTCAATCAAAAATGTCAAAATCAATAAGACGCTTGTTTAGCAAAAATTAATGAAAAAATGATTCAATGTACATTTGCCGTATTGAAAATGCTTCTGACTTGGAACTGGCAAATATTCTACTAAAATTTAAATTAATTGCAACTGTTTTACAAAAGTGTTCTCCCTCTCACTTTCGTTGCTCTTTCTCTCTCTTTTTCTGTCACTTTCAATTCTCTCAATTCTTTCCTCTTTCTCTTTCGCTTTTTCCAAACTAAACTGAAGTGTTGTGGTTTCTTTTACTTGAATTTTACACGGACAAAATGATGCAGAAATAGACAAAAAAAAATTAAATTAAAAAATTGCTGGTATACGCTTGCATGAGTGAGCTGATCATGTTGGATGACAACTGATGGTTATAATAATAAATAATAACAATCAATGAAGACAAGAGACAAGGGTGAAAAGAGAAGATGACAAATAGTGGATGGTGAAGAACAAATAAGACGACGGATCACAAATTAAGTAGCAATCAAAATGGCACTAAAACTTGACAAAATGTGGGCAGGTGAGCAAATAAGCGGTTGAGTTTAGATCAGCAGATGAACAAGCGACTAAACAGTTTGTATCAATGCTTTTTCTTTTACCTCTTTCGACTACTTTTTCAACCTCCTTAACCTCTCGCGAGCTGTCCCAAGCCTTTCCCAAGCTTTGACGACCCGTTAGCAGCGTTTCTTAACCCTTTCTTAACGTCTCAAGCCGTTCCTCAACCTCGCTCGATCTGCTCTTTCTTTTTTTGGTCCGTCCCTTGCTTGAATGACCTGCATACAGTTGGGCAGGTGGTGCAAACTGACAAGACAAGACAATAGATCAAATGAGTAGACAAATCGAATAAGTAGACAGAGAAATCAAGCGAAAAGAGAGAACATTAAACACAACATGGGTCAAGATCATTTGAAGCAGATTAGGAGAAGCCGGACTAGATTAGGATAATCCGAGCTGAATCAGGATAATCCGGATAGATTAAGGGTAAAAGATGCTTGAATTGACTAAACACTAAGTCTGCAGAAATAGCAAAGCATGAAAAGAAGGTGAAAATCGAAAATGAAAACAGTGCCAGACCGGCGCACTGGCATTCACACGTCGGTTACCATTGTCAACCACCCCACACAAACAAACCAGCACAGAAACTGCAGATGCGTCTTCTTAAGCCGGTCGCACTGTTTAAAGTTCTTTCCCTGTATTTATCCTATTATACGCTCGCCCACAGCAGTTATTAATTATGTTAATATGTTAGTGTTATTATGCTAACTAGTATACTGAGGTACTAAAAAACTAATCTGCCAATATACTAGTGCACTAAAAATCTAATCTACCAACATACTAATGCACTAAAAAACTAATCTATCAATATACTAATCCGCCAGTATGCTAATCCACCTCTATACTAATCCTCCTCTAATACTCATGTTTCATGTCAAACTATTCAAATGTGTACATGCTAAGCTGCAAACATGAGTATGCTTTCTAAATGTGATTTTAAACATACTTTTAAATGTTTTCTAACCGCCTTTTTTAGATTAATTTTCTAACTGTTCAGATGCATTGATCACCTGTATTTGATCACCACAATTGTTTGTCTATCTTATTCGCTTTACAAGCTTGCATTCATCGGTCTAGTGCACTAACTAAATTACTTATCCACGTTTCACTCTCCCTGTCCACCCTATTCCTTAAGATTATTACTTAGGTTCCTCTTTCATTTCTCTTCCTAGTTCTTTGCAAGTTTCAAATTCTTTTCAAAATTCCAACTTAATTTGCTTTTGTTCATTCTTGCACAGGTGCTGTAAAAAAAGTTATAAAAAAATTGCAAAACATTTTCCACGTTTGAAGAACTATTGTAAACAAGCTGTAAAAAGACTACAAAAACTTTCAAAAGCTTACAAACAACTTGTAAAGCAGTTGCAAACACTGTCTGCAGGTGAGATCAGCTGATCATTTTTTAACAATCTCATCTGTCATTTTGGATCAATAATTGACAATTTGTCGCCAAGTCAAAAATTTTCCAACCATTCATCTTTTTTACAATCCATTACCAACATGCACAAATTTAGCCTAATTACTTTTCAGATCCGCTTCATTATCCAAAACAATGTCATATGAATTATAGTGCAAACGGAGTTAAAAATTTACTTTATTTAAATGAGTGCATCATTTTTAAAACAAAATATTCAAACAAACCAAATTAAAAATCAAATTTTAATATTGCAAAGATTTCAAATGTTCAAACATTCTCTTCAAACTAAAAAAATGACCATTGGAAAAGTATTTGCCAAGCAATCATAATTTTCATTGAAACTTCGCACAAGACGCTTAACATACGTTTACAAAGTATTCACGACAGGTTCATAAAGCGTTCTTGACAATACTATCTCTTTCTTTCTCTCAATAAATATTTACAATCAAACTTTAATGACAGGTCACTAGTTCGTCTTAAAACTGATGATGGTTAAGCACTTACATTGTTTTTATATGTTTTGTTACAATTAATTGCACAATTAACTCTTTCGTGAGTTTATCACTGCAAATCTTGCATTTTTAATTAATGTTCATAAGATTTTATTCACTTCTTGACTTTTAATTGCAAATTCTGAATTTTGAAAAATTACAATTTCCAGATTTAAGCTAAGGTTAAGAAGGTTACATTAAGGGCAAGTACATGCTGTGCACTTTAATTTCCAAAATCGCTAATTCTCTATTAAATTATGACATTTACTAAAGTTGTTATCCTGTAGAAGCGATTTTATCCAAAGTCGGATCCAAACTCGCCAATAGCTTCATAATTGAAAAACTTAATTAACAAGTCTTTTAAGAAGAGCTTATTAAGAGCTCGATTTGTGAACATAGCGCAGGTTAAATTGGCTTATAATTAATGTTGACCAGTCAAAAAAGTCACATGCTTTTAAACATTATCAACAAATGATATTTAAAACTAAATCCAAAAACAAGCTTACATTTGAAGTGTTCGCATCGATCAAAAGCAGCAATTAAAATTCTAACTAAATTATAAATATTTAATTAGTTTGATTTTCGTCTGTTCTGATGCAAAAGCAATTCAGTCGATTTAAGCAATTGCACCTTATTAAATGGTCCAAAGACTAGAAAATGGACAGAACAAACTTTCAACGGAGTTGGCAAATCCAGTTGCAAGAAGCTAGGGCTAGTTAATTGTTAATTAGGAACTAGGTTCTTAATTGCTCCCTAGACTTATTGGATCACTGTGAAAATAGCTACCAGGCTATCCACACGCTTTGCTTTATAAGTTGCAAAACTGGCGAACCTAATTCACTTGTTCGAGTTTTCTTAATTCAGTATTTACACATTTTTAGTTGCAACAGCAATTTAAGACACTAAACTAGTAAATTAACAGATCAGATTAAAAGTTCATTTAGAACAATTTAGGACCTGTTTTACAAGTTGGCAGTTTTTGAATTTGCTACACACACAAACTAAAATTACGAGCAATAATAATAATTAATAGGATGAGTATTTCGGAAGCGTTAAACAACGTAAAACAGCGCATAGAAGTAGCTTTTAGCAAACGGATGCAAGTGAGTCCTGTTTTGTATGAAAATCTTTAAGACTAATCTAGTTTTGATTTTTAAATTCGATTCTTGATTCAGTTTTTGTTTGCATCGAACCTGCATTTAAACTTTAATCCACTTCATTAATCCCATTTAATTAATCAGATAGATCCACAAGCCAAACCACCTCAATTGGTGGCCGTAAGCAAAACCAAACCAGTCCAGGCCATCCAAGCTGCCTACTTAGCTGGGCAGCGACATTTTGGTGAAAACTACATTCAAGAACTAACTGAAAAGTCTCAAGATGAATTGATTAAACAAGCTTGTCCTCAAATTTGTTGGCATTTCATTGGACATTTGCAAAGAAATAAAGTTTCTGCTTTGCTTAACATTCCCAATTTACAATGCTTGCAAACACTTGACTCTATTCGTCTGGCGGAAACGCTCAATAATGGATTGCACAAAATGCAAACCACTTTACAGGTGTTTGTGCAAGTGAACACTAGTCAAGAGACAAGTAAGTTCTTCAAATTAGTAAACTCTATCATAATTTTTAATTATTGCACTTTTTGTAAAAATCAAACAGACAAAAGCGGTGTGCAAATCGATGAACTTGTGCCACTTGTCGATTATGTTATTCAACGGTGTGATCATTTGAAGTTTGTCGGCTTGATGACCATTGGTTCATTGGATAATGTTCATAATCAAGATAATTCGGATTTTTGTCGTTTGATTGAATGTAAACAAAAATTGGTTAACGAATTAAAGTTCAATCCTAACCTTATCGAACTCAGCATGGGAATGTCAAATGATTTTGAAAGAGCCGTAAGCATTTCTTATTATTTTTTAATTAAAAAAAAAACACATTTTTTAAACTTGTTTTTCTTTTATGATTACATCTGCTATACTCGGAATAATCAAACTAATTTAAACAAATGGAAAAATTAAAATAACTAATTTAAAAAAATCATACTAATTTAATAATTGCAAATATTTGTAAATTCATTCAAATAACTTAATTTAACCAATATTTTTTTTTTAATTAAAAAATTTAACTAATTTTTAATTAAAATAACCAAAATAATTTAAAAAATTTTAATAAATTAATTATTATTTATCATTTTTATCTATTTGACCGATCGGATAAAGATTGAATGTGGAAGCACCATTGTAAGAGTGGGCAGTAGCATATTTGGAAATCGTTCATATAATAATTATTAGCTAAATAAATAAAAAACTCGTTTTTGCTTGAACGATCTCTTCGTGTTTGTTTAAAGTGGTTGAAATTACAAATATCTTAAGGTCGATTCCCCAGCAAAGAAAAGAAAGTAATTTTAATTTCCAAACCAAAAATACAAATAATTATAGCAATTTAAATGATGATAAAGTTCATGCACCATACTGACACACTAATCTTTGATGATCATGATCACATTTAAATCTGAGTTAATTGCTTGATTTTTTATAATAATTTATTTAATTCTATTTTTAATTTAATGGTTTTTATGCAACCATTTTTCACATTGATAATTTAGGTAAATAAAATTAAAAAAAAAAAACAAAAAAAAAAAAATTTTTTTTATTAATTATAAACGAATTTTAAATTTTAGTTTAAATATATTAACTAACGTAAAAAAAATTATTCTTTAATTTTTAATCAATTTTTTTTTCGTCCAACAGCCAATAAGTAGTAAAATTACCAATTCCTTTAAGTGTTACATTTCCTCTTAATTCTGTATTAAATGTGTGATAACTATCTAAAATAGTTTTTGTTTTTTCAGTAATATGAACTTTTAAAGGTTCTCCATTTGATTCCATTTTGGAAGCAATATTTACAGTTTCACCAAAAATGCAATATCTAGGCATTTTAAATCCAATTACACCAGCAGTGCATGGACCTTTAAAAATATAATTTTTTTTTTAATTTTCAATTTAAATTTATTTATATTACCTGAATGAATACCAATTCTAATTTGAAGTTTATGTTCCGGCTTGTGTTTGACAACAAAATTTTTAGTTGCATCTCTTAAACTTAAAGCCATTTTACAAATTTGTCTAACATGTTCATTTCCGTTTTTAGTAGGAAGTCCTGAAGCTACCATATATGCATCTCCTTTAAAAACAAATTTTTAAAAGTTATTTTTTTTAATTTAACTTTCATACCAATCGTTTCTACTTTATAAACATCATGTTTTTCTATAATAGCATCGAAGCAAATGTAAAGATCATTAAGAAAATCGACTACTTGCATTGGAGTAGACATAGCCGAAAGTGATGTAAATCCAACGATATCACTGAAGAAAATTGTTACTGATTCAAATGATTCTGGCTTAATTGAAACACCTTCTTTTAACTGTTCTGCTATAGATTTAGGTAATAATTGATAAAGAATATCATCTGCTTTTTTTTTTTCTTCAATTAAAGAATTAGTTTGTTCATCAATTAATTGTTCTAAATTATTAGTATACTGTTCCATTCGATTTAACAAATTATCAATGAAATTTTTAGATGATATTCCTTTAGTAATTCGTTTTAATTTATTTTTTATTACGATAAAATCTGGTCTTAACATTGGATTTTCACTCCAGCAATGTGTCATCAGATCAATTAATTCAACTGGTGCTTCATCTGAAGCAACTTCAGGTCTTTTTATCAATTATTTAAAAAAAAAATTAAGTTATAATTAAATACAGTGAGTATTAAATACCTAAATGGAGGATTAGTGCACATTTTAATTTTATCTAAAATTTCATCGGGGTTTAAATGAACTTTTTTACGACCAGTTCTTTCTGATGTTTCAAATGGGCCACATCTTATTAATAATTTTTATTAATTTTATAAATAAAAATTATTTACAATTTTTTTACCTTGTAATTATTTCTTGCAAAATTATGGCGAAAGAATAAATATCACCTTTTTTAGAACCAACAGTTTTTTCAGGCTGTTTTTCTCTCAAATGTTCAGGTGCTGTCCAAAATAATTCTCTAGATATTGCTTTATTAATATTGTTATCTTATATTAATTTAATTACCTTAAATTAAATTGCTCTTCTTCTTCTAACGCCTCATTTTTGTCATTTTTTTGGTTATAAATTTTATCTTCAATTTGTGAATGGATTTCTCTTAATCCATAATCAGTCAACTTAACCATAAATCGTCCATCAATTAAACAATTAGTAGACCTTTTAAAGTTGTTAAAAAATTAAAAATGATTATTTATTAACTTTTTAATATATATACTTGAGTCTTCCATGATGACCTATGTTAGAAAAATGTATAAAGCACATTGCTTCAACAATATCAGTTATAATTGAATATTTAAAAATCCAATCTATTTGCATTTTCTCATTTTGTAAAATATCATTTAAAGATCCTCTTGAACTTAATTCAGTTACAATAGCTATATTAGGAGGCTCTGTACAAATTCCTTTAAAAAACAATTAGGTTATTTAAAATAAAACGAGCTATTAAAAATTAAAAATTATTTATAACAAACCTATAAGTTGTAGAAGATTTTCATGAGTGGCTTCTTTAATCATTTTTAAATCTAATAAAAACTGACGATTAACATGTAATTTTTTAATATTTAAAGGTTTTACAGCAACTTTGGTGTTCTAAAATTTTATTTATTTAGTTAAAACAGCTAGTTTAAGATATTAAAAATAATACCTTATAATTTGCTACTAAGATTCCCATCGATGCTAACGTACTAGTATTAACAGAAGAAATTACTGAGGCAGCTGATTGATGTTTTACTGTTGATAATGTTTTATTGCCTATATAAAAAAAAAAACTGTTTTAATATAAATGCTTTGTATTTTTTGCAATGCAAATACTTAAAAAACTAGCATCTGACATTCCAATAGATAATGTAGACTTTCTTGTTGTTTTATTATCATAAAATTGTAAATCATCCCAATTTATTTTCCACCAACAATCAGCTAAGCTAGCTTCAAATTTAATTTTTTTAAATACAAAAAACACAATAATCATTGAAATAATTAAAATACTCAAAAATATCAATGATATTATAGTAAAAATTGGAAATCCTTCTAAAAAATTTGAATATTAATAAAAAAATATATAATTTTTTTTGTTTTTTTTTGCCTTTAGGTAAACAGTGAATGGCATCTCCAGTAAAACCACAATAAGGTACATCTGGCGGAGCATTATTTCTATTTGGCCATTGAATCTCAATACCCTCAAGTTTTTCATAGATTTGTTTTATACCTAGTAAAATTAAATTTTTTTATAAAAAACCAAAAAAAAAAAATTTTCAAAAAATGATACCAAAATAAGTAGCAACCGGTTGCATTAAACCAGATTCAGAATCAAAATCATTTAAAGTATAATCAGCTTCTCTATCTCCGTTTGCATTTATGTAAATATCGCCCGTTAATCCTACTTTTACAATAGGGCATAATTGATTTAATCGAATTTAAATTTAATTGAAAATTAATTTAGTAAAAATTTTGTAAAAATTTAAATTTTTTATACCTCCATAAAATGTATTATTCCACAATTTTTGTGCTAATTTTCTACCTAGACTAGGATCTTCTTTTTTAACTAAAGTTTGATTAATTGCATAAGCATACATTAATAAACAATCATAAAATGCTGCCACAACAGGATTAACCTTAAAGTTTTTTTAAAAATTAATATTTAATAATTATAGGCTTACTATGTTTACTTACGTCTTCTAAAGTTAAGTTACCTTTATATTCTTTATTACATCTTTTTATGACTTCGTGCTGAAAAACACTATATTCTGGAGAAGTAGGAACTCTAACTGATATCATCATTAAGGATTCAAACATTTTTTTAGCTTCGCGATTGCGATAATCTCCCATTTTATACCAAGAAAAATCTCCATATTTTCGTTTATTTTTTATTAGTTCAATTCCTAAAAATACGTGTTCACCTGATCCCATTCCTAATTCATAAGCTTCAAGTAAAATCTTTCTTACTATTTCACCAGAAGTAAGTAAAATAAATACTTTAAAATATAAAATTATTAGTTTTTATAGTCTTGAAATTTTTTTTATATACTTCTTGCATATTTGTTACTAGTTTGTAAAATTGTTTCAAAATCTATCCTTTTTCCGTTTATTTTACTAAATTGCTGAATTTCAAACTTGATATGATATTGGCCATCTAATTGTTTTTTTTTCATTGTATTTTGTAATGAGTTTTTAAATAAAACCATTAAAGGATCTTCTTCATCCACAATGAGTACTATATGATGCCAATCATTTTCCATTAAAATTGTTATTAGAAATTTGCTAACATTATCTAAGAAATTTTTGCAAACAGTTTAAATTAAATAAATGCAATCGTTAGATTTAATTTACCCAGTGAAAAAGAAAGACGAGTAAGAGATGAAAAAACTATTTTATTTGAAAATATATCTTCTAATCCTCCAGCAGTAAAAATTGGAATGTTCCATGAAGAAGCCATTCGACCAACACAATTTAAAGATGAACTACAAGCAGGACCAATAATAGCTGTTTTATGAAATGTTAATAATACTTAATAGTGATAATTTTTTAATTTAATTAACCTGAAAGTTTTTTTTTTGAAGAATAATAAAATTCAGCCGCAAATGCACCTCCGTTATTTCTTAAACATGTTCCGTTTCCTTTTTAATTTTACAATTAAATTAATTAAAAATCAATTTATTTTAAACAAACCTTCTTTAAAATTTAATTTAAAATTTATTAAAGGAAAACGTTTATTAGCTTCTTCTACTGCCATTTTTAAAGTTGTTCCTATTAATATATTATCAATCGGAAGTTCTGAATCAGTAGAAAAAAGACCAAGAATATTTGCATCATATAAATATGGATTAATTATTATATTTTCACTATTATAAACTCCAGTTTGATTTAAACAAACTAAATTTATAAAATAAATAGTAAAATATAAATATATGAAAATTAGTTTATTTAACATTATTTTTTACTAAAATAAACATAAGTTTAAATTTTAATCATTCAAGTGATTCAAACAAAAAACTAACTTTTACTAAAAGTTTAATTTTATTTTTTTAAGTAAATAATTATAATTTAAATGGTTTAGTAATAAGGCTATTAACTGGACATGCAAAAAAATCATTTTTTTAAGAAAAAAATGTTTATTTTTTTAGATCAAATTTTTAATACTATTGAAAGTTAACACGAATTGTGTGACAAAATTGATAAGTAAATCAAATATAATAAAGTATTGTAATTATTAAATTAAAAAAAAAACCTTTTGAATTGCCCATAGTAACCATTAAAATTTGTTTTTGTTGTGCTTAAATAATAATAAAAAAGTTTTTAAAAACTAATTATAAATTATAAAATGGTAGATTTAGATAAAAAAATTTTAATTGATGAACCTGAAGACGATGATGAAGAAGAAGAGGATATTGCTCAAAAATTATCATATGAAGGGTAATACTATATATAAAAATAATTAATTAATTAAATATAAAAATAATAATATATATTTTTTTTGTTAGAGCTTATAATCCTAACGATTATTTAAATCTCGATGTTAATAATGAAGTTAAACAATTATTTAAATTTATTACATTTTACACCCCACAAATAATCGATATTGATTTAAAACTTAAGCCATTTATTCCTGATTATATACCAGCAGTAGGCGATATAGATGCTTTTATCAAAGTAATAATAAAATTAAAATTATTTAAAATTTTTTTTTTAAAACTTTAATTTATTTTAAGATTCCCAGGCCTGATGGCATAGAGGATAATTTAGGTTTGACAATTATAGATGAGCCCAGCATTAAAAACCAATCTGATCCATCTTTATTAAATTTGAAATTACGAGCTCAATCAAAAAATTCAATTCAATCAAATGAATTTGACGATGAAAGTAAAAAATCGACTGATCATATAGTAAAACTGGCAGAAAATTCAAACGATATTGAACAATGGATCAATTCGGTAAAAAGTTTACATGAATCAGAGCAATTTGATTCGTTAAACATAATTAATTTGATGGCTAGTAATACCAAAATGCCAGATTTGGAACAGCTTATGCAAGAATTACCAGAATCAATTGAAAAATTAATAAACAGCAATGAAATTTTATTACCGGATAAAGATTTAAATTGCGATCTATCTGAATTTGCAACAATTATTTGTGGTAAGTGAATAAATTGGTTTAATAAATGAACAAATAATAGAATTGTAAAAAAAAAGTTTTATTAGATATTCCTGTCCACACATCTAAAATAGCTTCGCTTCATGTATTATTTAATTTATACAACGAGTTTTGTAATTCTCAGGTAATATTTTATTAAATAATTAATAAATATAATAATTAAATTTACTTTCATTCATTTTAACTAGCATTTTAAAGGAAAAAGCAATTAACTTTTTTAAATTCATTTGAAATTTGAGTAAAATCGGTAATTGAATAAAGTATTGAAATTGTAATTTAACAATTATAAATTAATTGGAACAGATTCAGAAATCAATATGTAAAAATTAGTATTTATTTTAATAAATGTTTAATTAAAACAATATTGGTCGTATCACTAAACAAACTTTTGCTTTTAGATTGAACCAAATAAATTTTAAAGTGTTTTAGACGTTTATCAATTAAATTTATATTATAAATAGATGAAATAGGTTACTAAAGTTTAGGTTTTAAGTAATAATACTTTAGTAATATTATTACTAGAACTTTTTAGACAAATAGCTAGCAAGTAGAATTGAAAAGTTAAACTAATATTGTAATTAATGACTTAATTAAATTGTTTTTGATGGAAAGCCCTAGTTTTGCATAATTATTTATGTGAATGACAGTTGTGGGCTAGAACAAAATTATTATGAGGGTATGATTTTAAAGAAAAACAAGCAAAGAGAATCTGGGTGTTAGCTTAGTATTTTTAAGAATGGCTTGGCCGACTTTGGATACTGTCTGACCTGAATTGCAAACATAAAGACGACCTTAACAACTTAGAAATATGGACCAACGTAAGAAATATTGAACAGACTTTAGTTGGAGTGTACATCGTTTTTTAAAAAGTATGATAAAGATACAATGCTGGCAATATGATCAAAGAGCACAATCAGCTATTATATCTGATTAGTACGTCTGCAATGTTTAAAATGTAACCGTATTAATAATCTGTTTCTTAGTATCGGCTAAATAAAGCCTTAAGCCTTTAAGACATTCGGCACTCTTTGCAAATGGTGCCCTGCTTACTAGAACACCCTCTCAAGTTACTTTTTCTTGGAACACCCTTGTCGCCTACCCTCCTTGATACAGATCCCCGGCTTACTCTTCCCCGGCTTACCAATCTCCGGCTTACCAACTCTACGGCTTAGCTGGTGATTGCATTTGCGCGCATGGTTCATACTTCAGAGATCCGCACTTCTCAGTGTGATTAGGGTGCAATTGGCTTTCTGCAAACAGACACCAGTCTAAGAATAGATCTTTTCAGTTTCCTTATTCCCCATTCTTGTTCTTCTTTGAATTATTCTTCTTACTTTTTTTAATCAAGTCACTAGTATTTTGGCACTCGAACCTTTTTCGTGGTCAACCAGCCACTGCTCCGCTTTTAAACCGCTTCTTCAGCTACTGTCCGAAATGGGTAGGTCTAATCTAAGCTTTTTGTTTACCTACTTTCTTCAACAAGTCAACCTAATTGATTTGACAACTTCTTTAATCTGTCTTCAAACAAACAACGTGCTTTTTACACATCACGCATCAGCTTAGATTTAAAACTGTCATTTTAATTGCGTTTTTATCTGAATTAGCCAAAAATGCTTTTGTTACATTGGCTACAAGCGATGAATATGCCGTGGGTGCCCTATGTCTGGCTCAAAGCATTCGAAACGTAACAACTCAAGCAGATCTTCTTATTTTGATTACCGATGGCGTGTCGAACTCAATCTTGTAAGTTACTTTAAAAAAAATTTCAAAATTTAACTATTTGCAAAAAAATTTCTTAGCTCTTTCTTTCTTATTCAAACTTGACTGTCCTCATTTACTCTGTCACTTTATTTAATTGTCTTTTTTTTAAATTTCTTTGTTTATACTATTCAAAATGTTTGCAATGGTATTTTAATTTTACATTTGAGCTGTTATGTTACAAAATAAGTCGTTAAATTATTCGATTCTTTATCTTTAACTATTTAAATTCCTTTACCGATAGCTTTAGGTTATTGTATTTCACTCAATCAAAATTTTTCTTTCAATTTGTAGTCAAATAATGAAAATACTTGAAATACAAGAAAACAACATCTAATCTTTTTTTGTTTTATTTATAATTCATTCCTTTTTTTTTTTGCAAAATTTAAGCTTAACATAAAAACATGACAATTTCTTGCCAATTTTATCTTGTGATATGCTACAATTTAGCATGATCTAGGATTAATGTAAAAAAAAAAAACTATTTTTAAATGACACTGAATTTTTCAATTAAAAATATTTACTTCTGAGCCTAAAGTTACATAAAAATTTTACAAATAATTAACCTATTAAATTATTACCTATTAATTTAAATGCTTAATATATTTTTTTTACAGAAATTTATTGCAAAATGTTTTCACCAAGGTGATAAAAGTTGATGAGCTTAATAGTGGAAATATTGAAATTTTAGATTTAATTAAAAGGCCTGAATTAGCTATTACTATTACTAAAATAAATGCTTGGCAATTGGTTGATTATGAAAAATGTGTATTTCTTGATGCAGATTGTTTAGTTTTAAAACCAATTGATGAATTGTTCGAAAGACCCGAACTTAGTGCTGTTTGCGATTTAGGCTGGCCTGATTGCTTTAATTCAGGTGTATTTGTGTTTAAACCAAATAATAAAACCTATCAAGAATTGCTTAATCTACTTAAACAAGAAGATAGTTTTGACGGTGGAGACCAAGGACTCTTAAATGTATATTTTTCAGATTGGTTAGACAGCGACATAAAAAAGCGACTACCTTTTATTTATAATATGCACTCAACTTCCATTTATACGTATTTACCTGCTTTTAAAAAGTTAGTATAAATAACTTAAACTTAAACATATTTTAATTTTTCCTTTTTTTTTTAATTAAGATTTGGACAAGATACTAAAATTGTACATTTTCTTGGATCAATCAAGCCTTGGATGTATAATTATAACATTACAACTGGCACTGTTTCAAGCAATTTTAAAGCAACTCATCATATTCCTTTCATACAATTTTGGTGGGATGTTTTTGTTAATCAAGTCAAAAGTGATTTGCCAACAAATTTGGTAAGTAATAAATTAAAAAAAAAAATTAGTTATTTTTTCATTTTAATAATATTAAAGATAATTTACAATGATTTCACTTATTTTTTTGCGTTCCTGACAATCTAATAAAATTTTTCTTTAAATAACATCAATTAAAAAATAATAAATTAATTGCATGTTTTAAAAAAGAGTTTATTTACTTCTAACGAGAATGAATCGGAAACATGTCCATCTGAATGTACAACCCCTACCATTGAATTAGAAACTTGTACAGTAAGAAAAATATGATTTAATTATTTTTTAAACATAATTTTGACTTAAAACTTGTTTTTAATTTGACTCATAATACGGATTTATATTTTGAATTTAAAAAAAAAAAATTTACTTTTACTTAGGAGGGAATTGCCGGAAAGATGGTTAATTTAGAAGTTCATCAACAGTCTGATGATTACGACAGAAAAAAACAATGGGAAGCTGGAAATATTGATTATTTAGGAGCTGATAGCTTTGCTAACATCCAAAAAAAATTAGATGAATCAATTGGAAAAAATTAAATCTCTAATAGCAATCTTTAAATTTGTGCCTTTGAAAATTAATTTATTAGTTGTAATTCGTACTTAATATGAATCTTATTTATTAAAAAAAGAACATATGTTCTAAAACTAATTCAAATTTAATCAAATTGTTCAATGCCCATATCTTCAAGAAATTGTTTTTTTGGCTTTGAACATCCTTCTAAAATTGTATCCACAATATTTTGCGCTATTCTTTTGCGTTTTCTCGACTCTTGAGTTAATTTTCGATGTTTTTCTTTCATTTCATCTGAATCTTCAGAAAATTTACTTTGTTTATCTGTTAGATTTTTTTTTTCTAATTCTGCAAGCCTTTGTTTGCAATTTTCAATTTGCTTATCGATTTCTTCAATACTTAATCCTCCAGTAACAGTAGCCAATAAAGCTTCTTTAACTTTTATTTTATCTTGTAATTCTTTGTTCAATTTTGTCAATCGTTCAATTTCTGCATCATAATTAATAGTTTCTTGTCCATTATCATTATTCAATTGATTTTGATCAAGAAAATAAATTTTTGATTTCCCATAAACTTTTTCTATAACTTTATTTTCAACGACTAGTTGATCAACCGCTTTAGTTATGGCCGTCTTACCGAATTCAGTTTGTAAGTTTACAACTAGATCTTGAACACAAAAAGGTCTATTTGTTTTTACCATATAAGCTAAAACAGCTTTTTCCGCATCTTTATTTTTACTCATTTTAAATAGTATAAACTATTTTAATTAATTAATTAATCATTTAACAACAACTAGTTGTCTAAAAAAGTTTGTGGATACTCTGCTTGTTGAAATTATATGACGAAATAAATTCTCTAAATGATTAGAAATAGCGATTTGTTATTCATACTACAAACGCACGTTTTAATGTTGATATTTACATTTTAACCTAACTTTTTTTTAAATTAAAGTATTATAACTATTTAGTTAATCTAGTTTGTTAAATTAAAATGGCTAAAAAGTCTAAAGTAGAATCGGTTAAAAAAGTCAAGAAAGATTTAATAAATCCTTTTGATTTAAGATTTAATAAAATCAAACATAAAGTTGTGAATAAAAAGTTGCACAGTTGTGAATATGGTTCTAACCCTTATCGTTCTAGAAGTAGAGCTATTGATTTAAGAAAAAATACTTTACTTAATGAATATAAAAATAAAAATAAAACTGGTATTTTAATTAATAAATGTGAAAAAAAAGATGAAGAAAATATATCAGTTAATAAAAATGAAAAGTTTACACCAATTAATAGATCTAATTTTAGAGAGAAAAGAAAAAGTAACGCTGAATACATGATGGAAATGTTTGAAAAAAAAAAACAACATCAAGTTCAAAGAGAAAAATTAGATGATTTAAAAGACAAATTAGATGAAAAGTGGTTTGATTTGAGAAAATATATTGAACCAATGACATGGAAAAAAAGTAATCTTAATATCAGTGAAAATAAAGCAGATAATTATGATTTACTTTTAAACGATCTTATAACTAATGGAGGTGAAAACTGTGTACCAGGTGCTTTAATTTGTAAACAAGAAACTACAAACAAAATAAAAAGTTTAGAATCACAACCAATTAGTGAAAATATACAGGATAATGAATTATCTTCAGAACTTAAAACTAAAACAAGTGAATTTCAAAACAAATTAGACATTATTAAAAATAATGAAAAATATGAAAACGTTTTAAATGAACTTAAAATTTTACTTAATAATAAGCAAATTAACTTGGCAATGTACAATTCAATTAAAATATGCTTGATTGATATTGATTGCGATACTAATCCTATCAATTCCCTTGCAGTGCTTACATTAGCAGCTACAGTGCCAAACCTTAAAATTCCTATTTATTTTAAAATTATTCAAGTATTAAAATTATTTAAATTTAATAATATTCGACAAATTCTTTATCTTTTATGTTATTGCAATTTTATTTTAAAAATTACAGATAAAACTTTTTTTCCAGAAGTTATCTGTGCATTGCAAAACATAATTATACTTTTTTTAAAAAATGATAAATTTGATTCATTATTTTTACCATTGTATAAAATTCAAAGAATAAAGGATAAAAATTTTCTTCATTTTGATGGATCATTAAAAAATGATCAAATTATTGATGAATCTTTAATTAAAATTGTAATTAATGAAAATTTTGAGAAATATGATCAAGAGAAACTAAAACGTTATACATTTACAGAAATGTTAAATATTTTAAATCAATATGTTGTTCGTTACAAAAATTTAGAATCTTTTGTCTCTATTTTTTATTATGTTTGCAAATTTTTGCCAAATCTTTCAACTGATTACCCCGATTTTAAAACTTCTATAGATGAAATTATGGATAAATTTAGTACTCAAAAACCAACTTTAAAGCAAATAAGCTTGCCAAAACCTAGACCAAAAATGTTGCCAATGATAGAGCCAGATTTTGGTCAAGACTATACAAGACAAGATAAAACAAAATTGCTGGAGAAAAAACTAAAACGTGAATCGAAGAGTGCACAAAGAGAAATCAAAAAAGATGCTCAATTTATCAGTCAAATTAAATTGAAGGAAACAATTGAAAAAGATAAGATAAGAAAAGAAAAGGTTAAACAATTAATTTCAGAAATAAATGTAGAAAGGTCAATGTTTAAAAAATAGTTTGTTTATAGAATTAAACTCTACAATAATAATAAACTAAGCAAATAAACAAGTATATGTGACGTATATCGTTTTCAATGTAACAATTTAACATAATCAAAATAAAATAATAGTATTTCTCAATGGAATTAGTCACTATTTGAAATTAATGTGAGATGAGGTTAATAACAGAACTGAGATTAATTTATCAATCATTTAGATTATTGGCTAAAACAAAATTATTTTCTTCAAAATTTAGTACTTTTGTATGTATTTTTTTGTAAAAAAGTGCTCTTTTCATGTAACAATTCATTATTCCTTTGACGGTCAAATAAGTAATTCCACCTAAAAATGCTCTCTTTAATCCTGAGTCGATGTTTTTATAAAATAAATTACCGATTGTAGTAGCAATGGTAGGAAAAAATAATGCTGAAGTAATGGCTCTAGAAATACGTGAACCACAAGCTATGTCAACGGATGCTTCTAAGTCGTTATTATTATAACTTTCTAAATAGATGTCTTCATTATAAGAGCTTAAGGGAAAGAAGTATCTTAAAATATAGTGAATAGATGGAAAATCCCATCTTATAAATTTCAATGTTAACAATAAAATTGGAATAGATGTGTAGCCAAAGTAAAATGTGGTAAGATCACTTGTTTGCAACATGTCAATGGCTTGTTCTGTTCCGTAAATTTGCACTAACGTTATGGCTCCATAAGATAGTGCACAGAAGTAGACGCAGCCAGAAATGAGCAAAAACAAGCAAACTGGACTGATATTATATGCAAATGCATCTATTGAAGATAAGAAATGAACAAACTTTCCGACATCAGGTGAAGAAACATTATAAGGAGTTAAGCAATGAGAACATAAGACGATTTCGGTTTTGACGATTTTGCGTTTTTCCATTATCCATTTGAAGATACACCTTTCGTGAACATATTTTAGAGAACCTTTACATCGACAGGGTGAAACCCATAGCCCATGATTTAGTTGGAAGTCACTTGTGTAGCATACCCAACATAGTCTAAATTGGTAATGGTTTTATCAACAGCAAATTTCTTAATCAATAAGTGAATTCACAAGTACTGCTTTCTTACCTTTTTTGTTTTGAGTTTATCATGATTGAACCTAGACTTTGACCAGACAGCTTCAACAATGTTTTTAGTGTTTGGTTTGCCCGGCTTCTCGACTCTTTTGCAACGAGTCTTAAACGAACCAAGTAAGTAGATTTATCCAATAAGTTTAAGTATTTTAAGAAAATCACAATAAAGCGCAGCTATGAAAAACATTATCGCATATTTTGCATTGGCATATTAGGGCGCAAACACCAAAACAAACTCTGCGCAATTCGACTAAAGTCCCTAAAATTAAATTATCATTAATCAGCTGCTATCTTTATTTCAAACATTGGCATTTAGTTTAATTGATCTTTTAAATTATGATATTCATTAAAAAAACTCTCTTAGCTTTTTACTGAGTTTCATGTACTGACAATTTTAGACTAATGTTCTCAACCGAATTCAATGCAAATACTGTATTGGGTAATCAAATAAAGAGTTAAATCATTATGTTTTGCGTATAATCGTATTCAATGGTGGGTATAACTGCTTGGACAAATTTAAGAAAAACAATCAAATATGAGTGTACTCCCAACTCCCGTCCCGACTCTTCCACGGTTTGAATTATTTTCTTCATAACTTCTGCATGTTTGCACGGGTGAACCGACGCAATTGGTGCTCCCGGTATGTGCGGATTATTCTCCATTGTCACTGTTTTTTTGGCATGATCTTGGGAAATGTCTTCGTACATTTCATCGATTGACAATGGCTTTTGAGCCTCGTTGTAACCTGTAATCCACAATCTAGGAGTTTGGTAATATTTATCATAAGTGATGTTCAAGTCATAAGTGCGAGTTGGAATTATATCATTTTCAAGAGTATCAAAATCATGGCTTAGTTGGTCTTTGACTGTGTTGTTTTCGGCAACCTAAAAACTGCAAAATTAGTATTTTGCTTTAAAAAAAACAATATTTACATTGTTGTCTTCTTCCACCAATTCACTTTGGGCCATAAACATATCCATGTCTGCAGCTTCGCCATCATCATCATCATCGTCTTCTTCATTATTTGTTGCATGATTTTTACATTGAACCTTTGAATTTGGCAAATTTTCATTTTGACTGCTACTTTTAATATCTGATTTTAGAGTCATCTCTTCAACTCTTTCACTAAAATCACTATAATAATGAGTATCAACCCAGCCTCCATCAGCATCATCTGAGTCAATTATTTTCTCATTGCTTTCACTATATTCTATTTCTTTACATCTTTTATAACTTGGCACTATTAAAAAACAAATCATCAAGTTTGATAAAAAATTAAACAAATATTTACCATTTTTAGTTATAAGAAACTGTTTGTCTTTTGGCAAATATGGTTTTAGTTTATCAGGATCACCTGAGGCCCAATGCCATGAAGGACAATGATGCACTAAATGATCTCCAGCAATGACAAACTGTATAAAAAAATAATTTAAATTAATTAGAAAAAAACTATTTAATAAAACAAAATATTACTTCTTCAGGGGTAAGAACACCAGTCTCTTTAAATTTAGATTCCTGCAAAATAAAAATTTTTAAATAAAAATTTTGTTTTTTTTATTCACCATACTTTAAGAACAGGTGTAAAATATTCAGCCACTGTCAAAGCTTTTCCTTTGACAACATTCAGAAGATCTGACATGATTGAACTGTTTTTAGTTTCTTTCTCTTTGTGAAGTCAAATTAAACAAAGATGAAAAGCTTTAAATATCCAAAATTGAACTTTTCTAAATTTATATTCTTAACTCGTTTATAGTTACTTTGAATTTTACTTTAGCATTAAAATAAGCCTTGAATATTAATAAAATAATTAATAATACATTAGTATCACACAGATTAAATGTGGAATTAAATATTTCCAGTGCATTTCAATAGCAAAATGTAAACAAAGTTTTTTTTAGTCACGTGAAAGAACAACTAGCGTCCTCTGCAATATCAATTTTACAATTGAAAATAATAGTTTTAAAAATTAATTATATTAAAAAAATTAATTAAAAGAAATTAAATTTATTAAAATTCATCAAATTCATACAATTTAAAAGTTCGAGCGCTTTTTTTTAAATAGTTGTTCAAACTTTCGAGCTCACATATTAATTTTAATTTTTCATCACAATTTATATCAAAATATAAATTGTTTAATTGTCTGCAATCATTGATTAAAATATTTGCATTATATAATGAATTGTTTACTAAAATAAAAATTTCCCAAATTCTAAGACATTTAAGGCACAAATTTTCAATTAATTCGTGTAACAAGTTTGATCTACTGTTGTTATCTATTAATAAAACTTGATTCAGATTACGTTTAAAATCTAAAAAATGTTTACGAATCTGTTCATAATTTTTTGCTTGGCTATTATGTTTATTAAGTATTTTAATTAAAAAATCAATTTTATCATAAAATTTGGAATGTACTGCATTTATTACGATTGTGAGATGATGTTTAACTAAACATAATATATGAAATAAGTCGTAATTTTTAATTTTGCGAATTTTTTGGTTATTAAATAATCTGTTATTAAAACTGATATTATCACATAACCACTTACTAAATTTAATTTTTAATAAAAACTGAAAACAAATATCATAACATTCCCTAGCATCATTATTTAAAATTGTTGAACTGATCCAATCTACGTCACGATAAAGAAAATGAAATCGAGACAAAACATCTAGATATATATTATTTTTTTCATGATTTTCTGAATAAGCTAAATATGGTGTAACATTTATATCATTTAATTCATATTTGTCCATTTGATTTAAATTGTATAAATTTCGATATATGTCATTCTGACAATTTATTGGATTTTTCATTAAGTTACTAAATAAGATATCAAAATAAAGACTTAATTGATGACCTTCTAATCTCATCAAAAAATAATTATTTAAAACATCTAAATGTTTTAAATATTTTTCTTTAAACATATTTAACATTTGATTACAAATTGGTGTAGTGATTTCCATAATACAACTTTCTAATATATTTTCAAAAAAAGAATCTATTGTTTTACTTTGACCTAATTTAATATTAAAATCTTGTAAATTAAATTTTTTAAAATCATGCTCATATTCATGTTCATGTATTTGGGAAAATTTAGACATATTATATTCAATTGACTTTTCTAAATCAATGTGTTCATTAATACCTTGACAAGTTGGAACAAATGAAAAAAAAGAATTAACATTTTGAACTGTTTGTTGAATTATTTTTGAAAAAATATCATCATTATCTTCGTTTTTTATCTCGTCATTCGTTTTTGTAATTTGTTTATTATTCTTTAAATTATTAGAAAAATGATCGTCTAAAAAATATAAATATCCGTTTGATAATTCAGAATTAGAGTTATAGAAAGAAAATTGATTTTCTTTAAATGATTTATCAAAAAATGATGGTTTAGATTCAAACTGAATTGTAGTAAAAAATTTTTCAATAAAATTGTTATATAAACCCTTATTTACTTTTGAAATATGGTAAGATTGATTAAGATGATTGATTAAAAGTCGCGATTTAACACTAGTTAAAATTAAATCCCAACTTTTTTTTAAACAATCTGGAATTTGATTTTGAGTTCTTGATATTAAACAATTATTCCAAAAATTATCCTTTAATTCAACTTTAAGTACATCAAAAAAAAATTCCTCTTTTGGATCGGTTGTATACCCATTTATAAGCAAATTTTCAATGTAGCTAATAGATAATTTGAAAACGTTAAAAAAAATGTCCCAAATAGGATTAACTTTATTAGAAGTTATTAGTTTACGATATAATATATTAAGAATATTAATCGTATTTAAATGATTAAACTCAAAATGGGATGAAGAAATAATTTGCAAATGAACTTCATAAACTAATTCTATTTGATCTACTAGAAAAGAAGATTGTTCGTCTCTTAAACATTTTAATAAATTAATAACAGATGGTTTTTTATTTGAATTAGCTAAATAGCTTTTAATAAATTGATTGTACTTTTTTTCAACTTTGTAAGTTAGGAACTCTTTTAATGAATAAATGTATGCTGTTAAAGTGAAACTTAAATTAGAAGTTTCGTTTTCATCCATTTTGTAATAGGTACTATAAGCAAACTTGTAAAGAACCAGAAGCTTTTGTCTTATGGCTTCAATTTCGGAAAAAACACTAAATGAGCATTTTTTGGTTAATCCCTTAATTATAATATTTTTATTTAATCTATCTTGAAATAAATCAGTAGTGATTCCGTGAAATATCCAATAGACATTGTCAATAACAGTTTTTTGAGAAACTTGTTGCACAGGCGAAATAAGTGATAATAAATCTACAATACTGACTGGGTGATTAAAATTTTTTTTTAAATAAAAAAATTGTGAATTATGGTTTTGTAATTCGCAATAAAGATCGATTTTTTCAGAATTGGTTTTCAGAGCAAAAGGTTTAAGAAAACTGTGATGTTCAGCTGCATTTTCAAACTTAAAAGAAGCAATAGATTTATTATTGATGTTTGGTTTTTGATTCTCTTTGTTGACGTACTTGTTGCCTGATGAACTTTTACCTGATGATAAAAGAAAAAAGATGAATAAAATAAACAAAATTAGTAACTGTAATGGAAGTAATTTTTAAAATACGCACTGTGATTTTTAATAGAGACAAAGTCATTGCTGGGTTCAAGTCTAATTTGCATTTTGGGCGAAACTTTTGTAGGAAATTGAGAAGAAGCTGTTCACAAGTTAAATTAAATTTTTTTTATTGAATTATAAGAAAACATACATTCATTCAATTATCACAGTAAAAGAAATCAATAGAAAGAGACTTAAATTGAACTAGTAATGAGTGACCGACAGGTTGACAATTTGAACTAAAGTAAAATAGCGCGAAAAAAGTAAACAAACAAAAAAACTGTTGTCATTGTATTGCTAACCGAATCAGACGGTTTCCTTATTGACTTTTTTTATAACTGCAGAAACAAGTTTTGAAACATTTTTATAACTTTTCGTTCACAAAGTTAATAAACAATTTAGATTTGTAATTATGTATAGACAAAGATGAGCCAGAATTTGAAGCGAGTTTTTGAATAATGGATTGATAAAATTAAGTCGCAAATGCAAGATTAGGATTGGTTGTCTAAGTGTTTGGATTAAGGGTGTTTGGGTTGAGTGTGTTTGGATTATTTGATTTTTAAACCACTTGTTTAATTCTATTTAATCAATTTCTTATTAATCAACTGCGCCCAATTAATTGTAATTAAACGACTATTGGCTTGATGCTGGATTATTTGCTGAAAACTGCCGTCGTTAGATGTCGCAGCACGCTCCGTTCGGCCGAATTTAACTTCAAGTGTCTAATAAGTTTTTGTTGAATTATGGAATTATTAAAACTGAATTCCATCAATGATTGCCTATTACATATTTTTGAATTTAATTTTTTAAAAACACTGAGTAAACAATTTATTGCGAACAGTTATCAGTTTTCTGCAATTCTATCAAGGTACGTGCATCAAAGGTGCGATTTATTCAAATAACTGTTAAACAATGCAATATTAAGTGATATTTACACTAATATCTAAAATACTATGTTTTCTGTTTTAAAAGTGAAAGTGAATAGAGCCATATTTATGTAATAAAATACAACCGGATGCTAATACACCATAGGCTACCCTTATACACCACAGTGGCTGTATTGTAAAATGTTGCACAAAAGAAACACTTGACTTTGAATACAACAACAACAGAACAAAAAATGAATGAATGATCTTTTGTTGTTTGTATTCACCGCCATTGAAACATGGTGTAACTTTTTCATTGTAAATCTAAGCTTGTATTCATTTTTACTTTGGCTAAGTCAAAATAATAGCAAAACGTGGCGAAATCATAATGAAAAAATGGCAATAAATGGTGTGAACAATTGCTTAACCAACTGATTGCAGTTAACTGTCACAGCCTGTCTTCATTTAATAATTTAGCTTTCTTATAAAAAAAATGACACCTGATACAAGTTATTGAACACATTTACCTTTATTTACTTAATTACGCAATAGAATTGTGCATACATCAAGTTCAAGCTGTGATTTTTTAGACAAACCATTTTGATTTCACTGTATGTACGTTAAATTAAGTTTTACATTTACATTGTTGGAGTAAATGTGTGTTTGAGCCAAAGTGTTTTACAAACCTATCGTAAATTTGTTTTCAATTTGAATAAATTTCAATTAAAGAGTTTGTTTTACTTATAATTTAAGATAATGTTTGTCTACACGCATGCAGACGGTTAAATGAAATAAAATTTACTAGAATATTTTTTGATAAATTAATTCAAGTTAAATTGATAATGAATAAAAATTTGAAAAAGAAATTGATAGTCGCCAAAAAATACACCTGTTTAAGACATGTGCAAATTTAGCGTGCGACCATATTAAAAGATTTCAATTGAACGAATTCGAAAGTAGAAAATAGTTAAAATATAAATCAATTGAACCGCTAGATATCTTGATTGAATTGGATTTTTAATTAAATGTAAGTTATCTAGTGTGTTGGTGAAATTTATTTTTCTAATCACAATCTGGTGAATGTAATTAAAAGAATTTTTTGCCATGTGTCCACTACACACTTGTATGAAAGAGCTTTGGCGAGCCGGCGATTTAAACTTGAACATTTTCTTTATTTTTCATTTTCTTATTTTTCATTTTATTTCTTGTTTCTTATTTTGTTTTTATTCGGTTTTCATTTGGTTTTTGTTTTCATTTTGCTTTCGTTTTGCTTTCATTTTGCTTTCGTTTTGCTTTTATTTTGCTTTTATTTTGCTTTCATTTTGTTTTCACTTTGTTTTCATTTTGTTTTCATTTTGTTTTCATTTTGTTTTCATTTTGTTTTTATCTGTTTTAGATTTAATTTGCATTTTCTTCTTTTCGGCTTTCTCTATTTCTTTAACGTTTTACATCTTGGACTTTCTGCCATTGCTGCAGATAAGTGAATTCTGATTGAACATTATAGTTTCAAAACGGTAAAAAACGCGCTTTTATAGAGTGAAAGTGAACAGGCGCGTCCTTGATCGTTGCACTGGCCCAACTGGCCTGGTTCAGCCTGTTTATGCTATGTGCGCGGTCGCAATGGCAAGCCTTGACAAGACTGAACTGTTCTGAAGAACAAACAGAAGGAGCAAACAGAGCGACAAATAGGAAAATAAATCAGAACCTAAGTAAAGTTAGCAAGAATGAAACAAGGTTGAGGTGAAAGAAAAATTAAAACACTTGAGAGGTGAACGTTTAAGAAACCGCAACAGACCGAAACTTGTCACTGAAGCGAAACTTGAAATGCCGATCTTTTCTGCCCACTTTAGACGCAACCACTTAAGCCGTCAGCTGGTCGATAATCCGCTAAGCAGGTACACTACTCTGAACTTAAGTCAAGCCTTTCGGCACTTATCAGGCCTTTCTTCAGACGATTTGATGGATTTAGACATTTCAGATAAATGACAATAGCAAAACTGTTTAATTCATTGTTCGCTCTATTTACGCCACAATCGACTGGTGCGTTATTAATTGTGTCTATTTGTTTACTGTGTAAATAGCCATTACACTGGTCATTTGTTTTTACACGCTTGACAGACGCCGACTGACTTAGATCAAACTGTTTTCTAATTGTGGGCAATGTGGCGACAATCTTCACTAACTGCTTTTTTGTCAACTATACTAGTTAACTATGTTTGTTGACTAGCCAAAACTAAAATTCATTTAGCCAAATATGTGCGAAACAATTAAATAAAATAATTATAAGAAATTTGATAATTATTATTTGCCATTAATAGGCTCTTGTGTATAAATAGCTAACTATTATAATCGAATAGATAAATAGAAAATGTTTAACCACAATTAGTTTTATGCTTTTAATGAGCATGATAATTGAAACAAAAATTTCTTTCTGTCAGGCGTAATGTATAAAAAATTCTTAATGAAAAAAAAACTATAGTTTTGCTATAAAAAAGTGCTCTTTCTTAAACACAAAAATCATAGGAAGGCAAATGAAATGAGTTTTTTAAATTGATACAGCTTTATAAATGTTAATTGTACAATTGACTAATTTGTCTCAACGATCAAGCATTAAACTGCAATCAAGTTAAGGTCTTAATGGGTTTGAAAGTGTGAATGGAAAAAGAGGAACGCTAAAATGAACGAGCAAACAATCACATTGCAATGCCAAAAAAAAAAAAAGATAAAAAAAGTAACGATGAAGAAAAAAAGAAATGAAATGAAAAGAAAACGAACAAACAATGAAGACAAAAACTAGCGCTAAAAAATTATTCACAATAAGCAAAATGAAAGCAAAAACAGAAAGCGACTTGAGAAAAAGAATAGAATGCAAACAAAATGAGAACAAATGGAAACAAAATAGAATGGTTAAAATAAAAGAAATAATTGAATGATTGAGATCATTTTAGTTTGAAAATTGAAAAGTGTTTGTAAAAAACGTTTTTCTTGATTCGATCACTGTTAATTTGTCATAAGATCAAATGTTAATGTTTGGTCAAATAGTTAATCATGGTATGCATGGTTACAAAAAAGAAGAGCAGAACAAAAGATGTCAGGTAATTTAAAACAAGATGAACAATGCTAAGACAAAGCAAGGACTGCTCTATATGAATATGATTTGTCTTATTTGTCCTTGAACCTGCTATTTTTGTTGACCAGAGGTGATCATGTTTGTATTGAGTTTGCACAAGGCGTTTGAAAAAACGGCGGCAAGTGTATACCACATGATGAATAGCAACTGGAAAGCGGGATTTGTTGTTTACCAATGTTTGCCTACATCAAACATAGTATTACCACCATCACTGGCATCATAATCATCATTATAATAATCATCTAGTGATTTTTTTGTTTGTTTTCTAAATGTGCAGTTTGTACATTATCTTTTTTTTTTCGTCATTCAAGTAGCACTGCAAGTGTTTAGTGTAAACACAAGAGCTGTGACCATAGATGCGGAAACAAAATCAATACCATTAAGCTTATTTATTAATTTATTTATTTTTCATCACCATCAGATATTTGGCCGATTTAGTGTGGATGTTCACCAGAATTGATAGCTAATTTTGAAACTACGTTTAGAGTCAGTTTGTTGGGCACCTGTTCTAACTGACTTCTTTTTTTATAGAGAAGCTGAATAAAGCTGGATTTGCTAAATTTCAGATAAGCTTACTAAAGTCACCTTGGAATTTTTAATTTAGAAGCTATTTGTTCGCACTTGTTTAAAAGCACTAAACAAGTCAGCACAACAGTTTGTAAAATGTTTAGTTTTGATATTTTGGACATAAACTGATAATGAGTTGCCTAGAACATGGCGACCAAGTAACATGAACTCATAAATATTGTCAAACGAGCATTTCGGGCCATTTATCATAGCCACAAGCTTGAGGCAAGCAAATTTTGGCGCGCTTTGTTTTACTTTAAAAAATGCAGTCACCTATTAATGCAAACAGAGATGAAGGACAATGAAAATATTTAGCTTTAGATGAGCCAAAGATGAGGTGAAGATGAAAAAAAGATTGGACTTTTTTGTGAATAGTTTACATGAGATGCGGACAAAATTGATTTTGAGCCAGTGTTGAGTCAGGAACCCATCAGTGACAAGCATCAGCCAATGGTATCAACCATCGACATCAACTATTAATATCAATTATTATTATTATGATTGACATTAACTATTATAGTTAAACTATTGCGAACAATCAATATCAATGATCTGAATCAAGTATCAATATGGACAGAACATTTAAATCGGCCATGATCAGCTGAGTTTGTGATCAGTTGGCTTTGCGATAAGCTAAGTTTACTACCAGCTAAGTTTATGATCAGCTAAGTTTATATTTAGCTAGCGATATTGGACTATTATCATCGATTATCATGTAACAAACGTTAATCATCATTTCACTCATTTTCATCACTCATTTTCATCACTCATCCTCATCACCCATCACTCAATATCATCAAGCCTGATGATCAACTTACTGCCACTACCATCAGACATGCTTCGATTACGCAGTCGTATTTCTATAGACCGGCCAACGACCGACGCAAAGACGACTCGATGACGCGTCTGATCTGTTCTTATCGGTTCAGCCAAAACCACCACAAATGGGGTGACTGTGGTTTTCGGATTGAATCGAAAGAAAATTGAATTTGTGGCTCAAAAGACGAAATAGATGCGAAAACCGCAAAAAATTTAAAATTGTCTGAATTCCTGCTTTTCATGCAACTGCCATCATTTGCACATAGAGCAAATATTTTTCAATTTTCACTCAATTTTCGGGTGTTCAAATTTTATTTCCTAGTTTAAATTCTGGTTATGTGTTTATTGATTTTCTCAAGCATGGCCACATCTTTAAATTCAGGCGGTGGCAAGCTAATCATAAAACACATAGTTTTTCTTTTTGTCCCTGAGTTGGATTCGAGACACTTAAACTATTTATTGCAATTTAATCCTTCACAATATAGTTGAATGTTTTGCCTAAATTAATTAACATTGGCGAACCAACAAAAATAGTCAGGTTGCCAGAAACTGTCCTGAAAATTCGCCTAAGATGTTTGACCCGGTCTATAGAAAAGGGGCAGAAGTGAATTCGACGAATCCAGTCAGCCGTCTAAGCCAGGCGAATGCAGTGAGCCGAGCTCGGACAGCCGTCAAGCAGACCAGTTATCACGATTGGCCAAAATAAGCCAGTCTTGTGGACAAAATTTAGTAAAGACAGAGCCAATGAAAATGCGACTGGTGCACAGAAAAGCCAGACACAGGCAAGTTAATCAAAACAAGCCGTCAAATACACTGGTTGGCCATGGTGGCAGTGGCTTGAACAGAGACCACTACATCAAAGCTACTTGTTTGGGTTGAGGACGACTGCCCATGAATAAATTATCGCCAACTGACAAGCGCAGCATATATTTAGTGAACAAGCTGTGGCTGTAATTCTGACTACTGCATCGAGTTTTTGGCATCGTGCCTTCAAGTTAAATTCAACCTATCTTCTAAATCACCATCTTTGTTAACTATAGCAGACAATCTGAGTTGTTTCACTTTTCTTGCTTATATTGAGTTTTTAAGATTTCTTAGATTTTTAACTCCAACTCACTTAGATTATTCTAACTTAGTTAGATCACTTCAATTCATCTAGATCACTCCAATTCACCTAAATCACTCTGATTCGCCTAGATCACTTCAATTCACCTAGATTACTCAAATTCACCTAAATCACACTTACCTAAATCAATCTAATTTTTTAAAAAAACCTCAACTTATATAAATTACTCCAGTTTTTCCAAATTATATGTCCATCATAAAAAATTATCATGCCATTTAAAATACAAGCACATTTTACTCTAAACGCATCTCACTCTTTTTAATAAGGCTTAAATTTGAGCCTTAACTGTTTTCAATTACTAAAAACACGCGTTTTTAACTTTTTGTTACTTGGCGGAAACTTGCCCAATTGAACTTGTTTTTTTAAATGTTAAAGGTGATAAGGTCAAAAAGAACTGTAAAATAAACCGTAAAAAGGATCGCAAAAAAAACTGCAAGAGAACTGTTAAAAGAAACAAAATTGAAATTGTATCATTTCATAAAGTGAAATTAGACAACATTTCCGTAAAACACTATTTATCTGGTAGCTATTTCCCAAGCTCATCTTGCTCTTTGGCTCTCATTTTTGTGATTTTCTTCATTTCAGCTTCACTTGGCTAATGATGTGCACACTAGAGGACACACATCTTCAGGTTTTAACTAGTTTAAGCAAACAACGTTATTGCACTCTCTTTTCCTAGATTACTTCTGCAACGGAAACCAGTTTGTGGAGGCCGGAACAAGTCTAAATATGACCATCAAAAATCAGCCCACAATAGTAGAGTGGCCAATGAGCCAAATTCTTTTCTTCTCACAAACTTCAAACATATCTTTCTTCACATCCCCTAATCTTACTCGTTTACTCTTTTCTACACTAATGGCACCATTTCTTAACGCAATTATCTGCTAATTGGATACTTGTTGTCCTTTTCTGTTTTACTTTTTCTTTTCTTTTCTCTCTCTCTCTCTCTCTCACTCTCTGTTATTTTTATACTTCTGCCCGTTTCTATCATTTTGCGGTTTTTACTAGCATCGACTCACGCTACTCTGCAATAAAAAGACGCTTCACTAGTTAAAGACAACTGAGCATTCGCGGACTAGACTAGACACAATCACATTTATTTAGAAATATTTAAGAAAGTTTTTTTTTTATTTATTCAATTTTACTATTCAATTAATATGGTTATTAATCTGAAAATCGAGCTTAATTATCATGTAAAACACTTCGATTTAAACATTAAATCAATGTTTGCTCCAAGTTCGGCAATCTGCAATAAATAATATTTTCTCCTGTACTTTTTCAGCTTCTAAATTCTATTACCTATCCAACACTTTAATTGGATTAGTTAGAGATTAATGAGCTCAACTGCTAGTACAAAAGAATAAGCATTGACTCGCATAATGCCCAAAGCAGTGTTTTATCGGCAAATAAAAAATGAAAAAAAATTAAATGCGAATAAATTTCTATTGTGCATAATTTGTGGCTTTTTAAGTGTATTCATGTTGTCATTTATTTGATTCAAATCTATTAAGTTTCTTTAAGATGTTGCTACTATTTTATTTCAAACAAAGCCCACAATGGTATGTGTTCAATGGCGTTTTCAATGGTGTTTAACGTGCTCTATCAAAAGGCACACAATGTGCTATTGAATAAGCTACAATGGATGCACAATAGATGCAAAACGGGTGCACAATAAGTGCACAATAGGTTCACAATAAGCCAAAATGGGTCTGAAATGGGTCGAAAATGTAATACACAAATCAAGTCACAATAGTTTGCAATGGAACCTACACTTGGCCTATTCAAACATATTTAAAAGACGAATTCAATGAAGCCGCTATCTCATTCAATTCAACCAACACAAGATATGTTTTTCACTGTTTTTTTAAATTATTTTTCACTACCGAATCCCAGCGTTTTAAATATGGTTTATTTGTAAACATTACATTTAGATTTATATACATTGCTTGACAAGCTTCTGTTTTGGATGATTTAAATTTTCAAAATAAATTTACCTAGTGATGATGACTTATCCTTTAGAATGAAGAGCAGACCTGTTTCTCACGATGCTTTGTCGCATCTCTCCATTGCCTGCAGTCCTTAGGCAACTTAAAAGCCCACTTCACTAACCGACCTTTATTCGGTAAGTTGTTTGTTCTTAATAAAAAATAAATCGACTGCTCAGACTAGGGCACCTAAAGCACGATCAGCTTTAAACTCTTAGGTCAGTAAGTTTTGTCAAGGTGAAATATGCCTACGAAAAGTTGGGTTCTGAACCCGCTTTGAAAAATTTAAGAAGCAATTTTATAAGCTAGCTGAGTTGCAGCAGTTCGGGTTTAGGTTTGAGTTTGAGTTAGATTTGCCTTATATTTTGACCCACCTGATTGAGAGGGACCAATCTAGTAGCTTTTCTCAGGTAAAAAGAGATTCAGTTTTGTCCTCAATTATCTCAGCTGTTCTGCCGCCTGCAGTTCGACCTGTTTTGAACGGGCTGAGAATGTTTTAAACCCGCACTTTCACCAATTACTTCAATGTCGTTTCACAAGAGAACAGGTATTTTTTTTATTTTTTACATTTTCTTACCTTTATGATTCCATATTTTTATATTTGCATGTTTTCATAGTTGCATGTGCTCATATCTGCATGTGTTCAAAAATTCATATTTGCGCATTTTCATTTTACAAGCTTTGCATGTTTTCCATATTTTAGTAATTCATTTTTGTGATTTATGTTCATGTTGCCATATTTTAATTTAAAATTGATGATTATCGAACTGCAACCCATTTGAGCATGTGAGTTTGACTGATGTGACATTTTTGACAATTAGACTTGTATTGTTTTTAAGCAAGCTTTAAAGGAGCTAGCACCTACGCTCTGCACTTGGCTGCTGAACGAGTGCGAACCATGAGAGAAGACAGACAGCGAAGTGAGTGAATTTCAATACGTATTGAGCCATAATTATTTTTTGCAAATCAGTCCAATTAAATTAGTGAGAAGAGACCATCTCATCTATCATAATATTGTTAGCATGTTTTCGCATGGTTGAAATGATGAAAATTCTCTTAGCTGACCCCTGTACTAGTTAATTATTTTACAGCGTTTGAGCTCGTTTGTTCGGCAAGACTGTATGACCAATTGAAAGAGTTGTTACAGTTGATGCTAACATGATGGACCAGCTGATGATCACCAGTCATGGCCACATGTCAGAATGTTGTGTCTAGCACTTCCGGTGCTGTCTGTTTAAATCGCCCAGTCAAAGGCCGCCCGTCAGACGCTACTCAACCGACAGTTGCAAACACGTGGCGTGGTTGCAGTGTGGTGGCGTGTTTAATGTACTGGTCTAATACAGTCTAGATTAAGGGGCGCGGTCGACTAGTTTCTTGAGATCCGCATCACTGAGATGCAACTGAACACGTGCTGATCATTCATGTGTGCAAGCCAAGATCCACACGTGGACACCACACATGACATCATTGGCCCAATGAAAAGCATCCAAGGCAAGCCGAGCAAGATGATGAACAAGATGAAAAAGTACCATTGGCACCAATATTGCCATCATTTGGGCTTACCAGGCCAATCATCGCCAAGACATGTTTACCACTGACAGAAAATTAATTCTGCCACATTTCCTTCGTTTCAAGTCGTTTCTCCCACGCGTCATTCTCTGCCAGTTGGACGTGCAAAAATGATCCATTACAGTTTCCATCCACAGCAGTTTGAAATCAATTAATTTGATTAAAAACCTTGCCTCAAAGATTGCGGAGTTAAGAAAATGGATATTAAGACAACTGAATATTAGAATAATTGATAATATGACTTTTTAGAATAGTTCATATTAAGACTACCAAATACTATAATAGTTGATTATTGATATTAGTAAACACTACTATTAGGAACACTAAGACTAATGAACATTAGGACTACTGCATACTAGACTTCTGGTCACTAAGACTGCTAGACACTACTTACTAGAGCTTACTGGATACTTAGATAGCTTGATACCAATATAATTAGAAACTAAAACAATTAGACACCAAAACAATTAGACACCAAAACAATTAGACACCAAAACAATTACACTGCAATCAACTACAAATTAACACAACCGCAAACTAATGCAACCGCACATCGACACAACCACACACCATCACAACCCCAAACTAATGCAACAACACACTAACACAATCAGCCAAATTGATGTTACCATCAAATCATAATCACCGGCCAGTGCAAACTGATCAAAGTGCCAGTTATGAGCTGCTATTAACGCATCGATGAGTGGCATATGCAAATTCTTTTAATGCAATTACATACGCTTGGGAGCTAAGGTTCAAGTGGCGTAATTTTGTTATTCTATTGCACTATTATGATTATTATGTGTGTTATTGGCCGGTTATATGTAGCTTATTGCTAAATTTGCTTCCATTTGCCCTTCGTTCGCCCTTTTTACAACCTTTGTCAACTAGACCTCAGACCCAGGTTTGTCGGGCTTGTTTTTGGCTTCGCCTGATCCCTCTACAGACTTAAAAAAAACAAAAACTTTTACAAACATTCACAATTGTGATTATATAGTTGAGCTTATTTTGATTGTAATTAAATTATGCATGTTTGTAAAAGAGTGTGGCTTCTCTACAATAAGCTCACATGATTACATTATTTCTTTCTGGTGGTATATGTTAAGCACTCAAAATTGAATAAAGACATTAAGAAAGAAAATGAAAAAGAAATTGAGAAAGAAATTAAAAATAAAATAGTTAGATGAAGCCATGAAAAAACTTTTTTATGATCAAATTAATCATTATTGATTATGGACCACTTGTAAAATTATGGATTAAAATACACAACGCTTAAAAAAATTTGCAAACAGTTTTAAACAGAGCTAAAAAATAAGTATTAAATAATAAATAATATAGTGGAGCACACAAATCGATTGTAGCACTTAAAGGATTTGCTTTGTGGTTATATTAAGCAACTGATGCTAATAAATATGGTTAAATGGAAAATCGGGTTTTGCTGCTAAAAAATATAAAATTGACTAATGTTGAAATGATACATTTGTAGAAAAAAAAATAAAAATCATAGAGCATATATATTATTAAAATATAAAGTTATTATAATAAAAAAAAAATTAAAAACAAAAATAAAAAATGAAATACTTAAAATAAAAAATGGAAAAAAAAAATTAAAATAAAAAACAAACGAAGATGAAAAAAAATTAAGTAAAAAACTAGTGATTTTATTTGTTTAACAGACAAAAGTTGAAAAGATGCAGTGAAATGAGAAGTGATTTAAAACTTTATTTTTTATGTTTTGTCATTGAAAAGACATTGGCACAAGTATACTGCTAAAGTGAATAACAAAAATGTATTGGAAAAGTGTATTTAAAATTTTTTTTTTAAAATTGTTTTTATTAAATATTTTTATTTCAGATGTTGAAATTTTTGCATCAAAGAACTTCCGGTATCCGTCATGTAAACATACAATAAAATTTGGTCTTTGCATAGGTCAAGTTAAGAAAAGTTAAAACCAATTTTTAACCATTTTTACCGCTAGTAAAATTTTTTTAATTTTTTCTCTACTTTTACGCAGTTTTAAAAAATTGGATTATTTTTTATTAATTTTAAAATTGTCATTTTATCCATTTTTTTTATTTTTTTTTAATTTTTTTGAACTTCCGCTTGTTTAGCCATATTTTAATACTCAAATTACATTTTCAATATTTTATTATTTGTTCTTTTTAGCTTTTTGCACTTGTTTTTTTATTTTTATTAAACAATCTAATCCCAATTAATTTACTTTTTTAACAATATATTAGATAACAGACAAAACTTTGAATTTAAAAACTTAAAAGTTATTTCATTACTGTATTTGTGACTAATAATCAACTTTTTAAAATAAATAAAAATAAGCAAATGTAAAAGACATATTAAAATAAGAATTTACAAGAAAAAAACTGGAAAAATTTTTTAATCATTTTTTTTTTAGTAAAATACTTTTCTTAAAGTGTTAGTGTATATTTATTTTTTTTAGATTAAAGTCACAGTAGACCCTAAATACAGTCTAATTCAATTGATCATGCATAACTTCTTACAGGTCATCTTTTTTTTTTGGCTTAATTTTTTTACCATCCATCTTCTATTTTAAGTAAAATCACTATAATCAACTCTTACCCGATGAGACCGACACTTTGCAGCCACACTCCAGAGACTGCAAATTAAGAAGTCAAAGCGTGTGCACAAAAGCAAAATCCTGGCGGTAAATTCAATTTTCAGCAATAAAAAAGCAATTTTAGCTTTGGCGCGCCTGTTTTGCCACGTTTGCTTTTACATAATTCTCTAATAAAGCAGAAAATCCACTGGGATTTGTTCAGTTAAGCTTTTGAGTCGATACAAAGCTGAACTAAATCCACTTGAAAACAGCTGGCCACGTGTGTTTAATCCACTAGAAACAAACCGACACAGGTCGGATCAGCAACTAAACAGATGGAAAACAGCATGGATCAGCTGCAATCAAAGCAGTCCGATGAATATAGTTGAGCAGGCGTTAAAATAAAAGGCCGACCCAAGGCATAAAAATACTGACCCTGTAGCAAGTGTAAAAGTAAGAAACAAATCAAAATATAAAATAAGATGCAAACTAAAAGTAAAAAAAAAATAATAAATAAACAAAAAGAAAAACAAAACAAAAAATAAAAAAATATAATAAAATAAAATCACAGAAGATGAAATCTGGCTCTGACTTCCTGTTGGTTGTTTTGCATTAACAAAATTTTGAAAGAATCGGAAGTGGCCTTACCAAATCAGCTGGCGTCATTAAGCTGTGAAGTCAGTTCATGACATTTAAATAGCAACAACAAGCCAAAAGGGCAAACATGAGAAAAAATAAATAGCATTATGAAAAAAATCTACAACAAAATGAAGCAAAAGATGAATAAGAGAAGATTTTGTAACGATATTGAAGATGAAAGAAATTGAAAAATAAAAAATTAAGATAAAACTAAAACAGGCAAAAAATAAGTTTTAACCTAATGCAAATTAAGTGCAAGTTAAAGCCAATCAAGTTAATAAATCGTATACTTGCAATGATTTTACGATTTTCTATTGGCTCATCCATTGCTCAAACCAAATAGACATTAATTAACTTGACCAGCGTATCGGCTGTTTGATGGAAAATGATGAAGAGAAGAGGTTGAATCAGAAAACAAACTAATGCAATAGTAAAAACTCAACTTTTTATTGATCAAATATATTTGATTACCATGTTAGTTAACTTTAATTAATGTGTAATCACAAGATTTCTAAACTCATGATTAAGATTAGTCAAAATTAAAATGACAGATTGGCTAAAGTTTGTTTAAATGATTTGTTTCAAGTTAACCCTGTCAAATGTCTTAATAGAGCTTGGTTTTACTTCTTTTTCTATTAATCATCTTTCAAGCTAGTATATTGTCAAGAGTTCTTATCTCATTCATCGTCTGTTATTCTTAAGCAAACGTTTGAACAAAGTTTTATTTCCATATTGTTATCCTACTATTCAGATTCTTGAATGGAACAGAAGTTTGTTGTCAATTGAATAGAAGATGAAAAGTTTTTTTATAAAACATATAACAAACATAGATTTTGTCCAGTGGAAGATGAATCAGTGTTTGTTTGTGGTTTTAAAGATGTTGTTTTTGTTCAGTTTATTGGTTTTTACAAAAACTAACAAAAGAAACATAATTGAAACTACTTATTTCAATGTAACAAATTTTTTTTTATCATTCATTATGCAAAATGTGTATTCAGTAATAATACTTTTTTATCACTTAAAATCAAAAAAATTTTAAATTTAAATTTAGTAAAGTATTAATTTTAGATTTTCAAAATTAGACAACACATGTTGCGTTAATAGTATATTTGAAAATAGTGCATTTGAAAAATAGTGTAACTGAAAAAAAAATTAACCGGTTTGACTAATTTAAAAATTGAAATAAAAAGTTGAAAATTATTCTAGGTGCCAAGTAAAGTTTTGATTAAATAATTATCTAGAATAATTCGAATTTTTTACTAGTAAAACATAAGTGATAAAACTTTTGTTAATTACAAAAGAAGAATTTTTTTTTAGATCTAGACAATTAGAAATTAATCCAAACCTGAGCGAGTAAATACAAAAGCATTTGCAAACCCTTTCAAAAAGAAATTTCGCATCAAGCAAGTTTGAATAAAACGTGTTTGAAAAAAAATGAAATATTAATAAAAAATAATAATAAAAAGTGTATATTTATAAATAAAAGAAGCTAAAACTAACAAGAAAATAACAATAAACACAAAATGGTTAATATGGTAGAGGAGAAAAAACAAGAAATATAAAAAGGCGAAAAATGAAGAAAATTATAAATGAAAAAAAACATAAAGCAAGTTAAAAAAACAGAGCAGCGACCAAATAGTATCAAAATTCAGCTGCTTGCTTTCGGCTGTTTCATTAGTGATAACAAAACGGGCGGTAAAGATGGCAAGCCGGAAACCGGGCAAGCCAGGCGGATGCAAACCGGTGCTCGCACAACGACTTGTAACAGCCGATACTGGCTTTATTAAATGGCAAACTGAGCCCTATCGAACAAAAGCCACAATATGGTCTGAGTCGATGCCCATGTCACACTGAAAATTGGTTAAAAGAGTGCCAAAATAATAAAAAAGAACTAAAAGAGAATAAAATGTGACCTAAAGAAGTATAAAAAGAGTGGAGAAAAAAGATGAAAAAGTGTCTAGAGTAGAGCAAAGTGAAGCAAAAATGGATGGAAGAGGTTTAAAAACAGATCAAAAATATTTAGAGCAGATAGAATAAGACTGAAATAGTATTAAACAAGAACGTTAAAGAAGCAAATAGGGCCAAGAAAACATCAAGGTTAAATGCAACAAAAAAAAAAATAAAAAAAAGACGAAAAAAAAAACCAAAAGATGATCATATACAATTGAAAAAACGTTATATACAATCAAAAAAAGACCATATACGAATAAAAGATGATTATGTAAGACTAAAAGATGACCATATATGACCGAAAGATGACCATATATGACCAATAGATGACCATATATGATCAAAAGATAACCATATATGATCAAAAGATGACCATATAAGACCAAAAAATAACCAAAAAATGGCCAAAAAATGACCAAAAAATGACTAAAAAATAACAAAAAACGGCCATATGCGACCAAAGCAACATAAACTACCAAAAACCAAAAGAGGGTCAAACACATGGGTTAGGTTTAGGATTTTGGTTGAACAGGCGAACAAAGCGAATGTGCATAAAAGACAAAATTAAATGATAAAAGAAGAAATTAATTAATTCCGGCGTTTAAACGCGGCGCCGCTTCAAAATTTGCGCACCAAAACTCAGCTTCAGGATTAAAGAAGAGAAGTTTGCTTTTTGTTTGCATTCCTGCACACCTCTGCTTATTAATTATGGAAGCACTTTGTTCTCAACTATACAAAGGTGGCGTTTCTTATATGACAAGTGCGGCTTAGTTTTGCATAGAGCAACAAGCTTATTAAAGTTATTGTCTTCTGCAGTTTGACATCCGATTAGAAGAAGTGTGGCCTTAGTCTTCTAGATCTGGCATTGATTTTTTACAAGTACACAAATATAATGCGCAGAGATTAGCATTCTGACGCTGAACGGCAAATAGGACACAAGCTTATACTCGTATAAATAAAATATGAAATGCGAAAATTGAATCCAAAATCGACAAACTAAATAAATAAGAGGAACACGCTCATGGGAATCAAACAGGATAAATACTGTGGAGACCGATTTGAAAGTTAAGCCGTTAAATTCCGGCTTAAGCTGGGCGCACTTCCGTACCATTTCACTGACTTTGCAAAAACCGGCCGGCCTCATGTCGGTGATGGCTTGTGCTTTTACAGATTTCACTCGCACTTCACACGCCACACATTAAACCAAAGTTATCTTCAGCTCATTTATGAAAACAGATTATCTTCTGGTCTTCGTTCAGTCACTGAATAACACACTACACATCATTGTGCTCTAATCAGCATAGTTCTTTACTCATCATAACCTTGTAATCATCATGCTTTCCTAATCATCCTACTCTTTAAATCATCATACTCTTTAAATTATCATACTCTTCTAATCATCATTCTCTTCTAATCATCATACTCTTTAATCGTCTTTTTCACACATTTCATTAAAATGCAAATTATTTTATACCAACTTTTTTTGCAGGTGTACCCAATCTTATGTATTTCATCATATGTATTTCATCTTGAGTCCTATATTTAAAATACATTACATTTTATACTTTGCATTTTAAAAATCTCATACTTACTAAATCTTATAAATTTCATATCTAACACTCTACAAATTTCACATTAGAAAATTCTGCAAATCTCTCACTAAACATCTTACAAAACTCATATTCATCATCCTGAAAATCACATACTTAAAATCTTGCAAATCTTATACCTAACATCTTATAAATTTCCTACACCATATTTTTAATCTTAAATCCTATATTTTAAAATACTATTCGGAACACCCCACCTACTCTTAAATCCTACACCCTAAATTTCGCATCGTTGGTACTTGATTCCCCTTTCTTTTATCGTTTTTTTGCACGCCGACCATTTGCCGCAACCTTGCTTGTAATAAACTTGACACTTGAGAACAAAATACTAACACAACCTTCTCCAAACTTATCTTAATTTAACTTGATCGTAATCCTAAACTTATTTTTAAACCAAACAAACGTTTCAATAGATTCTCTTGTTTTCAACCTGTTTTTTCTAGTTCTCATCTACTTTTGTCATTGTCTTCAACTGTACTCAATCGGTTTTATATTTCAAACCTTTTTACATCTTTTTCGCTCACTTTTCTGTTTTCAAATGCTTTTTCATTAAAAGTACTCAATGAAAAATGTAACAATAATCAAAAATGGTAAACCACTTTGTATACTAAAAGCAGTTTCCGGTTAATCAGTGTTTTGTGTTGATTGAAATATTCTTTGTTCAATCCATAGCCAATATTGAAACGATAAACTGACATGACTATATTCATATATATTTTATTTTTATATATTTTCAGTCATTTTTTGTAAATCCCTTGAAAATGCTGCCACAGGTCATTTGCGATGAAAGCATTCAGCCGTATGCTTACAATTGGTTTTGCCTGACTTGTGAAGACCCGGCACCGGATACTTGAACTACATCTCAACTATTGTCGGTCACGTTAGGGCTCAGTGTGAAGAGTTGCCATTCAAATAAATTTTGTAAAACCAAAGTCAGGATTGGTTCCAGATACTTGTCTAGTCTAAACACATTTTAAAACCGATTTTAGTTGTTTTCAATTATGTCAAGTTCGAGTTTTATGTGACTTTAAACTGCAGTACTGTTCATTTAAGCTTGTTTTTAAACTAAATGTAGTAGTTTAATTTTTGTTACATTTTTATTAAAATCTATTCACTGGTCAAATGTGGTCAAATATTTGCTGACAAGTGTTCTTAACGAAATGCAGAACAAAAAACAACTGACAAGCGAAACAACAGCTGCACTTCGAAATGCCGGAAACAGGACAGCATCCGCCAATGACAATTGCATTGCGCACTTGTTATAGTTTTTTATCCTTATTTTCATCTTTTCATATTCATTTTATTAGATTGTAGAGAAATTTAACGAACCTAGATTAACAGAGGTCAACTGTAATTATTAAATTTAATGTAAAATGAATGTGTGCCTAAAATTTGATTTAAATCGACAATTGGCCAAAATGATGATGACGAAATATAAAAAAAAAACACTAGAAAAACAGATCGCTTTTAGTCGATTTTTAATTAAAATAAATTGTTATTTAATTTGCTTGAATATTTTGCAGATGTGATTCTAATGATATTCAATGGCTGGAACTCAATTAAAATGGAAATCATGGTCGGTTGTTTGCACTAGTGATTATTAGATGTCAGTTTTCTATGAACTTGGAAGCTTTTGCTTTTTTACATTATAGTCAATATGATGTGGTGGCTATCACTTCCGGTGCGTAGCGCATTTTTCTATAAAGTTTTTTATCTTTATTCTCTTGTTTTTTATCATTTTTCCTTTATCTTCTTGTTCATCATCACTTGTTTTCTTTTTTTATTATCTCAATCATATTCTTTTGCAATTATTGCAACAGCATCAAACTGCGCTTCTCTTTCTAACACATGCGACGCATTTAAATGCACAGTTTTAAATACTTTTTCATTCACTAAACTATTTGTTTCCTCTCTTTTTTGATTTCTGTTAATCCGATATTTAATAAACAAGCAATTTGATTTTCTTCACGCATTCTACGTAATCATAATTTATTAACCATTACTAATCTAGTCAGTTTAATTTTTTTATTTTTTGCGTCAAAAATGCTTTTGTCATTAAATTTTACTATCACGCAAGTCATTGCTTATCGTCAAGTTATCAAAAATAAAATGTAACTAATTTTATAATTAATTTAAAACTTGTTTTAATAAATAACATTAATTTAAGAAATCTGTTGTTTTTTAAAAATTTTTTAATTAACACTTTATATTTAAAAGGTATTAAAATATTTTAGTCATTTTTTTATTTTTGGTTTTTTGCTTCGTTCTAGCCAATGAAAAAGGTTTTCATCACGAATAGCAGGCGGTTTAGTAGCTAATAGAAGGCGTGTCTTCAACTTTTCAAGCATTCGATTATTAATTAAATTCTCCACAATAGACTGATTGCTTTTTTTAGCTGATTATAACCGGTTTGCTTTAGTTTTGCCTTATTGTTAGACCAAAATAATAAAAGCACACCCCTTTTATTTGCAAAAAAAGATGCGTGTAATTGATTACTTTGCATTTAACAGATCATTAATAGGGCCGATTAACTACATTATTTTTTCAAAATAGTTTATTTTTAAGTAATAGACATTCAAATTAAGAAACATAAACATTATATTTTATTAACAAATAAAATCTAATAAATTAATATTTTATTTAAGATATTCAATAAATAAATTATAAACACATAAATTTTTTTAAGTATGTTCATGTAATTTAAATTTGTTTTCATCATTTTTAGTAATTAAAAATTAAATTTTTTATTTTATTTTTTAAATTCCGAAAATTGAATGCTTTTTATCAGAGTAATAACAAATTAATGTAAGCAAATTTGATTCAAACATACGACAAATTTGGTGCATTTAAAATTTAAGTCTAAAAAATTAAAAACAAACGAAACCTTTGCAATTAAATAGAGATCGATTTGATTTGGTTGAAATTTGAGATGCTTTTTACAATGAATTTATACGCATAATCTTTTACTATTTTAAATTAAACCTTTACTTTTAGACCTATATAGAAAATAAATCAAGTGATTTTTAGCCTATGTAATGGCAAAATATTATTTCCACACTTGAAATGCATTCAAATCTAATTAGAAACCACAAGGCCTGTGTTTACGGGTTATTTAACTTTTTACATTTATTCAACTTGCTAGTAATCATAATCATCTGCAGGCACATGTGATTTCAACTTATACATCATTCCCACTGATAGTTTAGCCAAAATGAGTTTATCATCATCTTAAACAAATTAGTTGTATTTAAATGTTTGATTTTCTGGTCAATTTTGTCCACATTGGTTGTTGCTAAGCTAAGATGTCCCAAGGAAAAAAAAATTGTAAAAATGTTTTGGAAATAGTAACTTATCTTTGTTTACGACATTCTAACTGTCTTTACAGCTTGGTCAATTTAAGCTAAAATATTGAACTAAACAACTAAAGGTGCAAATTGTATAATAATATATGATTTCAAAAAATGCATGCAAATTACATTGGTCCGATAAGTCGGAAACATTCTTGTTCACACGCGTTTCATAAATTTTTAACTTGATACATCAAACCTTGATAGATTGGGTTTTGATAAACAACTTGGAAAATGTTTTTTTTTTTAATTTGGTTATGATTAGAATATCTGTTAAAGACATGACGATTCAACTTGCGTCAATGAAAGATTTTTAAATATTGTAAATATTTTTCAATTTGACTGCAGGCATGGCCTCTACAAATGTTACTTAGAATTTTTTACAGGGGAAAATTTTTGATATAACAAGTGCATCATAAGTATATTATATATTAAATTTGATTTTCTAGTTTGTATAAAACTAACTTATGGTTTAAATAGAGACGGTTTTAACCACAATCTAATTGCTAGTCAGTTTGATCCTTTTATTTAAATCACTTTTTACTTTGCTTCACTCAATTTCACATTTTCTTTTTTAGTTTCTTCTGTTTTTTTTTTTTGCACCCTTTTTATTTTTTCCCCTTTTTTCTTAATCTGAAAAAAATTTACCAAAAGAGCATTTGCCGCCAAAAACGGGTCATCAACATTAAGGCATAAACAGTAATGATGAGCCAAAACACTGTCTGATTTACTCTGGCCCATAAAGTCTTTTATTATTTTTTCATTTTTATTCCTTATATTTTACTTTAGTTTTTTATTTTCTTATTTTGTTTTTTAAATTCAGTTTTACTGTTTTTTGTAATTTCTATCTTGCACTCACAATATATATGTCATGCTAATGTCGAGTCTAAAACAGCGCGAGATTTTCAAAATACTGGCAAGTGTCAATTGCAAAAGAAGACCACTGACTGTGTTTGACATCATGCTTTTAACCATGCATTAAAGAAAAAAGGGGAAAATAAAATAATAAAAAGAATTTAACCAAATGAAAAATTAAAAATGGATAAAATGTAAAAAAATATATATATATATATAATATATAACAACGTATCTTCAAATTGAAACAGTTTAACGTTAGTTTTACTAATGTTTATTAATTTGTTAAAAACAGCATGAGATCATGAATATTTCACAAGGAACTTGCTACATTATTTATGGCCTATTAATTGCAATTAGGTTTAACCTGCAGCTAGTACAAATTAAAAGTTAAATTACTTTGAAACAAAAGATAAAAAAAATAATTATATAAAAATGAAATTAAAATAAATCTATTGCGTGCACATTAATTTAAAGCTGATTATGATTAAATATGAATTCTCGCCTAATTCTAGTAAATTTTAACCTTAAATTATAAAAAAATTTTTTTTATCTAAATCATGTTAAGCTTAAAATAATTAAACTTTATTACATATAAGTTAATCAAAATCAACTATTTTATAACTTATTTACCAAAAAAAACTTGCATATTATATATTTATTACATTATTCCATTTTTTTTTCGTATTTTTTATTTCTAAAATATTATTTTTTAATTTAAAAAATTTATTTTATTAATATTTTTATATGACATGGTTAGCTCACTTGATACGTGACTAAGTAGATTTTTAAAAGCTATGGTTTAAAACTAATTTTCTTAACTAATTTTTTCACACATTTTCTTAGTAATAAATATTAAGTATAAAAAGAATAATAAATTTTTTTCTGCCATAGACTGGTCACACAATTCAGAACAAATTGGTCACACCGCATTTTCAATATTCAATGTGTAAGTGATGCTGATGAGTAGTTATTTTATTGTAGAAACTATAAAGTTTTACTGTCAGCCACTAATTCATGAGTTATGGCTTTTGAATCAGATTAAGTTAAACCGTGCTAATGTAAATCAAAAGGCATATATATATGTACATTTTGGCCACATCTAATGTTTAAAATTAGTTCATGTGATAATCTAGACAAGCTTAAAAAACATATAGAAAATTTATAGAAATTGTAAACAAAAAAAAAATGAATAACAGTAGAAAAGAGTTAAATTTATACTTATTTTACTTAAAAAGATAAAGAAATATTGCTAATCATCTGTATTTTTTGACTATTATGAATGTGTTCGATCTTCAAAAGTTTCGAAAACAAAAATAAACAAAAAACTTAAATAGGCATTGCTAAAAAATAGATTTATTTTTTCTAAAAAACATCTTATTGTAAAATGTTGAAAATTTTTTTTAAAAAGCTTTATAAGGAAGAGGTGAATTTAAAGTGGCAAATCTACGCCACTTAAGCTCCACAAATTTTAAAGCTTATTTATGTTTAAAGGCAGGCGTATATTTGCATTGAATGTTTGCACTTGTAAGCCATCAAATCTACTGAATACCCTTATGTCTGCTGATAAATGACCTAAACAGTTGAAAGGTTGCCTTTGGCAAAGATCACCTCAGACTGATCCTGTCCTAAAAAAAGACTAAAGAAGCAAAGAATTTGAAGAGCATCGGGATGCAAATTTTACAGGCCCATAATCAATGAACATTGATTTAATAGCAACTGACTTTGCCATCTTGCACATATTGGGAAAGCAGTTTGTTTACCTACGGTAAACAAAACCTAAATTTACAACGCAACTATATTGTGTTTTGAATGTTTTGTTAGGTTATCATGCATTTACTAACGTTTCAATACACATTTTCAAACATAAAACTTGGTTTATTGTGGTTTGCAGTGATTAAATTGATACAATTTGTAACTCTTTAAGCGAATAGTTTACAAGTGTAACAAAAAAGAATTGAAAAAGATAAATAAAAAATAATAAAAACAAGTTGAATTAGTATCTTTATCTTAATTGATGCCACAAAAATCTTTAAAATTTTTAATTTTAAATTTCTCAACAAAGAAAATAACTTCTTTACAAATGGTTTTTAGATAGATAGATAATTAGCCTTAAGTTGATAAAAAAATAAAGTGAAAAACACTAGGTAACGTTAAAACAAACAAACGCCTCAAATTTACTAATAAGATTTTTTTTAATTTTATTTAAAACATTTTATTTTCACATGTTAAATTTGCACTTTATTTACTGTCCAGGTAAAAGCTAAAGAAAAAAGATAATGAATGTTTTTAGTAGTCATAATTTTTCATCTTTGTAATTATGTTATTGTTAACAATAAGTAAATATATTCTCACATTTATAAACAATTTTTTAATCTTGATTTGATTTTACAATTTATTAATGTAATAAAACTTAGTGTTTTTAATTTTTATTTCTTTTTCAGTTAATTTATAGAAATTTAATAATTTTATAATTTTTAATTTGAAAATTAAATTTAAATAAAAATAAAAAATTTGTTAAATTAAAGCCAAAAAGTAACATTTAATTTAAAAAAAAAATTTACAGAATGATAAAATATTTTATTAAAATTGTATACTATAAATTGATTTTAATAGCTTAATACTTTTTTATTTTTAAAAATATTAATATTATTATATGTTTAATAAAAAAAAACTAAAAAAAAAACATTTAAATAAATAAGTTTAAAATAATTTAAAAGTCTTTAAATAGTGTAAAATGTTTTTATAAATAATTTTTTTTTCAATTGAAATTGGTATTTACATAATTTTGTTTTTAAAATATATATTTATGATTCATAATAAGATACTTTTGTTATAATTATATTATACTCTATTTAAATTGATTTGTGATTTTTTAAAAAAATATAATAAAGGTAAAAAACATAAATCATAAATATAAATGAAAAAATAAAAAACTCATTTGTTTTTTTTTTGCTGCAAATAATTAGTTATTAAAACGTATAAAACTTTAGTTATAAAATAGCTTTTTAAGATTGGCTTGTATTTAAATAAATTTATTTTTAAGTATTCATCCAAACTAAAGTTTTTAAACAGACAGATCTATTTCGACAAATTATGTTAAAAAAGCGGGAAATTCAAATTATTTAAGCAATTTTTAAGCAAGTTTGAAGATAAAAAACTTTGATCTAGAATTTAATCACAACTATTTAATAGCATTGCACATTATTCACTTTATATTACAGTGAATTCATTCAACAAGAAAAATATCTTAAATTTTTTTTAAACATATTAAAAAAATTGTTGAAGTTTATAAAGAAAAAGTCAATCCTTTTATAGTTGATGAAAACCTAAATATATTCACATATACTTGAAATTATAGTTTTTATTTCGAATTAATATATTATAAATGATATTCTTCTAATTTGATTAATCATTTGATTAATGAGTTGAAAAAAATGAACAAAAATAAATGTATTTGTTGCATTAGGTTTAGATTATCAATCATATGCAACGTAAAGATGTTGATGAAAAGTAGTTGAAGATTAAAGTGATCTGAGAAGATTGTGTTGAGCCCGATGATTTTTAATGAAAGCAGAATCAGTGGCCCGTTTATGCTCATTATGCTTTTGCAGAAAATCATTCACACCAGGTTCTTTTTACTTATCTATGGATAAAGATGAAAAAATAATTTTCACATTTTCTTATTCAAAATTAATTCATTTATAAAAAAAAAATCATTTTTATTCAGTGCGATTGTGCTTGTCTTAAACAGAGTTAACCAATGATGAATGCTGTTTGAGCATTTTCTGTATTCGCATTGTTCGCATTTCAATAGAAATAATTAGTTTAAAAAAATATCATTAACTAGACAAAATTTCCGGTTCCGGCGCACTTGCCAAATATCATTAAGTCTAGTGAGCTCTTTAAACACTTAATTTAAAATCACGAAACCGCGCAAGTTTGCACGTGTTGCGTTTTTCCATCAGTTTTCATCTTCATTATCTTTAATCATTTATTATTCATTATCAGCTACTTTGTTTTTTTAGTTATAAGTAAAATACAAGCATATAGGGTATCACTCGATAGAGAAAAATAGTTTCTGAATTCTATACTAAATACTTAAATGCTAACTGCACGCAATTTGATCTTTTAAAAGCAAACAGTCCTAGAGTGAAATATATAAGCTTATTTACTTTATACAAACATGGTTCGCACATTTTGTCACTTATGCAAGCTGATCTAAACTTTTTTAGGCGTGATTGGTCAATTTGATTAGGGCTTGATACAATTTGCAAGCCTGAATGAATAAACAAGTGTATCAAAAGGTCGGCTGATATTTTTTTGCAATTAGACTATTCAATTGCAACCAAAGCGCTGTCAAAATATGACTTTATTTAAGCGAAAAATTAAAATAAGAAAAAAAAAACATTAAACACAAAACAAGAAATAAAAGAAACATTATTTATTTACAGTTAAGCTAAGTTAATCCAGTTAAATAAAACCAAACTACTGTGAAATAGCTTGAAGCTAAAAAAAACTAAAAAACAGAAATGAAAAAAACTTCCGGCAATATAAGTTGTTGATACAATTGCCTATTTGAATTCGGTGAAATGGTTATGTTATTTTCTAATTGGATTACAATAGTCCACAGATGGCGCAAACAAATTGAATAAAAATTAGATTATCATTTAAACAAGGGTATCTATTATGTCTATTATGGTTTTCGCCAATGATGCAATAGTATTGGAAAATATTTTGTCTAATAAAAAAGCAGATCAAATCAACAAACCTAGAATCAAAAAGAAGGTTAGTTACTTGAGAAATAACTTTGGATTTGCGCTCAAAAAAGTCTCTACACAAGCCAGGCCAAATGATGAACAAATGTGATCCAATATAGTCTCGATGGTAGATCATCATGAAAATTACAAATTAGTTCAAAATTCGTCCTTTCCATATAAGCGTATTTTCAAAAAAAAACCTCCGATTCCTTGCTTAAAAGCTTATCTGTAAACGTTTATTGATTTTATTTAAAAGCAAATTAAAAGCAAAATTTGCATGACTTTTGAACTAAAAATTTGAAGGATAGATCCAAAAAGCATTTGATGTCCAAGATTTATTTTAACCAAGCCTATTTCTAATCGAGCTGCAAAAGTTTTAAAATAAAAACTCAAGACAATTGTGTATTACAAACAAATCACATAAAAAGGAACTGCAGCAAGACGAGAATGCCAAAAAACGAAGTTTGGCTTGTACGATTTGCAAATGGTTGAAACGAGAATCAGAATAATGTGGTTAGAGAGAGAGAAAGAAAGAGAGAGAGAGAGAGAATTGGTTAGAACTTGTTCTAATATGTAGTAAGCAAGCTAATTGGGTGCTATTAAGCGGTCGCACAGCAAGGCGGCTTTGACAAAATAACGCTCGTTAGTTTGCGCCCAAATTTATCATCGACTTGATGTTGGAACATTGCTGGAATCAGCGTGTGAGCTACTTTGAACATAACTAGAACTTTTCTAGTAAAATATGTTTTACTGGTCAAACCTCGATACAAAAACACTTCAACCGTACTTAGATAATGAAAAGCTTATCATACATTTACTAAATCTGTGATTATGAACTAAGACCCAAATTTACCTGAGCTAATGCTCTAGGTTTGTGCTGACAGGCCTCTGATCTGCCTAATGGACTAATGTTGGTTTCAAACTGCAAGTTGGACAAATTTTTATTAATCAACTCGATTAAGCACTTTATGATTATCGATTGAAATACCGCAAGTTGAAAACTAGTAGTAAATAGCGCTAAATTTCAATTAATTTATTTTATGTTCATATTTATTCCAAATTTTTATATCCACGTTCCTAAACGTGTTTGTCTGCAATTTGATATATAATATATTTTTAATTCAACATTTTTTCATTAATTTTTTATTTTTTTAATGTATATAAATTATATATGTTTGTTGGTTTGCAAATATTCATCGAACACAAGAGTTCTTTTTGATCTCAAGATGCTCTAAGTTTTTCACTTTATTAGTGCTCAATATTTGCAAATTATTTTTTGCACACGCCCAAATGCAAAATTGTTTTGCCAGTGGGCGAATTGTTCATTGAACCATTAGCGAGCTAGATGCAGGTCATTTTGTTGCCATTACATTGTGTCAAAAAATAGTCTTATTTCAAATTACCTGTATAGAACATGGATGCTCAAACATCATTAGTATTATTTTTGCACACATTACTTGATACGTTAAATTGTGACTAATGTGCTTAAGTCTTTTTTTCACAATATTCAAACTTTTTCTAACGTAAAAAAATTAAAAGATAACTTTTTACATTTTGGATTTTTAATATGAATATTAATTTGAATCGGATTAAAAATAAAATAGATAAAAAAAAATTTTATTTAAAGTCATATTATTATCAACATATAAGTTTATGTCAATTTCAAACTAAAATGAAATCAAGTGACAATTATAAAAATAATAAAAACTTGCAATAATTTTTGCACAGTAAATTAAAATGATATCCAGCTTTAAAAAAAAAAAACTAAAATAAAAAATGCAGCTTGATCACGCTCGACTGAATATCTCGAAGATTTTTTGTACATTATTTAAGCAAAAAAAAAATACAGGTGAGAAAAATCTAGAGCCGAACGTGTTTTAACTAAATGTTGCAATTTGAAATTGCTGTATAAACATCGTCGAACATGACAATAAAATTGTTTTACTTATAGCCGCTCCTCCCCCTCATTCAAACTTTTTGACCATTTCACCTTTCGATTTATTTCTCATTTGCTTTAATCATTTTTCTTATTTTACTTGTCTTTAAAGTCTTTTGCTTCTGAGATTTGGTTTACTTGTTTGACTATTTTTTCAATTGTTTTGTATTCAATAGTTTCTAACATTCATTGATTCAAAAGTTCAGTTACAGATTTGGTTTTTCAGGATAGCAAAAACTAGCAAAAGAAAAAAAGATAGCGGGTGCCTAAATGCTTACAGCACTGTGAGGGGTGCCCGGCATGTAGGGACACTAGTGCGTCTGTTTACTCAGCTGACTTGATCAACACCACGCCTTTAAATGACCTAAGATTGCTTGACGACCTTCAAAATACGATATAAACAGTCAAAGTCAACTTTAAAAAAAAAAAATTTGACAAAAACAGAAACAAAACCTAACTTTAAGACTTTTGGACACACGCAATGGAGAAAAACAATCGAGCTAAGCTGATACTATGGAAGCTTTTACTAGTCAAAAGTCTTACAACACAAGTAAACGTTCAAATTGTAGCTTGATCAAAGAAAACAAAGATAAATGCAATTGAAATTTACCTTAACATTGCGAAATTTGACTTTTTAACCTTGAAGCTTGTAAGTGGGCCAAAGTATATTTGTCTATGTTGTTTAAGTTTTTCTAGGTTAAGTTTGACAAGAATGAAAGTAAACCTAAAAGTGATCAAGTGAAAACAATCAAGTGAAAAAAATAGATACACAGACATTAAATGATGAAAAATGCAACTGAGCGTAAACCATGTGCAGATTTAATCAACGGGACTTAAACATAGTTTAAGATGTTTTGATAGACAATTTTGTGATTACTACCTTAACTTAAGTATTTTGCTTTGTTTTTTTTTTTTATATGTATGTATTTTAAAATTTTCATATTCCCACATCATCAAATAAAGTCTATTTAATTTTCAGCGTCTCGACCTCCACCAACTGTACACAACTGTTTCCTTTATACTTAATAGCTTCACTTGCATTAAATCTCCACCGTTTTTTTTTTTTTTATTTTGTTTTAGTTTTAATTTTGATTTTCTTAAAAAACCAAATACAATTTTTACGATTATATCCGCTTTCTATTCACTTTGATTTAGCACACATGTCTTTTTATTATATATTTTAACAACTGTTGTATTTATAATTTTGATTTCTCTAATAAATTAGCTAAAATTAAAGTTTTATTAAAAAAAAAAAGTTTTTATTTAAATTAAATTTAATTGTATTTATTTATGGTCAGGCTACCTGCTGATTAAAAAAGAATTGTGATAAAAAATAATTTAAATTTTTTAAATATACAAGTGAAAAAAATGAATTTTAAAAAAATGTTAACCACGACAAGGTGGAAAAGTTAACCAATAACAATCAAGAAAATTTTATTGTCTATATTAATATTTTCACACTATTGTTTCTTTAAAGTCTGCATTTTATTTTTATTAAATTTCCAATTTTATTCTCATCTATTTTTACTTTAATAACAATTTTGATTTTAATTTTACTTTTCGATCACGATCAAAATCAATGAGACTATTGAGCTAATAGAAAAGATGTGTGGCCTAAAGATGGTGTACAGCTGTGGTTTAAATAAAAGAGCTGAAGTGGTTACAAAGTTGAACCAGAAACATTAATTCCATTGATGCAAACTAGCCTAAGTTAAACTCAGTAAAAGACAATCACGAAACTGGCCATTCATCATCGTCACTTGCATTCAAAAAAATGCAACAAAAAAAATAGGAAGCTTTAATAGCTGAAAAAACTATAACTTGTATATATTTTCTTGTTTGACCTTTGCTAGTGACCTTGTATTTGTCCCTCAATCAACTAATTTTTGACTTGGTTAATCAAAGACCAGTTTATCAATAATAAAATTAGATTTAATTATATTAATACATGTCAAAATCATTTGTTGTTTAATTTTTTTATTTTAATAAATTAACCAATATGTATGTATCTTACTCTATAAAATGTTTAATCAAAATCAACACCTGTAGAAAAACAAATTTAAAATTAAATTGTACTTAAAACGGTTGGTTACCAGCGCAGAAACCTCACTGAACAAGCACATTAAAGTCATATACTAAAATAACGCGCTTATGCGGATTTAACATTACTCATTTGAACAGAGTGAATAAAGGATAAAACAAACCGGAAATAGATAATGTTAAAAGTGTGAAACACACCGATAATCATATATTGAACTCCACCTTTTACTTAATTTAAAATAGATGGCTATTTCGAAACCATATAAAGGTCATTACTTGCTTGACAAATCACCTGAAACCAGCAAACGTATTTAGCAAACTTTTGCCACACTTCTTCATTCATCTCTTATATTTTTTAATTTAGTTATTCATCAGTTGAACTGTTGATGAACAATCAAGATTTGAGCAGCTTAGTATGAAATTGTATACTGTTATTTGAAGCAAAAACAAATTTTTAGCAGACATCTATATATAGGAGATTGAAAAGGTGAAATGTCATCTAAACTTAGTGAGTGAAAATCAAGTTTGACAATTGCACATTAACAAAAACCACGCCCGTCGTCTAATTCTTAGTCAATGTTTAGGTGTCTTTTTTTTTAGCGGAACTGTTTTGTTAATCAAAATGCCGAAAACTTAAATTATTGAAGATTAAAGAAGAAAATACAAACATAGTCGAGTATGGGCTGAAATAGAGAATTTCAATAAAGCTTAAACTAGCAGCAGATAAAAACGTGGTTTTTATTAAAAAACTCAAATAAAAAGACAAAAAAATAAGCAAAAAAGGGAGTGGACCAGTTATGACTGTGATCACTCAGCTGAGAATCAGCGACTTATGCTTAGTTGAGCCAGTCTACAGCACTGAGCCGTGCAATGGCTTGTGTCCATTGTCTTGTTGCACGACAGCTGATGAACGAACTAAGGCTTAGGGCGAGCCACCACAACATCACCCAAAATCATCCAACATCATCTAACATCATCCAACATCTTTTGCATTAATATATTCTATCATTCATTCTAATAGACTGTTGCACGCAAAAGCGGACTCGCCCTGTACCGGAAGTTGGTGACATTTAAAATTTACAAAACAAGTGCTTTTACAGATATAATTTCTTTCTTTTTCATCTTCGGCGTTTCTGTGATTGCCTCCTGCAGTGCCGTATATTGTATTGTCATAAACAAAAAACAAATGACAATATCTAGTAAAATATTTGTAAAAATATTTTAAATTAATTCAAAAACAATTTATTTCAAATTGTTATAACTAAATTAAATGTTTGATAAAATATTTAATGAAAAGACCAAATACAATCTTTTGAACTTTAAATTAATTAATTTTTATTTTTCATGCAAAAATAGTTTGCAACACATTAAATCTGATGAAAAAATTACTCAATATCAACCAAATTTAAATATATTATTATGATTTTGATTAATTAACATAATTTTAATTTAATTAATACATTTTCAAGATTATGATAAATTTCACTTTTTATCATAAAATATCAGTAAATAGTAGGCCAACTGAGGCTAATCTTACAAATGATATTTAGCCGATGGCTGAATTCGGGCAACTGACAGCTTAACGCCTGGCCACAATTTTCAAGTAAAATCAGATCTGATCTTTATGGTGAAAAAACAAAACAAGCATTGAGAAAAAAATAAAAAACAGGAAGAAAATGAAGAAAAGAAAAATGAAAAGAAGATAAAAAGAAACAGAAAGAAACAATTGGCCGCTGGCCAGATTAAACTAACGGCGCTAATGATCTAGACAAACTGTTGTGGTTACACTAGTCTTTGGTGTAAAAATAGTAAATTTAATAAGACTGCAGGCAAACCAATCGCAAGCTATAGAGAAAAAAAAAAGAAAAAAGATTACTGAAAAGTAGACAGAAGATAAATGTTGTTAATTGTTAATTTCCGACTTTTATCTACTAGTTTGAACATTGTATGCACTAGAACAAAGTGCCACCATTATTTTTATTTTTTTAATACTTAGTAAATTCATTTAAATCTAAATGTTCGATTGGATTTTGTCAGACATTCAATTGGTTAGTTTTCGCTTGATTAGTTCAATTGTAATCCAAACAAATCCTAAAGTTTTGCTTTGAAACAACTTGGTCAAAATTATTTTTATATCCATTTTTGTGAGAATCGTCAATAGTTGCTTTTGTTTTGCTGATGTTGCGCGATTATTTTTACACATTTGCACTTCTTATCCAAACTATGTATCAATTTTATGTAGTTTGAATTGTTTTTTACTGTCTATTTTTTTTTCTTAATTAAACTAACTTTAATTATCGTCAAATCGATTATTTTGCATTTAAATTTTTTTTTTTAAACAAAAAACCTTTAATTTGATTACAAAGTTAATCAATAATATTAGCTTCATTCATAATATTAACATATTTGTGACTTTTCTAAAAATATAATTAAATATGCTTTTCTTTAAGACTTTGATTTTTTAACTTGAAAAGAATGAATTTATAGCTTTTGAACTGTTTTTATTTCATTGTTAGAAAAAATCTACACTGGTAATGATTTTTTTTTTAGGTTTAAATCTTTATTTTTTTACTTATTGTGTTATAGTTTGAATAGAATTGCGTGGAGTGCTTCCTTCTGTTACCCTTTAATTCCTCAATTCATTTTTTTCAAATATTTTTTTTTATTTTTGTCATCTTGTGTCATTTTCAGTTTTTCTTTACATTGTTTTGTAATAAAATGTTCAAACAATAGCTTACTAACGTCTTAGTAGTTTTAATCGTAAGTCAAAATGCTTGACTTGTTCTATTGATGACCTTGGTTTGATCTGGTTTATCAATGTTGAACACTGTTATGTGCTATTCTAGTAAGTTATTTTAATTTCTTGTTTATGCAAACTCCATAAATTCCATAAGCTTCATAAACTTCATAAAACTTAATTTAATTTTATTAGTTTTATTTTGAAAACTTTTTTTTAAACGTTTTTAAACTTATATCCTATATTTGAATATTTTGATAATTATTTTAAACAGATTATTTTTTTTAATATTCCTTTTTTACATAAAAACTTGCACAAGAAAATTGAAACATAACCACAAAAAATAGTTGTGACACGCATCTGTTGAAATTAGATAAACGAGCTAAGATTGTGATCAGTTTCAGGTCCATCAATTTCACAGTTCATTGTGTGCTTGAATAGAAACCTGCAAGTAAAAAGCATTCAAATTAATGATTGTGTTAACAAAAGTGAAATTGATTTAAATGAAATAGTGAAAGGGTTATGGACTAAGATTGTAGACAAAAGGCGGACTTTTAGCAAAACGACACACATGGGGGTTAACAAAATAAGAAGTGGGCAAATAAAAATAGGTAAGTAAACGAGTTAAGTCAGATTGGTGTGATGACCGGTATGTGGCCTTAAGTAAAGATTTAATCTGCAGGCGGCCGGTATCAAAAGCATCAAAGCTGACAAGCGAAAATGGCGTAAAACGTGCTCTCGTTTTAGAGGTGTTTGTTAGAGAAAGCGCGTCAATTAAGCGAATCTTTTGTTTGCCATTTAATGTGAACAACAATGAAGATCAAGCTGAGTTGAGTGTCTAGAATGTGGCTTGAACCACTTAATCATTGACATTCATTTCTTACTAAGTTGACTTTTGTTTCATCAGCATCTCTGGTCTGCTCAGCATGCAAGACAGATACGAAAGTGACCACCTTCAAAAGCCGGTTGAAAGCACCTTTTTATTGATTAATTTATCACAGAAGCACCTAATCGCCGAATTGGACTGTGTCAAGGACTGTGGCTCAAACAAAAACTGCAATAAAGATTAACAAATTGATCAAAGATAAGAGAAGTTTATAAAGTCTGGCTCTGAGGAACAATTCTTAGCTACAGATTCGATTTAAGCAATCAATTTATTGTGCCACAAACTAAGCCTGGCCCGAACAATTGCAAAAAAATGCAAATAGTCAATCTGAAAGACAGGTGTGCGTGGCCGAGCGTTGGCCAGTTGCACAATTATGGCTTGTTGCTCAGTTTGGCAATGTATCAAGATTTTCATTCTTTATTCTTTTAAACCTACTAATTCAGCTGGTCATTGTAGCGGCAAAATTCGTGTGAATGGTGCTTCCAAAGAAACAGCTTGTGTGTGTGTTTTTAAGCTTGAACATTGAATGCATCGGGTGACAATGGACTGGATCACAATGCAGGCCACAACTGACCAAAGGCTTCAATGTCTAGTGCACAGGTCAAGAAGAAGGTGAAGAAGGAAAGTTTGAACTATTGGTTGGTCGTTGTTTGATGTAAAGAACCAGCACACTTGGCCCAGGCCACTTGCATCCGTACGTTTGTGACAAGCGCAATGGGCACAGCGGCCGTCCGTCATTAATTGAGCTCTATTGTGTTAAAAGTCTGGGCCCAGTTATTGGCTTTAATTTTTGGCCTTAAATTTGGCTTAGAATTCGGCAAAAGTCCAGCTTTTCATTCGAACTCTATAGATGCGTAAGCTGAGTAGTTACTCTTTGTTTAGACGAACCACTGTTTTGATTCATCTTCGCCCAGCTTCTGTTCCGGCTGTTACCATTGTCATCGTTAAAAGCCGCTCCTATTTAACTCCTTCTCATGTACTCGTCCCAATACAATAGATGCTTGCAAATGTCCAGCTTTTATTTTTTACCGATCGTCGACAACCTGTGGAAATGTAAAAAAACTCTAAACTTGTCCCTAGATAGCCTTTGTAATAAATTTTGCCTTTTCTAAAATGCCTTTCCTTAAAACAGTTTTAAGAAAATGCTTCATTTAAAATTGTGCTTTATTCACAGACGGCGCTAGCTTTAACTTTAATTACTCCAAGTACATTAATTATTTTCCTCATAACTCTTTCATTAATTTTCACTCCATTTAGTCAACTTTTTTCGTTTACATTTCAGGCAAAATTTTCTATCCTTTCAAATACTTTCAATACTTTTTTTCTACTTTAAACATTCTTCCTAAACAATTTAAGGCATCAGTTAAGACATAATTAAATTTGCTTAAATATTATAGACTTTCATAGGATTGCTTAAGATTATTGTGATAACATTTGTGACATTAATACACTTGCTACTTGTTAGCAATTGAATTTTACGTTCTTTCATGTTTCAGACGATACAATTGTTGCTTGTTTTGAATAGAACTTTTTGTTTAGTTTTGAATGCACTATACAAAACCTACTCTCTTTCTTTATGACTACTATTCATCGTTTTTATTGTGATTCTTGTTTTTGATCATCTAACTGTTTTAGTATTTTTTTTTTTTAATTTTTCCATTGATCTTTTTTTCTTTATTTGAATCTTTACATGGCTAAATGAATAACTATAAAATGCCATTGTAATTTTATTGACTTGAAACTAGCTTAATTGCAATTTGATTAATTTTACTTCTTTTTATTATTTATTTTTTTTGTTTTAGTACTATTGAAAAATATAAAAAAAAACACGTTCCAAAAAATAAAAAATATATTTAAATATAAACAAATTTTTTAGTAAGTTACTTTTTGGCCACCTAAGTGAAAATTTTACGACATCATTGGAAACGTTTAAAAGTAGTTTTAATGCATGAATCATTGATTAAATTAATGTTGTTAACTTAGGTGACAAATAGTGCAAATCCAGTCAAAAACATAAGTTCAGTATTTTTAATTCAAATGCAAATTTATTAATTGTCAAATAAAAAAAAAAAAAAATGAATTTAATTTTTTTTAAACAAAAACTAAACAAAGTTTAAAATTTCAAAAAAAAAAAAAAATAAATAATAATTTTTTTCAAAAAACTTGCTTAAAGAGCTTCAATAAATTCAAGTTCAAAGGTCAAACAGTTCAGGTAATATTATGCGTTCATAAATGACAATTATATAGACATTCATATAAAAAGGAATTTTCAATGAACAATTCAATAATAGGTTCTAGAACTTTTATATGTATTCAAATATGCATTCAAATTTTCAATATGTATTCAAATATATTCGTAAAAACATGAATATATCAAAAATGTAAACTGCACAAAACTAATGTTCAAATTACAAAAAGAGTTGCAACAGCTGATCATTTAAATGTGCATATAAGAAATTTTAATTCAAATGTACTATATAATTAAGTTTATTTTTCCACAAAATTAAGATTAAAATAAAATTTTTAATTTAAAAATGTTTTTTTTTTGATAATAATGTTACTTGAAATGATTAGTGTTTTTTCAATAAAAATTTAAAAGTAATGAAAAATTTACGTAGAAATAAAATTTTTCTTTTTTTATATTTAAAAAAACAAAATACTAAAAATTACAATTAAAGCCAATAATTAAATTAATTTGTTTAAATAGATTAAGTTTAAAATTGTTGAAAACATTTCTTTGTAAATAAATATTATGAAAAAACTAGTTGACCGCTATTTACCAGTGGGGGTGAATGGGAGCAACGCAAAGGGACGCATATTATACCTTTGAGAATTATGTCAGATCAGGTGAGTGCAATGAAAAAGCAGAAGTAAACTAAATAGCAAAAAATATAACAAAAGTAAAATCTTATAACTCAAAAGCTTAGACCTAATGAGCGACCCAATGACAAATTTTTTTTTAGAAAACCGCTTTTAAGGCAATAAAATTGTTAAGGTCACAAACTTAAGTTTATTTGGTTTTTTAGTTTTTAGTCAAAGGGTTTGTTGGTTTTTTTTTTTTAAACAAACAAAATCTACCAATTTTTTTGTGATCATTTCAAATTGCTAAACTGAAACTGAAATATTAGAAGACTTGTTGTTTTTGTTTTTATTTTAAATTAATGTTTAAATTTGAACTATTTTTATTGAAAAAAGAATTAGAATAAGTTTATTAATTGTTTTTTTGATTTTTTTGAAAAAAAATCGATTTGAAAAAAGATTGTTTGAATATTGGGCTATTAAGTGATTTTTTTATTAGGCATTATTATTTATTGGGTTATATTGTAGATTATAAAGACTAATTTTAGCGATTTCTAATTTAAGATTTAATTGAATTAATTAGATTTGATTATAGTCGATAGTTGCAACGCTTTTGGCATAAGTTATAATGATGGCTTATGATAATAAAATGTAATGAAGTTGAATGATGAGTGCTTAGAATTGTTGGCCAATTTGCATCAATAAATGAAATAGGTTTGAAATGAAGAGCAAAATAAGAAACAATGGAAGAAAATTTAAATTAAAACAATGGGTTTTGATACAAATTGTTTGATAGAAATAATAAAACAGGCGTTACTTGTTATGCATACAAAACAGTTTTTAATTTGGTGCGTTGGCAAGCGAATTAAATAGCGGTTGCATTAGGAGAGTTGGAAAAAGCGTAGTATGCCAATAATGATGAAAGTGAACTATGTTTTGCTAGGCATGTGACCAGTTGCAAAGCTGCACATTTGAAAGGCAAGCCAGACGCGGTTAAAAGGAATCAAACGCCTGAAACAGTTGATCTAATTAATTTTGGAGGTTTTCTATAAGACCGGCCGAATGACTTTTAATTTTGCCATTTAAGACGTTGAAAAGACGATAGCCAGCAGCAGGAATGTGGAGGAAATTGAATGCGGTGGAAATTAATTATAAAATCAAAGATAAAACAGAAGATGTTAAGGGAGAGAACTCGGAGAGAGAAAGTTGAAAGAAGATGGGAAAATACTTTTACAGAGAATGCGAACACAGAAGATGCAAACAGAGCCGATATTAATTGATTAAGATAGAGTTGAATCGATGTTCGATAGTGAGTGTGCCACCGAGCAGCTTGCTCTATATACAAAGCGTGCGTGCAAACCCTCTGTGGTCGTGCTAGCGCCAAGCGGGCGGAGCCAAATGGGCGTGTTCCGTTTGACTGCTTAGTGCACACCAGTGCTGGGCTGACCGTTAACAACGTTCTCGCAGCACGCGCAGATTTGGCAAACAAAGTGGGCGTTCCATTAAAATCACGGCCAGTTCAAGTATCTGTTTCTCTCTATACGCCTTTTTCAAGCTCTCACATGCACAGTCTGGCTAGACAAATTCGATTTGCCACTGAAAGCTGACACGCCCAACTAACCGGCGAACCGACGTTGCCGGGCAAGACAATTGGGCCTGGTCTAATGCAACACACACTCACACACAGGTTGCTTTGAGGCGGGACTACGCATGCGCGCCAGCTTGAAAAAAGCCGTCGCAACACAAGTTCGAAACGCATTAAAATAAAGGAAAAACATAAAAAAGAGAATTATTATTATTTCATTGTTCATTGAAAAAGGAAAGAAAAGAGAAGGAGATCTTCTATTGAAAGTTTTTTGTTCAATAGTGGTTGCGCGCTTATTCTCGTCCAATAGTGAATTGTGTATTTGTGTCTATTTGTCTATTTTGCCTATTTGGGCTATTCGAGCATTTGTGTGCTGGAGAGAAGGAGAGCAAGAGAGCAGAGAGTGGCAGAGGAGAGAGAGGAGAGAGCAAGAGAGAGCAGAGAGACTGGATGAGAGTGAATGCAAAGCTGATCACAGTGAACCACAACAACAAAGTCAGAGAGAAGATAACAAGCAAAGAATATAAGAAACAGCAGAAAGAAGATAAGCAATAGCAAAACTTCACTCTTCTAGTGCATCTGTTTCAGTTGATCTGTTTCACATGTGTCCACCACAGTTAGCTCCCAAACACTCAAACACTTCACAATTTTTAACACTCTGACAAACTCTAAAAACTCGGACAAACTCTAAAAACTCGGACAAACTCTAACAACTCTGGCAAACTCTAAATACTCTGACAAACTCTAAAAACTCCATTAACTCCAAAACTCACCAAGCTCTGAATAGCTCAAACAACTTAAATGAGTCGACCGACTGCCAACTGCCATCATTGTTTAGGTTTGTCATCATTGTCACATCTAAGTATTCTGTGGTCTTCTACTGTGATGAGCCAGCTTTTGCAAACTTCATTAGCTGCAGTTATTTATGAATTTCGGAATTTAATTGTGCAAACTGGCACTCATAACCACCGATCTTCAGTCCGAGCTATTTTTCTTCGTTATTACAACTCGTTTTCAGTTCTGTAGACATCTGTTTGCAATTGGCAAACTGTTCTAAGCTTCTTATTGTGCATTTTCTAACTTGCTAAAATTTATTTTCAAATTTTCACTTTATTCAATTTGTTTTTCAATCTGTTTGTACAATTTGATCAATGTGTTTACGACTTTGTTTGTTCTGTTTGCACTGTGTATATCAATCAGTATTTGCTTCAATTTCACTTGTACATATTAAAATTCAGGTGTGTTGAAATGTTAGCAAGTTAATAAATTGTCTGTTTTGTCTTTTTCATTATAGCTCTATAATTAAAGCTAAATCACCTCTAAATTGGATCTTATTGAAAAGTGCTTTGTTTTTCGTTTTTTTTTTGTTTTTTTTTTTAATTAAACATTTGTTCAATGCATGGTTTCAAATGTACATTTAAATTTGTTCAATTTTATTAATTTCATTAATAAAGTGAAAAATAAATAATCAATAAAGTTTTGAATTTTTAAAATAATTAAAAGGATTCAATTTAATTTGGACTATTTGCAAATTGGTGATTAATTTAAATTTGCATTTAACAAAATTCACAAACTGTAAGCAAAATGACTTTAATCAAAAGTGATTACAATCCTTATGGAAGCCACACACCTATAGGTATGGAAATTTTTTTTATTTAAATTAGCATTTAAATAATCAAGTGAAAAAGTAAAAAGTGAATTTAAAGTGAAGAATAAGTGAGAAAAAAAAGAATGAGATGAAAAAAAGATGAAAAAAAAATGCAAGTTTAAAATATTAAATTTTAAAATTTTTGAACAACAGGTATAAATGTAAGTGTAAAAGAAGACGATCGCGTAAAGCGTCCTATGAACGCTTTTATGGTTTGGTCTAGAGGGCAACGTCGTAAAATGGCACAAGAAAATCCAAAAATGCACAATTCGGAAATATCTAAACGGCTTGGCAGGTAAGCTAATAGGCAAACATATAATTTGCCCTATTGCAAATGTGGTTTTATTCTAATGTTAATTATGATAATTGACAAATTCTAGTGAATGGAAACTGTTGTCCGAACAAGATAAGCGTCCGTTTATAGACGAAGCAAAGCGTTTGCGTGCGGTGCATATGAAAGAACATCCGGATTACAAATACAGACCTCGTCGCAAAACTAAGACGTTGTTGCGCAAGGAGAATGCTCAGAAGTTCCCTCATCAGGCCAGCAACGGACAGTTTGCCCAACTGAATGGGTTAGCGACAAACAACCTCCAAAATGGGGGTACAATGCACAGCAACGGTTTTACAAGTTTAAACGGACTAAACGGTCTAAATGGTCTAAACCCTAACCTAAACAATTTAGCCGGCTACAACAACCTGTTTGACCCGAGCTCACCCACTTACAATCATCATCACCATCACCACTACCAGCCGCAACATGCAACAGGTGCACAGCATATCAGTGCAGCCGGACCACCGCAACACAACCTTGCGGCGGTTCAAGGTCAGCCGCCACATTTAGGACCCCCGCCGCCCCACGCTCTCAGTCAAGCCCCTCATTTGGGTGCGGCCCACCATTTGCCGCCACAACACTTGGCCGCGCAAGGGGCCCATTTTGCACCCCAACAACACCTGTCTGCTGCAGCAGCTGTGGCCCACGGGGCGGGTCATGGCCAGCCCCACGCCCAACTGCATCAGAGTCAGCATTTAGTGGCTGCTCAACAGAATCAGCTGGTCATGCAACAACAACAAGTTGCCCAGCAACAGGCCGCAGCCCAACAGCAACAGGCACAGCAACAACAACAAGCGGCTGCTCAACAACAGGCGGCCCAACAACAGCAGGCCGCCGCCCAGCATCAGGCCCAGGTGCACGCCCACGCGGCTCAGGTCCAAGCTCAGGTGCAGGCCCAAGCGGCTGCTCAACACCTGGCCCAGCAACCACAACAGTCCACCACGCCCAATTCTAGTTCGAACAGTGCATACAACGCATTGCAAGGCAGCAATAGCAACGCTAGCAGTGCCAGCAATGGAGCAGTTACGCCCACTGGACAAGCCCCCAGTGTTACGGCCAACAATTTGCTCAACCATCACACTTTGCTCAGAGGCGCGGCCAATGCGTACCCCTATGTGGCTGCCAATTTGCAACATCACGTCAACAATGTTGCCAATGTGGCCAATGTAGCAAGTCTGCCCAATTACGCCGAATATCAACAGGCCTGGCTGGCTCCTTACATGGCTGCTGCTGCCTACTCCGCTTCTCCCAAATCAGACACCAGTAGTAATCAAATGTGAAACCAAATAATTGATCTCTAACTGCTCTGTGGCTTTTCATGTTCAAACCTTTGTGGCTATTTCTTTGTCCACATCCACACATTACACGGAACACCGAAATTTACCACATTCTCATAAGCAGTCGCGTCTTCATCAGTTTCATCTTTTGTTTCTCAATCACCTTCTTTTATTTTTCGGTCGCTTCTATACTAGCACACGTGCCCATTGCCATGCTGTGCGTGTGAACTTCAAAATGTCTCGGCCCAAACTCCGTGTTTCCGGCTTGGGGCAGTTGCCATCGCCCTTGTGTGTATGTGTTTCAACAAACTACTATTGCAACTTTGCAACATCAATATTTATCTTTTCATATTTTCAAACTTCAATCTCTTCTTCTTGGCCGATGCTTTAACACTTTATTTCTTTCTACTTCGACAAGTTCAACCGCCCGCCACACCTACTGCACTGTGCAATTTTGAGAACCAAATCCAGTGTTCACCTGATCTTCATTCATCGTTTTCTATCCTCATTATCAGTTACTCATCCATTGTTCATGCTCATCATCGCCATTCAACTCTCCCATCATTATCGTTCATACACAGTTTTGTAACTGTTTTGTATTTTTATCAATATTAATTAGTAAAAATAATGAAAAAAATTCATCATTTTTTTTCATTTTTTTTCATTTGCTTTAAACTATATATATATATATATATGTTAATGTATATATATATTTATATTATATAAATATATGAATTTTATTTACAACTGATTTTCATTGTTTCAAATATTTACCACATTAGGTTGTTTGTAAAATTTTGTTTTCATTGTGATTAATTATTAATTATTTTTTTCTCTCAATTTTTGTTTACTTACTTTCAACACATTTAATTCAGCTTGATTAGTTTGTCATTTATTTGAATAAAAATACATTACAAGAGAATAAAAAACAAAAATTATAACTCCATTGTAAACATATTTCATACATTGGATTAAAATCATATTTATATAAATATAAATATATATATGTTTAAATATATATATATATTTATTAAAATTATTATTAATAAATAACATTGAAAAAAACCAATTAAAACGATGTTTCACTTGAATGCTCAGGCTTAGTTTAATTGCATTGTTAATATTTTTTCTTATTATATTAATTGATTGTAAAATTGACAACTATTAATAGAAAATCGTTTATTATTATTACGATTAATCTTTGTTTTTAAAATCTTAATTTATTTAAGTTTTATCTGACTTAAATATTAAAAAAAAAAATTAAAAACCTATAAGCAAGTAGATAGATGCAATTTTTGAACTTAATTTTTATTTTTTTATTTTTTTTTTTTATTTATTTTTTTTTTTTTTAGTCAATATTTAAAAATTTTAATTGATTATGTAAATTTAAATTTACATTTTAATTATTAATTTATGATTAATTAATTATAAATATGCATCTCACTTTATGCTTGCTTAATGTGCTTATTAGAAAAAAAAAAAATTCTATCGTTTTAAATCAATTTTTCATACTACAATTAAGATAAATAATAACTTTTTATAGTAACATACTTATTTAGAACATTAGTAATATCGTTGTATATTTAACCTGTATTTAATTACAATTTTTTATATTACATTAGTAACTTTTTATAATTTAAATTTAGTTTTAAAAATCAGATGAAATGAATAGTTATTTATATTATTGTTTTTTTTCAATTTTAATAATTTAATTTTTAACATTATTTTTTATTAGCTTTTAAACTATATATAAGGTTTTAATATCAAATTGTTTTAAAAATTAGTTTTGCATCTCGCAAAAAAAGTTTTTTTTTAAATCTATATTTTTTTTAATTATTTTTTGTAAATAATTTTTAATTTAAATTCCAATTTGTTTTTTTTTTTTTTTTTTTTTTTTTTAATTTATATAAAAATAATTAATATAAATATTTAAATTATTTTTATTAAATATATATATATATTGGTTTTTAATTTCACCTCATCAATTTTTGTTTTTGTTTTGCTTGATAAATTTTAAAATAAAGGTAATTCATAATTTTTTACTTTTTTTTACATAGATATACACAATCCATTAAAAACATTTTAAACATAATGAAAAAGTCATATTAAATAAATCACATTTTAAAACTCATAAACGAATCAAATTATCATTTAATTATTTAATTATTAAAAATAGAACTAAAATTGATAGAACTGGTTGTTCAAAATTTTTTTTATAGTGGTAACCGTGTGTTAAAATATTAATTTTTTTTTACATTTAGAACTTCCGTTAGAAAAACTATTTAAAAAAAGATTTGCTGAATGATATAGGGGGCGCTACTAAAACATTTTAAAAAATCGCCTATAAAAAAGCACAAGTGCATAATTTTTATTTTAATCTTAATTTTATATACAACAAAAATTTGCTGTTTGAATCTGTCTCAATTGATTAAAAAAAATAATCAAATTTTCAGTTAAAATTTTATGCTTATTTCAAATACAAAAAGATGTTACTGTTCAGATCTTTTATCTTGGATTTAGTTTTAAAATATTTTTTGATAATTTTAGTTTTTTTAAAAAAAATTATTTATTTTGCTTTTACTTTTATTTTCAAGCATCTATTAACTTGCTATTAATCTCTATAACACCAACAAAATAGAATTAAATTTTATCAAAATAGTGGGCAATATTATACTAATATAACACTACTGCATCTTTACAATTTTTACTGTTTAATTTTTTTGAAAAGAATTCATTAGCTTTTTATTAAAATTAATAATGTAAGTTTATTGTACTATAAAAACAAGATAAACTTAAAAAATGAAAAAAAAAATGTTTTAATTCCAAAATTTTAGTTTCTTGATCAAAACAGGTAAATTATAATTGTAATGAAAAAAATTTAATAATAAAATCAAAATTAAATCAACTTTAAATAATTTTGTTAGTCCTCTTTTTAGTAATTTAGGATGGATAAGAAATGTATTTCTTTAGAAAAATTCAGATGTTTTTAATTAAGTTCGTAATTATCATTAATTTTTTAAACAAAAATGGCTATTGATGAAACTTTTATATAAATAAAAGTATAAACAAATTAATTTTTTTTTACTTAAATTAAGTTGTAAATAGTTTTAGCTAAAATTAGAAATTTTAAATACGCTTATAAATTAATGAAATCATTATTTAAGTCATTGATTATTATTAATTATAATATATTAGTTTATTAATATATTAAAATTAATTATTTGTTTGTCTAAATTATAAATAATTTAAATTGAATCATTTTTAATTAAAGTATATTAAATATATAATTAATTATTACGTTTTTATATAACTAAATATAATAAATAATTGATTTTGTTTTTTAAATACATAAACCGGATGTTGTTGATAAAATTATAAAATATATGTTGGCTATTATAAAACTTAAAAAATTAATCTATTAAAATTTTTATTACTTTGTTTAACATCTGGTAGTTTACATCTAATTTATTGATAGTAATTAGCATTTTTCATTTAAAATTTTTATAAATAAAAAACATAGTTTAATTTAATTGCAATAAAACACAATACAAATTGTAATTAAGCTAAAAAATAATTAAATTAAAAATCTAAGAAAAGACTAAAAAAAAAATCCACTTGTTTACTAGAAAAATTTAAATGATACAAATTAGTATGATGAAGGGATGTAAATAAAAACAAATAAAAAAAACTTCCGGGACTATTAAATTACAATGACCATCTAGATTTTGTTTTTTGTTTTTTTTAAATATATCCAAATAAAATATATATAACATTATAAAAGCATAGTTAAAATTTTGATTTAGTAAGAGTATGCGAAGTATGTATAATATATAAAAGTAATGGCATAGTTTTAATGATAATGATGATAAAAGTAATTAGTGTTAAAAACTCAAGTGATTAACCTTAAAACCATGATGATTTAAAAATGATATACAGAATCTTAATTTTAATACTTTATTAAAGAAATATTTTATTCATTTTTTATATTTTTATTTTAATTAATCTAGGTATAAATATCTATTTTTATCGTATTCAATTATCATTAAGTTTATATGCAAATCAGTCAAAAATTTAAAATTTAAACAAATTAAAAATTAATTATTATTCTTAGTTAAAACATAATAAAATTAACCAAATTTAAAACAAAGTAGAATAAGGATAAATATGGTTTTTAATTGTTTAGTGGTAATTATTATTTTTAGATAAATAAAGTTTATTGAAGTTTACTAAGTAATTTCTATAGCACCTTAATTAATTAACAAAATTCAGTTAAAAAAAAAATTAACTAAGGCTTGTCTTAAAGCAGAAGTGGCAGGTGGGCGTTCATATTTGTGGCTATCCTGGTCAGGTGATAAATGGCTAGCAAATCAACAAGACAAACATTGGCCAAGGTGCGGTTCAATTGATTGCTTTGCTTCATCTCCTCTTCATGTTTTTCTGTATTTGCCAGGCCTAATTTTATTGTGTTTTATGTTTCTTTATCTTTTTTTTCTTCTTTATTCTATCTTTTTCACTTGCCCTTTCTTTTTTTTTTGATTAAACGGGCAAAGCTAAATTAAAATCGTTATAACCATCATTTCCGTTTAGCAATCATCTTACACGCCTATTTTAAATGAACGCCTTATTTAACCTTGTTTTTTTGCCTCGTTTTGCTATTTTTTCTTAATATAATTTAGTTTTTCTAATTTTTTTAATTTATATTTTTTTTATTTCGTTTACGTTTTAATATTTTCGTTCAGACTTGGCCCAAAGAATCCGGTTGCATATTTCACATTCAACGGCCCTAAATTGAAAATCTACAACGTGAACAATATTTAAACCAGAGATCAAAAAACACTGCAAAAAGATGCGTTCATCTGTAGCCCCAAACATCGGTTTTAAATATAATAAAGCCAAAAAAATTGGACTAAAAAAACAGTGGCGAATACCTGCTGATTTTTTTTGTCCATGTTAGGTTTATTAAAAGTACTTTGGCCTAAACTTGAATAAAGTTGGCCTCAATTTTGCTTGAATTTAGTCCGGATCGCGTCTGAATTTGAATTTGACTTAGTTTTTAATAAAAAGTTGACCTAAAGTAGATCATATTTGACCTAAACTCAAACGAATTTTAACTAAACTTATATTTAATAAAATTATAAAATTAAGCTACATAGAAATTCCGAATTTATTTTAGATATAAAAAATTATTAGAAGCAAAAGCAAAAAAATAATTATTTGTTTAATAAATAAAAATAAAAGTTATTTCAAGAAATAAATAAAAAAAAAAAGATGAAAAAATTAAAAAGTTTATTTTAAATGTAATTGTAGCTTTTCTTTTTATATTTTTTTTAGTCAAATTAACTCCCCCATCTTCAATTAACATTGTGAATAGTCATGTTACTTTGATCTAAAAAACTAACACACGGTTGCGTGATCTTGACCACCTAGAGAGTGAGAGAGAAAGAATAAGAGAGGTAGAGATAGAGAAAGAGAGAGAGAAAAAGAGAGAGAGTGCTAAGTATAAAGGTCATTGGGTTAAGACAAAAATATTTTAAAAAAGTTTGAATATAACAAATACTCAAAGTAATTACGGTTCTAGCAATTGTGCGGTTTTTGTTTATTTTTAATTATATAAATACAGCACTTGTCTAATGGGCAAAAATGCCATTGTAAATTGTGCAACAATGATGTTTAGTTATTTTATTTTAAATTTTAACTATTTTTTCCATCATTTCCTATTATTATTTTATTGTTGTGTTTGTTCAATTAGTATCATTTTTTTTGCATATTTTTTCAATTGCTGTCATGTTTACCTGATTAAGTTTAAAAAGTAGATCTTGAAAAGTTTTTAATTATATTTTTTTATTGCCATTTACTAAGAAAAATTAACTATTGTTTCAAGTGATTTTTAAAAGTTTATTTTTTATAAGTTTAAAGGTAATTAATTAAAAAAAAATTTTATGAAAAATTAAAAAATTTAATTAAAGAATTTTTTAAAATAAAAACTCTAGTAAATAAAAAAAAATTAATAATGTTTAAGTATTGCTTTGCTTTAAAAATAAGATGATTTTCCCAAGTCAACTCTGACCAGATAATTTGTGGATGCTAAGATGGCTAACACGCGGCCAGATATTTAACTGCAAACCTTCAATTACTTGTTTTTAGTCCAGACATGAGTTTTCTTAAAAACTTAGAAAATTTTTTAAGCAAGTGTAATCGAACTAGTAAATAATTTATCGCGCAAGCCCTCTGACCACAAGCATCATCATCATCTTTTTCTTCCTTTTCTAATAATAGGTTTGTTTGCACAGGTTGCTCGAAAATGACCACACAGACAAAGCGTGTATAATATAATTAAGGGTCTGGCACAGGCCACATTTATGTGGTTTACAAAAGCAAAATTTATTTTCTTAACGACCCCTACTTTGTGGACTAGTCTGCCGTCTCATATAAGCCTCACCTGCTAGACTTGATTACACCCATTTAATATTAATACTTAGATTATGGTTTCGTTAATTTTAAACACCATTTCTGTCTTGTTCATTTGTTTCAATTCTATATTACATCCCAATTTTTCACTATTGACATATTCAGAAATATTGCAATCAGGCAGATCAATTAAAAATTATGAAGATTAAAATTTGCTTATTTTCTAAGTGTTTGAATTTGGTGCAATATTTCAATAACAGCACACGTGTATGGTTTGGTTATGCATATGTCAACACACGCAGCGAAATAGCCACCAGCTGATTTTGGACAATACAACACTCTTGAAGTTGGCTTCAGGTCAGTTTGAACTATTTCAATCTAAAACTAGGATTTGGGTGGAGAGTCGAGGTGGGCGACGGGCGGTGTACTGAAGTCCAGGCCGGCTGTTAGTGGGTTGGACAGGTAATTAATTGCCAACACCTGGTCCACAGTCACCGAAATCCGTCAAGCAACGGGTGCCTCAGCCCTTTTTACACATCTTCTACTCATTGATTTTTATACTTTTTATGCATTACACTACAGCATCACTTTCACAAGTTGCCCACATTTTTTCTTTGCTTTTGGTTAATGTTGAAGGTGTAGAGATAAGAAATCTGATTAATTTTTAGAGTCAACTATGGTCACACAATTTAAGCACAATTCAATATTTAAAGTGTGTGGTCTTTTAACTATTTAAATACATTTTTTTTTGGTTTTTAATCTAGCTTTGTCTAATTTAAGGTTGGATAATTTAACTTTTTTTTTCAAAAAAACCTAATATTTATTCTTATTTAAAATTTTTTAATGTTTGTTAAATATTTTAAGTCTAAAAAGTTACAATGATAAACAGCGCATCCAAAAATTACTTTTTTTTATTTATTATTTGTTTATTGTTTTTTTAATATAGTAATTATCAACGCCTAATTGGTCATTTTTGCACGCACTAAAACTCACGTGTTTAATAAAGCAATCATAATAATTGAGTCATTAAATGGTCAAAGATAAACTTTAATTGATGTTTTTTGAAACTTAGTTAATTTTTTTAAAATGTTATTTAATATTTGAAATTCTCGTTTGATTTTTTTTAATGATTTTCAAAATTTATATTAGTTCAATTTTCTTTTACATAATTTTTTTTGTAAATTATTTAAAATTAAAAATAGTAAAATTTTTTTTCAAAAGTAAAACTAATGTTTTATTTGAATTAGAATAGTTTGTTAGTAGTTAAGTAGCCGTAGTAAAGCGTAGATAAAGTATAGGCAAAAAAAAATCAAAATTAAGTAAACGTTTAAATAAAGTAAAGGACAAAATAAATGACATATTGTATTTTAATATCTTGAGCTCAATTAGCGCAATCTCAAGCTTGAGTAGTTTATTATACATGAGTACATGGGGCAGTTCTTAATACTTATCTTATCAGTAAACTAAATATAGTCTGCTAACGCACAGTAGGAGATGCACACAGGTATGCACACTTGAGTTCATTCAAGAAAAAACAAAAAAAAAAATAATAATCGGTAAAAAAAATTCAAAATAAAATTAGAAATAAAAGCAAAACAAAAAAGCAAAACCGCAAAATTGCAAAAAATTAAGTAAAATGATAAAAAAAAACCGGTTCAAAATTGCTATTCATTGATAACAACAGATTTTAGCAATCTTTTGAAATTTGTTCAATGGTTTTTTTGATGTTCATAAATATTGAGCTTTTAGATGCAAGTGGTGAAAAGCTACAGGTAGATTGATTATTGAAAAAATTCGAGTTAAACAAAAAAATAAAAAAACTTTTAAGATTATCTTTTTGTTCAAAAAAAAGACAAACATAACCTAATCTAAACTCTTTTGCTCCACTTAGAACTGTTGTTGTCCTGGTGACCTTACTTTTGATACAACTTAAACTTACTTGCGTATTTACATGCTTGAAATTTTGATTTTATCAGCACTTTATGCACATGTTTTCTTCAAAAGTAGATCCATCAAGACGTTTTTGAGAAATTAAGATTAAGAAAGTGCAGTATGAGTCAATAGTACATTAAGCCAAATACCGGAAACTTTTTTTATTTTTTACTTGTTTTTATTTGTACAATATGTCTAGCCATTTTAACTGTGGGTGGCCGGCGACTAAATTCTTTAATACTAAAGAATTAAAAATTTATTTTTTTTTTTATTTTAAAATTATTTGTTGTTAGATTAAAGGGTTAATTTTTGTATTTATATAATAAAAAAATTATTTATTAATTAAGTTGTAAAAAAAAAATAACTTAGTTTTTTAAAATATAAAATATTGTTTATAATTTATTTGAAAAAAAATTTTAATTAAATTGTTTTAAAATTTAATTTTTAGTATTAATTATAAGTATTTTAAACAAATAAATATATTCATCAATAAATTATAAATATGTATCATTGTTTTATAAAATCAAAATATACAATTTTTGTAGATTTTATTATTTTCAAATTAGTCACACACTTGCAATTGAACGCCTTTTTTGTTAAATAAATAAAAAGTAAATTGAGCAATTAAAAAAAAAGGGTTATTAAGTCTTTTTTTGTGCTTATAATTGTTGAAATTAATTTACCACACAAATGAAAATATTATTGTGTAGTCTTATTATGTTTACTTATTCGATGTATCAGTTTTTTATATTTCAAATTATTTTCTAATATTAGTTTTGTTGTTTGTCTTCATTTTTGTCAATCTAAAGTGTCAAAAAATAAATAAATAAAAAACAGAAAAAATTTTTTTTTTGCTAATTGATCAATAAGACGCCTTTTTATGGACTGTGGACAGTGTGTGTGCGTAAAAATGAAGGTGTAACTATTGGAAGGTGTGTGTTGTGGGCAGGTAAACTTTGTTTCAAAAATTATTTATTTTTTTGCTTGAAATTATTTATTTAAGAAAACGATGATTTTGGTTTTTTAAGGAATCCTATGGTCTTGAAAGTGTAGAAATATATAAAAGGGCTAAAAAAGTATGCTTAAATTAAAAAAGCTTTATATATTTTTTTATTTTTATTTTTTCTAAATACAAAGGTATGGTAAAGGTAATAAAAAACAAAACCACACACATCGGTCTTAGATTGTTTAGATACACTTTTATGGGCCTGAAGCTCAGCGTGATACTCTTATTTTTTGGTCTGGTCACCAGCACACGTCAATTAAAGTTCCGGCGTTTTTGCACTTCATACACACGGTTTTGAGTAAAATAATTTTTTTAAAATACAAATTTTACTATTCATAAATGTATTTCAAGCATTAAATCGATGCATAATTTAAATTTTAATATTATAACATTTTATAAATTAAAATTAATTAAAGAAACTATAATATGTTTAATGTTATTATTTAAAAAAAAAAAATGTAAATAGAAAAATAAGTAAATAAGAAATTTAAAAAAATTACTTGGAATATTATAAACAATGTTTGCAATAATAATTAAACAAAGACTAATAAAATTTTTTTACGCTATTTTTTGTCGCATAGCAATATTAATTGCAATTTTTATAATTAATAAAATACAATTAAATTTGAATTAAATCTTAATTAAAAATACTAATAATATCATATAAAATAAATAGTATTATTATTTTTTGAATGTAACATACTATAAAAAGTAATAAAAAAAAAAACAAAATAATTAATTACCGTTATCTAATAGTTTAGAACTTGCATTTTCAAACCACTTTCGTTTATAATTTTTAAATAGTTTTGATTACTAATGTATCAAAAAAAGTTAATTTTTTTAATATATTATTTATTTTATTTTTTTAAATACATTGTCAATATAAAAATAATTCAAATTGAAATTTTAAAAAGCTTTTTATAAAAAAAACTGAAAATAAACATAGTTTAACATAGTGAAATAGAAGCTCACCTGTATGCAATCTATGGTAGCAAACTCAGTACAAAAATAAAGGCGCGTTAAATTTAAAAAACATTTATAGTAATGTTCTTGAAAATTTCTATTGAACGACAAGTGCGTTTTGTATGTGCACGTTTCTCATGTTTATTTAGAGTATATTTTAAAATACACGCCTATTTTTAGTTAGATTACATTAATGTGTATATTAAAGTGTAAGTTTTCTACCGGTCTGAAATGATGTGCAAATATTTATCTTTCAATGGTCTAACTCATTAGTTCTAGCAAACGACACAGTATTAAAGTTAGAATTCTAACTATAACCATAGATTCCTTTCAACTTTTACATGGGTTTGTAAACCCGTCATTACTTCATCAGTTTATGAATTTCAAATTTGTTGTACTTTGTTTCATTTAAATTTACAATATAAAGAAATCGACAATTCACAAGCTTTCGTGCTTTATTACTATCAATGTTAATGGCATTATACAAAGTAAGAAAAAATTTAAAGTTTTTAAAATTTAAAAAATATCTACTGCTATTTATTAAATCAGATAAATTTTAGCACTTTGCTGGTAATTAATTTCTAAATTCAAACATTTTAAGTTTTTTAATTATTTTTATTATTCATCTTCAATAATTTTTTTCATTTTCAATCATTTTTCAATGAATGCACATTTTCAACATTTTTGCTTTAATTTAATTGTTATTTTCATAAACATGTTTGCTTTTTATTTTTAGCTGTTAAGTTGGACCAGTACCTAACCAGTTTTATAGGTATTATAACTGCTTAAACCATTTTAGTTAAGTATATTCTTCTCAATAATTTTATTTTATTTCTTATTTTGTTTCTTATTTTGCGCTTTATTTAGCTTCTGCTTGGCTTGTCTATGGCTTACCTAGTACTAGTTATTTCTGCTTGCTAGACTATTTTGCTTTTTAGTTTTCTTTTACTTACTTTTGCTTGCCTGTTGTGGCGGTCGTTTCTGTCAATCGCATTCAAGCTTGAATTCGGCACATCTGGCCATTTACTGCGATTTTCAGCGACATTTAGAACTTAAGTTTCTGGCTTAATGCACTCGGTTTCACCGCTGGCTGTCCTTCTTTTACAAATTTAAAGACAAGCCTGCTTCAGTGCCAATCAACTGCCATCAGTCTTCAGAACGTGTTTTCTTCTCACTTTGTTTTCTATTTTGGCTTTTTGTAAATTCGATTTACCTGGCTAGGTAAAAACTAACAGTTGCGAGCTGCAGCCTGAGAAAAGTGTTTAAATTCTTAATATGAAAAATTCATTTAAATATTTTTTTTTTTTGATATTTTCGTTTTTTTGAATCTTAAAATTTACAATTAAGTTAATAAAATTGTAGTTCGATTCGGTGCACTTGTTTTATTAAGATGAAAATCAACATTAATGAACAAATCACAGATGTTTAATAAAACAAAAGTTAGATTTTTAAAAATTTAACATCTGTTTTAAATTCTAATTAAAGTAGTTTTTTACAAAACACAATTAAATTCGTATTACTTTATTTTTTAATTGACTAATTAACTATTTATCAATGATATTTATGTATAAACATATTTAAATCTAAACAATTAATTAAATTTGACTATTTGTTTAACTGACATAAAATAAATTTAAACAAATAAAGTTATTTTTTTTTATTTGACCTTTTATTGTTTTGAAATTTTGATGCAGAACACGTGTAAAAGGGCATTTTTGGTCAATCATATTTTTATAATAAAATTGTTCATTTTGACAAAAAGTCAAAAAATAAATGCTTGTTTACCACAAGTCAATCATCTTGACAGTTGTTAAGAATCCGATCCCTTTTCAAACTACCACGTGTATATGAAATATCTAAAATAATATTTATGGACTCGTGTTGTAGATATAATAAAAGTTACTTAATTTAGCTTAGCAAGATGAAAGTTTTTGTTTAATGATCTATTAGATTTAAATTTTTTATTTTTTTTTGTTATAATAAGTGTGTCAAGTCTATTTTAATGGTCATTAATTAATTTTTATTAACTTTTTTTCTTTCTTACCTTATTAAACAAATAAGCAAAAATTTGTCATTAAAAAAACAAAAAAAAAATGTAATAATAAAATGTAAAATTATAAACACGCGTTTATAACGCCTACACTTATTCGCAACTTATAAATGTAGAGCTTATTGGTATAATGTTTATAATATAAAATGTAATAAAAAAAAAAGCTAAGTTTAGGGAATAATAATCACTTAAGAATTGTAGCGATAAATAAGAAAATTATGTAAAAAAATGTAAAAATAAAAAAGAAAATCAAGATCAAAATTTATTGATGATTATAAAAAAAAAAACAGAACATCTTTTAAATGATCAATTACAATAAATTATTTTTTCTAAAATTAACCAAGTCATTGTGACAATTTATTGTAATATACTAGCCTTGGAAAATATTGCATTTAAAATTAATAAAAATTTTAATTGAAATTAATTGAATATTACTAATTTTCTTTAGCATTTTTTATTTATTTATTATCAGTAATTTTCATCATTTTTTTGTCCAGTTTTTTATTTTTATAATTCATATTTTTCAAATCATTTACTCACCGTTATTTTTGCAGGGTTCACCTTTGCAAATTCACTTGCTTTGTCTGACGGTCTAGCCATTATTAAACTCCAATTTTTTTACATACTTTATTCTAGGTTTACTTTTTCATTTGTTTTGCTTTTTGTTTGAGTTTGCCATGCTATTTTATTTTTCATTTTATTTTTTATTTGAATTTTTTCTTTTTTTTTCTTTTGTTTTTTTCGTAAAGAATTGAAGCGCAAAAACGCAAGTTAAAACTAGTAAACTTGATTGCGCACAAAAGCTATCGTCTCTTCTTTTTCATTTCGTTTCTTCAAAATTTGAATTCCCGCTCAAACTTAGACAAGCTCAAGATTTACTTGAATAGAAGATGAATTTTAACAAAGAAAGCACAAAAATTCTGAAACAAAAATGCGCGCCAAAATTCAAAAAAAGATGAAAATGTGAATAAAAATGAAGTGATTAATTGGCGTTGAATGTGTTTTCAAAGAAAATCACTGTTCAAATAATTTTCAATGACGTTTGCTTTTCATCATCAAACCACAAAGAAAAAACCAACTTGTGATGAAAAGAAAAAAACTTTTTTAGTTTTTTATTAAATCTAAATAAATTTGCAACCGGAATTTGACTTTCCAACCTGAATCAAAAGTTTAAATCTAGAAATAACTGAGAAAATTAAATTTAAATTGAAATAGTTTTGCTTTTTTGATTTAATATTAATTATAAATATTAGAAATATTATTGGAACAAAAAATGATATATTGAAAAAAAATACAAAACAAGCTAATTAAGCAAATATAATTTACTATTAAAACAAAATATTAAGAATAATTTTTTTAATTTTAAATTAAACTCCTAATTTAACAAAAAAAAATGTAGTTTTTTTAGTTTAAGCTAAAGTAAATCAAATTTGAAAACAAAAACAAATTAAACAAACATTGAAAATAATGGAAACAAGTTAGAAAAGCAAATATTATGATACAATGTAAAATATTTTTGTTATTTTTAATATAATGCTCACAATTCACGGCTAATTAGAAACCAAAAAAAAACGGCATATTAATGTGAAAATGTATGCAAAACAAAAAAGAATTAAAGGTGAAAAAACTTTAACCAAACGTTTGATAAAAAAAAGAATTCAGAAAATTACTATAAATAAAGATTAAAAAATGAAAGAAGATAGAGATTTAAGATAGTGAAAAAATACAAAAATAAAAAGAAAACATATCTGTAATCAGTCGTAAATACAATTGGTAAACATGGTAGCAAATCAATCGCTTAATTTACTTTGTAATGATTATTTTATGTAAATTAATATGCGGCAAAATAGGCGGTGTCTAGCACGCATTTATCTATGTAAACAAGTGGAGTTGGCGTGAAATTGCCGCTTCTAACTTGTGTGGTCCTTTTATTTATTCCAAACGTTAATCAAGCCAGCGGCAATTCTTACTACTTATCTTCTCATTTTTCTTTTTTTCCTTTGTATTTTGCAGATGTTAACAAGCTTACTTTTGACTGGTCAACCGGTTCAATTGCTAAGTCAATTAAGAAACTATTGCTAAAAGATGCTATGAACAGATGTAAAACAGGTAAAGTTTGGTTTACAATCGATTTGTTTTTGACCAAAGTGTTGAATGTCATATGTCATTTGATTATAAAAACATAAGTTGCTCAACTTACACATTACTCAGCTGTTAAAGCACACATTTAATTGTGTAAAATAAACTTATAATTAAAGTCATCAAATCGTTTTTAGTATTTAAATTAATTGAGCAGTTGAATCTTTTTTATGATAATATCAGAACTCTAAACACAACAATAAAATGTGTTTTTTTATTTTTTTTTTTGTATTAAATGTTTAAAAAAATTTGGATTAAGTAATTCGCATATACAAATTAACAAAAATCACTTGTTTCTTTATGCAACTTTAAAAAATTAAAAAACAACTGTTTGATTAAAGTCAAAAGTAGGAAAAAAAGTCAGGTCAAGAAATATAATCAATTACCATAGTGTATAAGAAACAAGTTTTGAATCGGTAAAGATCATTGTCAGCCGTGTTTTGCTGTCAAGTGCAGTACATCAGATTGGTGTTTTAATCTTGTAATAGCTGAAACTAGTGAGAACTAGTTGAGCCTAAAAGCAAACTGTTGGGTGGTGTATTAACATAAATTCAGTGAACATTTGATGGATCGGTCTGTTTTAATACCTTTAAAAAACCAAAATTGATTTCAAACCTAGAGCTCTGAATAAATTTGCATTCATTCAACTCTTTGTCTACGGATTTTTTTTAATAAATAACAAATGTATAAAACATATGCATTGAACAGCAGTTTTTCATTATGTGCTCTATTCTTATCATCTATAGTAGGGTTATCTTTTCTGAACTGCATTATCTTTACTTCTGTTTCTTTTTTCTATCTTTAACTCAATATCTGAAACACGATTTAAAATTTTTAAATTTCATATTATTCTTAAACATATTTCAATGTGTCTTCACTTTTTTATCTTCTTATATTTGCTTTGAAAATGGATGACCTGTCATAATTATACTGTAAAATTCGTTATTTGTGATTATTTTACCGCTTAAGCAAAAAACATATTTTTTCAGAGATTTGTGTCTATTTTTGTTTGCATTATGTCAATCAAAATAAAACTAGTTTTAATCTAATCAAAATCAAAGATGAAAAATAGACACTTATTAAAATATGAATATATATTAAAATTACGAGTTTTAAATAGTTCATTTAAATACAAACTTAATTGACATATTTTAATTTTTATGATCACCTTTAAAATTTAAAATGTATTATTTATTTATTATTTTGATATTTGATTTTTTTAATTTAATTCTATTGGTTGCTTAGCACTAATTTTTTGTATTTTTTAATTGTAAACATAGGCTAAGTATTTTATTTTTGCTATCCTATTGTTTTACCAAGGCAACCAAGCAGGCAGTTGAAACAATAGTAAGCCGATTGGTTGTATTGATCAAGCACTGCGCAGCTGCCATTGTTTCACTATACAATTGGGAAAACAATGCTTTTGGTATATAGGCAAAGTTTCATTTTAAGTAGCAAGTAAAAATAAAAGTTTTTAAAATTATTGATTTCCGGATATTAATTTGTAAATAACAGCTGTTCATTTGTTTAGATAATTTTTAAAATAAACTTGACAAGAACAAAAAAAAATTAATTTATTTATTTTAAATGCTTTTAAATAATTGTAATTACATTCTTTTACAATAGTAAAAAGCTGAATTTTGGCTTTTTGTTGTTTTATTTGTACAGTTAAAAAACTATAGAATTTATAACTTATAAATGATAATTTAATTGATTTTAATTTGACTGAAAATAAAAAACAAACTTAAGCCGCAATTTTAACAAATAAAAAGAATTGTACAAAAAATATATAGATTTTAATTTATTATTTAATAAGCTCTAAACTGTTTGCTCCACGTTTTATTTTTTTAATTCTTTTACTTATAATCGAATTATTAAATTTAATCATAAATATGTTCTATATTGTTTTGGACGTGTTTTGATTGATTGCACTTAGAGCTAGGTTGAGATCAACTTTCTCTGCATTGAGCAATTGATTGGTTTTTCATTGAACAAGTAATAAACTACGTATTTGTTTATAATGATCAAGGGCAAAAATAAGGAAAGAAGGCGCAAAAGATGAAAAGGATGAAAAACAGTTGATCAATTGTGGTTAGACTGCAACATAAATTTTACAGACCATTCATACACTTTTTGTTTTTATATTTAAAAGTGGTTCAATTTTACCTGTTTAAAATTTTGTTTCATTGTAACCAGTGTTTAATCATATGCTTCATCTCCTCGTTTATCTTGCATCCAACTCATTCATATCAAAGACTGACTTGTGAATCAATTTTAATTTAATTAAAACCCATGCAAGATTTAAGTTTGCATTACTGACTTGGCCACAGTGTTGCGGTAAAATTGCAAACCATTTGCACGATGGTATCACAACATTGAACATTTGTATTTGATGGTGTCAGTTTGGAAATATAATAGTGATGATTGATCAGAGTCTAAGCTCCATTTGCAAGATGCGAATAAGTGTAAGCAATTAGTATTTAATCTATTTTCACAGCAAACAATTGCCGGCTACTTGTTTCAACTTTTTATTTGAACATGTTTTTGCGGTTTGCGGCTTATTTTTCATTTCATTATTTTTTCTCTCAATTTATTCGCATTTTTTCTTTGTTTTTTTTTCTTTAGTTTTTTCTCTTGATTTTTACTTTAATTCCACTATCCAGGTGAGTTCTGGATCAGGTCCAGTAAATAAGCTAGTGATCAACTTCAAGCCCACAGCTCATCCATTATTCTGCGCCCTAATCCTTCAAGTCAGTGTGGCAGGCTTAAAAGCCAAGTTACGCTTGAACCACTTGCTTAGTCTATCCAATCTCTTCGGCTTTTGGCTACAAGACAAACAATTAATAATAATTATCATAATTTGTGCTGATTGTGTCAACTGACTTTGGCCACAATTCATAACAATTATGGCCTTAACAGTCAGCGTGCAACAGAAAATTAGAAAATAGTATATAAAAAAATAAAATAATCAAATGTTGTAAGCTGAAAATATTTTTTATCAAAATTATTTTATTTATATTTTTTAATAACTGTGAGATTTTTTTTCTCATTTTTCTTCATCATTTGAAACTTTTGGCTATTAAACAATTATGCAAAAGTTGAATAAATAATTAAAACGCAATACAAAATAAAATCAAAATAAAGAAAAAAATTAAAAACTAACAAAAACTTGTTTAGATTTAATAAACTAAAGTTAATTTAATAAAAAAAAATTATAGTAAATAAAAACAATTATTTTGATTAGTTTTAATAAAAAAATTAATTTTTTTTTTATTTGACTAATTAACTTAATTTAATAATTAAACGAATTAACTTATTAATTTTTTTTAACAAATATAAACTTATAGTGAAATTCATATATAATTAAAAACTAAAATCTAAATTTGTATAAGTAAAAAAAAAATTAATTAACAAAAAATAAATAAAAGTTAAATAATCCTAAATTTTTTTTTTTTTAAGTTAACTTATATTTAAATTTTAATTTAATCTCAATTAAATGTTTGGCTTTGGTGTTTATTTATTTATTTTTATTATTTTTTTATTTTTCATTCATATTATTTTAAAAATAAATTTCAAAATTATTACCACAATTACAATTAATTTTATATTGCATTTTTATTTATTTATTTTTTTTATAACATCTAAACAAATATTTGATTAAAAATCAAACTGAACTTGACCTTTGAAAATTAAATAAATAATACTTTAAATTAAAAAAGAAATTAAAAAATAAAATAGATTTAGATAATTTATTTAGTAGAGAAGTATATTTTTCCAATTTACATAAATTGTAAATTATTTAAATTAGTAACAAAGATGTTTATTATAATTAAATGTTTTAAAAATCAAATTAATAGCAAAAATTAAGATATTATCAATGAACAAATTAAAAATAGCTGAACGGTTCAATTTTTTATTTTATTAAACGTTTAGAACAAATCGAAATTACTTGCTTAAAAATAAAGTGGTTTGACCGCAAGACGAATTGATGCATGCATGTTTGCCGATCAAAATCAGGCGTGAAGTGCGAAAATCGTGATCATATCCAGATTCAATTTTTGATATAAAGCCCAAAGCTAAGAAAAAAATTTATGTTCCTCTTTAAATTTAGACTAATGCATATATTTGCAATTAATTAGGCTTTAATCCAAATTTTTGACATAATTGACATTATGTTATTTTTGCCTGTTGCAAGTCCAAGAAGACTAAAAAAAAAAAAAAATAATCATTTACTTAATTCAAGGTCAAATGTTAATTGTCAATCTGGTTAATGTAGTTTTATAGTTAAAATTAATTTTGATTAAAATTAATTGTGCTTTATTTTGAAATATCAAATAAAAAGTAAATTGTAGCTATAAAAAAAAAAATCTTTTAAAATCCTTTTAATACTGAAATAAGTCATTGACCACAATTTAAACACAATACACAATGAATGACAAAATGTGTTTTTGATCGCAATTTTAAAGACAGCATCTACTTATTTTTGATCACGTGTATCGATTTCTATTGAATTTTCAGAGATCAAATAGATCTTTTGTCGGCTGATAAGCTCAATTCAGTGAAATACTATTTTATTTTCTATTCAATTTTCAATTTATATTTGTGTTATTATTAATATTTTGCTATTGTTGTTTGTGTCTTTGATGATGCGCATGTGTTTAAATATACCATGAAATATATCAAACTGTATATAAATAAATTTAAATACATATATTTATATAGATATATATATAGATATATTTTTCGATTCCGAATCACTATTCAATGTGCAAATTATAATTTCAGGTTTGTTATGCTGATAATGATGCGTTTGATGCATTAAAAAATGATATTCACTTTGAATGGCGTTAATGTAATAGTTAATTGTGTCGGCAAAATTCAAATAAAAATGTACAGTTTTGAATAGAAATATGAATAAGAAGACAGAATTAGAAGACAAGTAAAAAAGAAGATAAGTTAAACTATGATGATGAATATGGCCAGCAATCAAATACAAATGTACACCACGCCTTTACTATTAACTAAAACGTATTTCCGTTTTTTATTCATAATTATAATAATACAATCCTATACTTTAGTTTAATTTTGCTTGAAGTAAATATTAAAAAAAATTCCATGTTGGCGTATTTAACCTGATGATCAAACGAGTTTAGGTGTTAATAAAAGAAAAATTTTGAAAAGTCAACTTTTCACAATTTGGACAAAATCTAAAATATTTTTAGGTAAATGATTTTCGCGTGTGCTTAACAGTGTGGTTAATTAAAAGCGCTAAAAAAACACAAATTAATCACTTTACATCGAGACTAAAGGATTGTAATGCTCGTGACTAGTCTGCCGAAGCAGAAGGTGATTACAGGGTCAAAAAAGTTTTAAAAAATTTGGAAGAAGCTTGAAGAAATATATTTCGAATAAATTAGCCATTTTTGTACAATTTGCTATTTGATTTTTGTTTTTGCGGTAATAAAGCAAAAAAAAAAAAAATGATGCAGACCACAAGAAGATCATAATTCATTCTAATAACTTCATCATCTTCATTAGACTGTTGCTACCCATTAGTTAAAACCACAAAATAAAGATATATCAGAGCATGAATTTAGTGCGCTAGTTCTCACATTTGGCTTGTAAGTTTTAAGAACAGGTGAAAATCTAAATCTAAATTGTTTGTTCAAGTGGCAAGTTCAAATCGGTTTACTTAGATACATTGAAATTAATTATTTGCATTGGTTATTTTGTTGCAATTTTTCCATTTTAATTTAATGCATAATTTAATTCACATTTTTATGGATTTTCAATGTTTTTTTGCACTCATTTCTTTATTAAATATTAATTCATATTTTATAATGCGATTCATAATTCATGTTTTATTATTTTGTTTATGATTTTTTCTCAGCTAATAGTGGACGGTGCTCAATGTGACTAAGCACTTAACACTAAAAATATTATTTTATGATTTATTTGACTGTTGTTTTTAAATGCAGTTCTAGCAATGTAGTCTACAATGACTGGCTGATACGGTTTAACTGAAAGTTTGGTTTGGATTAATTTGTAACCACAAATCTAAGGTCAATGTTTGTTTAAGATTTTCTTAAGATCAGCTTAGTTGATGAAGGGAGATGGAGGGTCGAGCTGCGAAGCAATGAATAATATGCGAGTTGAGAATTCGCTTAAGCATTTGAACAAGCATTCAGTTGATTTAACAAATGGCCTCAGTGTGAACTGGGCAATTTAAAACAGCAAAATGTGTTCACATTATTTTCCTCATTCTTTTTTTTTTTCAGTTTTTTGATTTTGCAATTCATGTCGGCCAGTTAATTAATCAATTTTAGCCAAATCAAATGAAAGCCAAAGCTCATCAGTGTTGATGTTTCACGATTTTTTGCCATGTGGCGTTTTTTCGTGGGCCACTTGTTGATCGCATTTTCCACAGTATAAACAGGTAAAACTAAGATACTTTTTTTACTTTTTTATTATCTTTTTTTTTTGTCTTCTCTCCACTTGTCTTTCATTTGTCTTCTGTTAGTTTTTTTCAAATTAAAATAAATTTTTTTAATTATGCGGCAACTATAATGCTTAATTAATCCTCGATTGTTTAAAGTCTTGTTAAGTTAATTATAATTTTTTATTACAAAAATGGTTATCTAATAAAAGTTAATTTTTATTATTTTTTTATTTATAAATTTGATTTTGTTGAATTTCGTATTTGCCGTTGTGCATTCTATTATGTTTTACTAAATCACAGTTAAAGTTGCAGATTGCTTTATTATAATCAAGAAGTTGTGATAATAATCGAAACAAACGCCCGGCGTTTGTCCAACTTCCTTCGACAGTTTATTTAATGTTTAATTAGTTAGTTAAAACCAACTGTCGACGACCAAATCAATTGAAAGGTAAATTAAAAAGTAGAAAAGAATATAAATTTAAGGCAAATAAAAATAAATAAAAGCGTTTTTGACTTCTTAGATAAACATCTTGATTTCAGATTCAGGACAAACTACAGTTGGCATGCAAATAAGTGTGGCATCAACAGTAAATGGTCCAATGGTCAGTTTTGACAAAAGCATCGTGAGCGCAATAAACGAAGAATTTGTAAAAAATAATCGGCAGGAAATTCAGGAAAGTGAATTGCAAAATAACGCATTATAAATATGAATGATAATTATAAAATTAAAAGAAGGTTGCTTTTTCGATGTAATCGGCTAAATCGCTTTTCCTATAAAAACAATTGAATAGCAAAATTTTAGCAAAATTTTTTTCATTGATCGCCTTGGGTTTACAATCGGCACATAAGATGATAGTGTCGGCATTGTGCTGCAAGAGGGAATAAAGGCCCGTAGTGGTCATTTTGATTAAAACGAATGGGTAGCAGTGGCAGTTTTTAAAAAGAACGGGTAGTTTAGCTTAGTTGTCTAGGTTGGACTAGTTTGGACCAGTTTAATAAATCACAATTAATTGAGTTCAGCTTTTGTTAGAGATGGTCCAGGTGACACAATAGCAGCCTTTGACAAAGCTAAGCAGTCAGCTTCACACCTGAATGCGCAAGTCCAAAGCCGGCTTAAAGTCCTGGGGAGCTAAAGTGGGCGCAGTTGCAGACCCAATTGTTTACATAGTCAGACCCCAACTGGGCCGCATCCTTGCGGCATCTTAGTATTCGAACAGAGCTAGAACTACTTGATATATGGCCTCGAACTCTATTTAATGTTCTATCCCTTTAAGGTGCTCTCTCTTTCTTAAACCCAATATTTTCACTGCATTTTGTGCGAATTTATCTTTTCTATTTGACTAATTTCACAATCTCGCCATTTCAACATTTACTTTTTTACTTGCAATTGCTTTCTTGCGGCTCCATAATAAATTACTGCGGATAAAAGAGTTGCTTTCTTAACTTTGATTAAGACTGTAACTTTTTCAAACCAAAACTGTCAATTACTTCTGACAAGGTTTCTTTTTTTGCTTTGTTTGCATTGGAAATAGCCGTTGCAAAATTTAATCTTTCTAATGAGAAAGTTGAGTTAATTGAAAAAATCATTCTAATTCAAACTTATTTATTTCATGATTTTATTTAAGATTTTCTCAGTTTTTCAAACTGCTGCTAAATTTTCATCATGTATAATCAATTTAAAAAAAAATTCAAAAATACTCATTCAATTTACTTAGATTTATTTTTGTTTGTTAATTTGTGCAAAATGTTAAACGCAGTTCTAAAAAAATAATTTGCAAAAACCAAGCTAATTTTTGTTTAATTAATTTTAGTTCTTGTCCAAACTGACTTTTGATCAAATTTTTAGTAAAGATTAAAACGAATTTGGGTGTTGTAAATAATAACAATGTCGGATTAAGTCTAGGCTTGCAACTATTGAACTTAAAAATCTAGTAAATTAAATTTCTTTGATTTCAAACTTGCTTTTTGCAACCCTAAATACTCAAAAAGCAGATATAAAATTTTTGTTATAAATGCCAGGTACATAAATTACATTGATTTTACACTTGCTTGGTTAGTTGACCAATTTTCGCAGCCTATCGTTCGTCTTTGAAAAGATTCTAACTGTCCAAAACATTTTATTCAATACTTGTTTCTTAGCTTCACAAGCCTACATAGACTAATGGTTTTTGCTAGAGCAATTTCCCATTAAGCATTAGTTTGGTTTTCGGCTGTCTTTGCAACATCAAATTTTGCAGATTTTAAAATTATGTGCTTCTGTACTTTAAATTTAGCTTTAATTCAAAATTTTAAATGTAAATCCAAATTGATTTTTTTTTTTTGCTGTAAACTTTTAGTTTACAAGTTTTTATTTTAAAACCAAACAAAATTAAGCCGTGATACTTCGACTGAAAAAATACACAGTAAAAAATTTAGCATGTATTTTTTCAACTTACGTTTTAAAACTAAAATCTTAGGTTAAAAATATGAATTTCACTTAAGTACAGCTTTGCAATTTTCATCTTAAAGATTTTGATAGATTTTTTTACAATATTTTAAATGGTTAAAAACCGCCCACCTTAAGAGCCAAGCAAATAAAACAGGCCAGGATTAACAGTGGATTGGATGACCATGATGAAACTGTAAGCTTAAAACAATTCCAGTGTAATAGGCGTGAAACAGGCGTTCTATTGAACGATTCAGCTATGTCAAGCTGTTTGTGTCAAGCCAGCACCTGAATATTGGCCATTGAGTCTAATAAGCGGCTTTTCAAGGTGAAATAAAGACGAGATGCCAAAAATAAAAATTTACAAGAAAAACAGAGGAAAAAAATTTTAAAGAAATTTTGCAGAAAGTAAAATAAAAAATGCAATATGATATTCAAACAGAGTAAAGCTTGTGTACAATTGGATTTAAGTAACAACTAAGCTAGGTAATCAGCTTGACGAAAGATTTGGTCATGCCAATTGAGTCTTTTTTTCAAGTTCACCTTTTTCTTATCAAATAAAACTGTTAAAAACATTTCAATTTAAAATTATTTTTCCACTTTTGGCTTTTTTCTTACACATTTTGTTTAAAGCTTTTAGTTAAATTTAACTCAATGTGTTAATCGCTTTTAATAAGCATAAAACTATTTTGATTTAGACTAGTAAATTTTTTTCTAATAATGAATATTTTTCATAATTTTAAAATTACTTTCACAAATGAGTTTGATTAATTTTTTATTTTTTTTGATTTATTGCATGCACTAGATTTAAAAATTTAAATTAGTGTTTATTATTTATTTTTTTTTCTTGTTTGGATATTTGAAATCAACTTATGCACGTTTAAATTTTAAGCATTTGTTTTAAAGATTCGTTTAATTAACCGCTTGATTCCTTTACTGTGGTACTCAATTTGCAATTTATTCATATTTAGTTACATTTGGAAATATAAGCATTTTTCTCAATGTTCCAAGTTTTAATGAACTTTTTATTTATTTTCATTTTTATGTATATACAATTTTTTTTAATGAGCATATTTGTAAATAATTTTTTTTTGTTTTTTTTTTTTAAAGTTTTAACTTACCGTGAATGGATGTTAAGACGTGTTCTAAAACGCCAAAATACAAACTTAGATAGGTAAAGATCAAAGTGAAGTTTGAACACTCAATTAGTACTTGTTTTTAAAAAATTTTATTAATGAAAATTTAAACGTTTAACTTAATAAGAATAACAAGAAAAAAAAACCCTTAAGAAAGATGTAAAAAATGTAAAGAAACGATGGCGGATGAAAAGAGAAAGATGGAGTTGCTTCTCAATACGAAAGACAATATATTTTAAAAAATAAATTCAAAAAATGTCTTAATTAAATGCAAAGGCTGCAAAAATGCCGACCAGTTTTGGCCTGGCCTTTCATTACCTGCAAACAAATACGAATAATTAATTATTATTATAAACGTGTTTCGTTTTTAATACAAGTTCTTTTAGAGGGCGCCAGGAAAATAATTTAATTGGCCCGTCAAATTTGGCCTTTTAATGAGATGCAAACATAGTGCACCTAATAATGAAGATGTTGATTGTATAAATATCTTGGACGAACTGACCTTTTTTTTATAACCACTGGACAAGCTAGTTTGGTTCTATCAATAATCGACCATCGATAGTAAAAATATTTAACTAAAAAAAAAAGTTTTTTTAAATTTGGCAGATGCTATACATAAATGTAAAAGGTCAATTGGATAGTCATTGGCTCATCAATCTCTTACAATGTGGTATCGACAACAATATTTTATTTCCAAGTTTTTTTCTTGAACTTAATTTTTCCCACCCATTTTTAATTTTTTCAAATTTACAGATTCATCACTTTCTCGCTTTAGACAATCGGCTTACTAACATTTTGTTAAAATTTAAATTTGCCGCGTTTTGTGATACTTCACAAGCACTTGCCATGCCTGCTGTGTTTCTTGTGTGCATGATGGCTTAAATGCGATAAACTTTTATTTAATCTGGTTTCCAATTTTCCATTGGATTAAAATCTTTTTCGAATAGTTTAATTGAAACTCAATTTGTAAGTTAATCATATTTAATCCGTTTAGTAAATAAATTTTTGCATACTACATTCCATTGCATTTATTAAAACTAAAATAAAATAAATTAATTAACTTTTGAACTTTTAAAAAGGTATTAAAAAATGCAAAAATTGCATCACAATTACAATTTAATTTGAAACAAAATTTAATCAAATAAAAAAATTTCTATTAAATATTAAAAATAATTTTGATTTGAATAGATTATATGTTATTAATAAATTATACAAGTATTAATAATTGAAATTTTGTTCTTATAATATGATCAAGTAGTTTTTAACTTTTTATATTTGTAATACAATTTTGAATTTTATTACTGTAATTAAAAAAAAAATCAATTTAACACAATTGAAAAATGTCAACAAATTATGATTAGTTTTTATTTATTTTTTAACTAATCTTGAATAACAATCGATTGCACAATTGGAAAGGCAGCTGAATACCTAGAACACCTTTTTTTTCTAATATTCCCTGTCTTATTACAATAGGATACATTTAGTTTCAAATAAAACAAAATCTAATATAAACAAAAAATGAATTAATAATAATAATAAAAATTAAATGAAAAATAATCTGGTAAACATGGTGAACAAATAGATGAGCTATTGTGATTCTATCAAGCGACAATAAAAGTAGAAAAATAATAATAATAAAATGATGAATGAAACATGAATTATGAAATTAAATGAAAAACAACTCAGGTGAAAATAAACAATGCAAATTAAAAATAGTAAAGCAGACTATAACTATAAACCAAACAGCGGAACCATGAATTGTAATTAAATTTTAGTTTTAACAATTTGTTTAATAGCAATTAAAATTCGATCTTATATTTATCGTTTTTAACATATGTTTGAATATGAAAGTAAAACAAATAAATTTCAATTTAATTATTATTAGAATAATTTCAATTTACGTTGACCATTTTTATTCATCCTATTAATTGCAGCTCCAGAATAAGCAAATCCAAACAAGCAGCTGCTTGTTGTATAAGTTAGATGAAAAAGGAAAGATGGATAAAAGATAAGAGACAAGAAGATGTAAAGACAGATGATTGCGTGGCCATATCAAAACAAATTTGCAAGTAAAAGTCATAATCTGCTAGACCTGGGTGCGACCGAATAAGACTTCATCAAAAACGATAACTGCACCTTTTAATATTTTTAAGTTAGATCAAAGTGACCTTCCTTTTTTTACAACTGGTATAATCATCATTTATGCGATTAATAGGAACAAGAAAAAGAAAGCAAGATAATATTGTTTTAGTTTTCTAGTAAGTAAACAGAAGCTAACCATATTGTTTATGAAAATGAATAACCTCAAAACAAATTTGTTATTTGATTAGCAGTTTTAAATAAATAATCAGAATTGGCGATGAACAAGTGATGAAATGAAAATTGCTAGAATGCAATATTTTTACAAAAAGCATGAAATAGGTAAAAATCGGAAAAACCAAAACTAAAAATAGTATATAAGTTAAAATAAGTTGAAAGAGCAAAAAAACGCTAAAATGGTTTGTCAAGCATTAAGAACATGATCTGCAATTTATATGGCAAAACATTTGATGATGCATATTTAAATTAATTTGAATCATAATCAAGAAGCGTTTGAAACGTGGTCTGCTAAAATGTTTAATGCTATTAAACAGTGAATTTTTATTAGAAATGATTGTAGTTTGATTTCAATTTAGTTTCAGTATAGCCTTGTCTTTATTCTCAATAATCATCATCACAAACATCATACTGATAATGTTCAACTTGCGCCAGTGTGGTCTTATTCACCTGTACCAAGGCCAATCTACTTTTTGCCAGTGTCCAGCTAATTGTGCCTGATTTTGATACTTGGCCCACGCCCGTTATTGTGCCTGGCTTTTGTTAGCCATCTAGTCGGTGTTGGTCTGTTCCTCAAAGCCAGTCGTTTTTTGGTTATATTACCGGTGCAATAACTTGACAAACGTCCGTTTTTGTATGCAATTAAAGGCGTTTTCACGTTTCAGCTGCTCATTAAGCGATCCAGAAACAGGTTGCGGCATTTCTATCTTTTTTAGACTGACTGTTAGCCGAATAGCTAGTATTTGATAAGCCAACAATTTACTACAGCCAATTGCTTGGTTGAATTTAGTTAACTGCCTTTTCAAGTTGATCCTTTTAGTCTTAATAGTTACTCAACTGCCGCTGATCTTCTATTTAAATAATGAGTTTTTTAAACCAATCACCTTTCTTGTCCTTACCTATTTTGTCCACTTGTCATTTCTTATTTTAACTTTTAATTGTTTATTTTTTATTATGAATTCTTTTAAAATTCTTTTATTATCTAATGACAAAATACAAATACAATTTTTTAAAAATGTAGTTTTGACTTTGAAATTTTTACAAACAAGTTAAAATAATGGATTAATTGAATCAAATTTTCAATATGCTAAACAAGTGATTAAGTTCTTTAAGTAATTAACAAAACAAAAATCCGTTATGTTTAAAATTTAATTCATAAATAAAAAATATACCACCAGTTGAATTTTACATTAGTATATTTATTTTTTTAACTTTAAAATTAAGTAAATGATACTAAATAAAAATTATTTAAAAAAAAATTAATTAAATAAACTAAATAAATTTAAGTAAAAACTAAGTAATTAAATAAAAATTAAAAAAAAAAACTAATGAGAAACCTAATCAAATTAAATTAATATTAAATAAAAATTGAATAAAAAAATAATAAAAGGAATATAAAAACAAAATAAAAACGAAATAAAAATTAAACTGAAATGGGCAAAACGGCAGCAAAAATATTAAAAACAAACACTGACCTAACTTGATCTCATGTGGAAATGGCACAATAGACAAAACTAAAATTAATTTTGTCCTGATTTACTGAATCATTCTGCTCTTTTACTTTGTGCAGACATTTTAACTTGAGATGCTTTCACATGCAACATTATGGCCTGCAAACAAAGCATTCAGGCCAAAACAGACACAATAGTTGAAAACAGTTTAACACAACATAAATTGTGTATAGTCAAACTAAATTACGATCATTTGCTTATTATTTAATGAGCATGAACCAGAGTGGCAGAATGACAAAAATAAAACAGGCTTAACCTATAATAAAAAATAATTTTAATTTTTAAAATAAAGTGCAAAAACGGAAAACAAAAAAAAATATAAAAACAGAAAAAAAATGCACCAAAGATATTGTGACCATGCATTTTTAATGGCTTTGTTTGTAAAATTGCTATCTTGTCACTCTTTAAAATTATTGTAACCCTTTGACCCGCTACCGACAATATTTATGATTAATTTAATTTTAATATAATTTAAATGTCTATTCAACAATATAATCATCATTTTACTTGATGCTAAGCAAAATTTATTTTTATTCTGCTTTCTATCATATAAAACAAATCAAAAAATTTCAATTTAAAATTATCAACTTTCTTTACTGTTTTAAACAACTTACATTTTGACAAAAATATAAATATAAAAAATTAAAAAAAAATGATAAAAATCAAAAATTATAAAGAACCAGTTGAATTTAAAATATTTTTAATTTTATTCAATGTCACAGTAATTAAGAATAAGTTTAAATTAATAAAATAAATCATTCTAAATTATAAATGAAACGAGCTTTTACTAGGCACCCTTATTCAATAAAATATTAAATGAGAAATCATTTGCACATTATAAATTTTTAATAGACTCACTAGACCAAGTGATGAAGAAGCAAAACAAGCAGGACCAATTTTTAAATGATTTTATTTTTTTTTTTTAGTTTTTAGTTTTTGGTAGATAAAAAATTGACCATAGTTTATAAATTCAGTCTATAAAAGTTTTTATTTTTATTGGTTTTTAATCAAATTCAACTTGTCCAGCTGAAAAAAATAAAAAATATCAAGTTGTTTACTAACTCTATAAAAATGTGAAACAAAAATCAACCAATCTATTTGGTATGACTTGTTTTTAAAACTAATCCATCAATCTTGTTTTCAACTTAAGCATTTAAATTTAGTTTGTATCACTTTTAAAAGATGAATTTGATTTTTGGCTTTGCCAAAGAAGCTAATAGCAACAGGATGTCTGTTGCAAAAATGACAAAAATTGAACTTAATTAAATTTAAATTATATTGAATGCGTTAAATTAACTAAAATTAAATTAAAAATAAATTGCTTAAAACCTATATAAACGAGTAAAAAAATAAATAATAAAAAAATTTTTGATTAAATAGTTAAAAAAAAGTTTTTTTTTAATAAATTAATTTTTTTTTTGTTATATTTTAAAATCTTAATAAAGAAAACGAAAACAAATAGAATAAACACAATTAAATTGTGCAAAAAAGCAAACATTAAAAAATTAATGTAAAGAAAACTTAAAAATGTGTAAGAAATCAAATTAAAAAATAGTAATATTTAAGAAAATCAGCAGGCTTTTTAATCAAACAAAGTATAGAAAAAATAGACTCAAAACAATTTAGTTTAAGGAAATAGATCAGTTTAGAGCAAAGAAAAATTCGAATTTAAACTCTGAAACCAAACATTGGGTGTTGATCTGACCACAATAGGCAACTTGTTTGACAGATGAAGAGTCTTCTACTGACAGGCGCTTTCATCACTGCTTTTAAGCACCCAAATGCATGCTGAGCCTTCAAATAGTGTAAGCATCTTCATTTGGACTTTATCTTTAAAAATTTTTATTAAAAATATTTTTGAAAGCATCATTTAAGACATTTTCAAATAAATTTCATCACATGTTTGACTTTTGATTTGTTTTGTTCAACTTAAAAACTAAATACATTGATAAAAAATATAGAAACAGCTATGATGCAAGATAATTAAACTTAAATTGTATTAGCCCATAGTGAATTTAATTTTAAAACGATTTAATTAGTTATTGCTGGGAAAACTAAATTGACAACGACTTAAATCTAAAGTTAAAGTAATATGAAATAATTTTTAATGAAAGCTAAAAAATTGATAAACAATTAAATCTACTATAATAAAATATACAGAAATTGACGGTAGAACAAGCAAATTAAAGTGAATTGAACACATAAAAACAGCCAGATGAACAAAAGTAAAGGGGCGTTCTAAAAATTGAAGTAAGTTTTTGAAACACTTGAACATATTAAACAGCGCAATTAAATTAAATTATCAAAAAAAAGTTTGATCGATTGCTCAAAACAGCATAGGCAATCATTCAAAACAACACTTTGACCATTTGACCAAAAAAGCCAACAAAACTGTTTTTTGAAATTTTTCTCTCAAAACAATTTTATTTTTTTTTTTTTTCAAATTTTTTTTAATTTTAAAAAAATTTTAACTAAATTTTAAAACTTTTTTTAAGCATATTTTTAATATAAAATTTTTGGTTAAAAAGATTAAATAAAATTTAATAAAACTTAATAAAAAATTTATTATTCATTTTAAACTTTCAACCTAATATTAGTTACAACTTAAGAATACATTATTTATAAGCATTATTTATAAACTATATGTTTTTAAAAATTAAGTGTTTTGAAAACACTTATGTTTTATTTTATTTAAGCAAAATTTGAATTATTTTTTTTAATAAACATAAATGATCCTACACTTGATCACAATTATATCCAACAATATTTGATTTTTTTATCCTAACACTTGATACTAATATTATTCACTTAACAACATTGCATTTAATTGTTGCACTTGTATATTTTACCTCTAAATTCTATTGACCACTTATCTAATAATATCCAATAACATGTAAGAAAAATAAATTTAAAAAGAAAATTTTAATCATGTTATTAAATTTCAAACTAATAATTAATTATAAAATTTAAAAAAAAACTTAAATATATGAAAAAAAAAATTTTATGTATTAAATTAAAATAAATACACAAATAAAAAAACAAATAAATTATTGTTGATAACAAAAAAAAAAATTTTAAAAATCAATTGCACAAACTAATATTTAAACACACTTACACTATTAAGGTTTAAAATAATTTAATAAATTAACTTTAAATTTATTTGTTAAAATATTATAATAAAATTTTAATCCACTTATTTTTGCAAAATGTGATGACTTTAATTAATTAATTATAATTTTAGTTATTAGATAAATTTATCTGAAATTTTAACAATTCATATTTATAGAATATTATAAATATTAAAAACCAAATTATGACTTTTTGCATAAAAATAATGAAATGAATTGATATTAAAAAAAGCAGTTTAATTAACAGGTAAAAATAAATGAGAACAGATTAGTAAAAAAGTTAAAAAAATAAAAATTTAAATAAATGAAAATTGTAAAATCAAAATTAAAGTGACGTCTAGTGTTTAATTGTGAAAAAAAACAAAATTAAAAAAATCATGTCATTCAAACTGGCTCACGTTCGAACTGTGGTAAAATTTAAACTGATGCAAAGACGCGTTGCTAAATTGCTTTTTATACAGTTTTGCTGAGGCGCACTGGCCCTGTTCTTGTCCCACACATAAATGAATACAAACTCATCGCATAATCAACATAATAATGAAAATATATTAATATAATAAACAGAACCAACACGGAACCAGTGAAAATCAGGCCAAAACGAAAGCAAAACCCAAATAGAATAGACAAAATAAACAGAATAACAGAATAAACAGGATAATATAATAATTATATTGCTTTAGATGCACAAATACACACAGAAAAATGAAAAGGACAGTTATCGAATTGAAAGCAAACTCAGCCGACTCAAAACTGAATTGAAATTTTACATCATACAGGCCTCATCGTGTAAAACAACGTTTACAACGACAACAACAACAAAGAAGAAAAGGAAAAGGAAGAAGAAGAAAAGAGAAAAAAAAGAAGACGAAGAAAAGCATCCTATTCAGCAACAAGAAATACAAATGCCATTCAAGAAAGAAAAACTATTCACCAGCGGAAAGAATGGTAAAGAATAGATAAAAAGAAAGCTTTATTCAAGTCGCTATTGAATAACGCTTTTTCAATGAATAGTGCCATTTCAATGCCATCTACCACCGTCTTTGTTCGTTTTCAACTTTCATTTTTTATTAATTTTGTCTGCAGGAAACATTTTCACCTATGATTATCATCTATTATTAATTTTTAACAATTAGTTTTCCTTAATCAGAACTTTATTTGATTTAATTCGTACATTTATGTCAACTTTTTTAGTTTAAATTTTTTTTTCTTTAAATAAGACACTAATAAAACAAGTCCAATATTTTAATATCAGTTTACACGTTTTAGTTTTTACCACTTAATTGCAACAATTTTTAATATACGCACTTTTAATGATTTATGTCTAAAAGTGTGAAAAAAGAGAAAAATAATTGAAGCCTTATTTAATGTAGCTATTAAAAATTATGTGTAATAATCAAAAATTATCCATCAAAAAAGAATCCTGATTATGATTTAAAAAATCCTTGGTAGTTTAATGTCAATTTGTATCTTTATGAAAAATCTATATTTGTGCATAAAGCTAGTCAAAAACAGATTTTGCCATGGGCAATATTTTCAAAAAAGTTTCATAAAAATTAAAATAAGTTTGATTTTTTAAAACTGTATTTGGGTCAACCACAATATCAACACAACCAACTAATAACTGGTTTTAAATTTTTAAATCAATACATAGTATGAATTTGATTTTAAACTGAAATTTTTCAACTTTTTTAATTTTAAACCCAAATTTAATTTTTTTGCTTATGAATTTTGTGTTTTAATTCAAACTTGCAACCAAGAGGTATTTCATGAAAACCAAATTTGTTATTATTAAAAATAAAAGCGAATAAAGAATTTAAAAATAGAAAAAAAAAAAATTAAGAAATTTAAAATTTTTATTAACTAAAAATATGTATAAAATGTGCATGAAATATGTAAGAAATGTGTATAAAATATGTATTAAATAAAAATAAACAAGAAAAATTAAATTAATACTTGTAGATGTCGCTTTAAAAAGGTGTAAAAAACGTATTTAATTGATTAAATTGACATGGACTTAAAAAGTTTGAGCTAAAGCATCTGGCACAAGTAAAAAAGATTGAAAAACAGATGAAATTGGATCAGATTGCAGGCCGAAATCGAGTTGTTTGGTTTGAAAAATTGTAGTTAGTAGGCTTCAAGTGCTGTTCAAATAGAATTGCATTGAGTGTATCAAACAATAATTGATACACAAGCCCAACTAGTGCAAATCAAATGCAATCATATGTTGACTTAAATGAAGGCAAAGCAAAGTGCCATATTCCCAAATGAATTTTACACAGTTTAATGTGAATCTAAACCGTGCACAGTTTACTTGAAAAAAATATATTGGCGCCAATTTTTATTGTATTTTTGTTTGCACAAAAGTAACGATGGTTGGTCGAACTCATCATTGTTCTGGCAATTGTTCGATGTATTGTTTAGGCCACTTGATACATTCGCCCACTGGTAGACAAGCCAAGTTCAATTTAATTCTATTAAATTCGTGATTAAATCACGAAATAAAACTAACACAGTACATTGACCAAGATATCTATAATAACTAGCCAAAATTTTTATGTCACCGCCTTTCTAACTGGCCAATTGTTCTAGATTTATTTTGATTTTTCACGCCTATTTTTCTTGTTTATTAGAAAGGCTTACAAAACATCTTTTAATTAGTTTATTTTGTTTGTTTTTGTTCGTTTTTTTATTTTTATGAGTATCCTGTTTTTATTTATTTTTTTCAATTTTTATTATCTTTCCAAAATTCAATATTGTTTATATTTGATAAGTACTGCTTCTATGCAGTTTCTATTCATTTTATATTAACTTGATTAAAACAATTGAACAGTTTTTAGCATGGTTTTAAAAAAAAATTTTAATAGAAAAAAATTTCAATAAAAGTTTTAAACACAAATTGCTGAATGACAGTTGGCACCAAGCACAAATATTCTTAGAAACGGACAAAGCCACGTTCCCTGTCAGTTTTGAGTGAGCTGCAAATGTATCAACTTGTTTTTTAAAATAATAAAATTGATCTTTGTGTCAACTTACATTTGTACAAGTTAATATGATCAAGTTATTTGTTTGACTTTTTGTTCAAACTTGTTATCAAGCTTGTAGCTTTTGTGCCATGCCCTGCTTCAAGTGCATGTTTATGTATTTGTTTTTTACAAAATGCAAATTATTTTAATGTACCCATATTTTTAATACGTACACCTTTAACATTGAACCTGCCTTTGTGTGCACAACTTTACTTCTACATCCTGCAGCATCTTGTTGAATCTGTAGACGTTTGTCTAAATATCATAATTAGATGAAGAAATTTGCTATTTTTTTAACTATTTTTTCATTTTGTTTGCAAACATTTGTTTTGGGAAAAATATTATATAAAACCTAAATGTATTAGAGTGAATGCAACTAAAAGAACCAAAAAAACACATTTGAAACATGATGAATGTGTAAACAAGAACACGTGGCTTTGAACACGAGGTGTAAAGTGTCCAGGTCAAGCTGTATCAGTTGAATATTACGCTTGCTTGATTTTTTGTCTAAATTGAATTTAACTAGAACTATGTTCAGTTATCTTAAAATATCATAGCAGTATTCAATCATGCGTTGGTGTCAATGGCAGAAAATCATTTTTAACTTATACCAAATTAACACATTCAAAAAACTGAACTCAAAGTAGAAAACTGATGCAAGAAACAAATTAAAATTAACAGGTGTGCAAATTGAACACCTTTGAAGTCGAAAATAAGTCAGACATTAAAATAGTAATCAATTGACCAGTTTTTTATCTTTAAACGCAAATAAGTTCTCAATTATTAGCTTCACATAGCCACAATTAAACTGCCAATCAAAATATAGCTATTTTTCAAAGTCCAAGGCTAAGTGAAACAATAACGAATCCTAGTTAAGCAGATGGTGTGTGAATAAAGATTTTCCAATCACTAGAAATAGGCCAGTTTACTACAAGTGCCTTATAGCAAAGAAACAGCAAAATTAAAACTAATTTTGTTACTTTGTCCAGGTAGCTTTTGGATTCTAAAGCTAAAAAAAATTACAAACCACTGTCTAAATGCATGCGTAAAATAAAATATAACAAAAAATGAACTTCCGTTAGTGAATTTAAAAAAAAGGCAAAGGGCAGATGCGTGTTTTTATAAAAAACAGTGGCCATTTGAATTCAATTGAGAGTGAGAGCAAAATTTTTTTTCAATTGCTTAAAATTATTTTTTTAAAATAAAAATAAACAAGTGCACGATTACAGGTGCAAATTAGGAAAAGAAATTTATTTGATGAATAAGAAAAGTTTAAAATAAAAAAATGCAAATACACGATCACATTGTTTTGTATATTAGCGAAATATACACACGAACCCATTCACACAATGGGAACAAGTGCCACAGCTTGCGTTACAATTACAATTCAAATTGATTTTGTGGCGCTAAATTTAAAAAATGAAAAGATAAAGGAGATGAACAAGAAGAAACACGATCAAACAGGTCACGAATAGGAACAGCTGGTTTACACCATTGTGATAATTTTTATATTTATGAAACACCGACATAAACTCTAAAACAATCTTTATCTTTTTATTGTTCATTCACCAATTTTTTTTTTTAAATTTTTAAAGTTATTTATATTAAAAACCAATTTTTGTCAAAATTGTGCACATTTATCTAATTGTTTGTTTATGCACTATAGAATTATTTTTTGAATTTTCAATCTACATTGCAACCTATCCATAAAATATAATTTAAATTTTTAATTTTAAGACAAAAAATTTAAATGTGAAATAAATATGATCGATTGCAATCTATATGTGAAAAAAAATTACACTGTTTGTTATGTAAAAAATAAAAAATCTATATAAAAATAAATACATAATTCAAAATATGATATAGAATTTGGGAATGTGCGTATATCAAAAACAAAAAAAAAAATGAATATGTTGACAATGTAAACAGTAACAATGAATCGATTTCATTATGCAAACCACACAATAGATTGTTTACACAATTCGTCAAATATTTTCTTTATATGTTTGCTTAAAAAGAGAGTAGTCAAGACGACTGAGAAGAAGTGTATAAGAGAACAAGAAATGATGAGAATTAAAATGAAAATAAATTCACACATTGTGTTCTAATTTTTGATTAAAATCAGGAGATCATATTTTGTTGGCTAAAAGAATTAAGGTGCGCAAATCAGTTTGATTGCAAGCTAACTTGATCTGAATTACTTTTACCTGCTTGTCAAAAAGAGTCCAGTTGCATATATAAAATCCAGTTACTCGGCAACGTACATTGCTTAAGAATCAAGTTAAATAAGAAAACCTATGGAAGATATGAAAATATGAAAAGTAACAAGAGAACCACATCAGACCAAATCAAACTGATTTGAATTCCAATTGCAGATAAGATAAGCGAACACTATTTTTGATATTTGAGAAGAGCTTTACCTTTTTTAAATGTGTCTTTATTTTTATTGCTTAAACACACCATATGGTCACAATGATCAGTTTAGTTTATAAGACAACTAGGCGTATTTAGATTGACAACCTTATGTTAATGGTAAATCTAGCTTGAAATAAATAAAAAAAATTGCCAGACTTTAATAAAAAGCAGATTAAAATTAAGTATAACAATATATAAAAATATTGCAACAACTATTAAAAATTTTAAATATTTAATTATTTTTTTATTTTAAGTTTTATTTTTTTTAAATTTTTTTAATTTAAATTAAAATTGAAAAAAAAGTTGTTTTTTTTTTAATTAAAATATATTAATTAATTAAATATTTCTAATACTTATATTTTATTTATAATTAATAATTGCAAAAAAAATATTATTAATTCTAATTTATAAAAAAATCAAAATGTATATTATTAAAATTATTTGATTATATTGTTTCAAAAAAAAAATAATAAAAAGAAACTTTAGTAAAATTTATAAAATAATATTCATTTTATAACTTAGAATATTATTTGATTAATTTATCAAAAGCTTTTGTTAAAAAAAAAAAAATAAAAATACAAACAGCTTTAAGATAAAAAAAACTATTAATATTATTTTAATATTTTTTCTATTAATTTTTTAATTTTTGCTAACTAATATTATTAAATAAAATTTAATTGTTCTGATATCTTGATTATATTATCTTGATTGTGTTGACAAGTATAAATAAATAATTTAACAAACCTAAATTTTTTAAAAAATTTAGTAAATCTATAAAAAATGCCATTTTAAATTATTTATTTTGACTGTATTCTGTTTTATTTCAAAATATATATAAATTTAATTTGTGGCTTTTAATTTCTTAATAATTTTATCATTAAAATTGTAAAAAAATATTTTTTTAAAATTATTCATTCTTGCATTTATTAAAGATGATGTTGATGATATAAAAATGATAAAATTGAGGTCAATATTATAGTTTTAATACGTTATAACATATTAATAGCAGTTTTATACAGGCATTTTGAAGAAAATTTTTTGTGATAAGTGAAGTACATCAAAAATGTCTATGTGAATGTGCTTAAGTAGTTTTGATCTAAACTAGATTATTAAAAAAATTAATTTGACAAAAACAATTTCTATGGTTAAATTGTGTTTAACTTTTAGATGATCATTCAGATGATGTTTAAAACTTGTTCAAATCTTATTCATCATTCGTGCTTATGTTTTCTTATTTTTAAAATTTTCAGACATAAAAGAAAACAATTTCAGCATCAATACAACACAATTTTTAAAAAAAATTTTATTTTATCAATTTTATTTTTTTTTTTTCATTCATTTTAAAAAACTAATGCAAACCACAATTGACAAAACTTGAATTTATTTTATAAAATAATTGTATTCTTGTGCAATTGTCAGCTTTTAACCAGAAGTGCTTGTTTTGCTTTCGTATTTTTCAATCTTCACTTGCTTTAATTGGGCTTACTTAATATTGAAAAAAAAACCTTCAATTTCAAAAAATTTTTATTTTGCTATAATTTTAACGACAAATTTGTCTGAAATTAGTTGTTTAATAATATAGGATAAATATATACACAGTAAAATAAAAAAAAATTAATATAATAAAATTTATTTTTTTAGTTAAATTAAATATTACTTGTTTAGTTGTTTTATTTGTTTAAAATTAAATTATTTAGAAATTTAATTATTGAATGTTATAATATAATAAATAAACTCAAAAAAAAAAAAAAATTAATAGTAAAATATTAGAAACAAAAGCAATGTTTTTTTATTAAGTGTTTGACACGCTTCTTTAAAAAAAAAAAGTTTTAAAAAAGATGCTTTTTTAATTTCTAAATTAGTAAAGTTAAAATAATAAAATTGATAGTTTATTAACTAACTAAAAATTAATATAGACTGATTTATTTAATGATTAGCAATAAAAAAATAAAAAGGATAAGTTTTTAATAAGGAAATTAATTGATTAATAAAATTTAACATTTAACAAATACTCACAGTGATTGAAATTGTTTTTTACAGATTTGACAGATTATTTTCTCGATTTTTTTGATTGCAACTGATTTCAACTGATTTACTTAATTGCAATTAATCGGCAAAATTTGCAATAGCATTGAAAAAAAAGACATGTTGAGAAAATCAACGCAATTGCAATAGAAAAATGGGGCAGGGTCTATTAATTTATATCAACTCTAGTAAAGAAAGTATCCTGCAAGATAAAAAATTAAAAAAAAAAATTAAAAAAAATGTGAGAAAAAAAAGAGGAAGATTCAAAAACAAGCATAAACAAATGTTAAAAGATGATTTAACTTTTTTTATTGCAATTGAATGCGTACACAATGGATGCAATAAAAACGATATTGGCCTTGCTAAAAACCGGAAAATGCAACAAAAATAATAAAAAAAAAATGATATAATAAAATAATAATAAAAAAAATAATTATAAAAATAATTCAATAATGAATATAGATATAAATGAAAACACAGCAGAGTATTTCTTAATGAGGCTTGATTTGCAGCCGGTTTGGCGCAGTTTGTGGTCAAGCCATATTAATAGATCGTTTTTCTAATTAATTTATTAACATAATTGCAATTAAAAAATTCACTTAAATATAAAAACTTATGTTTTACGCTTATAAAAACTAAAAATAATGTAAATGGAAACAATACAATTCATGCTTTATAAAAACAATTTACAATTAAGGTATAAGAAACACCTATCTTGTTTATATTTTTTAAGAAACTTTTATTTACCTTTAAAACGTGTTCTGTTTAATTTTATTCGAGCCTATAAATTAATTTTAGATTTTTTTACTTATTTTTTATCAGTTATTTTATATAACACATTCATCTTTTATAAATATTTTACTGTCTTGTATATTTTGTTTTTTACTTATAAAACTTTTTTTTTTAAAACAAATTATTTTTGTGACAATTTATTATAGATGGTATTAAACAAAACCATCAAAATGTAATGATAATTTAAATATGAAAAATGCATTTAGTAAATATGTACTTAAAATATTTATTATTCTTAATTGTAGAAAAAAGTTTCAAGCCATTATGAACATAATAAAAAAAAATATAATATAATAAAATAGAATAAACCCAAAGTTTAAGAAATGAAATAAAGAAATAAAATAATTCAAACAGATACAATAGATGTAAAGTTTAAAAAATAATTTTCTTTTTATAAATATGAAAACATGGTGCGCGTACATTTAATTAATATTTTATTTAAATAAATAATAATAAACTAAAAACTACCCTGAATTGAAATTAATTAAACAAATAATTAAGTTTACTAATATGCAGGTTGTAAAACAATTTGTTATTTTTGCACGTTATTTGAACAGTATATAAATCATTAAATCAAATTAATCAAGTAAAATAAGATTTTGGTAATATTAATTTAGATTATTTTGAATTATAATTTTTCATTTTATTTAAAATTAATTTTTTAAAAAATCTTTGAATCTAATAGTAAATATTTAATTACGGAAAATTTTTGAAAATAAATGATTTTTTTTAAAGTTAAGTATTATACTGTAACTATTAATATTTATTTAATAAAAAAAAACAAATCAATTTGTGGTCAATTTTGATAAAATATATAAAAAAAACATAAAAAAATGCATTAAATTTGTTAAAAGTTAAAAATTTTTAAGTTTAAAAAAAGTATTGATTTAATAAAAAAAAATTTGATTAGATATTTAAATAGACTTATTAGCATAAAGTCGCATGCCATGTGTTTAAACAAAATTAAACAATTGATTAATTAAGAAAAAAATCAAAGCATCAAAAAATTTTTGCACTGAACTTCAAATACTAGCAGAAAATTAAATCGAGACAATCTTTGATGAAATAAGCAAAGCGAACTGTATTTTTCTTATTTTAAATGCTTTTTTGTTCATTTTGTCTTTATCGGCTTTGTTCTTTGGATTTTTTGGTAAACAAGTAGCAACCACAATTGACAATACAATCAAATGCACAAGTTTTATTGCGATTTGCATAGGCGTCAATTGTGTGCTCATTTCTTAAGACATCAACTTGCTTTATTTGACGCTAGCAGCAAAGTTAAATGAAAAGAACAGGGGATGACTATATGATTAGTCAGCTGGTGCAATGACGTGTAAATCGTTCAACTAAAGCCAATACAGTTTTTGGGTGTCAATTGGTGACAAGAAATTGCACAAGCAAAGTAGATCTATAAAAAGTTTACAGCGTACCTTGAAAAATGCAATCTAAAAGTATCTAGTCTAAATCAAATAATATATTTTTGTTACGTCATTGTTTTATAGTAAATAAGGTTCTATTTGTGCATGCTATTAATAAATTTTCATGGTTATTTTTATCTTAATTTTGTTTTTTTTTTTGACATTTCTAATTGCATCTAAATCAAATTAATATTTTTAACAAAAAAATAAAATTTACTTTTGAAAAATAGTTCAACTTATCTACGAAGGTTTATTATTTGTAAATAATATTTAGCTGCAAAAATATATATATGTGTTAATTTAATTAATTAAGATTATATTAAATGTACAAATAATCTTGGCTCAAATATTCTTTTTTTACTTAACTTATTTAATTAGTTTTAAAATTGACTATTGTAAATAGAAAAAAAAATCAAATAGTTTAATGTTTACTAAAATGTAAAAATGTAAATTTTAACTTGGCAAAAAGCATCAAATTCAATTTGATACAAAAGATCCTTTAGAATTTTTTGTACAAAAGATAAAATAGAATATATATTTTTTCATTTTAAACATAAGTAGCTAATTTTGAATAAAAAAAGTTTAAAAAAAAGTTTAAAACATGATGAATTTCACTAAATAATATTTCTTTTACATTTTTCATTATTATTAAAAAAAATAATTAAATTAATAGCAAATATTAATTATATTTTTTTGTTATTATTAATTCTAGTATTAATCAACATGAAAAATTTAAATTTAGAAAAGACCAATTTTTCACGATTGAATAAATTTTTAAATAAAATAATATTTGCCTTATTCAACCAATTCCGCCATCTAATGTGTTTAAATCTAAACTTTAATAGAAACTAAAATGAAAGAAAAATTGTTTTATAAGGTTTGCTGGTAGGAAACATAAGTTAAAACTAAATTTAAAGCGGAATCAAATGAAAAATTTGAAACAAACAAAAACTGAATTTTTTTTTTAAGATGTTTTGATGAAAATTTTAGAAAAAATAAAAGTTAAGTGGACTAAATGAAAAAAAATTTGATGTTAAAATTAGATATAGGTAAAGTAATAGAAATTAAAAAATAAAACAATTATTTAGTTAGAAGTGTTTTTAAATAGAATAATTTAATCAAAGATTTAGTGTTTATCTTTTGAATATGAAATATGTGGATTTTAAGTGATTTTTAGTAAAAAGTGTTTAAGGAAAAAGTGTTTGCATTTATTTAAAATAAATTAGATATAAAAAGTAATTAAGATAAATTTGAAATATTAACAATTAAAACAAATAGGAACATTTTGCGAGGTAGTCTTATGCAATTGAAAAATGACTTAGAAGAAGCACATGCTGATCATTTACTGAGAAACTGCTGGTTTAATGTTAGTGTAGTTTGAAGTTGGTGTGGTTTGATATTGGTGTGGTTTGATATTGGTATGGTTTGATATTGGTATGGTTTGATTTTGATCTGGTTTGATTGTGATGAGGTTTGATTGTGATGAGGTTTGGCGTTGCCGTGGTTTTAGAGTCTGATGTTATTTCATTTAAATAAACATGAGACAGTTATCTTAAACTGATCTTAGGCAGATTGGACACTGCTCAAACATTTGATGAAAATGAGTTGGCCAATTGATTTTGACCACAAACTGATCAGGTTTGATTGCCAAACTATAAAACTGAAGGCGTTTCAAATAGCGCGCCTCAGACTTGAGTCTAGATTGGTCACAGCAATAGGATCTGTAGCCTGTACACGGTTAAGTAGATAAGTTGCCGGCTGCTCTGCCATCTAGGAGAAACCAAACTCGTGAGTTTAACCGTACTTGTTTCTGTCTGCATTTGTTTATGAATTGTGGTTTTAATTATTAATTTTGATATTTGTCCACAGTCGTTTTCTTAGTTAGTTGAAATGAGCAATTTACTTCTGCATACAGACAGTCATTTGTTTTCGGTTCACAAAAAAATCAACTCAAGCCCAGCCTTTGATGAAATAGTGTTAGAAAATTTTTGCGAAAACGTATGTTTTCGTCGGACCATCATTCAACAGAAAACCGATTATTAATTATAAACTATTTTTTTGACCGAATAACTAACTTAAGGTAATATTTCTAAGTTCAACTTTATCATGTTTTGTGACACTATTATTTGAACAAACTCAGTTTGCAGCTTGAACAACATCTAATCTAAATGATACATGCCTAAGTTTTGTTAAAATGGCAACACACAAACAAAACAATAAAATGCTTTCGAATGCTAATTTCATTGAGGAAAAAGTGTCATACTGCCTAAATAGCTTATGTCGAATTGAAACTATGAGAAAAACAATTGATCAAACCGAAATTTCAATTAAAAAAACCAAAAACATTTGTGAAGAAAAATTACAATCTATTCATAAAAATAGTCAAATTGCTAGTGAATATCAAAAATTGGACATGAGAATTAGAATGTTGAAAGAAGAACTGGAAAAGGAGCGCAAAGAGCTGGCTGAATTGCAAACTAAACGAGATAATTTGAAAGCGAACAATTTAGAACCCAAATTAGTGGATGATCTGATTGAAAATGAAAAGTGTGCAAAAAATAAACTAACTGTGTACCAAATGTATGAGCGAGACAAGAAAAGATTAGAAGAATACAAAGCAACAATTAATGAAAAAATAAATTTATTAAAAGGTCTAAATCAAACTTTAGACTATCGAAAACGCGTTTTAATTACAGATCTTTCAGATATATTTCCAATCGTACCGTTTCAAGATGATCGAGGTGGCTATACCATTTTAAATATATTTTTACCAAATTCTGAAAATTTGTCCTATCACGATGAATTAATGGTTGAGGCAGCTTTAGGACACACTTGTCAATTCATAATTGTATTTAGTAAAATATTTCAATTTCCTTTACGTCACAATATTATCTATCATGGCTCCCAAAGTTGGATATTAGATGAATTTAATCCTGAGTTTAAAAAGAAATCGTTTCCATTATTTTTGAAAAATTCTAAACGTGATAGATACCATTTTAATTATGCAGTATTTTTGTTTAATAAAAATATTGCACAAATACGGCACTGTTTTGATCTTAATACGCCTAATTTTAGATTAACATTGCACAATATTTATAGTTTATTACAAGAGAAATTGATTCTAAAGCATCAAGATGATTATAATCTAGTTAATTGCGCTGAATAAGAAAGCTGTGATCGAATTTAAGTCAAATGTTGGCAAAAATATTTATTTCAAACGCATATAGTTTTAAAGAGTTAGAGAGGTTTGAATTAATAAATTGCAAAAGAACTGTTTATATTAGAACTGTTTTGTTTTAGAAATTTATCCATATAAATTATGTATTCAAAAGAAAAATATATATGTACATATGTAAATTAGCAATAAATTTTTTATACACTTGAATCACGAGCTTGTGGAGTGGAGCAAGAGCAAAAAAGTGTTTTTAAATTTGGCGCCAAAAGCGCACTTGTCACATTAGGGCAAATTGATGTCAGGACACGCCCTCTACTAGTTGAAGTTTGTTTAAATGTCATATACACCAATGTTTTCTATTATTTTATTAGCTATTTTTGTTTGTTTGTGAAGTACGCTTGGATTTTGATTTGTTTGATTTGGTTAGATGAGTCAGACTGGTTGGAACTAGTGCAAACTATTAGCTTTCCTTTTGCCGAAACCGGAAGTTTAGTTCTAAGATAATTAAAGACATTACTGTTCTAGTCAGTCGATAGTTTTCAGGTTTAGGTTAAGACTAAGTTTAAGAGAACACAGTTGCAGATAACCTACAATTGCGAAGTATTTATTTACAATGGTAAGTGTTTATTTCTGGTTTCATTCGTAGTTTCATTTCAGACAACACTTGAACCAGAAAAATTAGGCTTTGCTTTTTGCACTAGCTTAAATTAATTTCTGGAAACGAGCACAATTGCATGCAAATATTCATTTAATTTCTATCATGTGGATAGTCTGTAATAAGCGAATTACTTTATCATTCAGGCGTACTGGATATAGTTATATTTAATTAATCGCCCAACTTGCAATATAAGGCACACAATTGTGATAACAGGCAAAAGCTTTTTTAAAATGTATATTTTTTTTTCTCTACATTTTTATAAGGCTTTTTCAATTTAGTTTAAGCTTAGGAAATATAAATAAATCTTTTTCTTTAGAGTTAGACCGCTAAATCAGTTTTAATATCAGCTCTAAACTAATTATTTTCGATCATGGTAGGAGTTTTATGTGGGAAAACAATTAACTTTATTCTTAGTTAGATGATTCATAGATGTTTCCGTTTGCAAATTTTTATATTTGTTTAATTTTCAATTCATCTAATTGTGAAATGAACAACTGTTCATATTAGTTTTAGTCTAATTTATCTTGCTTTTTAGTTTAGATTTTTTTTAACCTTCATTTTAGCATAGGTTTTCTTTTTAAATCATTTTAACCTAAACAACTGATATCTATTTTATTTTTAAATAGATATCAATTCATTTTTTAATTACTTTTTATAATATTTTTTGCTTAAAATATAAATTAAAATTTACAGGCAGGTGCAAGGGATAGAATGGACGAATTACCCAAAATTCGTAATGTTGATAAAGAAAATGAATTAGGCTACGTTTATGGGGTCTCAGGACCTGTAGTTATTGCTGAAAAAATGTCAGGTTCAGCAATGTACGAATTAGTTCGAGTAGGTCGTGATGAATTAGTCGGAGAAATTATTAGGTATGTTTGTATTTGCATACTTCAATTTCAAAATTTAATTCATAGCTATTATTTTTAAAGATTGGAAAATGATTTAGCTACAATTCAAGTTTATGAAGACACATCAGGTGTTACTGTAGGAGATCCTGTTTTAAGAACCGGAAAACCTTTATCCGTTGAACTAGGACCAGGTAAAAAAATTGATGTAAATAAGTTAATTATTAATTATTAAATAAACTTTAGGCATTATGAGCAGCATTTTTGACGGAATCCAACGTCCTTTACGTGACATTCACGTTCTAACTGACTCCATCTACATTCCAAAAGGCATCAACACACCTGCATTATCTAAAACATTGGAATGGGATTTTAATCCTGAATTTGTGAAAATCGGATCACATGTAACTGGTGGTGATATTTTTGGTTTTGTTCAAGAAAACACATTGATCAAACATAAATTAATGTTGCCACCTAAAGCTAAGGGTACGGTAACATATGTAGCAGAACCTGGAACCTACACGATTGATGATGTGATTTTGGAAACTGAATTTGACGGACAAAAATCTCAACATACAATGTTGCAGATTTGGCCTGTACGTCAAATGAGGCCAACATCAGAAAAACTAAGCGCAAATTATCCTTTATTAACCGGGCAAAGATGTTTGGATGCATTATTTCCTTGTGTACAAGGAGGAACCACAGCCATTCCAGGTGCTTTTGGTTGTGGAAAAACTGTCATTTCGCAAGCATTGTCTAAATATTCAAATTCTGATGTTATTGTGTATGTTGGTTGCGGTGAGCGAGGTAATGAAATGGCTGAAGTGTTAAGAGATTTCCCAGAACTTACGGTTGAAATCGATGGAAAAACCGAATCAATCATGAAACGTACAACATTAGTTGCAAACACAAGTAACATGCCTGTAGCTGCTAGAGAGGCTTCAATTTATACTGGTATTACATTATCTGAATATTTCAGAGACATGGGATACAATGTGTCCATGATGGCTGACTCCACATCTCGTTGGGCTGAAGCTTTAAGAGAAATTTCCGGTCGTCTTGCTGAAATGCCTGCTGATTCAGGTTATCCAGCTTATTTATCTGCTAGATTGGCATCTTTCTATGAACGAGCTGGTCGTGTTAGATGCATTGGTAATCCAAAACGTAAAGGTTCAATTACTATTGTTGGTGCTGTATCTCCTCCAGGAGGTGACTTTTCTGATCCTGTTACTTCTGCAACACTTGGTATTGTACAAGTTTTTTGGGGTTTGGACAAGAAGTTAGCTCAAAGAAAACATTTTCCATCTATTAATTGGTTAATTTCATATTCAAAATATACAAGAGCTTTAGATGAATTTTATGAAAAAAATTATCCTGAATTTGTTCCAATGAGAATTGAATGTCAACAAATTTTACAAGAAGAAGAAGATTTGTCTGAAATTGTGCAATTAGTTGGTAAAGCTAGTTTAGCTGAAACTGATAAAATTACTTTGGAAGTAGCAAAATTAATTAAAGAAGATTTCTTACAACAAAATTCATATACTCCCTATGATAGATTTTGTCCATTTTATAAAACAAGTGGAATGCTTAGAAATTTAATTACATTCTATAAACTTGCAATTCGTGCAGTTGAATCAACTGCCCAAAGTGATAACAAGATTACATGGAATATTATTAAAGAAGCGTTAGGAGATCTGATGTATCAAATGAGTAGCACTAAATTTTTAGATCCTGTTAAAGATGGTGAAGCTAAAATACGCAAAGTTTTTGATGATTTATACGAAAACATGCAACAAACGTTCCGCAATCTGGAAGACTAAATTGTTTTAAACAGTTTCTTATTGTTACATATTATGTTTTTTATAAAAAAAAAAAAAAAAGTACTAGGAGTTTTCTGGTTATTTTAATTTTCTTATTACGTTAGATGAAGAGAGAATACATTGGAAATATATTTAATAGATTTAAGAGTGTTTATTCCAATTAAGAGTATAAATAGTGGTTATTCATGAGTTAAGTTATTTAAGTATTCATTCGAGAAATTAAAATAAGGTTTAGAATATTTCTAATTTTGGTTTATTTTAATTAAAGCTTTTAATCACTTCAATGTGTGTAATAGTTACCGTTAAATATTTTTTATATACACAAAGTCTTATTTAATTGTAAAGCTGTCAATAGAGGCTTATAGACTTTGACATTATCAAAATAAGTTTACATTTATCATTTCATTTTAAAATGCATTATAAACGCATAAATTAGAGTGTTTAAATTATTAATAAAATTAGTCAAGTTTGTAAATTAATAGAGGCGCAAATAAAATATTTGTAAAAAGTTAGCTTAAAGTTGAAAAGTTGGAGTGTTGTAATTTCAAGTATGATCAATTGGTTATGTATTAATCAAGAATAAATAAAGTGATTTACAATATTGGGTTTAAGCGTTTATTGAAGTAGTTTTACAAGCAATCCAAATGACAAGAGAATGGTCAGCTATAGTGAGAGACTGGGAAGAATGGTCAAAGCAAGGAAGTACAATTTTGCAGCCAGATACTGGGCGGTAAAACAGGGAAGGCGAAGAGTAGTAACTGAGAAGATTGGTAATTGAAATAGTGTGAACTAAGAAGCTCGAACCAAAAACAGTAATTTAAGAGCTGAGTTTAGGGAATTCCAGTAGGTATGATGAAAGACATATCGTCGCCCCATTTTAATTGAGCCCTGTTCAACTGGAAATATACATTCCAAACAAGGATAGCAACAGTCCATAGCAAGACCCCAATGCCGGATAAGGTGACATATCTTTTTAGAACGGGTTGTTCTGCAAACGAAGGACGTCTGTAGGCATGGTTAAAGAACCAGATGAAGTTGAGCAGCCAGAGAAAGGGTAGAAAAGCGAAGCCACCTAAAAGAAAGACATAAATATCGTATCCAAATAAGGCAAATACTTGACTGGTTTGGATCATTAAAACCTCTTACATACCGATAAAGTAAAGTTTGCAAAGGGACAGTTTGTCCTTATCGTTGGCCTTGTTCAAATCCATCAAAAAGCCGGTCTTAAGATTGAATAATATTTAGAGAGAATTAATTTGCCGTGTAAATAGCGAGAAGCGGTTATTTTTAAATGAAATCCTCCATCTTTTCGCGTGAGTTTCTACCTTTTTCTATTTGTGACAAGTTCATACCGGAGCCAATCTGGTCACTCTCTGACGCTGGACGGTCTTATTTGTTTGGACAAATTATTAATTATGTTTTTACATCCCAACCATGTGTTTAAGTGAACCATAGTTAATCTAGTGTCCTGCTTTTGCGTAATAGTAACTTTTATTGTTTCATTTTGCATATATATTCGAAAGCGTATGTTTATGAATGCATATATAGTGTAGATTGGCCGCACACTTTTTATGCCGTCAAAACAAAAAAATTATGTTTGAAAACTGCTTGTAATTGATGAATTAGAATTCGATCCTCGACAACAAGCCATTGGTGATTTTAAGATTATCTTGAAAGGGCGTCTTTTGCCTTTAGCCAGCTTTAGATGTGATGTGCATGTTGAACTTATTCTAGCTTCTAGATTAGCTTGGATTGGCTGCTCTTGTTTGCATCAGCTTTTGAACTGCTTTCAACCCATTTTCATCGGTCTTCCGACGCCTTTCTGCTCCTCTGGCTAGCTTCTAGGTGGAAATGAGTGATCCAGTTGTGCCACAGCTTTCTAACGGACTCTTAGATTGTGCTGATCTCTTGTCAGGTCAGCTGCAAATCGATCAGTCTAAGGAACACATTGTCCAGTGTTTGTCAGAGCAACAATCGTTACTAGAAAAGTCAACTTCAGAACAACTCGCATCGGATCAATCTTTAATTCAAACATCTTTAGCCCAGCCATCTTCAGCTCAGCCATCTTCAGCTCAGCCATCTTCAGCTCAGCATCCTTCAATTCAATCAAATTCATCCGTTCTTGACAACACTTTGTCTGATCAAACTACACAAACTCATCATGATCAGAGTGAAGCTACTCAGGAGCAATGTGAAAATCATGTGGATTTTGCCATCATCTGCTCATTTTTTCAACAATTCGGAACTCAACTTGGCGTATCCTATCCTATTGAAACTTTAAAAGGCTTTTTGGAAAATAATAATAAAATCGACGACGAATTTATCGATTTACATGTGAAATTACTCAGAAAACTCCGTAAATATGTAAATAAAGAAAAATGGGAAAACGGATTAGTCAAATTTGTAATGGATTATTCAAATGTAGAAGCGTGGGAGATTGAACGCTTTGGGTACAAAAATTTAAATTTATCTTCTAAAATTGAAATATTAAAAAAATTATTGGAGAGTCAATTTGATTATAATCAAAAATTTAAAACCGAAATTAATAATATTGAATCTTTGTTACTTCGTTTAGTCCCTATTGGTCGAGATATACACGGAAATCAGTATTGGTATCATTTAGACGAAGAACATACGTTAAGAATTTATCGTGAAGAGCCAAATAAAGAACGTACTTGGAAGTTAATTTGCCAAGGTAAAGATGAATTTAACAAATTAATAGATGATGTTGAAAATTGTAAAACCGACGAATGCCACATTTCATCATCGGAATCAAGTGAAAATGAAGATGAAATGCATAATTTTAATTATAATAAACAAAAAGGAATTAAAGAACCAAAAAATGAAATTAAAGAACAAGTAAATAAAAAGTCAATTAAAAACGAAAAACAATGTAAGGAAGAGAAAAATTGTGAACAGATAAAATTAAAAAATGAAATTTTAGATGAAAAAACCGAATTTACTAAAATTAAACAAGAAAAAATTACTCAAGAAAATATTAAACAAGAACCAATAAATGACGTAAAACAAACAAAAAATGAAATTGATATTATTAATATAAATAAAAATATTGAAGATAATAAATTTAACATTTTAAATCCAGAAAATGAAATAAAAAAAGTAAATGTAATTGTCTCTGTTAAATTAGAAGAAAAAATAACTAGCAATCAACAAGCTGATGAATGCATTTTAAATAATCAGCAAATATATAAAAGTGAAAGTTCTGATAAAAATTTAAACGAATCATTGTTTGAAAATAAAGTTATCGAAACTTTATTAAATGATATTATAAATCAAATTGAAACATTAGAAAATAAAAATGAAATCACACGAATTTCAACCACTCAAGTTACTTTAAATCAAAATACCTCAATAAATAATGTAGAAATTCAACAGAGTAACGCTTTAATAACTGAAAATGATAATTCAAATAAAGAACAAACTCAGCAAAAACCAAAAGGAAAACCTAGAGGTAGAAGAAAAAAAATAGATATTATTAAAGAAGCTATAATTGAACCAATTAAAGAAGAGGTTACACCAATTAAAAGAAGTTCAAGAATTCAAAAATTACAAGAGAAAAAAAATGCCGAACTTCGTATGCATATGGAATTAGAGCAGAAACGACTTGAAGAATTAGCAAAAAGTAAAAAAAATAAGAAAAAAGAAATAGAAATACCTGACGTTGAATCTGATATAAATAACGATGATAGCAAAGATGAAGATTATGAAGATCTTCCAATTAAAAAGAAAAAGGTATTATATTTTTGTTTTAAGTTAATTTTGTATTTAAATTTTTTTTTTTAGGGAAAAAATTCTAGCGATTCTGAATTTGAAGTAGCTACTTCTAATAAAAAGAAGAAAAGAAATCGATCATTAAAAAATAATAAAAAACAAGCTAATTGGAGTTCAAATGAAGAAGATTTTTTTGATATTGAAGATGAAGAAGAAGAAATTTTAAAATTTGATGATAATCATGATGAATTCGCATGTGAAGAATTAGATCCAAATGATGAACCTGTTATTTTAAAACGAGCTAGAACAGCTCGTAAAGCAAAGACTGAAGATGATGAAATTGAACAAGAAGTTATTAATGATGATACGCCTTGCCAAAAATGCATGTTATATAATAATCCAGAGTGGATCTTACTTTGTGATAATTGCAATTTAGGTTATCATACTGATTGTCTAAAGCCTAAATTACACTTGATTCCTGATGGAGATTGGTATTGTCCAAAATGTGAAAATGATCAATTGTTAACTAAACTGAAATTTGAATTTGAGCATTACATCAAAAATCTTGAAAAACGTGAACGTGAACAATTACGAAAAGAAAGATTAAAATATGTTGCTATTAATATTAATAATATTTTGCCTGAAGATTCTTCAAAATCTAAAAGAAATTATAATTCAAGAGCAAGCAAATTTTCTAAATATGATTCCTCTTCTGATGAAGATGAATTTTATGATGAAGAAGAAAGTGATAGTGAAAAAGTTGTTAAAGCTAAACAACAAAAAAGACCACCAAGAAAAAGAAAACGATCTTATAGCGATGAAAGCGAAGATGAAAATGTACAAACAAGTGAAGAAGAATTTGAAACAGATACAGAATCACTTTTAAAACAAAGAACAGCAAGAAAAAGAGTTAGCTATCAATTTAAAGAATATGACGAGCTTATAAACTCTGCTATTCAAGCCTCAGATTATGAAGAATATAATGAAGATGATGAAGATGAAGAAGTTGGAAATGAAGAAGAGGATGATGATGATGGAATTTCACCATACTCTAAAGGCAAAGATATTTCAAATTTAGTTAGTGCACAAACATGCGATTTATTTCCAGATTTAAAAACAGAGGAGACAACTAAGAAGGAAAATGATCTTGAAGAAGGCCCAGATACAGCAAAAGATAATAAAAATAATAAGAAAAAAGGAAGATCAAATAAAAACAAAAGAAAACTTAATGATTTAGATTCTCCAGATGATGATCCTGAAGAAGATAGTGATTTTTCAATAAATCAAGAATCTAATACAGAAATTGAAGAAGAAGATGAAGAAGAAGAAAATGGTGATTATTCAAATGAAAGTGATGAAAATGATACAGATTTATCTGATTGGGGCAAAAAGTCAAGAAGATCTTCAAAAAGAACTAGCAGAAGGTCTTCAAGATTTTATAAAACTAATAGATCTACAAGAAAACGTAAAAGAAATACTTATGACAGCGACGAATCATCTGAGGAAGATGATGATAGCGATTATGGTTATAAGACGCGGGGAAAAAGTAAAAGAGTAAGTTATAAAGAAATTTCAAGCACGGAAGATGAAGATGATTATTCAGATAATAGTGTTAAAAATAAGAAAAAAAGAAATAAAAAATATGAGTATTCTTCAGATTTTTCAGAAGATGATTCAGAAGATGAACGAAAAGTTGTTAAACGAAAGAAGAGAAATTCAAAAAAGATCTCAGATGATGAGTTTACTGAAGAAGATGAAGAAATTTTAGAAAATAGGAAATCAAAAAGGAAAAGAAAATCTAAGATTGATGATGATTTTACTGAGGGTGAAGAGACTGATAAAACTTGTGACGAAGATGTTGATTTAGATACTAACGAGTCCGAAGATGAATCAAAAGAAGAAAATGACAAAACGATTTTTGAAGAAGATATTAATATAAATGATAATACTGCACAAATTGATAAACAAAATATAAATTTGAACGAAAGAGCAATTAATGATGCAATATTCAGTAATGAATCTTATGGAAATAGAAACTTAGTTATTGATCCTAACCAGGATTCATTAGTTTTAAATAAAAATGTAGAGTCCATAAACATGAATTTACCTTTTCACAATGAAATCAAACAGATTCCAGATAATTTAGTTTCAAATTTTAGTGAAATAAATCCAAATTTAAAAAAGAATTCAAGAGCAAAAACTAAAATAGGGAAAGGTAAACAAAATAAGAATAATGACGAATTTGCTACCATTGCCTCAACAAACGTAGAAGTTCAATTAAATAATAATATTGAATTAGTGCCTGAAAAAATTGTAGAAACAAATATAAAAAAGCGGACGCGAACACCTAAAAAAGCTAAACAGAATAATGTTACAATAATGCCTACAAATATGGAACAAGTACAGCAATTGAAATCAGTGCCTGAATCAAATATTTTAGCTGACCCACAATCTGCACTTTCACAATTGACAGCTTTTGCTTCTTTATTGCCTGAAGGAAGTCAAGTATCATTGCCTAATTTAATTACCAAACAAGGACCGAGCAATCTATCTGATATTAATAAAAAAGTATCATCAGCCAATGTCAAAGCACTATTAAATAAAAGTCTTCAGTCGATTGGTTCACTAGATAAGAAATCTCCTAATGCTGGTAATGCAAATATTAATCAACATATGGGTAAGTGAAATTTAGTATTAGATTATTTAAAATATAAAATTTTAAATTAATTTTAGATGCTTCTAAGTCGATTTCAAGTGCGGAGGTACAAGCAGCTTTAAAAAGCACTCAAAATGTGGTACAAAATCACAGTACTCATGTTCCACATCATTTCGCTATGTCTGGTCATTTGGCACCAAACCAGTCTTTACCGGCACCACAATCACATCAGCCTGGCTTACATACATCTGTCCATCAAATTCCTCCTCATCAAACTAATCTTCATTCAACGGCTGACCCTCATAGACAGCCTCCTTCCACTGCACAATCACACCCATCGCATCATTATGCTTCTGTTCCAGCTGCTCAGCATCAGCTTCCAATGCATCATTTACAAGCTCATCATCCTCCTCCACCAAATCAAGCACCTCCGGCACCACATCAACAGCTTGGATTACCGCCTCATTTGGCTGGTTTACCGCCTCAAATCGCATCACAATTAGCTAGTCAACATCAACAACAACTAGCTAATCAAATAGCCACTGGTTTTGGAATTCCCGGATATCCTCCCCATTTCTATGATCCTGCATTTGCATATTTTGGTCATCATCCACACCCTACTTATCATCACCCGATGAGCAATCCGTATCATCCTTCTGGTTTTTCACCGCATTCTTCACAAGCACCGCATCCTCCCGTGTCGCAACCTGCTAATCCACCTACATCACAGCCTAATTTGAACACAGCAAATAATAATAGCGCAACTTAATCATTTTTATATCATTTAATAAATAAATTGTTTAAAATGCGAATTAAGAAACATATATATATAAATATATATTTTTGTACTTTTTTCAATATATATTTGTTGTTATTATTGACTACGAATAACTAAATTTTATAAGAAAAACAAAATTAAAAACATAAAGTTAAATTTATACATTATTTTGGCTGTATTTTCACAAGTTACAAATTTAGATTTATTTTAATTAACAACAAGTTTAACTTAAACTGATTTTTTTACACAGAAAAACTTGCGATGCAATTGAATTTATATATTTATAAAATTTAAAACAAATGCACATATTTGAGCGTGTTCATAAATATATATATATAAATTATTAAAGAATTAGTTTGTTTTTAAATACTTTATTTAACTAAAATTGGAATATTTAGCCAAATTAGTTTAGCCATGGTTCGTTAGTTCATAAAATGATAAAGATTAAGAAATTCAACTTGATTTACTAGTTTTGCGTGTTTGAACTTTAGGAGCAAAGTTCAAACTGTTTTTTTTTTTTCAAATGAATTGGAAAGCTTTTTGAACCACAGTTTTCATAGTATGTGGTCAAAAAAGCTAGTTTTGGAAGATTTGAACAAGCGATAATTTGCTAAAACGATATCATACTGGTTTTAGCATTTTGAATAAAGTAGCTTTTAAAATATGGTCGATAAGCTTTGTATAAGTTTTGCAAATGTACACATAACTAGACATAATGTTTAGAATTAGAAACCAGATTTGAAAACCTAAGCAAATGTTTAACCGCAAAAAGAGCCGATTTATTGAACATCCATTTAGTTTATTTCTGATCTTGAAGCAGCTCTTACAGTTTTTAACAGTTTGAAAGTTTTGTCAAATTTTGGAAGAAATTTTATGAAAAAAATGATGAAGATTTTGCTTTTTTTGTGCTTGATTGCAATGACCAATGGTCAGAGATTAGTTCCAGGCGCATGTCCGACGGTGGCTAGTGATGAAAATTTTGATCAGTATAAGGTAAGTTTGAAGATTGGAATATTAGTTTTAAAGTGAGAAGAAATGAAATAAAAATTTTGTAAATAGTTTTTTGGCAAATGGATTGAAACAGAAAAAACTCCATCTATTTTTGACTTGGTAATGAACTGTTTAGAAGTGGAATATGGTAATGAAAAAGACGGTACTTTAAGCGTGATAGTAAAAGGCAAAACAGTGTAAGTAAATTTATAAATAGTTTTGAGAAAGTATAATGATTGATTGACTGATCTAAGTGCTGGAGTGCCGCTGTCAGTGAAAGGAGATGGAATTCTGGGAGATTCCAACAGAAATGGCCACTACAATGTAAGATACGGATTTGGAGTGCCTCTTCAAGGAACTCAACTCACAGTGGTGGACACAGATTATGAAGAATATGCAGCAGTGTATTCCTGCACAAACAGTTTCATACCAGGAGTATTTCACATTGGTAAGTGACGTTGACTATAAAGTAAAAATTGCCAGATGCAAGCTCACATTTTTTGTCACTAACCGCTACCCTAGAATACATTTGGATTTTGACCAAAAAAGGAGTTTTGTCCAATCCAAGTCGACAGAACATCTACACCAAACTGGATCAATTGAAAATTAACCGAAATGGTTTGACTTTGACAGACAAAAAAGGCTGCAATAACGGCACTACAACCCGTGAAGAAGAAAGTTCAAACGAAATTTTAACTAAAGTAAATCCTATAGCAAATGTAACATTGGTCAACAACCAGTCAAACAAGCCTAGAGAAGAACCAGTTGTGAACATGACAAACGAAACAGCTTAGACAAACTGTTTGCAATTAAGTTTGCATTACATCCGTATTAGATGCCCATTAGATTTTGGTCACATATCCATCGAATCCATCATAATCCTAAAACAATCCCTTACAATCCTGACATATTACGTCACATCCCAGCACATCCCAGCACATCTTAGCGCATCCTACCATATCCTACCATATCCTACCATATCCTACCATATCCTACCATATCCTACCATATCCTACCACATCCTACCACATCCTACCACATCCTACCACATCCTACCACATTCTACCACGCCCCACCACATCCCACCACATCCCACCACATCCCACCACATCCTACCATATCCTACCACATCTTTCTACGTCTTTTAAACAACTCTATCCCGTTGCACTATCTGTCTCACACAATTCAGTTTGTCATCAAACACTACTCATTTAAACACACCTACACTTGACTTAATTTGTTTGATTGTACTAAAACAATGCAATTGTAATTCAAAATAATAAATGCTCCTCCAATTGCAGTTTCATGATTACTAACTAAACCGTAATTAATCGAGATGTGCCTGTTAAATGGCTAGACTAATGCTGCCAACTAGCGGTTTGCTGGCAGTGTGCAACTGTTGCTATTTATATTTGTTTACAAAATTGTCTTTAAATCAACCTTTTCTCAAGAAATAAGCTGTTTATGTTTGTTTCTTAAAATTGAACTCTTGGCTTAAACTAGTAGCAAGACTGTCAATCTGTCTAGTTTCGGCTTTGTTAAACAAGTGCATTGTGTCCGAAACGTGATTAGCTGAATATTTGAGGTCTTAATTTCGCACCTTATTAATTATTTGTCTGTTATTAGTGTGTGTGCCTTGAATTCGTTAAGCTACACTAAATTTATTTCTGCCAAGATAATCTAAACATAATTTCCAATGCTAAGCAAATAATGTGAATTCTAATTGATCAACAACAGTTGATTTTTTGGCTTTTTGTACATTAAAAGCATGTTTATTAAAGTTTAAATTTATCAATTTAACCATATTGCCTACCATAAGAACGGTTAAAACTCACAGAAAATCTTAGTTTGGATATCTAATTGAACCGTTTCAACTTGTATTTAGCTTGATTTTCATTTTTCAAGTTAATCCAATATGGTGTAGAGTACCATTTTCTAAGCAATGTTAAGCAAAACTCAATTTATATAAATTAAATCTGCTTTAATTTGATTGTATCTGAATTTGACAACAAACAAAAATTTAAAATGAACATCAGCATTAGAAAATCGCTTCGCAAAACTGCATCTCGAACTTCCAAATTTTATTTAGAAGCATTCGAAATGCAAGAAAGAAACCTATCAAGCCAATCTCTTGATGACTTTAATAAAAGAATATCTAGTTTACCAATAATTGATTTTAGACCAAACGAATGCATCATTCCTGTCCGTCCTGTGGATGGTGTGATCAAGTATAATTTAAATAGTAAACGATCCAAAGGAGCTATGGGCCAACTGATTTTAACTAATTTTCGTCTTAAATTTATGCCTTATTCTCAAATGCAAGAACACCATGAAAGTGAAAATCCGAGCAAAGAAGAAAGTGAGTTAAGCAATAACGGATGTAGCGATTTTCCTCCATTTGAACTTTTTACTACCAATCATCATACACTTGACAATGGTATGGACAACAACATTGATTATTCTTGTATATTAGACATTATTTGTGAGCAGAACATTTTAATTTTGTACTGTTCTGACTTTCGTTGTATGGAATTTCAATTTAAATCCAGTAATCTAGTCAAGATGTTGGCTGAACAAATTGAAAAGTTTCTCATCAAGCCTTACAGTTCTCATCAGAATTTACATTTGCAATCTACTTTAAATATAAACTCATCGTCTTTAACTAGCATTGCAGCTGCTCGCAATTTTGAACTTCCTTATTTTTGGACTATTTTAGCATATGAATACTCATTTAACTTGCCCAAAGACTGGGAAAATCACGAAGGTTATTGGTATTTCACCAATAAGTTATTGCGCATATCACAAGCTAATGAAAACTATCAATTATGTAAAACTTTGCCTTCATCTTTTATTACTTTGAAATATTATTTAACTGATATTCATTTGCTGGAAAATGTTTCAGCAAAAATGAAAGGCCAAAGAGTTCCCATAATTACTTATTCTCATAAATGTAAAGTCGGCAGTTCATCTTTTAACAGAAGCACTATGCATACCATAGCCAAAGATAATATGCTTATACGCAGCAGTCTAATGAGCAAAGATATCACTTATTCGTACATACAAGGCATCAATCCCCTTAGTATAATTGATATTGACAGTCTTTTACCAGATGTTCAAACTTTTCATTCTATTTATCACAAATTAAGGGATGCGTGCTATTTATATTCTAGCACAAATCATTTTTATTCACAAATAGGAAAATGGATTAAGCTAGTTTGCAAGGTCTTATCCATTGTGAATGATTTAAGCAAAATAATTCACGAAGAATCCTCTTTATTATTGATGGAAGAAAACGATAATCATTGGAACATATTGATTTCATGCTTAATTCAAATCATTTTAGATAAAAATCGAAGGACCATTAATGGTTTTAACAGTTTAATTTCAAAAGAATGGCTTTTTTTAATTGGAACACCTAATTTCACTAAAATTCATCAAACCAAATTGCCTAATCAAATTCTTTTTACATTATTTTTAGATTGTGTTTATCAAATTTTATCTCAAAATTCATCAAGTTTTGAGTTTACATCACTTTATTTAATAAGATGCTATGATTTATCATGTATTCCATATTCAACCGTTAAATGTGCGCATAATCAATTTTCAAAATTAGACGAAAAACTTGTTCCACCTATATTCATCAATTTAACATTGACTCAAATTATGTTTTTTTTTAATCCGTTTTATAATGTCCAATCTGGAAAATCAAAATTACATATTTCAACAAGTATTTTATCTATAAATTTTTGGCGACCTTTTTATTTAAGATGGTTCCAATTTCAAGATATAATTAAATATTACAATCAATTTATGATACCTGAATATATTTACTTTAAAGAATTAATTTTATCTAATTCTGGATTTAATGTTAAACAAATGGTGCCTTTAGCAGATAGTTTTGAAAAATCTACATTACAAGATATTACGGATGATGACTCTCAAAATAGTTACAATTTTTTTTAACAAATATTTTTTGATATAGTTTTCAATATATTTAAATTTTATTTATTTTAAAATTATACTCTTGAACTCTGCATTTTAAATTTCATTTTTTTTTTTTTATTAAACTTGAATAAGTTTTGAAAATTTTTATTTATTTTTTTTTAGTCAAGTTTATTCATGCATAAGTCAATTTTCAATTCATAGATATACCAATTCAAAATAATTTATTAAATAAGTTATTTCAAAAATGTTTTTATTTTTATGATTTAATTGCTAATATATTGGGCTCAATAGTAAGATTAATTTTTTATGGTTTTGCATTGTTGTTTTTATTTATTATTATTTTTATTTAATTTTCACTCAATTAAAAACAAAATAAAAGTATTTATTTTTTTATTTATTCAAGAAAAATAATTTTAAAAATAAATTTTATTTATGTTACTAGTTTAAAAATTAAAATTTAATTAGATTGTTTTTTAATAAATATAATTTTTATTATCAATCAATTAAAAAAATAAAACAATGACAAATATAATTAATAAAAAAAAATGATAAAATGAATGAATTCAAACTACTAAATATAAATTAATTTTAATTATGCGATTGTATTAATTTAATTTTCTATATTATATAATAATATAATGTTATAATTTTATAAATTTCAATTTTTTTTTTTAAAAACTGAATTTAAATTTTTAAATTGACATGGAATATAAAAATACAATTAATTTTGTGAAAATAAAGAATAAATTAAAATTTTTCTAATATATTTTATATTATTTTAAATGACTTAAAAATTATTATGTTAATAACTTATTTATTTAATTTTGTTTATTACAATAATTAATAAAATTATATATTAAAAGTTTATAATAATTACTATACAAACATAAAACTATAAAAGTTTTATTAAGAACTTTTATATGACAATAGGTTTTATTTTAGTTTTATTTTTAAATTTACTAATAATACTTATTATTTTAATTAACTAATAATCAAAATATAAACATAGATTAGAAATTTATATTTTTCTTTAATGCTATAAATTAAAGATAAAACACAAATATCAATTTATTTTTCAAAATAATTATTTAAAAACACGCTAAAAATTTGTTTACATTTGCGGCGGGAAAATTATATAGCAATCAACATTAACCACGAACTTTTGTTTAAAATATGTAAAAAGATACTAAATTAAAGAACTTAATTAAAACTAAAAAATTATATTTTAAAAATTTAAATAAGAAATAAATAAAAAAAATGTCTTTTTTGGAATATGAGTCTGAAATGATTGAAGATCTAACAAAAAATGATTGTTTAATGATTACATCGGTTGGATTATCCTTAAACCGAATTTTAATCGAATTAATTCATCATTATATTGAAAGTAAATTGGCCTTTAGAAGAAAGTACTTAAAAAATTTAATAATTTTTCAATTTAATAGGTGAAAATTTTGTTGTTATAACTGGAACAGAGATTGATGAAGACAAAAGATTGCTAAAAAAATATAAATATACTTTCCCAAACCAAGCTGAAGATAAGTGTCCTAAAATAATTGATTCAGATTGTACAATGAGTGAAAGAAGGAAAGTTTACTCTAAATCGGGTGTTTTGTTTATTTCAGGTAGAATTTTAGTTGTTGATTTATTGGCTAACAGAATACCTGTTCTTTCTATCAATGGAATAATTATTTTAAATGCTCACAAGATTGAAGAAAATTGTCAAAATGCTTTTATTTGTAGACTTTTTAGAATGCAAAATAGAACTGGATTTATCAAAGGATTAAGTGATAATGCAAATAATTTTGTTCAAGGTTTTAGTAAATTAGATAGAACTATGCGTTATTTGTTTGTTAAAAAATTATCATTATGGCCCAGATTTCATTTGTCTGTAAATGAATCATTTTCTAAAAGAGCAACACCTGAGGTTTTAGAAATAAGATTAAGTTTATCACATCATATGAAACAAATTCAATTTAGTATTATGAATTTAATTTCTAATTGTTTGAAAGAAATTGCTAAAACAAATGTTGCTATTTTGTGTGATGTAGATGATTTAACAGCTGAAAATGCAATTAGTTACAATCTTAATTCATATTATTATAAACATTTTTTTCCTGTTTGGAATCAACTTAATACTCGAACTAAAAGAAATTTAGAAGATATTAAATTATTAAAAAATTTATTATTTTCTTTAACTTCAGATGATTGCGTAACTTTCTATCAATTAGTTAATTCAATCAAAGAAAGTATTAAATTAAATACCAAAATTTCTGATTGGATTTTTTGGGAACCTGCAGATACTTTATTTGTTACAGCTAAAAAGCGATTACATGATTTACAAATTGAAAAAAAAAAAAACAATTCAAAGCTTAATAAGCAAAATACCAAAAAAAGAAAAATTGAAAATTGTTTGGAAAGTTCACTTTTTAGTGATGAAAGTAGTGATGAAGCTGAAGATGAAGTTGATGATAAAGATAATTTAAAAGAAAAGAATAATTTAGAAGTTAATTTAAAATGGAATTCTTTTTGTGAAATAATTCAAGAAATTAAGGATGAAATTAAATTTAATGAAGAAATCTGCAATATTTTTGTACTTGTTGAAAACGATAGATCAATAGAAAAACTTCAACAAGTACTAGATAAAGGTCCTGACGTAGTATTAGAAGAATTGTATGAACGTAAAAAGTTAACATTATCTGAGTTATGTAGTCAAGTTCAAGAAACATTGGAAATAGAAGAAAACAAAATTAATAATATAAATACAGAAAATGATATTTTAAATCCTTGTGATGTTTCAATATATACACAAACATTAACGCAATTTGACGAAACTCAAAAAAAAGAAAAAACTACTGTTTTAAATATAATTTTTCACTGTTATAAAGATGGATCATTAAATTTAGAGAATAAATTATATAAATACAAACCTTGGTTCATAATTTGTTATGATTATAATATACCAAGTATTAGAGTATTAGAAATTTATCAAGCAGTTGTTTGTTCTCCCGAAAAATGTAAAATTTATATGCTTATTTATGATGGATCAGCAGAAGAACAAAAGTATTTTACAAATTTAAGAAGAGAAAAGGAAAGTTTTGAAAAATTAATTAAAGAAAAATGTTCAATGGTTATTCCTGCTGAAAGAGATGGAAAATGTGGCACAAATTTAGATTTAATAAGGGGAGATACTACTTATTCAAATATTATGGATAATTCAAAAAGAAATCAATCAAAAAATTTAGAAAAATTAGCTAAAAATAAAGATTTATATTTTTGCTCTGAATGTATTTATTTACCAGAAAATGAATTTGAAATTAGTTCTCCTGAATCTTCACCAAAAAAAAATACTGATACTAAAATATGTTCTGGGTGTCATCGTATTAATCGTAATCAAGTAATTAGACAGAAGATTATTGTAGATATGAGGGAATTTAGGTGCTCTTTACCTGCTATAATTCATAAACGTGGAATAGACATTATACCAGCTACTATTGAAATAGGAGATTATATACTTACACCTGAAATATGTGTTGAAAGAAAATCAATAAGCGATTTAACACAAAGTTTACAAAGTGGGCGTTTATTTTCACAATGTAAAATGATGACTAGATATTACAAAAAAAGTTTTGTTTTGATAGAGTTTGATCCAAACAGAGCATTCAGTATGAAAGGTAAATAATTTATTACTCTTTTATTATTTAAAATTAATATTTCTTAATTTTAAGGTAAGTATTGGCGCACTGAACGAAATGATTCTTCAATAATGAATGAATATAATTTAATGTCGAAATTGATTTTATTAAGTATTCATTATCCTCAAATGAAATATATATGGTCTCCAACACCTCAATTTAGTGCTGAAGTATTTGAAGATCTTAAGTCTGGTAAAGATCAGCCAGATTTAAAAAAAACTCAAAAAGTTTTACAAAATGAATTAGATCCTGAATGTCATAGTGACAGGTATGATATTCAAGTAAAAGATTTTTTGCTTAATTTACCTGGTATTGATTTATCAAATGTGCATATTTTAATGAATAGTGTAAACACTCTAGTAGATTTAGTTAAATTAAGCAAGAAAGAAATTACAGAAGTTTTGGGAAGTGAAACTAAAGCAACTGCTCTTTGGAATGCTATTCATAAAGGATTAGTTTCTTATTGCTTAAACGATGAAAGCAAGATAAACAAAAATAAACGTTTATTTAAGAAAATTTAATTCATTTACATAATTTTTTTTTTAATAAATTTAAAACTTAATATTGTTGTTTTAATAAAATTAAAACTAATTTTAATGAATCTCAATTTTTTTAAAAATAATAAATGTAAATAAATTTTTTTTATTTTTATTCAATTAGTTTCTTACTAATTTTTGAAAAAAATTGAATCTGTAAAAAGGATTATTATAATTGTTATTGTATTGGTTCCAATTATTATTTCTATTTATATCGAAATCAGCTTTTTTGGTACATCCGGAAAATAATGGCCAAACACATTTATGCAAAAAGTTATTGTACTCTAGAATAAATTTACATTTTTTTCTTTTGACGACTCGATTATTCTTGCAAACATAATATTTTCTACAAGAAATAGGATCCGCCACAGTTCCATCTTTTACATTTGAACACAGTGAATTTTTTAAATTTTCTAAGGTAGTTTGTGGTGTAGTAGTGAAAATTGGTTTTTCAGTCTGAGCTTTAGTTATAAAACTTTCTATTGCCGATTTATTGTTCATATTTTCATTTTTGTTAAATTTATTTTTGTCTTTACATTTTTTTATTTGATTTGACTGATTTCCTGTTGTAGAAGATGGTTTAAATGTACTTAATTGAAAAATTTTAGATATATTATTTTTATCTTTTTTTTGTAGCACCTCTGCAGAAGATAACGTTTTATAAATAGGAGTAGTAGTAATTATTTTTGAATTTTCCACATTTGTAAAATTTCTAATCGTCAAAAAAGTAGTTAGATTAGGAGTTTTTGTAGACGAATCAATATTTTCTTGAATGGCGTTTAAAGTAAAATTGAAGTTATTTTCTAAAGGTTTTTCTGTAAATTTTATGTTTTCATTTATTTTTGATTTTGTGTTATTTTTCAAATTAGACGTAGATTTGTTTGATATCTTAGTTGTCTTTTCAAAGTCATTATAGTTGTCATTAATTTTTTGTTTTAAAGTTGTTAGTTTATAATCTGTCGTTATAATTTTTTTTTTATCTGTGCTTACAAAATTGTTATCTTGACTGTTTAATTTTTTGGTCGATTTATAAAAAGTTGAACTTAATGTTGTGAATTGATCATTTGTTAATGAAATAATAGTAGTTATATTTTTATCATTAAAATTTTTAATTAAATCGTCATTTGATTCATTAGTTTTGTTGCTAGTATTTAAATTGGAAATTGTAGTAAATGTTTTATTATTTAATGAAGAAGTAACACTTGGAATAGTACTTGTTGTCATATCATTAAAATTATCTGTATATTTTGAATAAATATCTTTGTCATTTGATGTCGTGGTTGATATGTGATTAATTGGATTAAAAGTTGTTTTCATATAATTAGTATTTTTAGTTATAGAAAAATTAATTGAATCTTTAGTTATATTTAAATTGCTTATATCTTCAGTTGTATATGAATTATTTATATCTTCAGTTGTATATAAATTACTTACATCTTCAGTTGAATATGAATTACTTATACCTTCAGTTGCATATAAATTACTTATATTTTCAGTTATATATGAATTAATTGAACCTTCAGTTGTATAAAAATTAATTGAATCTTCACTCGTATTTGAATTAATTAAATCTTTAGTTGTTTTTTGTTCTGTCGGATCCAAAGTTGAATTTTCAATATAAAAATTAGGCGTAGTAGTATGATTACTTGTTTTAGTTGTTTTTTCACTAAAAACTTTAGAAAAAGTTGTTATTTGATCACTGATTGATGAATTTTTTGTTGTTAATACATCAGTCAAAATTTCATTGTAATTGTCATTGATTTTTGAGTTAATATTTTGGTCATAAGAATTTGTAGTTAAATCGTATATATTTGGATTATAAGTTGTATATAAATTACTAATATTTTTAGTAGAAACTTTTTTATATGTATTAAAAACTGTATATTGATTATCAGAATCGGAAAATGTGGTATTTGGAGATGGAGTAATACTTGTCGTTTTTTTTATTGTTACATCATAATTTTCTGTATTTGTTGAATAAATATTTTCTTTATCTAATTTCTTAGTTGTTTCTTTAATTAAAGGCATAGACGTTATTGTAAATGTTTGTAAATCTATTGATGGTGTTACACTTGTATATTTATCTGTTATAAATTTATTATATTTTTCTGTATTTTTGAATTCAACATCTTTATTCATTTCATTGAGAGTTGTTTTTTTATCTAAAGAAGTTTCTGTAGTTATTTGATTATCAATCAATGTATTAATATTTGTAAATCTATCTGTTATTTCAGTATTCTTTTCTGTATTTTTAGTAAAAACGTCTTTATTATTTAATTCTTTGTTTAAATTTTCATTTCCTGAATTAAAAGTTAATTCTTGGGTTGAAAATTCTGTTGTTATTGCTTGACTACTATAAGGTAAAGTGGTACTTGTAGATTTATTTGTTATAAGTCCATTATTTATTTTTGTACTTTTTGAAACAATATTGTTTTCAGTTAAATCATGTGTTTTATCATATTCATTAAAATTTAAAGTTGTTGTTTTTTCATTTAATGGCTTAAAAGTTGTAATCCAATGATTATCAGTTAATGGAGCAATACTTGTTAATTTATTTTCTACAATTTCTTTTGTGGTTTTTGTAAAAGCATTTTTTTCATCAACAGTTAGATCAAGGGTTGAACTTGAATTATGTTGTGTTGTTGCTAATGTTTGATTTGATGTTAAACTATCGATTGATGGATTAGATTTATTTATATTATTTTCAATTGAATTAGTGGTTGTTTGCTCAAATAAAGTTGATAAGAATAAATCATTTTCAGTATTTTCAATATTAAAATCTTGGCTATTAAATCCTTTAGTTGAATGAATTGTGTCTTGTGTAGTAATATCCAAGATATTTGAACTTTGAGTCAATTTAATTGAGAAATCTGTAACATTTTTAAAATCAAATTGTTTTTTTGGTTGTGAAAATGAAGTAGTTGATGTATAATTTCTATGCGCTTTAAAAGTAGTATTTTGTGAATCAATAAAATGGTCGTTTTTAGACTCTGTTGAATTTATTAAATCTGAATTTTTACTACTTGAAATTTTATTTGTAATATTAGTATTAAAAGAGATAGTTGTTTCAAAATATTCTTTTGGTTTTGATAAATCAAAAACTTTAGAGTTTGTAATAAGTGGTATTTCATTTACAGTAGTCCATTTTTTGTTTGTACTACTAATTGTTGTAAATAAATCAGTTGGTGTAAAAGAACTTTTTGTTGATGTTTTTTTATTATTTGTGTATTCATTAACAGTAGTAGTTTTTGTAGTTAAAGTAGATGTCGGATTAGTTATAGAACATTGGGCAATTGCAGGCCAATCACACCTTTGCATTTTTGCATCCCATTCTAAACCTTCCAAACAATGACCTAGACACATTTTTGAAAATTTATTTTTCATAATTTAATAATAATAATATTTAATTTGATATTTACCTGTATAAGATTTACCGTTGACACAATGATAAAATATAGAGCAGTTTTTTTTATCAGGAAATATTCCGTTTGATACTTCACAATCATACCGCTTTTCTCTTTTCGTTATTGGACTAATAGCCAATCTTTTAAGCATAATTTTTTCTTTTTAAAATAAAAATAGTTAAATTTTATTTAAATTATTTAATTTTCTTACTTGGTTTACAATCTGAGAAGGCTCTCGAGACACAGGTGGAATATTGAGCTGAAAAATATGTATTTTCTGGGCATTGTCGAACCATAAGTTGTTTATTGTAACAAACCAAGTATTGTGAGCAATCTTTTTTATTTGGAAGAACTCTTGTTGTTTTTTCGCATTTTTGATTTAATACATTTACCGATACATTAGCTGTATCATTTTGAGCAAGTATAGCTTTTAACAAAAGCAATAAATTTTAGATTGATTATTAAATTGACAAAAATGTGCATTTTTTACCTTTAAAAAAAATAATCAAGAATAAAACTTGCTTAATCGACATTATGGAATAAGAATAAAATTTTTATTGTAGTGACAATATCCTCGGTTTTATTTATTAACATTTGACTTATTTTTAAGATTCACTGTTTAAATTTATTTAACTTGAAATTACCTAATCATTTAACTTGGAATGTTTAAGAAAATGATTGTAAAAGAAAAACAAAGAAGTATACGCACAAAAGTTTTTTTTTGTAATATTATAACAAAAAATATTCAAAAATGAGATTATATTTAATAATTTGGATGTCAAATTATTTTACGTTATTACTTTCTTACTGAAACGTGGTAATGATGTCATAATTTTTTATATCTAGTGTAAACACTTTAGATTTAATTTCCAGAGAGGTGAAGTTTTTTTAACATTTATCTAAACTGCAGTAAAATAATAAAACAATGCAATTTTTGAGTCAAAGCCTTTTTACAAAGAATAAATTTTTTTAATAAATTGATTCAAAATTTTGCAATCTAAAGTTATGAAAAAAAAAAAAAATAGCAATTACTTTTAAGTTAAATTTAATAAATCCGTTTATTTATTTAAAAATAATATTTTGACTAATTTTTTTTTTTTTTTTTTTATATACAATGGAAATATATTAAAAACTATTAACCAAAATTAAAAAAGTTGACTACCAAAATTAACTTGTTCCCATTTTATATCTAATAAAAAAAAAGATTAATATTTAAAAACTACAAAATAGATTATTCTTACCATAATTTTTATCAAACTTAAGTTTAAAGTTATTATTGCCAGATTTTTCTGAATTCGAGTAGGTAAGCATTTCTAATGTTTTTATATCATCACTACCTTGAAATTCTTTATTTTCAGTTTTTGTTTCACCTAAATAGACTAAAGCTAAGTTGTAAATGAGTTGAAGTTGTTTATCACTAACTTTTGATGAAACTAAAATATAAAGTTTCTGTAATAATGTTAAAGTAAGTTTTCCAAGTATTAATTTTTCTGTCATCAAATAAAAAAATTGAAGCCAAATTGCGTCTAATTTTTGAACAGCGTTTAAGCTGATTGTATTATCAAAGTTATTTAAATAGCACTTTATTTGTTGACATTTTGCAGAATTGTGATGCAAACCAGTAGTCAAATTATTAATTTTTATATTATTATAAATAGAACAAATAAGTTGAGTTAACCAAACTTGGGCTGTTTTTCTGATTTTAATATCTGGATCTAAAATATATTCATGGAGAATAATTAAAAATTGAGCCATAACTGGTTTATTAAAGTTGGACAAAGTATTGAAAATAGGTATAAATTTGAACAAAATTGAATGTGGCAATAAGGCATTGGGCTGTTTATTTTTTTGCTTAACATTACTTTGATTTTCAATAACATCAATTTTATTTCTAGTAGAAATTATATGATTTTTTATGCAATCTGTTTGTTCTTTAAGCCAACTTTCTAAAAAGTTTTCATTAATATTGACACAATAATCTAGTGTAGATTTGAGTAAATCTGAAGCAATCACATTAAGTGTGATGGTTGAATCAATAGCCAAGATTTTTTTTAGATTGAAATTTAATTGCTGAATTTTATCTTTTGATAAATGAATGATGTTTTTGACTTGGTCATGACTTAATTTTTGTTTTTTACTAAAAATAATAGTTTTGGAATCCAAAGCTTTTCTTTTATTGACTAAAAGCTTGCCGACAATGGTTGAAACTTGATTTTCAAGAGATTTTTCAAAGAGAAAACCTTTTTGCAAAGAGTCAAAATGCTTGGACCAATAGTGCTTTTTAATCCAGTTTAGAGCGATAGAACAAGCAGCTTTAAGTTGGTGAAAATAAGGAAGTGTGCTGTGGGCAATGCGATGCCTGTATTCGACAATGTAGGGAGGAAGATTGAGTTTTTGAATAATATTGATAACGTTGGACTCAAGTCTTTGATTGGTTCTGACAATGTTGCCTTGATGGTCAACCTGAAAAAAAAGCAAGTTTAGAGTTTTGAAAGAGAATAAGAAGACTAACTTCGTAATAAGAAAGAAGTTTGAAGAAGTTGACGAGAGCCAAAGAGTAGAAGCAAGCGAGATCCTGTTGGTCGGTGCACTGAAAAATAAGAATGTGCTTGAGACGCTCAAAGTCGGATGAAGAAGATTGCTGAGAAGAAGAGAGAGTGGATTTGAAGTGGTTGATTTTGTCGTTAAGAAGAGCAGAAATGATGGCCAGTGTGACTTCAAGCTCATGAAAATGAGCCATCAAGTTTCTGTTTTTCCAGACAATCAACTGGTCGCGAACAGAAAGCAACTGTTGAATGTAGTCGAGAGACATGAAGTGTTCGGAGTGGAAATGCAGGTCCAGAACAAAGGTAGCAACATTCTGAAAAGAGTGGAAGTCGATCCAAGGATAAAGGTGACTTTTCTTGCCCATGTTAAATTAAGAGGAGAAGAACGAATGACAAGACTGGAGTGTAAACAAACGAACACATGTGTCGGAGAGAGGCGCATGTGAACTGGCGTCCGCCACATGTGGTCGGGTTAGGCAAAGCCGGTTCGCAAAAGCAAAATTAGTAACTTTATTATTCATTTACATTTTTATCTTTATTTAACAGTTCTTTATCGATACAACCACGTGTGGAATCGTCGTAAAATTTGCCAGAAGGACACTTTTTGTCATAAGCCTTGAAGTCAAGACAGATAAAGTATCTGCTGGCGTCAACAGGGTTGCGGAAGAAGCCGTTGTCCACCTTGCACTCGAACTCTGCACTCTCTCCTGAGCTGGCCTGTTCTGTCGAGTTGCTTTTGTTCTGGCTCTGATCGCCCAATTCTGCTGATCTGGCCGTGGTCGAGTTGGAAGAGTCCAGGTAACAATCCGAGTTCTCAGGCCACTCACAGCGGTTGCTCTGGCTGCTCCATTGCAAAGGCAGAGGACAGTAGATCAGGTATGGCAAGTTGAACGAGCAGTAGAAGAAACTGTTACAATCTAACGGGTTTGCGAACACTCCAATCGGTCTGGGACACTCGAACTCGTTGCCTTGTTCATAATGAAAAAGCGGTAAAAAACAACACATTAGTCCCAATTCAATTTCTTCTTCTAAAATATTCACCACAATCGGAATCTTCCTTCACTACACAGCGTCTTTTCTTCGAGTTCCACTGCAAGTGTTCCGGGCAGCTCATTGCGATTGGCTTCCTATTCGAGCAAATGAAAAACTTGTTGCAAGAGTCCAAGTTGCCAAACACCCCGTTTGCTCTCGGGCAGCCAAACACATAATTGATCGATTTCAAACTGTTCTTTATCTGCTCTCGGTAATTCGCCTCTGAGTCATGAGATAAACAAGGCAATTAAGACAAATAAACTTCAAGTATCAAGTTTACGCAAATAAATTAACAATTTACCGTTGTACGAGACAAGCAAAACCAGCAAAACAATTTTCAACCACATCTTCTTTGAAAACAGGTGAATTGTCATTTAATTCTTTCACTCTTTAACTTTTCAAACTTTTAAAATTTCAATTAGCCAATCTGATATTTTATGCTTTTACTAAAAAGATTCACATATTTTTTATCATATTTCATATAAACATCGAAAAAAAATTATCATAAAATTATATAAGTTTTGAGATAATAAAAAATTTATGATTTATTCATAAAATTTTGCCAAATATGGGCAAGAACTTGTGAAATTTAATACTAATTCAAATTATAAACAATTTTTTTTAAAATAAAATAAACTCTTTTTTTGATACTTTGGTAATCTTAATAAAAAATTAATGTCTTTCATTCAATATATGATTTATAACAAATAAATATTAATGGCTTTGAATGAATCATTTGAAATGTATTTACAATAAAATTGTTTGCATGAAAACTGTTTAATGGCTAATAATAATTGTCACGATATAGTTGAGAAGATAAAATTGTTAGTCATTAACATTCTATTCCAAGATCTTGCAGTATTGTCTTTAATTTGACTGCCTGATTTACAAGTTTGGTAAGCTCTTCATTCTCGGCCCTGAGTAGTTCATTTTCTAGTTCAGCTTCTTTGAGTTGCTCAATATAACTTGCTCGTTCATCTTCCATCAGTTTTTCAATTTCTTCATTTTCTTTGATAAGCTGTTCATAACGAAGCTTCCAGTACTGAACATCTTGCACTTCATCCTTACTGGTTAGCCAGTGTATTATTCTATCGGACTTGCTAGATTTGTCAGATTTGTTAGATTTGTTAGATTTGTCAGATTTGTTAGACTTGTCGAATTCGCTAGATTTGTCACTTATATCGGATTTAGCGGGTTTCACAGAGACAGTTATAATGGCACTTTTAGAGATGTTTTTAACTGAATCAGTGAGTTCGTTTTTAGGCTGATCCTTGAATTGATGATTGGGAGCATGATCAATTGCGTCGTTGATCGGTTGCTGGCTTGACGTTTTGACGTGCTCAATATTTAGCTTGGAATTTTTTTTACTCCTTACAAGTTGGTCGACAAGTGGTTGTTTATCTTTATGATTGTCGGCTGGCTGTAGTGTTTTGCTCCTAAGATTTCGATTTTTTTTGTTCAGACTGACCACTTTTTCTGAGTTAGCCCGGAAAAGAGAGTCAGGGTTTTCTTTAACTTTGCTGGAATTGCGGGTGATGCGAGTGGCCTTTTTGCTAGATTTGATCGATTGTTCATCAAAGTTGGTAAGATCTTTTTTCACAATGTCCTCGTCCAGACTTGATACGTTGGATTGTTTGTGGAGAGTTTTTCCAGTTTTGTCTTTGTAGGTGTTTGTCGACACCTGAAGAGCCTTCAAGCCTTTACGAGTGGAGTTGCGTGTCTGCATAGGAGCAACATTATCTGCTGTTTGTGGATTGCCTGTCATTTTGAATTTCGAGTTGGTTCAATCAATAAGCTTTGATTCGCCTTAAATGGTGTTTAAATTGCTTGCAATGAATGTCGGTGTCGGGTTGGTGGCCTGATCGGAGCCAAACAAACAGTGTGGCCAAACAACTATTAATAGGTGACAACGTAAGTAGCAAAACAAAAGGACTAAGCAGCAATGAACAAATAAGCGGCCAATTTTTGCGCTTTTATTTGAATTTGAATTTCTTGCTCAGCAGCACGCGTGCGCCTTGCACTTTTCAAACCTGATTTTCGCGGTAAAATTGAATATTGGCTAGTCTGATGAATCGTTGGTGGACCAAGATTCGTACCAGACCAAAAAACACTTTTTCTAGCCCTGCATAAGTGTGCCGCTTGATTTGCGGTCTCAAGCTTTATTTGCTTAAATTATTCAGTATACAAATTTCCCAAACCAACCATGTCTGGTGGAGTAAAACTCTTGAGGCTGAGCCCGAGAAAACCACAAACAGACGCACCAATCACATGGCCAACTTCTTAGACTGTTTCGGTTGTCTCGCCCGTCCTGTTTGTCTCAGTTTTTTTGCTTCATCTAGTTGTCCTGTTTGTCCCGAAGACAGTTTAAGCTCAATTTGTTCGTCTTCGTTCCCGCCAAAACGCACAAACGAAAATGACTCATTCTGCTCAGCTGACGTCTTAACTATCCTGCTCCTTAAATTTGTGCAAACCGACCGCAATGTTCGACTCCATTTGTCAAACCAGTAATGCTCCTTGTAATTTATGATGGCCACAGAGACCAAGCAAACTGCCAGCAATACAAGTACTGTCAGCTTGGTCCAACTATTCTCCTCTTCATAGATACTGTACTTGCTGTTCACCCAGTCGATTGTATGGGGACTTTCTGTTGAAAAGCAAAATGGCCCAACGTGCCAAAGTAAAACATTATTTTCAAATCAATTCATTTTTAAAGTCACCTTTCTGCAAAATCCACTTCAATTTGTCGGCAAACAACTTGGACATCTGCTTGTACTTGTTATCAGACGGGTCCACGATTATGATTTCAATTTGATCACCACCCGATTTGCTTATGTAAAAACTACTCGTTCTGAACTCTTCTATCTGATATTTGGAGACCATGTCTTCAAATTCTTCCAGATTCATTAACTTTTCATGATTTAGTTTTATATTCACCAATGATGCGCAAATCGCACAGCAATGTCCGCGCGGATAAACACCACTTGAACACTTTAACTTTCGTTCGCATTTTCTAGCCAAGTATGAACAAATTCGCGATTTGTAATTATTAATGTCTTTTTGGCAAATAGACCAACTTTCTGATGTTTCTTGTATAGATAATTGCATTTCTGTTCTATTCACAAATAACAACTTTCCGATCTTGCTTTTAATCAATTCATTAAACATTTCATTTGAATATTTAATGTTGTTAATTGTTAAACTATTAATTTTAAACTTGTTAAAGTTTAATCGCATTTTGAAGGCTTTTCTCGCTGGAAATACTACATCATCATTGATGCAAGGTATTCGCTCAATATGCGGTATCGGATTATTTGCCAAATCTGAGCCAATGTAAAGCTTGTCATTAAGTTTGGTGTTCCAATTTTCAACATTTAACCATGAACTTTCTTTAACCATATTTTCTTTGTCTTTTTTTTAAATAAAAAAACTTTACTTCCAAACAATCAAATAAATTGCTACTTACAATAGTTATTAGTACAATTAATTTTTACATTTTTTTCAAAAAAATTTGCTTTATCTAAAATTAAAAGGCCATTTTTCGGCAATATCTGTAAACAGTATTACAAACTTTAAATAATCAAAAGCCTGAAAATTAAAATTACTTACAATAGTTTTGGCGTTTAAAGGATTCTTAAGATAAAAAGCAAAATTTTCTTTTAAAATTAAAACATCTTCTCTACATTCAAAGCCGGATTTTAAAATGCTTTCATGGTCTTGCTTATTAACCGAAAAAATTTTTACAAGTGCGTAATTACTAATAAATGAATCTAATAATTACAAAACAATTAAAATTAGTATTTTAAAAATTATAAATTTATTTTATATAACATTTACTTACTACTTATAATTATAAGAAATATAATTTGGTTATTGATAATCATTGTGTTTTTTATTAATCAGATTTGCTTTTATTTTACTTTTAGGTTCTAATTTGTTAATTAACAGTTATTTCTTGTATAAAAACCTCCTACTATAGGCGTTTTTAAAATAAAAAATTATTTTTTTTGACAATGAAAGTTAATCTCAAATGTTACTTTATACTTTTTCATAGAAAATTATGCTTAATTTTTGTATGGTTTACCGTATACAATCAATTGTATTAAATGTAACTTTAATATTTTATGGGTCAATGGAAATTTAAAGATCAACTAAACAGTTTTAAAATTTCTATATTATTTAACAAAAATTAAAAGATGATTATTGCATATTTAAATCTATGCAAATATTTTAAAATAAATAAGATCAAATAAAAAAAAAATTGATTAAAGTTTACAACTTGTTGACATTTGAACGGAAAAATATGCATACTTAACCACCTGTAACGATTTCTGCAAAAATGGTTCAATCATAAAATGATTTCTAATTATCGAAAATAATATATACTAAATATTACATTTATTAAAGTTTACTTTATTTAGAATATTTAAAAAAATAAATTAATAAATAAAATAAACAAACGATTATTTACAGTAAAATTACTAAATGATTAATAATATTTAAGATTGTTAATAAAATGAAATCAACGTTTCATTTAAATGAACTGTTTAATGGTTGTTAAAATAAAATGTTACCATAATAAACTTTAATTTGATCTAAAGTTTACATGTCAAAAAAAAATTTGTTCAAATAAGGCACCTGTTGTTGAAATATAATTAAATGTTGCACTTTCCCCTAAGATCGTTTTCTTTAATCTTACTTAATTTTTAACTAATTGCTAAGTATATAAATATAATTTTATGATTTTTTGCTAAAAATTTTTAGGTATAAAAACAAGTTTCATTTTACATTTTGGTATCAGTTTCTAAACATTAATCCTACCAAATTTAAAATTTTTTTTATAAATTATTTTAAAAATTTAAGTGAAATATGAAATTTTTCAATTTAGTAAGCTTTAAAAAAAAAAAAAAACTTAATTAAATTTTTTTTTTACTTTAAATAGATCACTTTATTAATGCTTGTTATAGCGTTAATAATGCCAATTTTAGCGCAAGATTATGATGGAGAAAGTGAAGAAGGAAACAATAACGGTAACAACGCGGAAACATTTGGAAACGCTGATTTTGGAGCTGATGCAGGCGAAAGTGCAGATACTTTTGAAGGTCAACCTGCAGGAGATTCATTTGAACAAGGTTTTGATGCTACTAATCAAAATAACAATCTTATGAAATTGCTTAAAAGAAAATAAATTTTGATTAATTTATAAATTAAATATTTTCAAATTTAAATATAATTAATATTAAAAAGTTATTAATTAATTTCATTTAAATTTATATAAATTATATTTTAATATTAAGAAATTTTTGAAAAAGTAAGAAAATTAAATTGTTTTTTAAAGTAATAAATTTTTAAGAAAATTGCTAATATTTCTTAAATTTTTAAAAACTTATTTTTTTAAATTAATGTTTTAAAATTTATTAATTTAAAATTGTTTTTTTTTTTTTACATTTATAGACAATAAATTACATTAAAAAGCATTGAATAAGAACAAAAATCTATAGAAGATACATTTTATTTTTTAAAAAATTAAGATTTATTTTTATTATTAAGTATGGACACCAGCCATACTGACCATTAAAATTATTAAATTTCAATTTTGTATAAATGGCTACAATCAATTACAAATAGTTTCTTATACAAAAGTAAAATAAATTATTTTAACACATTTTTACTTTTTTAATTTATTTTGATTGGGCTAAATAGAAAACAAAAACAGTGTATCAATATTTATTTATATAGAACATTAAAAAATTTTTATAAAATAATAAATTATTACATTTTAGCTTACTTTCTTGGCAAAATTTTATTTATTCTTTGCACACTTTCTTCAGCAAAATTTTGATTTTCAAATTGAGCGGCATCTTGTGGGCTATATTCACCACCTTCATAGGATTCAACTGGACCTTCAGCATATTCACCATTTATTGCACCAAAAGCAGGTCCACCTTCTTGAAATTGATCTACACCTTCTTGTTGTGGCATGCCTAATTCTGGTCCATAAGCTTCGTTAGGATCAAATTGACAGTTTACAAGGTTAAGAGCAAATAAGCAAATTGCTGCTACGAAAAACTTCATATCCATTAAAAAATGATAAAAATATTCCGAATTGAATTTTAAATGATCCGAATCAAATTAATGATTGAAAATTAGACAAACACAATTAGATTAAAATATCAAAAATAAAAGATATGTATTTAAATAATTTGTTAGGCCAATCAAATTAGTCGAAATATTGAATTTATAAAATTCACTAAACATAATTTGAAAAACATTTTTCATATACAAAATCACTAATGATGAAAAAAATGGTTACATACCAATTTGATTGAGACCATTTTTTCAAATTGATTACAAAAAGTTTAAAAAATTTTTTTAAGTAAGTTGTTTATTTAATTTAGTTGGAATTAAAAGTGAAATAAATATAAAAGTGTAATACAACTATTTATACCTGACCAAGTCGAATCAACTGCAACGGTTCAAACGCGCTGAGCAAAGGGGCCAAGCTAAACTTATAAAACTAATGGTCATTTCTATATAAATGAACTGTTGTATAATAATTAACTAATAACTTAAGTACTTTTAAAACTGAGGACAATTATCAAAAAAGTTTAAACTTATTTCAAATATATTTAAAGTTAAATTCAAATTTAAGAGTACTTTAAAAGCAACTTTAATAAATTCAAAAAAAAAATTAATATTGAAAATCAAATTTTAATTTGCAATTCATTTAGAAAAAAATTTTCTTTTGCTTAGACCATTGTGATCAGTATCCGTTTTATTTTAGCTATTTTTTACTATTTTAAGTAATTCAAATAAAAAACCTGTGCTGTTTGGTTGCGCGCTGGTGACAGTACGGTTAAAGCTGGGCCGGGATCAGGATAATCTTAGTGTCCCAGATTAGAGCAAACTATTAAAAATTATTTTAGTGCTATTTAAAGCATGACTTATAATATCAGATATTTTTTTTTTAATTAATATTTTATTTATTTATATTCTTTTAATAGTTCAGAACATTTAATATAGTTATTTTTGCAAGTATGGGATTGGTAGGTTTGTGCATTTTTAATAAGAAAAAAAATTCAAATTAATTCTAAAAAAAATATTTACTTATTGCTAAAAAAAAACAGGTGTCAACCAAAATTAAACAAATTAATTTTTTTTTTTCTTGATAAATTAGAACTAAATGTAAAACAAAAAAATAAATAAAAAATATATTTTAAAAAGAAAAGTCTATCAATTGTTCTAAAAAATAAAAATAATTCAAAAGTAAAAGTTTTCGCAAGCATCTTAATTTTTAATTTTTTTTAATTTAGTTTAATTTTTTGTTTTTGAATTGACTAATTATTTTTGATAAATTTAAAAAAAAAATACAAATTAGATATTAAAAAGTTAGCAATAAATTACAGAATAATTTTAACAATAAATTAGAAAGTGAAATTTTTAAATAAGTTTGACCGCGTTTTTAATTAAAACACTAGTATTTGCTTTTAAAGTTTCTTATTTTTAATCCTGATATTTTAATTAAATGTTATTCTTTGAATCTTTCGTTTATTATATGCTTAAGTAAAGATTTAATATTTAGTATTTATTTTTAACACATCTGTTTTAAAAATCTTTGATACTATTAATTTATTAAAATAATAGAACGTAAAATTTTTTAGTTTGTTTAATAAAATGTTAATTAAGACAACTAAAACTAAAACAACGTTTTTCTTTTTTTTTTTTATATTTCTAAATAACATTTAAACAAGAATAAAAGCGGAATTCCTTTATTAAATAAAGGTGAACAGGGCATCAATATTTTTTAGATAATTAATTATGATTGAATACTTCAAAATTATGTTTTGAATTTTATTTTTTTTGTATTAAGGCTAAATGAATTTTTTAAATATTTTTTTTTACCATAGAAATAAATATATATATAAATTTTTTATTCATTTTTTTTTGTTTGATAATAATATATTAAAAATTATTTATAATAAAAAATTATTTTTATTTTTAAATGTAATTAAAACATGTAAGTACACACAACAAAGTGTAAAATTAATTTTATTCTATGGTAAAAATATTTATTTTATTAAGTTTTTTTTAGCTTTGCTTCCGCATTAAAAAAATACTTTTTACGACGTGGTCAAAAAAAAAATTTAACCTTTTGACAACAAAATGGCAAAGTTATATCATGTCAATTGTATGGTGCTTAAACTTTTTTATCTTTTATTATTTCAATAATAGATTATATTTTCAATTCAATTTTTAAAAAATAGATTGATTTTAACCTTTAGAATTTTTAGAACATTTTTTAATGAATTTTTATAATATACTTACATTTTTACTAGGAAATAATTGAACAATTGATAAATAACTTGTTTGAAAATTTGTCTTTCAATTGTGATCAGACAAGTTTTAAAAAAAAAAAATTAAAAAAGTTTTTGTGGCTAACTGTAAAGTAAAAAACAGATTAATAAAAAAGCAAAAACAATAACTATTAAAAAAAAAGTAGAAAGGAAGTGTTTTTAGCTGCCAAGCCTTGATTTCACCTTTTAAAATTCAATCAAATGACCAAAAGTGAAAAGTATTTAGTAAATTCTTTATTTATCATATGACATAATTAACTACCATTAATTTATTTTAAAAATTTTAACTTAAAAATGTAAACAATTAAAAATAAAAAACATATTTTAGCTTGTAGTAAACAAATAAAATGACAAAAAAATTTTTTTTTTTTTAAATTACAAATTTCTTTAAATAGTTTTTTAAACAAGTTTAAAAAAATACTTTAATTAATTCAAATTTTTCTTCAAACAATGATTTTCATTGTTCATTAATTTATTATCTAATTTATTAAATATATGTTTGAATACCAGGCATTAGTATTGTAAATTAAATTACTAAATTATCAAAAATTGAAATATATATTTATATAAAAAAAATTAAAAATAAAAATTTTTAAGTTAGATAAAGAAATAAAAATTTTAATTTTTACAGTAATTAATAATTTAATAAACTTAAATAAAAAAAATAAATTAAAGATATACATTAGAATAAGTTTCAAATCACGAAACAATGTAAAATTAATAAAAAATTGTATGTAAATAAAATTCAAAATACCTAAATTAATAAAAATTTATATTAACTTAATTAATTAATTAAGAACAATTTATTAAAAATTTTAAAATTGCAAAAAATAATTAGATAATATTTTGAATGATGAAAGTATGAAAATGATAGAATTGAAAGTTTTTGTTAATTTTAAATTATATAGATTTTTTTAACGTCTAATTTGATGAAAACCAATTGGATGAGCAGTTCCATATGAAGGAACTGGAGCTGCTAAAATAGCTGGACCAGGTGCAAGAGAAGCATAAGTTGGGGGACTTGCCAAATTTCTTGCTATTAAAGGACCTGTTCCAAAAGCTGGTGCGTTAAAAATTGGAGTTTCTGGACCAGTAAAAACTGGTGTCACTGGTTTACTAATAGAAGCAGCAAAATGTGATTGAGGCAAAACACCAGGTTCATTAGAAGCCATTGCTACTCTAAACCCGGCAGCATCAGCAATGTAATTTACTACACGAATTCTTCCATCAGCATCTCGAAGACCATAAGAACCAATTTTAGTACCTAAAATGTCACCACTTTCTCTTCTAAATGTTCCTCCTGTAGAATGATTTTCATTATAACCAAAGGCATAATTACCAAAATTCTAAAGTTAAGTTAATTTTATAATTTAATAAAAAATAATTTCTCTATTAATTAGTTCTTACGTCTTGACTTCGATATTGTTCTGAAGCACCTGTATTAACTATTGCTGGAGCTGCTACTACTGCGGGTGTAGCAATATGTTGAGCAGATATACAACCAAATAAACAAACTATAAATGATAAAAAAAACTAGACAAAAAGTAAAATTATTTAAATTGTAGTATAACCAATAAAATTTATAAATTTTTTTATACATTTATAAAATTATTTGAATTTTATTTTATTTTTAACTTAAATATATATTTCATTAAAAAAAAAATTATCAATATATAATTTTTATATTGTTATAATAATATTTAAAAAAAATAACACAAGTAATAATCCTTAAAAATTAAAACTAAATTACAATGAAATTATTTAAAATATTACATACTTTCATTTTTAAATTAAATCTATTATTTTGAAGTTGTAAAATAATACAAAATCACAAATAAATTTACTAAGTTCACAAACTAGAAGTAGGATACTGAAGATTTAAATTCTATTCGGACTGTACATTTATAGCAATGATCTTCTTAAATGGTCGTCAATTTTCACTATAAGGTGGAGTTGATTATTCAGTGTAAAAATGATGATTAAAAATTTCAACAGGTGCATTTTTATTAAGGCCAATTGTTTTCTTTATTTTTTTTTTAATTGCGTTACAAATCTGGTTATAAATGTAAAAAGAACAAATTCAAAATTAATGAAATATTAAGTTGACATTTATGCATTTAAAAGCAAAAATTGATCTAATTTACTTTCACATTTTTCAATACTAAAAGGTCATTAATTTTTAGGTCTAATATGTCAATAATTAGTTAGGGACAGCCTTAATTTGACCTTAGACTTTTTTTTGTATTTTTAATATCAACTAAAATAGTTTAAATTAGTTTAATTTATACTAACCTTATAATTAAAACATAAGTCAAACATAATCAATCATAAATAAATTGATTTTACTATTCAAAGCATAAGGAATTTATTATTTTATAAAATTTTATATTTATATTTAATTATGAGCTAATATATAATAAATAAACATAAAAACTTTATATATATTATATAGTAATAATATGAAGATTTATGTAAAAATAAATTTTTATCTATGATTAGTTTATTTTATATTAAATTATAAACAAATTTACCTTAAATTTCAATAAATAAAATTTTGATTTATTTAATTTTAATAACAAATTTAAATATTATTTATTTTATAAAATTTAAAAATTTATAAATATTTTATATTAATTTTATAATATTTAATAATTTTTTATTTTATTGAATATGGTTTTTTATTTATTAATTATATCAAAAATATTATAAATATATTTTTTAATAAATCTTACTATTTTTTATATTTAAAAATTATATTTTTAATTTATAAATTAAAGCTTTTTTTAAGAAAGTAAAATCAAAACAATAATTTAAAAGACAGTTTTAGAACTGTCATTATTATAATTTATTTTAATTTCAATTTCCAGGGTTAGTTGTGTTTATTTATGAAATTTTAAAACCTGTTTAAAAATTAAATTTGATGGTAACTATATGTTTGTAATTTGTTTAAAAAAAGATTTAATTAAAACAAAAAAAAATGTTAATTTAAAAAAAATTATTTAATATATATAAAACAGCTATTTTTTTGGTAGAAAAAAAAATTAAAAAACAAATTCAACTATAAAAGTAAAAGTGCATAATAAATAAAAAAAATAAAAAAAAAATTAAATATAAAAGTATAATTTGTATGCATATAAATTGTTGATAATTGTGGCGAATTATTTTTTTTTTACTTGATACTCTGTGAAATTGTAGCAGTCAATCTTTATTGTTACCTTATCGTCCATTTAAGTCAAATAAGGTTAGTTCTAATTAACCAGAACAAGTATTTTACTAAATTATGCAGTTTGATAGTATACGTACAATTAAAAAATTTAAATAAATTTCTAAAATTTATAAAAATTTAAATTATTGACTAAATTTATGTCAATAATGTAAATTAAAAAGTTTAACAATATAAAATAAGTAAAACTTTATTACTTTTTTTTTAATATAATGAAATATTTGATTTAAAAAAATAGAAAAAAAACATGATAATAAATTAAATAAAATTATCTGAAATTTATTCAATAATTTGATATAAATAAAAATTTTAAAAATAAAATCAAAGCCTAACTAAATTTTATTTATACAAGTCAAACACAAAATAATTTATTATTAAAATATGTTTTTTTAAAGTTGTATTATATCAAAATAAATTATTATAATATATTATTTAATTTTAATATTTTTTTTGAACATGTCTTTAAAGTTTTATTTATTTTTATGTAAATATTTTTTTAGTTTTTTTATATTAATACATGTTACATTTTAATAATTATTTTGATTGATAATTAATGTGTTTTTGATTAATTTAATTTAAATAATTATCTTTTATTATCGATTCCGCTTTAAATTTTTATTTTTTTTAAATAATCTTTGTTTTCAAAAACACTTAATAAGTAAAATTTTTATTTTTTGCTTTTAACCATTTATTAAAAATTTTTTGTTTGAGAAAAATAAAATGTATTTTTTTTTTTTAAAACTTTGATATTTAGTTAATTAATTTGTTTTTCAAAAAATCAAATAATAAAATTTAATTTAAATCTACTATTTTGACTTTAACTTAATTTATTTTTAAAATACAATAATTACTATTTTAAATTTAATTTAAATTTTTATGATTTATTTTATTATTGTCTTTTAAGATATTACCACCAATATAGAAGGATTAAAAATATAAATAATTTTTTACTTTTTTTTTATTATTGTGTATGATAAACTTATTATTGAAAAAATAAATCTCTATTTATAACTATTTTACTATTTATAAACTTTTACTGTGATTAACACTATATAATGTTTTTATTAACTTACTTTTTAATTATTAATGTTTTAATATTTTAATTAAAAAATTTCTTTAACTAAAAAAATACTTATTTTTAATATAAGTTGTTTATTAAGACTTTTTTTCAATAATAAAAACATTGTAAATTTATATTATGATTTTTTTATTTAGATCAAAAAATTATATAATAATTTGACTTGTTTTAATTGTAATTATATTATAAATTTATTAATTTACTAAGTATTTGATTTACAAATCCAGTTTTATTATTACTTTTACATAAATTTATATATATAATTCTTTACTATATTTTAATATATAAAATTTAAATTAAAAATACGTAAATATATTATATTAAATTTAATTAGATAAATTAAAAAAAAAAAAAACAAGCAAAATTATTTTCAAATTTATTAAAAAGTTTTACTTTTAAAATTGTTATTTTATTTTTACTTTTTTTTAAAATTTTCACGTAATGTTTTTTAATAAATTTTACAAAAAAAAATTATATTTTTAGTTATTTTTTGAAGTTAAAATTATATTTAATTTGGTTTCTTATTAAACAAAAAAAAATTTTAAATGTTTTTTTTACAAGATTCATTAAAATTTAACCTTATTAAAAAGATTTAAAATTTATACTATTAACTACAATTTGTTTTAAAAAACAGTATATTTAGTAAATAGCACAAAATATATAATCATTATTTTTAATATTTTACTAGATATATTGTATATTATTATTATATAATGTAAATATTTAAAGAAATTATTTTTTAAATAAAAATTAAAAATTTAAAAAATATTTAAAATTTATTTAGTTTTTAAAAACAATAAATATGGTATGTTAGATTGGTAGTATTTTTTCAATTTGGTAGATGTAAATTGACAAATTTGCCAATTAAAAAAAATTTAAAAATATTAGCAAAAAAAGATTTTACTTTAAGTTATTCTTAAAATATATCTTTAATTCAAAGAATCTAGTAAAATATTAAAATTAACCTCAAGTTTTAAAAAACAACATACTAACTTGATTGTATAAACTTTTGTGATTAACTTTTAGTATTAATAAAAAGAAAGAGCCATTGTTTTAAATTGCCTAAATAGTTATAATTCGGGTTTATATTTTCTTAAATTAAATAAAAAAAATTTATTATTATAATTAGCTTAAACTTATTCTTTATATGTTCTTATTTAAGAAATAACGGCATCGATTGGTTACTACAATGCTTTGCATTTAACATATTTACGAGAGTCTAGTAAGCTTTGCATTAGTAAATTTTTTACAATTTTACATATATTTAACTTTGTTTTTATTATAATATAATAATTTTTTTAATATATTTTTATAATAATAAATATTAATAAAGTTATAATTTAAATTTTCATAAATTATAATCTTCATTTAATAATTAATCAATTAAGTATTTTTACAACATTTTTGAAATGTAAATTTTAAAATATTTAAAAAAAATATTTTAGCTTTAAATTATGTTGTAAATGTTTATTAACCCTTAAAAGACCATAGGTGGATATATCTACTTGACGAAGAGTTGTAAGAAGTCTCACAGGCAAATATAACTGCCCGCCATTTTTAAATAACGATATCTTTGTTATTTTTAATTTTTAGGCTTAGATTTTTGGTGTATTTATTAAATAAACCTTTCTGACCAATTTAAAAAAAAAATTGCAAATTGTTGTAAAAATTTCATATCATAAGAGCGTTTATTTCAATAGAATTTTTTAAACATTCTTTATACTGATTTCACATTTCAATGTGAAATTATTTGTTTAGAGAAAGGAAAATACAAAATACATTAAAACTTAGAAATAAATCTAAATTAAAAATTTTAAATCTAACGTATTTTAAATTATAATTTAAATTACTAAGAATATATTTTTTTTCAGATTGTGTTTCAACCATATCACTGTAGATATGTTATGTGTCGGCTGTGAGCTCTTAGATGTGACTAAGTGACCACAGAAATAGTTAAATGTCATAACGAGCACAAATGAGGTCAAAATATACTCTCACAGGGAATTGAATCCTAAACTTTGTTTAATGGAGAACTGCATCTAATCTTTTGTAACTTTTGTAGTATAATTTTAAAATAAAACCAATTCGTTTTACAATAAACAAAAAGCAAATAAAAAAATTATTTTATTTTTAAAATTAAAAATTTACACTGAAATTTTATGAACAAGAATGAAACCTAGAATGAATGATAAAAGTTCTAAATATTTTGATATTCGGTAGACATCAAAATACTTATATACAAAATTTCAAATCAATATAATAAATATTTTTATTTTAAGAGCAATTTAATTAAACGTTACTTTAAAAAATAATTTTTAAAATAACGTGTTGGCTTTTTTAAAGGTACAGGCTTAAAATCGTTGGTTCGCAAAGGGTTAAATTTTTAAAATAAAAAAAATAATAAAATAAGAATATGTAAAATAAACGTATAGTGTATAAATAATGTTTTACTTAATTTATATTAAAAAAATTTATTTTAATATTTTTATATTAATTTAAAGAATTTTATGTTAATAAAATCTAGATTTATTATTTTTTTTTGTTTCTCTACTACAATAAAATTTTAATGTTTAACATTTGTAAAATATATTTGTCTATGATAATTATTCTTTGTTTGATTCTCTTTATTTAAAGGTAGAGATAAATAAAAAAGCATATGAACTCTTCCCAAAATTTTTTTTAAAAATAATTGTATTTATTTCAATGCTTTAATTTTTACAAATTTTTTGATTTTTTACTAAGGAGACACTTATGTCATTAAAGATCAACTTGATTTTTTAAATTTACAACTTCAAAATACTACGTAATCAATTTTTAATAAAAATAAAAAAATTTTTTTTTTTAAAAATTGGTTCTAATTCTTATTAAATTAAACTTAAAGATTTTAAAATTATATTAAGTAAAAGTATAAAATATAAAAGAAATATTATAAAAAAACATAATATTAAATTAATATTTAAAATTTGAATAAAAAATAATTTTTGTTTTATTCCGAAGTAAACATTTACATTACCAACAATAAAAATCTATTACGGAATTTAGAAAATTAAGGGAATTTTTACCTAAACCTTTTTATTTAACATTCTATTAAAAAAATTAAAATTTTTAAATTAAACTTTAGATATTGACAGTAATGAAAACATTATCGACATCAACAATGTTTATTATCTATAAGTGCAATAACATTTTGGTAGTTAATAGTTTGATAAAAGAAAAAATATATAGTTAATTTCAGTAATAAGATTTTGAAAACACAATCAAAATGTGGTAAAAAACTAATTTTAACAAAATGGATCGTATATGTTATTTAAACTAATTACTAAAATAATAAATGGTAACAAAATATACGATATCAAGTAACACTGAGTGATTTAATAAGTATTCATTATATAATTTACTTATTTGCAAATTAAACAGAATATATGAATAAAAATAAATTTACAAACCAATCTATGAAAGAAATTACTTTAATTGTAAACTTTAAGATAATAACCTAAACTAATAATAAAGAAAAATTAAGCACATTTAATATAAAAGTGAATGAAATAATTTGTATTAATATTGGACTAAGTTTTGTAGTAAATAAAGACTCCACAAATTTATAGAGTTATTTTAAAAATTTATAAAAAAAATAAAATTAGATTGGTTGCAAAGAAACAAATAAAAATTATTAATTATTTTTCTAAAGTTTAATTAAAAGTTTTTTTCAATTTAAAAATAAATTATTATTTTATTTATAGTAATAATATTTACAAAATGATTATGAATTGATAAAAAGAGATAATAAAACTTTTTAAGCCATTTTTAAATTTGAAAAAGCTAGAGTAAAAAATTCTTTGAATAAACTTAAAATATTAATTAATCCTAATTTAAATAAAAATGATAATGATAATAGAAATGGTCAATTATATATAAATTGCGCTAACCAGCATAAAGTTTATTTAAGTTAAAGATTTTAAAAATTTATTGTTTATTACTTTAAAAAAACGTTAAGCATTTAAAGATTTAGAATATGTAAAGTAGCTGTTAAACTATTATATCATAATATTATCGATATGAACAGTTTCATGATTTTAAGATGTAAATTTTCAGATTAAATTATTTAAAAGGATACTTTTTTTTAAAGGAAATTAAAAGTTGAAAAAAATAAATGACTTTTACTAAAATTCAGAACGTTTATAAAAAGTTTTAATATTAAGCAATTTAGTTAATTAAAGACATAATATATAATGTAATTTAAAAACTGGTTAGATTTAATGAATTTGATATATGTTTTTAGTTTTACCAAATAAAATATTGAAAAATTTATCACATATTACTAATATTTGCTTATTTTAGTTTTATTGTTGAAGCTGTGTATAAACAAATTTTTCGATTAATTAATGTTACAATTAAACCCTAGGTAGTAATCAATACTATCATTAACACTTCTTTAAACAAAAAAGTTTACAATTATGCTTAACAAAAAAAATATTTACGTAAAATTGCTTTTAAGTTTCATCAAAAGTCAGTTTGGTTTATAAAAAAAGCATCTTTTCTATTAATAACAATTTAAAATTATCTCTGTTTATTTAAAAAATCAAAAACTATTAAAATAGTTAATTTAAATAAATATTGTATTTTGTTATATTAACACCTATTAAAATTTTTCAATAAAATAAATAAAAATAATTGATTTCAGAAATATATAAAAAAAGATGATTTAAAAAAAAAACAAATTGAATTTTTTTATTTTTTATAAATTTATGATTAATTATGTTGATATTAAAAATAAAATTTTTTTATTTAACAAAAAATTTTGGGTAAACTATTTAATAAAAATTAATATAATCATTAAAAAAATTTATTAAAGATTTTATACAAATATTATTTTTAATGCAAATAAACATTTATAAATTTAAAAATTTAACATAAATTTTTTTTTTTATTTAAAAAAAATTGTTTTTAGTAAAAAATTATTTGTTTTTTTTTTAAGGAATAAATTAATATTTTTTTTTTTGCTGTAACAAAAAAATTTTAATTAATTTAATTTTTTTTTGTTACTTTAAATTTAAAAAATAAGTCTAGTTTAAGTTTATATTTACTTATGACAAACAATTTTAAATAAATTAAAAAATAATTTTTTTTTTAAAAACAATTTAAAAAAGTAAACTTTTGAATTTCTAATTTAGTTAAAAACATTGAAAATTTAAATTTAATAAACAAACTTATAAACTTATTTTTTATTTTAAATTTACAATTTTTTTTTAACTTGTTTTTTTATTAAGTTACAATATTTTTATTTAATTTAACTGTTATAGTAGCTTTTTTTTAATTATAATATACTAAATGTTTTACATCTTAGATATTTTTTTTTTATACTTTAAAATTGATAAATAAATTAGGTTTTAAGTTTTAGCAAAACGAATTGCTTAAACACGCAATATTCATGTTTTATTTAAACGCTGTTTAAACAAATTTAGTAAAATAAACTGAAAAAAATTTAGTTAATTTTAATAAATTGAAATAAACAATATTGTTAAAATAATTTATTATGCACTCAAAACCTAAATCTATTTTGACAATGCATGACAAAATAATAGAAAATATTTTAGATTCTTAACAAATTCTACAAAAGTAAACAATTTTTTAATTTATTTACTTAAAATGTTTTCGATTATGATTGATAATTTTGGTATTAAACTTTAATTTTCATTATTTAATTTGAATATACTTATAAAATTTATCATTTTTAGCAAATATTTTTTCAATTTGTTTTAATATTTTTTTTAATTGTTAAATTACATTTAAAATAAATTTATTATTTTTTATTCAAAACACTAGATGGCCCAAACAATTTTAGTTTAAAAACTTTTTAAATATAAATGTATAAAATTAAGAATTTGTTTAAATATAATAATTCTATTACAATTTTTTTAAAAATTGAATTTAGTTTTATTTTGGAATCTTTAATTATTTCTATATTTTGTTAAATAAAATAATTATTTATATCTGAAAACTTTAAATTTACAATTTTTTGTATGTTAAAAATATAAAAATTATAATATTTTTACAATTGTAAAAATAACAAATCATAATGTATTAAATTATTTTTGTAATTATTTTTTAAATTCTATAATATAATTTTTTTTAATTTTATGTTTATATTTTATGTATAAATTTATTTAAACTATAAAAAATGAAATATCTTTATTTGCAAATTTTTATTATACACATATACGTCATAACTTTGTATATAATAATATTTTTTTATAAATATAAATTTAATAAATTTTTATGACAACATTACAATTTAATTTACAATAATTTAAAAAAAAATAAAATGTAAATATAAATTGTTGGTTAATTGAATTGATTGACTATTTTTTAATAAAATATATATTTATTGTTTTTGTCTTTAACTTATTAGTTATCATTACATAAATAGAATATTTGAACAAAAAGCATAAATTATTATATTAAATTTTAATTTAAATTTAAAATTAAATTACCTTTTAATTAGTTTTTAATTATTTATTATTTTAAAAAACTTTCAAATTAATTAAATATTGTAAGGTTTATATTTATATATAGTTTTAAAAATAAATAAAAGCAAAAAAAAAAATTAATTTTATAAAAAAATATTTTTAATTAAAATGACCATTTATTGAAAAAGTTATATAAGTTATATTAAATTAATAGATTGATTAATTTTACTTTCATTATAAAGTATTAAAAAATGTAAAAAAATTATAGTTAAAAATCTCAATTTTTGATCTAATGTTATCTTATATAAATTACGTTTAGTTTTTGCAAGATGATCATTTAATTATATACATTTAAGTTAAACTCATTTTATAAGAGCTGATGTATTAAGTAAAATAGAGCATATCCATAGTCAATTCATCTTAATAGTGTCATAAACAAACTGTTTTTTTTTAATTTTGATCAGAGTAAAAAAAATTTTGCACACTATTTTTTGAAGATAAGAAGTGAAATTGAAACAAAAATGAAATTAAATAAAATAAAAGAGCAACTTTTACAAAGTGAGAAGCGATGTAGAAACCAGATACGCAATTGATTTGGTAAAACTAAAATTAAATTGCTTTGCATTGAATTGCAGTTACATTCAAGTTTGATAATGCTATTAGTAGAACACTAACCGGCAGACTGGCTTTTAAATGGCAAACATGTGATGCAAAATGCAAATCATAATGTAGTATTGCGTTTAGTATTTAAATTATGCAAATTGAGATTACTTTGGCCCAGAAACAACTGAAATTGCAATCGGTCTAATGGCCGATTTAGGTGTGATTTACACTTGGGAAATTTTTTGTTTTAAACGACGCCAATCTACCTTGATCTGTTGATATTTCCGCTTTCAGTTAAATTGTATTTACTAAAAAAAAAAAATTTCATTTTAATCAACTGATAAATACAAAAAATTAAAATAAGTTAAGCAAACACTTTGTCAAGTAATAAAACTGACATTATTTTATTTTTTTAAACTAACATTGTGAATCTGAAAATATAAGTTTAAAAATTTTTCAAATTAATGTTTTCGATTTTGATTCCAACAGGAATTAAATTTTGAAAAACCATTTTACAAACGATTAAATAATTAAAAAAATAATTGAAATTTTTTTATAGTTTAAAAATTATAATTTTATCATTGATAATACTAATAATTTTAATTTTACTTACAATCATATTATTTTTTGATAAATAAAATTAAGTTAAATATTATTTTAATCTATTTTTTTAATATACTTCAAGTATTAAAAAAATAAATTTTGGTATAGATTAATTTTAGATTTTTTAATTTTATAAGTTTTTTCTATTCTTAGTAAAGATATGACAAAAAAAAAATTAATAGAATAAAATTTTTTTGTTTCTTAACTCATTATGCACATTAATGTTTCTCTATGGATTTCTATTTAAGAATATATATTATGTTAAAAAAAAAAAAAATTAAACATATGTTTGTTTTATATTTTCAAAAAAAATATATAATATTTTATTTTATTATACTTAACTCGCTTAAAACATTTTTCCATTTTATTTATTTTCATTAAACTTTCAATTTATTTTTATAGTTTTTAATAAAGTTTCTTTTAATAAATTTTAACACAAAAAAAAAAATAAAGTATAAAAATGATAATACAATTTGATAGTTTGAGTAATAATTATAAAAATTTAAACTAATTTTAATCATGTTTATCATATCAAACATTTTGATAAAAATATTTTGTTTTATTTTTTTTAATTTACGTGACAATGACATCTTAGTTAAGTATAATAAATAAGTTTTAGCGTTTTTTAATTAACATCATATGTTAAAATTGATTTATTGTATAGAAGATATATTTAATTGCCAATATTTTTTTAAGCTAAAATTTTTTTTTTAAATTTCAAAACTTTAAATAATAAATAAATCAAGTAAAATTAATTAATCAAAAAATAAAATTTAATAAATTAGCTTAAATTCTCATTTGTTATAATTCAAGTTTAAATTAATAAAAATTGCTAAGTAAAATTTAAATATAGATATTTTTTTAAATTTTGAAAATATTATTTAATTAAATAAAATTATATAATAAATATAATAAAGCTAATTAAAAATATTTTATAAGAATTTTATACAGTTTTTGTTATTAATATTTTATTGCTTCATATGCATATTTTTTGATAAAATATTTTTTTATATTTTATTTATATTTATGCATTAGTTAATTCAAAAAATATGAAATTTTTTTTAATTTTGAAGTTTTACTATTTATTTATATTATGATAATTTTTATGTAAACATATCAAATAATATATGCTAAAATCATTATTTATAAGAAATAATAAGATTTTTAATTGTCTATTTTGTTATAAAAAATTTATTTTAATGATTTATTTTATTTATTAATTTTATTATTTTATTGATAAATAAATTTATTTTATTTTATATATTTATTAATATATTTATTTGAAATTTTAATTAAAATAAAGAAAAAAGCTTTTTATAATAAAATGAAATTCAATAAAATTAAATAATTAAAATTTATTCTATCAACATTTTTTCTATTATAAATTTAAATAATTACATATTTTAAATTTTTAAAATAAAATCAAAAATAAAAATATTAAAGTTTTAATTTTATTACAAATTAAATTATTCAAATTTTATATAATTATTTTAAGTTTAAAATTTTTATTAGGAAAAATAAAAAAAAAATAAAAAATTAGTTATTTGATTATTTATTAAATTAATTGAGTTAATTTATTTTTTGTTTGATTAAAATTTATTGTTTAAAATTATTTTTAAGAGATTATTTAATATAAACTAATATATAAATTTTTATAAAATTTTTATAAAGTTTTACCTATTTTTAAGCTTTTATTAACAAATTTTGCTTATTTGAAGTTGTGTCAAAAAAGATTAGAAGTTATATTATAAAAGTTTACAATACAATAAACTACCTTTTATTTTCAGCTTATTTACTATTTTGAATAAACTTAAACTATTTTTTTCATACCCATTTTTCATATTTTTTTTTCCATATAATATAGTTTTTTATTTTTTTTATAATTTTTTGCTTGTATAAAATAATTCAAGTAAAATATAAAAAAAAAAAGAAAAAAAAACAAACAAAATAAATCTTATATACATGCTTTGCATGCATTTATAGTTGATACAGTTTAACTAGTCAAAATTTAACTTGTAAAATCCTTATTTTTTTTATCTTGTTAAATTTAATTTAATTGAAACAGCTATTTTTCATTATTATTGATAAAATATTTTATAATATATTATACATTTTTTTAAGTGATATGTGATTCATTTTATTTTTATTTTAATATAAAATGTATATATTAATGAGTTTAAGCTTATTTGAAGAAAACAACAAAAATTTTTTAAATATTTAGGTACATGTTTAGTTATTTAAAGAGTTTTGACAAATTTAAAACATAGCTTTATTTTTTTATAGCTTAAATATTGTTATTTTTCGAAACTAGTGAATTATTTTTAATTGATAATTTTTAAAAAAAGGTTTAGAACTTAAACATTTATAAAATTTGTAAGATGATGTTATAAAATATTGAGTAAAACAAGTGTGACAGATGTATAAAATTTATTTTTTAATTTTAAATAATTATAAAACCAATAGATTTAATTCTCCTGAGCTAATTTGCTTCCCATAGTTTGACAAACTGGATTGAAAAGCTGTTTATTTTATTTGTTTTTTCTTCTTTTTTTTTATAACAATATGAAATATCATTTGGGAAAGTGTGGCCAGTTGTCACTTTTTTCGATGTGAACTTTGCATCGTTTACCTTCACAGTTGCTTGGTTGGCTTAATTTGCGTAGCCAGTGTTCACATACACTATTCACACAAGCTGAAGTGGTCTTTTTTATATTGAATACAATAGGATATTTTTGCCTTTAACTGTATGCTGACTTTTTATGAGAACGGGTCTAAAACATTTTGTGTTTTAAGTTTATCGCAGTTGGAAAATGGTTAGGATACGGCTGGCACTGACTGGACATGGCCTGTGTGTGTGAAGCTAGTGTGTAAAACATGAACAAACCAGTTTCCCACCGAAATTGATTTGAAACCGGGGACTGTTTGCAGAGGTGGCTGACACAATAGACTTAGCCTTGTTATGGTACACCTTCTAAACATAGAAAATTTAAGGGACAAGCATTGGTTGAATAGCGAGCGGGACTAGGCCAGTGGGTGTATAATCTAAGTTAAGTGAAAGCGTTTAGATGGTTTTGGCAAATTGAAATGATTTAGTAAATTTAGATATTAGAAGTTTTGATTATTTTAGATTTAGAAAGTTTGTATTTAAAGAAATTAGGTTTAAATAGTTTGGATTCGAAAATTTAAACTCAGAAAATTTGTATTAAGAGAAATTAAATATGAAATATTTAGATTTGGAAAATTTAAACTTATAAATTTGGGTTAGAAGAAGTTAACTTTAGAAAGTTAGGATGTAGCAAGCATAGAGTTAAAGTATTTAGTTTTAGGTTAACTGGATTTAAATTAAGCAAGTAACATATCAACAATACCATAATTAATAAAGTGCAATAAATTAAAAGTCTAGGGATTGACTAGCACAAACCAGGCCTAGAGAGGACGCTACAGTCGCGTTCCCACAGTCTGCAACCAGAGCTTGGTATAAATAGCGCTAGACAAGTGTTGAACTGCTTTCAGTCAAAAGTTCACTTGCCCGACAGTCGGCCGCCTTTTTGCTTTTAAAGTGTTCATTTCTTATATTCCTTCATCTTCTGTATCTGCTCATCTTCTGTATTTGCTCATCTTCTGCACCTGCTCATCTTCAGCATCTTCATCTTCTGCATTCTTCATCTTCTGCTTCTTTGATCACTTACATCTATCAACTCCTGCATCTTTTTGTAACTTTCTTATAGCCAAGCTACCAAGGATTAAAACTGCCATTTGGCTTCAAATAGTGTTTCTTAAACATTGCTCATTTATCCAGTTTTGGCTGTTTGCTAGAAATCAATTTACACACTTTTCCACTCTGATTGGCTAATGTGAATCGTAATCTTTAATTGTGTGGCGAAATTGATTTGCATTTAAATTAAATCGGCCAAATTGTGAATTCAATTGTGCTCAAATTAATGTGTGGTCCAACTGCAGCCAACTGAAAAGCGAATGCAATAGCGTGAAACTGAAACTGTCAGAGCGGGTAAAAATGTATAAGAAAAACGTGAACTGTGGTACGACGGCCAAACTGGGCCAAGTGCAATATGACAGTGTTTTCTATCAGTTACTTAACAAGATTGACCATTTGGATTTGCTACAATCTAATCAGCGGCTCACAATGTTACAAGAGCTGCGTACTCTAGAGTTTTGGCGGGCCATTATTGCTGAATGTTTGGCTACCTTTTTCTATGTTTTTTTGGTCTGTGCTGTACATATTAGTTGGACCGGAAGTCTGATTGCCCATCAACCCAACTGGTTGGTTATGGCCAGTACTTCCGGCCTAACAATGGCCACATTGTGTCAGTGTTTTGGACACATTTCCGGCGCCAATGTTAATCCCGCAGTCAGTCTAGCTCTTTTTATCACTAGAAAAATTTCACCGCTACGTGCTCTATTCTATGTGATTGCTCAATGTGGTGGGTCTATTGCTGGAGCCGCTCTTCTTTACGGGTAAGTGTTTTTGGTAAAGGATTATTTTTTTTGGATAAAATTGGCTACCTTTTCATATACTCTACTTTATCTTTTTAAACCTTCTGTTTTTTAATTTTAAAAATATAAACACTACAATTTTTGGCTTTTAAATTTTTTTTCATTTTTTTTTTTTATTTATTTTCTATTGCATTAGGCCTGTTTTCCAATTTTTACTTTTTCTATCTTAATTTATATTATCACAGTATAATTGATTTAAATTACAAAATTAGTAAAACAATTTTTAACAAAGCAAAATAAGTGAAAAAATAAGCAACTTCTATTTTTAATAATGATCATAATAAAAATAATAATCAAAATATTATCAATAACAACACAACTTTTATTTAAATTAGTAAAGCTATTTTTTGCTACTAATCTTAAAACCACAATTTAAGCAAATGCCAAAAATGTGTTTGCTTTGTTACATTAAACCGGATGAATGAACTGGTTTGAATAGTAAACATTGAAAGTCAAGCCAATTTTTTAGCATTGGTTTCTAAGTTAATTTGAATTCTTTTTTGAATCTAATTTCATGCTTAAAATATACTTGTTCACACAATTCATTCTCATGTGCGTCTTAATTTTGCTTTAACTGTTTATGTACTTGATCTGCAAAAGCCTTTTATATGCCAACCAAAAAGTAAGATGAACAGCAAAAAAAGATGAAGAAAAATGATAAAAAAAGAAAACAAAAAATTTGCAACGAGTTTTATGATTTTTTTTAACTTCCGGTTGGTGCTAAATCCATGTCAAATTTTTTAGGCTAGAATTTTTTGCATTTCTAGTTGGTGTTTATCTGTATTTGTCTGGTATATTTTTCTATTTGACAGCCTGTTTATTGTGTGTTTTCCTGTTTGTCTTATTATCACATGCACACAATGTAATACTAGTTTGTCGAATAATTTTGAACCGTACTTTCAATTTCGTATTTGATTTCTTGTTTTTTTTTTTATTTTTTTCGGTTTATACTCTTTTTCAATTTTTTTTTTTCATTATCCCCTATTTTTACACTTCGATTTTTTTTTAAGAAACCCGCCAATTCAAATAATTTATGTAAGTTCTTTTGTATGCCTGATTTTGTTAAATGCTTGTGCTATTTTTCTCAAATGCACAATAGTCAATGAAATTATCAATTTTTCAAACTTAATTTCATTGCTTTTCAATGAATATTTCAAAACTGCATTTTTTTTTTAGAGCATCATCTGTCATTTGCACTTTTTGACCTGTTAAAAAATGTCGTTCTTTTTTTTTACCAATAAAATTTTATCTTTTTTTTTATCAAAATCTTTTTTTTTTGATTGTTTTAGATTTTGAATTTATTTTTTTTTTTTACTAGAATTCGTAACTAGCATTTATTTATTTTTTGCTCATTTTTTTGTGGTTATTACAATTTTTTCATTCAATTTATATTAATTTCACCATAATAGAAATTAATTAAAGTTTGTGATTTATTTGTTTTTTTTTCTGAACTGCTTTAATTTATTTTTATTTATTTATATTAATTTTTTTCACACTTACTGACCAATACAACTTCGTTATTTAAGCTTTTTTTTTTCAGAGTTTTTATTTTCATCTATTTTTATATTAAGATAAGTTTTTAGTTTAATACTTGTTTTTACTTGATTTTTTTTTATTTTAAGTATTTATTTATTTTTTTTTTGACCTGTTCCCATGGTTTTTTTTACATATTGACGACCAATGGATAGTTTGAACGCATTTCCGGACTGCAAAACTTTAATCCGGTATAAAACATTTATTATTTTTTTGCACTGCTTGATGGTTATTTGATTGAGTTAGTTTATGTATGGTGGTCGATCTCATTCATCAAGCTAAAGCTGTTTATTGTTAATTTTCTTATTTTTGTTCAAATTTTTTTTTATTTTTTGCCAAAATAATTTTCATTTATTTAAAAATTAAAATATTTAGCTTATTTGAGCTAAATTATTTTTTGTATGTTAAATAATTTTATCTTTAATTTTATTTAACTTTAAAATTAATAAAAAAATTTATTGTCTTGTTAACATTTAATAAAAAATATTTACAATTATTATTTGATTATAAAATAAATGCATATTTTATATTTGACATTTATGTATGAATTTACATTAACTGATGAAAAACAGACAGGTGATTATTTTCCGCTTAGCCGCAAGTGAATGGTAAAAGAAAATTCTTTGGGGATTTGTTTTTTTTACACTTCTAGATGATGAGAAGTCACTTGTGAGCTTGATAGTGGTTTTGAACACGATTTGTTTATTAAAATAGTTTACAGACTATGTAACAAGTGAACTGATATATTAATATTGGTTTCATTTTTTTATATTTAATATATGTTTTGTAAAAAAAATTTTGTTATTTGTCATTTTTGAAATTTTTTTTGTTTAATATTTTTTATACTTTTTAAATTCTAGTTTAAAATTTTTTACTAGTGTTTTTTAAAAATACTAATTTAAATAAGTAATAAAACCAGTATAGACCTATATATATATTTATTTATTTTTTAGGTCAAAATTATTTGATAATTTTTATACCTGTAAAATTAAAATAAGTTTTATACTATAAAACTATAAAATATTTTATTTAATTTTTTTTTATTAATTATCTATTTTTTTATTTTAACTTTAAATTTTTATTAAATAGAAGTTATTTTTTTCTTTAATATACTTAAATGTTAATTAACTTTAATGAACGTAGCATTTTTGATAAAAAATTTAGCATAAGAAAAAACATACGTTTTCTTATCTTTATTTATTATTTTTTTTTTTAATTTAATTTAGTTGTTCCGGTTTGATTTAGAAAACATCAATGAATAGTTAACTACTGCTAAAGTATTTTTGGCTTAGTTAATTAAGTATGCTTTTTAATAAATAAAAACAAATTTTTATAAAAAAAATTTCAGTTAGATACTAGACATGTATGTTGGAATGTTTTTATGTATTTTACTTCCGGCAGTCACCTAGTCATAAAAATTATTAGGACGGTGATAATTTACATTGAATATTTTTCAAACACCACAAATTATTTTTCTACAAAATGAGCTTAAATGAATCGAATTTTTAATAGTCAAACTAAACCAATCAGGAGATTAATTTATTTTGCCTATTTGCTGTCTTGACTATATTAGCTAATTGATTATTGAGTTGAATTTATACATATTATATGCTAATCAGAAAATGTTTTAATTTATTCTCTAATATTTATTTTTTTATTTTGTCAGAGTGTCAGTACCAGGTCATCAGGGTGCTTTGGGTATTACTTTGGCTCATGAAATTCTCAGCTCTTGGCAAATCTTTGCTGTTGAATTTGTTTTAGTTTTTTTGATTGTATTTACTGTATTTGCTACAATGGATCCAAGTCGCAAATCACTTGGATCAGATGCATTAGCTATTGGTTTGGCCTATTTAGGCTGTTCATTAACTGGCGTAAGTTTTAGTGCTTTTAATTTATTTTTTTTTTTACCATTAAAGTATTAAATATATAATTTTTTTTTTTTTAATTAAATATATCAGTTGCCGGCTAGTGGAGCTTGTCTAAATCCAGCTCGTGCGCTTGGACCATCATTTGTGATGAATCGCTGGAAGCATCATTGGGTAACTTTTTTTTTCTTATTAATAAGTTTACTAAATCAATTTTAACTTAATAATTTATACGTGTTGTAACATATATTTTTAAAAATAATTTTTTTATTAACAAATTTTAGGTTTTTATTTAATTTTTTTATACAATTTAATTTGTTTTAATTGTATTCTAATTGTATTTTATAACATGTGTTAGGTTTATTTATATTGCATTTTTTTTAAATATATAATTATTTATTGTTTTTGTTTTAAATATTTTATACTAATTTATGCTAGACTAGTTATGTAAATAATAAAACTTAATTTATCTTTGACAATTTTTTTTATTAATTAAATATTTTTAAATTATATTATATTTATAGTAGTATGAAATTAGAATATTAAAAAAAAAGAATATAAAATTAATTACATTTAAAATAAATTTATTCATTTATTTTAAAAAAATTTTCAATTTATATGATTGTATTTTTATAAAAATGTTAACATAAATTAAAAATTAAAAATACGCATTGAAAGTTCTCTTTAAATTCAATTAATTTTTAAATAACCAAAAATACTTATAATTTTTTTAAGTATCAATGATATAAACTTTTATTGTTTGATAAATATAATAAAAAAATTGAAATTTTCAAAATTTCAAACTATAACTTTTTTTATTTATATAATTTAAATGTTTTAAAATTTTTTAAAAATATTATTAAAATATAATTTAATATTACTATAAGTTTTAGTTAAAACAAGTTTGAATTTTTTAATTTTTTTAAATATTTAGTTCATTATTAAAATTTAATCTAGCTTTTTTTATTTGTATTTTACAATTAAATATTGAAAATTAATTTGTCAATTTTTAATTTTATTTAAAAAAAAATTTATTTACATTGCTAAATTTTTTTTATTAAACTTATAGTTTATATTATTTTTTTTTTAAAATGTTAATTTTTTTTGGTGAAGCTTTTTTATATATTTATATTTAGCATTTTTTAAACTTTATTTTGTTTTATATTTTTCAATAAAAATATTTATGAGTTTGTTTTCTAGTTTTATTTATATTTAAGTTAATTTAACTTTTGCTTTTTATATTGATTATAAATTATTTTTTTTTTTTTAAAAAACAATAATATAAAATATATAAAAAAAAAATTTTAAAATTACTATAAGGTTTAAATAATTATTTATTGAATTTTTTTGTCTAATTTAAATCAAATGCACAATATCTAATATGTTTTTTTTTCTTATTTATGATAATAATAAATAAATTTAATAATAATTTTTTCTTAAATTAAATATGAATTTTTTTTAAACTACTATAAAAAATATATATCATAAATGTGATGAAAATCGATTTACACATTACAAATATCAAGTTTTTTTTTCAAATTAATTTTAACAGTTTTAATGGATTTTTATTTGATTTTTAGACAAAAAAAAACAATTTTAAAGTTTGAATTAGTTCAAGCAGAATATGATCTTATAGTATTGAATTTTAAACATTAATCAGTTTAGAAACTGTCTAATAGCACCCGCCTATTTTTTACTCTTTTTACTTACACTTTCTTTATTGTTAAATTTTTTTTAATCAAAACTAAATTTAATAGTTATTTAAAATTCACTCCCATTTTCATTAATATTTTTATTTTATTTAATTTTTAGGTTTATTGGGCTGCACCGGTCAGTGGTGGAATTCTTGCAGCATTAATCTATGAGTTTATTTTCGATACAAAAAAAATGAGCAAAACTGTTCGCGATGCTTTAGATCAAATTGAAAAAGGTAAAAAATTTAGTTAATATTTTTTATTTATATATTAATCATTAAAATATTTTTTTAAATATTTAATTTATTTTATTCATTAAAAAAATTATCTTTAATTTTATTGATACTTTTTAGGTTTAAAATTAAAAAGTTAAAAAGTTAAAAAAAATTAATTTTCTAAACAATAAAATTTTATACAAAAAAATTAGCTAATATCATTACAATAAAAAAAAATTTTAAATTTATTTATTGAAAATTGATTTAACTATTAAACTGTTAGTTTGAATTGTGGTAAAGAGATTAAATTTTTTTTATATACATACCTTAAACCAGAAACTTACTTATACCTATAATCAACTATAAAAGAATAATTTTGATTTTTGTAGCCTATTTTTATTAGCTAGTAAGCTTTCAAATTTTGGTCAATTTTATTTTGCTAAAATATTTTTCAACCAGCATAAATGTCTTATTATTGTAATACTAGACATCAATATACGTATTAAGAAAAGATTTAATGAAAATAGAAAACCTCAATTGAAGTGGCTAAAGTTTGATTTTAATTAACTTGATCCTATGTGTGTGCGTTTGTATTGATAATAAGCATTGAACCGGTCAATTTGAGGATTGGTTAATATAGATTTCATGTCTAAATTTATTATTATTAGTTTGTCTTTGAAACACTATTGTCATCTAATTTTTCCTAATAATAAATTATTTTGAAACGAATTTTCATCTAATCGCCTTGGGCAGTTAAAGTATTTAAATTGCATTTTGTTTTCATAATTTTTTTTTTGCAGAATTGCATATAATTATTTATATCTGATTGGTCTAGAATAATACTTTAATTGAGAATTTTTTTAATATAATTTAAAAATAATTTTTTTTTAATGTAGTAATGATTAAAATAAAAATTAAATATATTATTAAAAGGTGTTATGTTAATTGCATGTAATTCTATTTAATTATAATTAGTTATTAATAAATTGTTTTAAATATAATTTAAAAACTTTTTGGTTCGTTTTTATACAAAAATAGTTTATTGCATTTTTTTTAAAAAAAAATTATTTTATATTAGCATTTAATTAATCTTAGTTATTGTTAATGTCATTTAAGTTTTGATCAAGAACATACAAAAATTTGTAGTAAATATAATTGACCAAAAATATGTCTTTGATTTTTATTTTGAAACGTAATTTAGAAAATAAATTAATATAGTTTAGGTATTATTAATAAGCTAACTCTTTTTAATTTTTTGGTTTTGTGAACAATTCGCATTACAAAACGTGATTAGATTTTTATTTTTTTTTTTATTTCTTACAAATACATGTTTTTCATTATTATTGTTTTTTATATTGTTTTTATACATTAATTTTTGTAAATCAACTGTCATTTATCAATAGATATTTTATTTTAAATTTATTTTACAGCAGAAACGCAATGTCATGATCACTATGAAGAACCATCTGATTTGAAAGCACTGTCCAGTAAATCTATGTTAGCTTATGCTGCTAGCCAACATTCAACTTCCGGTTCATCTTCAGGCTCATCCGGCCATCCATCAAATCACACCGCCTATTCCAGTGTACCGGGAAACTATTCAAACAACCAAAATCATGTGCTAACCAGTCAAGGAGCCACAGTTGGACTAGCTGGTGGAGCATTTACGCCTAACGCAGTGATTAGTCACGATTCGATTTATCCGTCTGTTTCCGGAAATAACGGAGCCACTTCCGTTGTTTCTACTGGCATTCAGTTAAGCAATCAATCGTTTGCTGGCTATTCAACCGCAGCTTTATATGGAACCACGGCCCGCAATAATAATGCCCTTCGATCTTCAATGGCTTATGGTGCCAACTTAAATAATAAATACTAATACGTTTTATTCATTTTAAATACATTTGTTTAAATTATTTTTTACAAATGAAAAATTTTTTTATTTAAATTATTATTTTGCAATAATTACTTAAAAAATTAAGAAAAAACCGTCTCAAACTATAATCTAATTTTATTTCTATTATTTTCTATCGTTTTATTATCAATGTTGATAATTTTTATTTTATTGATAAATTGAATTTCTTTTATGTAAATATTTAAAGACAAACTATTTTCACACAAATGCATATAGTTAAGAAAAAAAAAATGAATATAATTTTAATTTTAAAATCAAAAAAAAAATTTAATTAATTTTTTATTTTATTTAAAAAATTTAAATTTGAATGTTATTTTTAAATAAATTTTTTTAATACTTGATTAAATTTATAAAATTAGCGTTTATCGCAAATTATCAAAGTAATTTGATTTTTTGCATTAAATTCATTTGTAAATAAATTAACATTTATCATTAGATCAATTTGTTTGATCTTTTTTTTTAAATTATACTTTTTAACTTATTCTTGTAAATAATTCATTTCTAATTGTTCAGTCTTTGCTTTTGTATTCAAAACTTTGTGAATATTATGTGAATCAATTTTTAAAATAATATTAAATATAATTATTTTTTTCAATTTATAATTATTTATTTTGATATTTTACATTTAAGGTAAAGTAATGTAAACAAAATATTTATGCTTTTTACCATTTTAAAATAAATTTTTTTAAAATAAACTTTATAATATTTTTTTTTTGAATTTAAATATTAAACGATTTTTATCATTTATATTTACATTTAAACAATATTTATATTATTTTAACAACCGTGCCTTCATTTTTTTTTTATTTATTATTTGTTTTATGTATGTTTTTCTTATGGCAAGACCTAATTAAGTTTTTGAGTTTTAAATTAATGATCCAAATGATTTGTTTGATTGTTTGTTTTAAGTTCAATAAAAAAAAAATTACTGACCAGCAGATAAAAACAAATATAGTATTACATTTAAATTAAGTATTAAATAATTTGAACTTTTTGTTGATTACGCCTATTTTCTTAACTAGTTACTCAAAATTAGTTTAAATCAAATTTTATTGTTATATTTTATAGACAAAAAAAAAAAAATATTTTTACTACTTTATATTTTGTTTTATTTAATCAACTAATTGCTTCATTAACTTAGCTAGAAATTTTTATTTAATTTTTTTTTTAAATCTAAATTTAGATCTAAAAAATATTTTAAAAAATCAAACTAAAAAATAAAATTAGTAATAAAAAATATCACTAAAAAAAATAATTTTTTTAATTAATTTTTTTTGTTATTAAACAAATTTTGAATTATTAATTTATTGTAAAAATTTATTCAATTTTAATTTTTTAATAATTAAAAATTTTTATTTTATTAATAAAAAAATATTTATGAATTGATACATTTATAAAAAAAAAATATTCAAAAAAAAAAATTTATTGATAAATTTTAGTAAGAGTTTAAAAAACATAAATCTACTTATAATTTTTTAATGTAAAATGTATAAAATAAAAAATTATATTTTTTAGTTATAGTTTGTTCAAGTCAATGTAATAGAACAACATTTTTTGAAAAGTCAGCCTTATTTTTTGCAACTTATTTGTCTATATTTAATAAAAGTAAAACGTGTCCACTTTAATTTAAACGATACTTTACTTTTTTTGTTATTTATTTTTAGATTTAATTTTTGTTAAGCTATATTTTATTTTCTATATTTTTTTTTTTTTATTGAACGTGTTTTATTTTAAATTTAAAAATAATTTAAAATTTTATTTTGGTATTAATTAATATAATTATAATAAAAAAATTATTTAATATTGTATTAATTTTTTATTATTTTTAAATATACATATTTTTTTTTTAAATTTTAAAAAATATTTAACTAAAATTTTAAACTAACCAACATTTAATAAACTCTATCATTAATTCTATGAAATAACTAAAAAATAATATTAATAATATAGTTTTGAAATCAATATTATTTTCAAAATATTTTTTTTTCTTTTTTAGAAATTTTTATACGTTAAATTTTTTTGCCCTTTTATTTTACTAAAACGGAAAATCATAATAATTTTAAGTTGTTAAAATAAGTATCGCAAAGTATCGAATTAAAACAAGATTTTTTTTTGTCTTTCTATCAATGAAATGATTCTCGTATAAGCCTGTATCAACATAAACTAATCTACTAGATTCATTTTTGTTTTCTTAGCGATTACTTTTATTTGATATTATATTTTTATTTATTTTTTTTTTTTAGTATCTTTTATTGCATTTTTTTACTTGATGTTCTACTTTGTTTTTAATTTTCTCGCGTTTTCAGCCATCATTTTGGTCAATAATTGTATTATTTGCAGTTTAGTGTGGTAATGTCATTTTTTTCTTTTTTCAATATCATGTCACAGCTTGTGGTCTTGGGTCAACCTTTGCTTAGTCAAACAAATGGGCTATTAGCAAAATTGCATCTTCTCTATTAAAAACTTAGAAAATGTTTTGTTTTTTTAAAGTTGCTAGTTTAAATTTTAGTTTAAAACAAAAAATATATATTTTTTTTTAAATATAGGCTATAAATAAATATAAGCTAATTTTTATAAAAATAAATGTTAATATTGTGACAATATTCATCTTTAATTGAGTACAGCTATTTTCTAAATCTAATTGCTTATTTCATGGATATTTATCAATTTTTGATTTCATATCTTAGTTAAATGATTTCCGTTTTAATTCATGATTTGTTTTTATTGCTTTGAACACGTATAAAAATTGTTTAAACGTGTTTATTTGAAACACATTCGTTTTTTTTTATAGCAATTCACACTAGTCTTGTTATTGTAAAATACATAAAAATTTTTATATAAAGCTGATATATCAGCACATCATTTTTATTAAATATGAGTATGTGTTTCCATTAGTTCTAATGTGGCTATGCCATATTTGACTCAACAGATTGGCTTTGCATGTGGCATTTATTTTTAATCATTCATTGAATGTTTTTTCTTTTTTTTACATCTTTAACATTGTTTTTATTATTAATATTTTATTAACTATTTTTTATTTTATTTTAATTTTTTTTTACTTTATTTTTTTATTAATAAGCTTATAATAATTTTTATTACTAAATTTAACTAAAATTTACTTAAAGTATATTTATGATTTATTTTATTTGGTTTTTTTTTATCAAGTTTATAACTTTTAACATTATAAATATTCAATTTTAAATATTCAAATAATTATTTGATTGTTTTAGTTAAAAATGATTTAATTTTTTTCATTTATTTATTATATTCATATATTTATTATATATGGTTTTATATTAATTAAAAAAATTTGAATAATTTTTTTTTAAATATTTTAATGCAGTGCATTATAATATAAAAAATATTTAAAATTACGTTTTAAGCATTGCATTTAAAAAAAAAAAATGTTAAAATATTAAAATGCTTATTCTTTTAATTTTTTTTTTACCTATAACTAATGAATTAATTAAATTTTTTTAAATGTTTTATTTATTTAACAATTATAAAACAAGGATATTTTTTTATTATTTAAAATAATAAATATTTAAACAATAATTAATAAATTATAGAATAATATTTATAAAATAAAAAGTTAAAATATTAATTTTTAATTCAAAAAATATACAAATTTATTTTAAATTTTTAAACTAAATTTTTTAAATTAAATTTTTTTATAAAAAAATTTAATCAAAAAACAAATATATAAAATTTGAGGTTAATTTAATTTTATCTTTTTTATAAAATACAAAAATGCTAAATTGAACAAAACCTATATGAGTAAACAAAAATGATCTTTGTTGATCGACTTGTTTTCTTATCAACTTGATTTTTATAAAAAAGTTTTTTAAGATTACAAGGTGATAATATGTGCAAGTTGTTTTTTATTTTTTTAAATGTGTTGAAATACTAAATTTGAATATGAAACCAAATTTTTAAGTTTGGCGGCGAATTCAAAACTATGAATTTTTTTTTCAGCAAGCTGTTTTATTATCGTTTCTATAAAGTTTGAATAAACTAAAATTTGGCCATATTGAGCTTCAATCTGATTTACATGTTTTACGCCTTTTTCTTACGCATTTTAGATGCCTTGGCTGTTTTTGATTTTAAAAAAATTTTTTCACGTTTTTTTTTGTTTTTCTTTTTTTATTCTCTAATTTATGTTATTATTTTTTTTTTTTTTTATTATATATTTTTAGTTAATATTTTTTTTTTTCGCATCATTTTCTTTTTTATATAAAATTTGAGCTTTTTCATTTTGTGATCGTTTCATGTTCATGCTTTTTTTGTGGGTTAAAAATGTACTTTACTAGTAAAGTTATTGATATGGATAAAAAGTTGCTTAGTTAGAACATAAATAGCAACAAACTATTTCAATGGTTTGAATCTATGATGATGGTTTATATCTGATATCATAATCCAGACAAAAATAGTCAGTTTTGACTGTCAATGAATTGAGTTCGCGTTTAAAACTTGATATTAAAAATTGTTTATCTCAATAAAGGATATATTAGGATAAAAGTGTAAAAATAAAAAAAATACCTTTTGCATTTTTATCGTTTATTTTAAAGAAGATTTACCAAATCAAATTTAACCACTGTTTAATCATTAAAACTATAGATAGGTGCTTTAAAAAAAAAAATTTTTTTAAATTGTTACTATCAATAAAACACATTGAAAACATTTTATATTAAAATTTGACTTAATTGGAAAATTTAGGTTGAAATTTTGGAACGTTTCACTAACTTTTGCTGTTTAAATAGTCATTTAATGTGAAAACCCATCAATTTGTCTTAATGATCAAATCAAAGGGGCGTTTAATTTAAATGAAATACATTTAAACTACGAATGATTACATACCTGGAACATTTAGTGAATTGTTTAGTGTGAAAAAATAACTTTTAATTTCAATAGAAAAAAAACTGTTAAATAGATAAAAAAAAAATTAGTTTAACAAAAATTAGTTTAAAAAAAAATTAGTTTAAAAAAAATAATTGGAAACATTGATAATTTTATTTACTTTATAAAATTTGGTAAATAAAATATTATCTATTTTTGAAAAATATAGATGCATATAATTTTTATCACTTAAATTAATTTTACATTTTTTAGTTTTTTGTTTCATTTTTTTACCATTTAAATTTTTTCAATTTAACATTTTTGATTATTCAAAAAACGTTAAAAAAAAACGTTAATAAAAACTTAAATTTTAATTTTTTTAATTTTTTAAAAAATATTAAAAAATTATTAAAACTAAAAAAAAATTAAATCAAGTAATGATTAAATATTTTTAATAACTTTATTAAATTTTTTTTTTTAAACAATTTGTTTTATTTTAATTTGGACTTATATTGAATTTATACATATATGTTTAACTAAGATTAAGTATTACAATTAAGAAAACAAATGAATGTTTTCATCAACTAAAAATCATTGACAATATTTTGCTTGAGTACTTTTAACAAAATTGTAAATTGTGAATGACTAAAAATGAGCTTAACCGTCAACAACTTTTTTAGCTACTAAAAATAATTTTAGATGTTAAGTTTACATTTTTACTCAAGTTCCATTACTATATGTAAAATTCTATATATTTACAATGACAGCTTTTAAAATTTATTCTAGTTACTCTCATTTTTTATAGTCGACTGAACGCGTGTTTTGCTTGTTCTTAACTGTAATTAAATTGATTTTGTCAACTTTATTTTTTTATTTCGTTTTTTTATACTTTTTTACACTAGAATTTAGTTACTTTTTATTTATTTTTTTTATATTTTTGGTCTAGTTTTTTGATGGTCAATCAGCCGAAAGTTTACTTAAATTTTTATTTTACAATATATTTTATTTTAACAAAAAAATATTTAAAATTATAAAAAAATAAAAATTTTTCTAAATTAAATTAAAAAATTCAAATTGTTGATTTTTTATATTTTATTTTTAGTTTTTATTATAGTTATTAATATTTTAAAACAAATTTAGTGAAAAATCATTATTTAAAAAAAAGTATCAGTATTTTATATTTTGTATAATTTAAAATTTAAACATTATTTAATTTGTTTAATTTTTTTCATATTTTGACTCTTTTTTTATTTAATTATTTAATTTGATTTTACATTGATAAATTACTCTAAATTTCCAATTATTATAAATTAATGTAAAATGTTTTGTAAGTCACAAAATATGTGCAAAATTGCGTTTAGTCTTGTCTTTTTGTAATTTTGACTTAGAAGCATTTTTCAAACAAACAATCATCGCTGCAATTATGTTTCTTTTCTGCTGGCCATTTGTTTTGATGTGTTTGTTCCGTTTGCTCATCAGTTCATCTCTTTCATCTTTATCTGCTTTATCTTTTGTTCTTAACATATGCAAGTGGGCGTACAAAATGGGTGTTACATGTCTTTTTTTTTGCCATAGTCATTGTAACTTATTTTATATATATACCAATATACTAGTTTTTCTAGAATAGAGAATATGATTTGATTAGGCAGTCAAGGTTTAATGTTTGCCATCTTCTTGTCAAAGCAAACAGCAGATGTGAGCTCATGTTTTGCTTGTGTTGTGGTTCACAGTTAAATGATTGGCTAAAACAAAAACGATGCAATAAAAGCAAAGGAAAAAAATAAAATAAGAATAAAATAAAGATGAAATAAAAGCAAGCTGTTTTAAGACCAAATTTTGCATTTGTAATTTTTAACAAACAAAATTGCGTTTCAATCTTAATCCTACATAAAAAAATTCTGTCAGTTTCAAATCTAAGTTGAACGATCTTAGAAGTGCTGCTTAGCATTTTTTTTTATTCTAAAGTTTATAAATAAAATCTTTTGCTAATCGTCAATCAACCAGTTATATACAATTGAGTCAATTTATTTAATTTTAATCTTAAAGTTTATTATTCTTTAACCTATTAATGATTATAAGTTATATTTTTTTTTTTAAATTTATAGGCTAAATTGTCTAACTTTTTAATTAATGAAAATTAAATTAAATATTTTATTCAAAATAAAGTATAAAATTTTAAATTAAATTATATTAAATTATAGTTTTATAATTAATTTTTAATAATTTTAAATTTTATCATAATCCAAATTAATATTTTTTTTTTAAATTTTCTATTAGTTTTTTTTTATAATTTTACTGAACAAGTGGGACATCGTTCTTATTGTATTATTGTTGATGCAAATTTCAAATAATTGTAGTTTTGCTGCTGTTTCAAAAAAAAGTATTGGAAAAATACACATCTTGACTTTTAACAATATTCTACATTTTGTATTCTTTAAAAATGACAATGTTTAAAAAAACGATGATGTGTGCAATATGTTCTGTTTATTGTGAAAAATTTTGTTTATACTGTTCATCATCAAAGCGTCATTTTTTCTATTGTCTGATTAGTGTTTACTGACAAATTCAAGTGTAAATCGAAACACACATTCTTTAAGCGCTAAATTTCCCAATCTTCACAATGACAAGAAAATGTTTGTACATTTAAGTAAAACTATCATAAAGAAAATAAGAGCAAAAGTAATATTCTAGTTATTCAGTTGTATTTAAACGATTAACTTGTCGTTGCTATTTGTATTTGATAAGTACATTTTGGTCAGTATTATATAGATAATGTGCTCAACAGAGTATAGAAGTCTACAAATTTGTTTATTCTTATTCAATATTATCATTAAAAAAATTCTTAGTTAAATAGCTTTTAAGGAATAAAATTTACTAAAAAACTAAATCAAACTAATAATGATCCTTTTTAACAAAAGTTCAATTTGACCTTAGCTTTTTATTCAAACAAATCAAAATAAGATTATCTGATTAAAAAAAATTCACAGCATTTTTTATTAGTTTTCTATTTTTTGTATTCTGCAATGTTTTCCCTTTTTATTCAAAACATTGATTACTGAGTAAAGAAACATTTAACTTATTGTAAATGTACAATCATTTTAAGATCCCTAAATGAGACACTTGAAAATCAAATCAAATTAAAAGCAAACATAAAATTTATATAAACATACTTTTTCTTTTTATTTGTTTAAGAAAATCTTTAATCGATCATTTTGATCACGCTTTTGATTTGTCTAATTACTATGTTAAAAACAATTGATAAACTATTGATTGAAATGTTTTATGGTTGAGATCATTAAATAAAAAATTATTTTTTTTTTAAAATGTTTTACTGCTTTTATCAATTATAAATATTTGTTTTTTTATTTAATTATTTTTTATTTACTCTTTTTTATTTTAAAAAAATAATTACAATAAATTTACATATATAATAAATGTAAATACATATAATAAAAATAATTCAATTTTAAAAATAAATGCAAACTTAAAAAACATTCAAATATAAATTAATAAAATATATATATTAAACATATACTAAGTTTTTACTTTTTTTTAATCTTTAATATTTGTTATTATTTTTTTATGATACATCTATTATTAATTTTAATAAATTTAAATTTATAATTTAATAAAAATAATTTTATTTTATTTATTAAAAATTATATTTATTTTTATTTAATTTTTTATTTAAATTTAATATTATAAATTATGATTAGTGAGGTAAAAAAAAATATATTATTTATTTTAAATTATGTTTGCAACATATATTAAAAGCAATACCATAAATGACAAATTAATTTAATGTAAAAACTCATCTTAATCAAACTTAACAATTGAAATAAAACAAATTAAAATAAAAATGAAAATAAATTGAAAAACAATAAAAAATACTGGGTTTTAAAATAGTAAAAAAAAAAATTAAATAAAAAAATTATATTTAAAAAATTAAAATCAAAACAAAAACAAAATATAAAAAAAAAGAATTGCAATAAATAACGTGTGAAAATGATGTATTTGAGTTTGATGATAGTGATTGCAATCAACAACATTTTTGATCTGGTTTTAACTTGTCTTTACTACTTATGGGTGTGGTTGATAAAGAAAATGGCATTAAAAAAATAAAAACGATCAAAATCAATTGAATATTAAAATGAACATTGTTTTGCATTGGTCATTATTATGCAAACAAATAATGTGGTTTAAATAGATAAAAACTTGGTTAGTGAAATTATAGTTGTTTCATTTATCATCAGTCAGTCATTAACTAAGCAACTTAATCATGCAAATTGTTTGAATTTTAAATTTAAAATATCATAATTTAAAAATTATTCTTTTTTTAGTTATTTATCATTAGATTAAATATTTATTTTTATTTACTTTATATATTTGAAATATATTATTGTTTTATAAAAAAAAGTTGAATTTTTTATAATTTTAAAAGTTATTTTTTAATTTTCAGTTTACGTATTTCAATTTTGTTATATATTTTTTTGTTTAGTATTAGTTTTAATAATTAATTTTTATTAAAAATAATTAAAGCATAAGTTAATTGATTTTAAACATATATATTACTTAAAATATATATATATGTTAATTAATTTATATAAGTTTTTTTTTTTTTAAATCTTAAATATTAAAATTATTTTTTTTTTTTTTTCAAATTAATCTATTTAAAAAAAGCATTCAAATGCTGTCATTATTAAACAAATTAATTATATATTTTTTTATTGTATTAATTTTATATACATTTTAATTATAATAAAAAATTCATTTTTTTTTTAAGTTAATAAATTATTTTTTTAATATTATTTAACTTAAATATGTTTTTTATATTTTTTTTATTTATAAATTCAATTTTTTTTTAATTTTTTTTTTATTTATTGGTTTAATTTAATAAATTTTATTTTTTTAATATAATTAACTTTACCTAAAAAAAAAATTTTATTTGTGTTTTGACCAACTATATTGTTAAAATTTTTGTTTTAAAATATTTGTATTTTAGAAATTTTTGATTTACCAACCATGTTTATTTTTCACTGATTTTTTTTACTTTACATTTGTGAAAATAACGTTAATTTTGTATGCATTGCATTTTTTTTTTTTTACTATTATTATCATCTTTGTACACTTTCATCTTTTTTTTGCATCTTAAAAATTTTACGAATTGGTTTTTCATCCTGCACCGTCTTCATTTTTTCTTCTTCAATTTTTATGTTCTACTCGTTTTATTTTTCAATTCTAGTCTTTTTATTGAAGTTTTATTTTTTACATTTTCTATTTTATCTTTTTTACTTTGTAAACTCTCTGATTTCGCCTTTTTATAGTTTAGTAAGTATCATGATGATGTTTGACTTGCCATTACATTGCACTAGTCTATCGTATGTTGTCTCAAATGTTCATCGCATGTTCAGCGTGTTTTGAACTATTGAAAATATTTAATTTTTTTTTGGTGAAATTAAATAGCATTTTGAAAATAAAGCACAGACTAGATCAAAATAGACAAGTTTACCGTCAAAATTATTTAGTTTTTTTTGCTTTAACAAAAATTTGCAAATAATTTTTATTTACTATTTTTAAATCCAAACTAAATTTAAATTAAAATTTGTCTAACCAATTGTAGCAAAAAAATAAGTTTTATATTTTATATACTTTGTTGTATTCAATATTATTATAACTAAATTTAGTTTGCTTTAAACTTATTAGTTAAACATACTTAAAATTTTTAGTTAATTTTGCGCAGGTGGACAACTTAAAATTGCATAAGTTTTTAATTCAATATTTTTTTTTATAAATCAGCTCTTTTATCATTTTTTATTCAATTTAGTTTTTTTTTCTAGATAATTTTTTTCAATATTTGGTTTGCATTTATTTCCTTAAATTAATATTTGACGCTTTTATTTGTTTCAAATGTTTGTCATTAAAATTAATTTTATTGTATATTCATTGTTTTTTATTAAATATAAAATAAAAATATTAATACTTAATTTATTTTTTTGTGTTTTTTTATCATTAAGATTATTTTTGATTTTTTTTTACTTAAATTTGGGTTTTTGAAAATATCAAATTACTATAGTCTCATCTATTTTATTATTTTTTTATCAATATTATTACCTTTATATAAATTTAAAAAGTTGGCATAATTAAATAGTTTTTTTTTTTTAGTATTAGTATTTTTATCAACTAGATTTACAAATATAATTAAAAATGAATGCCTTAATAATATTACTTCAATTTTTTTTTTTTTTCATTCTATACAAAAACTTGAATTTATAAATATTATTTTTGCCTACTAAGCATTTAAATTTAAATAATTTGGGTTATAAATTTAATTTAAACAAAAAATTACACAGTTAAAGTTTAGTATGAGTAGAGTATAGGTTTATAATATAACAATAAAAATAAATAAATTAAAATATATTTAATGATAATATGTAATGCAAAATATTTGTTAAAAAGGTTAAGAAAAAAGCCTTTTTTTTACGCCAATTATTTTGGGCGGACATTGTGGTCAGCCTGATGGGCCATTTTAAAGCGTTCATGCGTAAATTATGTGTTCAATGATATTTTGATTTAAGTTTTTTTTTGTTGCATCAATGCCTGAAGCAGATTAATTTAAGCAGATTTTTTTGCATTAAATATAAACTAATTTTTCATCATTTTATTTTTCTTTCAGTCACTATTTTGCATCTGCCAAATACAGATTTTTATTTGAAATTTAATGCGCACGTGTAGATCATTAGCCGGACATGTACATAAATGGTCTATGATCACCGATTTTGTTAGCACCCGTTGTGAAAACATCAAAAGCACATTTACTTTGTTGTATTTTTATGTTTTAGCTAAGTTTTCTGTTTATTTATTTCAGTTATTTGTTTTATTTAGCATTTTGTTTCCTTCTTAACTTGGTTTTATTTTTTCATCTTTTCCATTACAAAACGGTGTTGTATTCATTAAACAGTATATTGCTATAAACAATCAATTCTAAATCAAATCAAACTGACCAAGCAAATAAAGTTTCACAATAATTTTTGCCGATATTTTACATATGCACGTTTGTTGTAATTTTGTGTAGATTATGCAATTCCCAATCAAAATCGATTATTATGTCAAAGTCAAATTGTATTAATTTTACTATATTTTTACAGTCAAATAATATCAGGTGTGCTTTAAAAAGCCACTTGGTAAGCAATTACAAAAAAAAAATATTTATTTAATTTAACTTTTATTATTAAGATTACCTGAATAAAACTTTATTGACTAATTTTTTATGTTTTTAAAAATAATTTTGTTATTAAAAAATTACATCGAATGTTAATTTACGGGTCAAAGAAAGATCTTATAAACATTTGAAAAATTGCAAAAATGAGAACAATTTTCGGGTCAATGCATAGTTTTAGAGTATTAAATAAGTTTAAGGTCACAGATAATTTTAATATAAAACTAAAAATTAACAGCTAAATTTGCGTAATATCAGTGTATAGTTTTTATTTAAGTCATAAACAAACTTATCAATGACCATTTTTTGCAACAATTTGCTTTTCTTATTTATTTCAATTATTTAACTTGTTTTCTTCAACTTTGCTTTATATCAAAAACTTACATAAATTTCCTATTCATTTACTTGTCTAATGTGTTAAATTGATTTGTGAACATTGATCACTAGTTATTATATGTAATTTTGATTTGTTTTCAATCATTATCAACATCATTTGGCATACAATTGACATTATTTTTAAAATAACTAGTGTCAATTGTTTTTTAATTTTTTTTTTAAGTAATAAATTAAAAAAATTTCTTTAATTCTTTAATAAAAATCAAAAAAAAAATCAATCAAATTTGTCATTATTGACAAAATAAATGATTAATTTTTTAATAAACATAATGTGTTGAATTGCGTAAATACTCATAATATCTTTTATATTAAAATTCATTAATTTTTTTTTTTAAATATATTGAGTTTATCTATTGTTTATTTAAAATTTTTTTTTTTTTATTTTTTTTTTAAATATTAAAAATATTCTCATATGTTACATTTTTTTTTTCTTGTCTTTATTTTTTGTTAATAGTTAAAATTTTTTTTTTATTTAAAGTTTTATTTTTGAATCAGGCGTGTCCAGTTTTGTTACAGTTGATCTAACCCTGATCACAATAGTAACTTTTAAACTTTGACATGCCTTCAGTTTAACCACTATTTTTACCGATCACGTTTGGAAAATGATTAATATTGATTACATTAGTTTTTGAAAATCGCGTTAAAACAAAAACTAAAACTCGCGCCAAAATGTCAAAGTAGACGATTTCTTCTCTAGAAATCATTTTCTGCTTGTTATTGGCTTTTCCTTACATAAGCTAAGTGCAAAATAAACGATTATTGCTGCGTTTGATTTACTTGATTTTATGCCGCAACACTTGCCTTTTTTCATAGTTTTTTTTTGTCTTTGTTTCAAACACAATTTATAAACTATTTAATTCTTAGCCTGGTATTTGTCAACTTTTTTACTCAAACTAAAAACAAATTTTCTTAAAGTTTATTATTATTTTTTTTTTAATCCTGACTTTTTTTTAATTTTTTCTTGAAAGGTTTTTTTTAAAGTATCAATGTCAATATAAAAGGCCAATGTGATCATCATTATTCAAAATGAACGTTTTTTTTGTTTTACGCACGCTTTTTTTACGCAAAATGAATTATTATTAATGCTTGCCCTTATCAGTGTTTGCATAATTTTAGCAAAAAAAAAAAAAAATTTGATAAACTTTAAACAAAACCGATCAAAAAAATAATTCACAAATGACAAGTTAAAATGTTTTTGCTCGAGATGGCGCTTTTTATTTTAGTAATCTTAAATTATTAATTTTATATTTAACTTAATATAAATTATATCTAGTATAAAAAAAAGTTAAAAATAGAAATTTAGATTAGAACTTGATTTAAACAAAAAAATGATAGTTACAACTATTTAAAACTAAATGATTAAATTTCCATGTTCAGATTTGGTTTCATATAAAGCATTTAGTAATAGTATAGCAATTACTTGTGTTTTTAGGTTATAGTATGCCTTAGGTTATAAAAATACATTTCTTGTCTTTTATTATTGTTAACTCTGTTTTAAGCTATGGGTTTTTATTATAAAATTAAACTTAATTTAGTTTATATATTTTGGTTTGATTTTATTTTGTTTTTTTTTTTTTTGAATTGACTCAATTTTTTATTGTTTTAAAATTTAAGCTTTAATTACATATTTCATTTTGTGCTTATGTATCAACTAAGTAAATCAATAAGACAAGGTTAATTTTTAAATTTAAGGTAAAAATAAAATTAAACTAAAATGTTAGTATACTATTGCAACTATTACAATATTACACTGATTTTTTTTTAACTTTTTTTTCATTTATTACATTAGTGTTGAATAAATAATTCATTTTAATTTAATTCTTAAGCAAACACATGTCAAACTAATGTAAAATTCGTTTTCAAATACAAAATCAAGTCTATTTTAGTTAGTTGCATTATGCATCCAACTAATTCTAAACAAGTGTGTTCGAATTTGAATAAAAATTTATCCTCAATCGATTTAAATGAAATTCCTTTAATCATTATTATTTCCATTTGTCATTTTTATCAAATAAAATTTTGATATATAAAATAACAAGAAAATTTCGATTAATGTACAGGTAAACAAAAGACAAAGTGAAGCAAATAAATTTTTAAATTTTTTTTATTCGTTTTGCATGGCTAAATTGCAATAAATTTTAAATAAGTTTTATTTGCAATCGAATAGTGAATGGTTAAAATTGATCACAAACATTGGTCAAATAAATGTTTCTTTTTTTCTTAATTTAGTTTTCAAAAAGTCAGAATAATTTAGACTTATAGTTTAAATAGCACTGATTCCATATCATAGTCTTGAACTAGATTTGAGTTCAAAGGTTTCAAAATTAAACTAAATCGAAAAAGGTGTTTGAAGTAGGTGATTGCTTTTGAACTGTTTTTTTTTTCTCAATTGTATTTACCAGTTTAGAATGAAATTAACCTTATGCTAATACAGGCCACATTTCAAAAGACATCAATTGTGTGAAATTGTATTGGGTTAAATATTTCTTTTTTTTTAGCCAATATGTTTTTTTATTTTAATTTTTTGCTACTTTTTACAATTTCCTATTATTTTCACTTCTGCAGCAGCTTTTTTTTTTGAAAAATTGTTTTATTTTTTTATTTTATTTATTTATTTTTTTTTTTGGTAAGGTCATAAGAATGCAATTTAAAAAGTCTGTGGTTTTAATCGGAGTAAAACGTTTGACTTGCAGCGTTTTTTTTTTTATTTTCATCTATTTAGTTTATTTTTTTCATCTATTTTATTTTTTTGTTTTCTTTGTTTTATTTGAATTTAAGTTTTTGAATATTTTTTCGCTTAAACAAGTAAATTTTTGATTTAAAGCTAGATAAAATTGAAACTTAAAACTATTCGATAAGTTTCTTTAAGAAAGTGACAGCAAACAAATCCGTATTTATTCCGCTATTCAAAGACAATTCGACCTTTTTGTCCTTTTTTTGAGATAAATTCCAGTTACTTGGTCCAAAAAGCTTGTTCGCTTGAATAGCGTTTGCCGCAGGCCGGAAACGCAATCGCACAGATGCTACCGCATATTTAAATTTTTATTTTTCAATTTGATTTTTCAAATTTTTCAATATATTTTTTGTCACTTTTTAATTCACTTTGACTTAAAAAATTTTTTATTAAAAATTGTATTTAATTTTTTTTTATTTTAATAGCATAATTGTTTGTTTTAAAAATTTTAATTCAAAAAATTAATTATTAATTTAATTTAAAATGGCTTAAAAAAACTAAAAAAATAATTTTATTTTGTGTCGTTTGATTAATTAAATTGTTATTTTTATGTTTATTATATATAAATTATAGCTAATATAATTATTTAAAAAAATTAAATTATTAAGTTTAAAATAATAAAATATTTTTTAAAAAAACAAAGATATTTTAAATAAATTAAAATATTTTGAATTTGTTTTTAGTTTTAATAAATTTTTAAATAATTTATGAAATTTTATAGAAAAATTGAAAGAAATCCTATAACAATTTAAATTTAAAATCATAAATCAAATAAGATTTTTTGTTGTGATTTAATGATATAAAAAAACTTAACATTAAAAAACGATAAAAATATTTGAATACTGATTATAATATATATAAATAAATTTCAGATGCGTATAACTCTAACAAGTTGAATTTAAATTGTATAAATTTTTAAAAATATTAAAACTAAATAAAAAAATGGTTAGTTAAAATTAAAAAAATTATTAGTTTTGTAATTTAATTAAAAATGAATCAAAATTTATTATTATTTTTTTTCCATAGATTGTTTTAAATTATTATATTTGTTAAATGCATGTTTTTGATTAGATTTAGCTTAAAGTTTTGCATTTTAATGTTATAAAATTCGTTTTAATTATTTACTAATTGCAATTGTTTCTATACGTTTGTATTTTAATTATAATTTATGTTATCAGTTATCTAACATTTTTTTTTTTTTGTTATATTTAGATCAATTTAAAAGTTTGCATGATTGGCTTGTGCCTGTGTGTTAATAATCTTGCACTTACCAAAAGTCGTATTTGATTTTAACAAAGTCAGCAGGAATATTTTTCAATGTTTTCTATTTTTGTTGTTTAAATCAACTTGTATCAAATGTAAGTGATGTGCAAATAGTTGTATAAAGGATAACCATTAAACTTACGCCTACTTTGGTCATCTTTCTAAAAATTCTCCATTTTGCTGAACTTGCTTTTAATTTCAATTGAATGAGCACAGCTGCAGGTGTATTCAAGTTAGGAGATGGTCGGAAGCAACGACCGAGTTTCAGTTCAAACAAGATCTGTTTAATATTTGCAAGCACCAGCACTTCCGTTTTTTGGATGCCTGCATTTGTCACACTTGATGCTGACTACATTTTAGATTCGGTAAAAACCAACTTTTCATCTTAATTTTTTTTTGTTTTTCATTCTATCTAGTTTCTTATCATGCTCTGTTTTTCACTTTTTTATTTTATTTAATTTTTATTATATATATTTTTTATATTTTTATTTATCCTATAATTTTCAATGATTTTGGTTAACCAATTTTTTTACTTGATTAAATATTTTTACTAATTTTGTAATAATTTTTATTTTTAAATTTTGTCTTTTTTTGAAAAAAAATTATTTTTGTAAATCTATTTAAATAAATTTTAATTTTTTTATAAAAAAAACTTTTATATTTTTTTTGCTTCAAAAAATTATTAGAAAATTTTACTAAACAATATTAATACTACAAGACAATTCTTACATTAAAATATTGTATTTTTAAAAAATTAAATGATTGAATGAATTTATAAAATGTCATAAAAATTATAAATGTTTTGATCAAATAAAAAGTAAAATACACTATTAAAAATTTTATATAACTTAAAAATAATTATAGTTTTTTTTTTTAGAAATTACTTAAATTGAAAGGTATTATTGTTATCATATTTATTAAAGATTATTAATAAAATTGAATTAAATTTTATTAATTAATTTTATCAATTTAATAATAAATTTATGTATGTTAAATTTAATTTTTTTTTTTTTGCTTTAGCTATATTAAAATTAACTTAAAAATAAAAAAATGTTTTTTGAGCTTAATTATATAAGTCACAGATTGGCCTACGTCGTTGCATGCAGCACAAATTATTTGCATTCAATACTATGTTCATTTACTAATTTAAATATACATTTTGTTTCTTATTTTTCTAATCTCATTTTTTATAATTTTTTTTAATTTTAAATTTTAAACAAAATCAATTTTTTTTTATTTAAATATATTTTAATGTTTCGTTGAACGAAGAAAATTATTTCGAATTTTATAAATATTTTTTTTTATAAAACAAGCACCACAAAATTAATTAATTTATTTGGTTATTTATGATTTGTTTTGTACAAAAAAAAAGATTTATTTAATTTATATTTAAAATTATTTATTTAATAAAATACAAATTGAAACTTACATTTTTAATAAAAACTGATAAAAAAAATAATTTAAAAAATGTATAATAAAAGAACTATCAACAAAGTAAGTTCAAGTAAATTTAGATTAATGCATATATTAAAATGATATTGTTCTTAAATTATTTCAATTTTTCAGCAATTTTTTTAATTTTAATAAATTTAATCAATTTAATTAATTTTTTTTAAAACAAATTTTATTTTAATAAACTAATATATATATCTATGTTTTTTATTTAAATTAATTTTATGCATAAAAAAGTTATTTATTATTTATGAAAGTTTTGGTTTTAAAATATTTTTAATAATAAAATAAATTATAAATAAAATTTTAATAATTCTAATAAAAAATATTTAAATAAAAAATTGAAATAAAACTTATAAAAATAGCAAAGTTGTTACAAAAAAAATTAAACTTAGTATATTCTTAATAAAGTCGATAAAAAATCAATCTAATTTGCTTTAAAAAACAAGATAACAGTATAATTAAATAAAGTGAAAATTTGTTATAATATTTTTCTTTAATCTTAATTTTAGTAAAATTATTTATAATATTTCATCATAAGGTGTTTAACAAAATCTAAAATTTACACTTAAAATTTAAAAATAAGAAATTTTTCTTAATAAAGAAATTATATTAAAATCAGTAATATTTTAACTAAAAAACAGACATTACTTGTTTTATCCATTTATAATTAAAAATAGTTAAAAAAAAAAAAATTTTAATTTAAAAGTTAATAAAGCCTATAAAATTATAATTTTATAACTAGTAATGTATTTCTAGTTAAATAAAAAAAGAAAGTTATTAATTAAGATAAATGTCATAAAAAAATAAATATTGAATAAAAAATTATTTCAATTTATTTATAATAATTTTAACACAAAAATATAATTTTAATTAATATAAATTAGATATAAAGGATTAAATAATAACAAACCAACATTTTACCGCAAATCATAATTAGAAAACTTTATTTTACTAGGATTAACTTATATTGTATCGAATATATATATACTTTTCTTAAATAATTTTAACAAAAATAAGAAATAACAGCTGTTTTCTTGATTAATTTTATCAATAAAAAAAAATAATTCAACTTATAATAACAAATATTAATCTTAAATTTAATGAGTAAAAAAGGTTATTTTTAAAATTAATTAATTTTATAGATAAATAAAATAATTTATTTATAATCAATTTATTGGAAATAATCGAATTAAAAAATTTTAAATATAAAAATTAAAAAAATAAATAATATTTACATAAAAAGTATGACCAAAAAATAATTATCTGCTCAAAACTAATTTTAAAATTTTTATTTAATTATTTTTTAATTTAATTTTTATTATTAAACTAGTTTATTTTTAATTTTTAATTGTTAAAAACAAAATTTTAAACTAGGTAGAAAATGAGATAAAAATAAAAAAAATTTAACTATAAAATTTCAAAAAAAGTAAAAGAGAACAAAATGTTAGCATTATGAATACATTAGTGATTTATATTAAATTAAAAGCTGGTCTTTATTTATTATTATTATTTTTTTTTTATGTTTTACGTGAATAATTTTATTATTTTTCTTTTGTAAAATTTTATTTTATACTTATTTTGTTAAAAAAAAAATTTAGTTTCAATCAGAATAAACGTTAGCACTTAGTAAAAGCAAATGAATAAGACAAAAACTACGAAAAAATGTTCAAGATACAAAAAGTAGTATAAATTAAAAAAAGTTAAATGTATGTGCTTAAATATTCAACTAGATATAAAATCATGTTTTTTTCTTAATACAATAGCAAAAGATGATTGGATCAAATAAAGAAACAATGACTTTTTTCCTAAGCATAGACATATATTGCAGACAACAGATGCCAATTAAGATTGGTGATCTGCTAACTTATATACACAAAACCTTTGCAATTGACAAAAAAATGAAAACAAAAATAAGAAATAATAATCAAATAAAATAAGCAAAGCCAACAAATGTCGTTCAATAGCAATGATGTTTAATAGAGGTTAAGCTGATACAATTGATAAGATAGAAACATAGGGTAAACTAAAGTTAAAATTCATAGAAAAAGTATGGCCTGCATCCAAGATGAGAACACAATGGAAACAGCTGACTGAGTTCTTTATTTGTGCCCAACTGAACTTGTTCCTTTTTTTCTAAATGTCTTCTATTTAATTCAATTAGTTCAATTGTTCTTTCGACATACACAAGGCCACTGTTCCGCAAGCTTGATGCTACTTTCAGGCCAATGATTTCTTGTTGTACTCATCAAATTTTTTTCCTTCAATTCAAATCATTTGCATTCAATTTGCTATTTTTGCTCTTATTCATTACTTAAGCATTTGAATAAACTTCAGGAATTTATTCTAATCAACTTTTATATTTTGCATTACGAAATCGCTCACTGTTTATTATTAAATACGTTAATAAGTTAACAAAGATTTTAGTTATTATTCTCATATAAATAATTGCCTATTAAATTACATTTACCTTATTAAAAACAAGTAGCGACATCTAAAATAAAAAAATATCATTTTAAACTTTCAATATCTGTTTTGTTATCATTTTTTTATTCAACTTTTTTTTTATTTAAATCTTAAACATTTTAGTAAAAAAGAAAAAATTATTTCATATAAACTTCAGACCAAATAATAAAATTTAATATTGTGTATAATTAAAATTTGTATTGAAATATTTGAATTTACATAATAAATAAATATTTTAGCAACTTGTATACTTTTTGTAAAAAAAAAAATCTCTTTTGTATTTGAATTGCATCATTGATAACATTGACATGGCCAACTAAAATTATATTTAATAATATATCAATTTTTTTATACAATTTTTTGTTATTTTTAATTTAAATTTAGTTGAATTACATATTTTTTTGCCATTGAACTTTATTAATAATATTCATTAACTCAAATGGATTAACTTTTTTTTAAATTACATTTGCTATTAATTTGAATAAACAAACTAAATTAAAATATTATTTTTTTTTCAAGTGGTTAATTACATAATTTATTTTCTTAATTTGTATAAAATATTTTAAATAGCAAATAGTTTTTTTTGTATAATAGAAAAAATAAATTTAATTTGCTTAAATCATCAATTTAATGTTATTTAATTTTGTAAATTGTTGAGTAAGCACTTTGTCTTTTGATGTTTTTTTTAGATCAATAACTGACCTTATTTATGAAATAAACAATTTGCATAAATTTTAGTTCAATTGTAGTAAAAAAGTTAAATGTATTAATTGCTTTAAAAATTTAGAAATGTTAAATTATTAAATGTTTTTAATTATTTTGTAATATAAACTTTATAATAAAAAAATATTCTAATAAAAAAATGTCTTTTCTTGATATTTATTTTTAATATGCAATAAGTAATTTATAATTTGTTTATTAAATTTATTTTAGTAGTCTTTATAAAATTTCAATTATAAAAGACAAACAATCATCATTATTATCACGATTTAGATTTCATATATAAACACTATTAAATAAATATGTTTGCATGAATACAATTTTGCACAATTTAGCGTCAATTTGACCTTTGTTTTTCCGTTATTTTTGGTGTTTTAATGATTAAGTGAAAAAAAAATATTGTTATGATGCCAAAATAACAAATGACGTGAGTGTGGCATTGTGTTTAGATTCGTGAGTAATTGTTCACTCATTAGGGTAAAATAAGGTTTACCTGATTTTTTCTTATTTTTAACTTAATTTAAAATTTTTTTAAGCAACTTTTTTAATTAAATTAAAATAAACTTAATTTTTATTTTACTTAAGTTCATCTTTTTTTAACTAATTTATTTTAAATTACTGAAGTTTTAATTTTATTTATTATTATTTTAAAAAATATATATTTAATTTTTAAATTTATTTTTGATTTTTATTATTTTATTATTACATTTAATAATTTTTTAATAAATAGAAATTGAACTAATAATCTGTAAACATTTTTATTAAAATGTATCTTGGCTTTTAAATTAAAGGTATTTTATGCTTAGTCAAATAAAAGTTTTGTGGATTAGCTTAAATATAAGATAAACAATCAATATTTTAGTTTAGTTTATACTCTTTAAAAACCTAAACATTCAGTTTTTACAAGTTTTTCTGTCATCCATATAAGTAATATTATGATATTTTACTACAATGATACTACTATAATATTTCAAGTCGATAACTTAGTGTTTTGCCATAACAGAAAAACAGAATAGTCTATGTTTATTTATTTTTTTTTTTTAATATTAAAATAGAATATTATGATATTTTGAAAAATAAATCATTAAATTTTGCTAAAAAATAGTTAATGATAATTTTAAGCCTAGAATTAGTAACATGTTTGTTTATAAGAGATTTATTTTTAGGATTTCATAAAACTCCAAAATAATTTATATTAAAAGTAATATAATTAAAATTATTGCAATTGATATTAAAAAAGATAACAATATTGAAAAAATTCAAAAAAAGATTTTAGATGATGGAATTGTTATTTTTAAAAAAATTAAAAAATTTTATAAATTAAAACAGAGAGTTAGCAAAAATAAAGATAAATGTTTTCTTTATTTTAGATAATAAGAAAGTATGTTGACAAGTAACGTATCAGACTCATAATTAATTGGTTTAAGGTTTATAAAAAATTTTAATTTTTATTGGCTTAAATATTTTAAAATGCAAAGTTAATTTATATGAAAGTTTTTTTTTTATTAATATTTATTTATTAAAATTTTTTTTAATAACTTTTTGTCTATTTAATAATATGTTTTTTCATTTAAAAATTATCAAAATTTTTTTTTACATATTTAATTCAATTTTTAAAAAATAATATTTTAAAAAATATAGAAAACTCAAATTAATTTGAAAAAAATTTATAATTTCAAAATTTTTATGTTTATTCAAAATTAAAAAATAATTTTTATATGTATTGTTTTTATTCATTTTTTTAAAAACTAATTTATTAATTACAATTATATAAAAATTAATTCAAAATTAAAAAAAAAAACGCATGCTTTTTTTGTGTCATTTAATATCAATACTGAGGTCAAAATATTTTTGCCTGTGACAAAAAAAAATTTTTTATTAATTTATTTTTTACTAATATTTTTTTTAAGTATACTAAATTTGACCGGAATTATAAAATAAATAAAAATTTCATCAATTTAACCGTCAGTTGGCGCTATGTTTGATAGCAGTTATTATCATGAACAAGGGTGCCCCACCTCATGGGATGAGCAGATTTAAACCTGCCTTATCTTATATTACTTTACTATTAAAGACGATGTGAATAGCTTTTTGTATTTTCACCTCCTTTATTTTGAAGATTCTTTTTTGGCCTTTAGAATTTTGCAGATGATAGCAAATTATTTTAAAGAGCAACAGGCCAAACAGAAGTAGAGTCAGCAAAATTTAAAAGAGTAAACCAAGCCAATAAAAAGATTCATAAAATCAGTTCCATTTGTTTAATAATTTACTTAAGGTTATTTGACTAACTAATATGCAACTTTTAGAAAAAGTACTAAAAAATCATTTTTTAAATGTGTCATATAAATGTCCAAATGTCTTATTTTTAAAATAATTACTGTTTTTACAAAAATAAATTTAATTTTTTTAAAAGTGATTTGTTTTTAAAAATGATTAATTTATATTATTTTGTGTAAATACTAAATATAAGTATAGTAAAAAAAAAATATTAAAAGTGTTTTTTAGACAAATTGGTTTGATTTGGTTAAAATTTTATTAAATATTCAAATGGATATAATTAATTTTAAAATAATCACTTTTTAATTTAATTAATATTAGTAAAAGTTTACAATAAATTAATTGCATTATAAATGTGTTTCATCTTAATTATTTTTTTTATTTTTAGAAAATGTAATTCAAACTTAATTTAAATTGTTTATTTTTATAAATAAATTAAATATTTTTACTTGAACTGTTTCAATTAAACTATTTTTAAAAAAATAAAACAGTTATATTTATAAATTTATAAAAAAAATTTTTTTAAAAAATAAAATATATTTTAGCATTAATTTAAATTGAATTTAAAATAAGATTATTTTTAATTGATTTTAAAATTAATATTTAACTTTATCATTTATCAAACAATTGCTAAAAAATATAAATTTTTAAATTTTAGATAAAGGTGAAAAAAGAAAGTGCATTTTTATAAACATTAAATATCAAAAATAAAATTTTAATATTAAATTATTTTTTAATTAATTTACGATTAATTTAATCTTTTTTTTGTTAAAAAATTAAAATTTTTAAAATATTTATTTATTCGTAATTTATCAGTTATTAAAAAAAATTATCGAAATAGTATAAAATTTTATAATACTTATTCACCTAACGCAATTCAGCTAATCAATATGGACAATGTAAATAAAAATAGCACATTAAATAAACAGAATTCTAGAATTCGAACCTTATATGGACCTCGCTTTGCTCCTCAACTATCCGAAGAAGATGCAAAAGTAAGCATAAATTATTATTTAACTTTACATTTAAAAATTTAAATAAATTTCGAATAATTCAAATAATTTGAAAATACATGACCTTTAATTTTAAGTATTTTAAGTGATTTTAAATTTTTCTATTAATTTTAGAGCTTAATATTTTTTATTTAAATTTTAATGTTTATTTTACTTATATTGTTTTACATAAAAAAAAATTTACTTTTTATTAATAATATTATCTAATTTATATAGATATATAAATGCTAGAGTTATTTTTTAAGTTACTAAAAAAAAATAGTTTTATTATAAATTTGACTACATTTTTTTAATAATTTTATTTTAAATCTAAAATTTTTATAAAAAATTTAATAATTTTATAAGTTTTAAAATTTACATTAATGATATATTTGTAATTTTTTTATTTCAAGTTCAATATTTTATTATTTTAAAAAAGTTTAGTTGATTTGAAAAATAAATAAAATTTTAAATATGTAAATTTTAATTTTTTTTTAATATAACAATAATTTGTTTAAAAAAAAATTAATAGGTGTTATAATTGTGATAATATTACAATAAAACAATACTTTAAAAAACTAAATAAAATTTTTGAATAAATTATTATTTTATAATGTTTTATATAATTAATATTAAGTTTATATTAATTTCCACTTTCTTCAACTTTTTAAACTAATTAAATTTTTTGTTGCATTTAAAGCAAAAGCCGTTTTCGTTTTTTTTTTTTTTATAAAGTTTATTGTTTGTAAATGATAAAAAAACAAGTTCTTATTTATTACATCACTAAAATTTAAAAATATGAAAATATTTAGTATGAGTAAAAGTTAAAAATTAAATTCTTAAATTGTCTCAAAATTTTTTGTTTCTCAAAATGAGAAAGATATCTTAACTCTATTTGTTCAACATTATAAACAAATTCAAGATTAACTTTTTTTGTATACTAAATAATAACTTAATATACTTAAAAAACAAACTAATAAAAGCAATGAAAAAAATCTAAAAATTTAAAAATAACAAAAAATAAACATTAACAAAAAATACAATTTTTAAAGAAAAGCAAATTAAATATGTATTGCTATTTATTACATTTTCAACCGTATTTTTAAGTCTATTGCGTGTGACCAACAAGCACTGTCTGAACTTTTTATTTCAAAATATTTTTATACTCGTTCATCATTTTTTGATCTTGAATTTATTAATTTTTCATACTTACGTCTTTACATATGTTTTTTTAATAGATTTTTATTTTTTAATATACTATTCATTGTTATTCGGTAATTCTTTTATTAGTTTAATACTATTGTTATTTTTAAATTTATTTATTACTTTTATTAATTCTATTTTACTTTCAAAACAAATTTAAAATAAAAAAAATTATATAATTGAATAGTGATAAGTAGTTTTTTAAAAAAAAATTTTTTTTTTTATTTTTAAAACTACCATAAGTTAATAATTTTACACTTTAAAACTTAGTAGATTATTTCATTTTTCAATAGGATATAAGTATTGATAAATTAACCTTGAAAAATTTTACTTTTATATATTTATTCATTTTTTTTTTTAATTGAACAATAGATTATCATGTATACTATTTTTTATTGAAATAAATTGATCTAAAACCTAAAATTATATTATTTTACTTACCACAACTGTATAGATAATTTTTTATTAATTTGTTTTATGATAAATTTTTTAATTATTGGTGTATTTTAATTTTTTATTTAAATTATTTTTATTTAAATTTTTATATTTAACTTGATAACTTATTATTTTTATTAATTAAATTTTGTTTGCAATTTATTTTTTTTTTTTAGTTTTTTTCTATTTTTTTTATTTAAATTTACGTTATTTAAAAAAAAAAAAATTAACTTTTAAATATTTTTTAAATGCATAAAAAATTATAGAAACCAAAACAAAAATTTAAAAAAAAAAAAAAATTTTAATTTGATTTTATTTAATTGATTTTCTAAGTAATGAATTCATCCTTAACGTATATTAAATTAGTTAACATTTAACCCTCATTATTATTAAGTTAAAATAATCAACAGGTTGTTTTAGTACTTTTTTTTTTTGTATATAAACAAATATACACATCTTTTTTTATGTATTTATATTTTTATAAATGTCCTTTATATCAAGGTTAAATTGTATTAAGTTAGTGAAATTCATTTTAACACAGGTAGTTTTTACATTAACTTATTTTTAACTTTTTGAATACCTTGATATAAGTATTGTGCAGATGTTAAACTGTATTTCTTTCAAACTATTTAATTCCACTTAAAAAATATTATAAACAGATTATAAGAAACTAAGTTTTTATTTGTTTAATTTTAACCACAAACAAATATTTTTTGCCAAACTATTGTTTTAGTCATTTTTTATAATAAATAAACAATTGAAATTCTGCACCTGTCTAAATTATTTATTTAAATGATCATCTTCCGTTTTATATTCATTGTATAATTTTATTTTTTTCAGCCAATATTTAGATTAAATTGGTTAAATTTAAATTATTCATTTATTTTATTTATTTAAATTTTTTTTTTATTTTTTATTATATTTTTAACAAAAACAACCTTGTTTTGATTTTTTTTTACTAAGTTTTCAAATCATCTTCTTTTTTATTTTAACTTAAAAGTTCCTTTTTTATTAATAATTCAATGTTGTCTTTAAATTGATTTAATTACTTTTTACTTAAACTTTTTTTTTAGCATATTAACTTTTTTTTCTTAAAAATAGTTTAAAAAAAACAATATATTTGATTTTATTTCAATTAATTTATTTTAAATATTTTTATAATTTTTTTTATTTTAAAAAAATCATTGAAGTAAAATTTTTGATTAATTATATACTAATATTTTTACTATAAATTTTAAATAAAATTTAATTTTTATTTAACATTTTTTTTTTGATAAATCTTAATTATAAAAATAGTTAAAAAAAATAAATAAAATAAAATAAATCAAAATTAAAAATATATTAATCAGTAAAATTAAATTATAAAGTGCTTTTGGCTAAATATTAGCCTTGAATTATTAATATCTTGTAAAATTTTTTTTTCTTATATTAAATAAATTTTCCCTTGTTATTTTTTTTTTTTATACTAAATTCTGTTATTTGCTTTTGTTTGCTATAATTTTTAATTATTTCATGGCTATTTAATTTTAAATTCATCTTATTTTAATTTAAAATTTTTTTTTTAAATAAATTAAAATTCTATTTTAGTAAAAAAAATTAGATTTTTTTAAATTAAAATTTTAATTAAGATCAAATCAAATATTTAAAGATTAAAAAATTTATATAAGTTTATTAAGTTGTAGCACTTCAAAACATGACCTTCCAAAAGTCAATTTTTTTTGTTTTTAATTTATTTCACCTTTATTTATTTTATAAATATGAAAATGTTTTGTTTTAACATCAATTTTTAATAAATAAAAGTTTTTTTTTTTTTTATTTTATATAGTTAATGAAAACATAAAATAAATTATGTAAAGGAAATTATTACATCATGTTTTTATTTATTTAAAAAATTATATTAAAAAAACATATCAATGGCAAAAAAAAAATTAGATACAAATTATTATTTAAGTATATCAAACCAAATAAAATCTAAAAATTTTAAAGTATAAAAAATCTAATTTTAAAAAAATAGTCATTACATAATTAAATAAGTTAACATAATTTAAACATTTAAGATTATTCATTTTACTTTTAATATCTATTTAAAATATAAAATTTATTCAATAAATTTCTGTTTATTTTAATTTTCAAATATAAATTATATTTATAAACTTTTTTATTTTTTTTAATAATAGTTAATTAAATTTATTAAATTAAATTGTAGTTAAAAAAATAAGTAAAATAAAATTAATATAAAATAATAAATAAATATTAAAATTACATCATCTTATGTCATTATTTAATAAAAAATAAAATATATATTAACCAAATTTTCTTATTAAAAAAAATTTAAACTCGATTCTGAGCTAACAATAAAAAAATAAAATAAACCTTTTATCTTATTTCACTTTAATCAAATAGCTTGTCAATTTAAAATATTTTTTTACATTATTTTAAAAATATTATAATTTTTTTATTAAAAAATAAATACTATATTTAATAAAAAAAATTAGCTTCCTGTTTTAATTTTGACAACTATTTGATGGATTTAAAAATTTTTATTTTACTTTTTTTAATCATACAAAAGTAAAAATATATAAAAATAAATTTTTAGTATATTCAAATTGTAAGTGTGTTGATGTCTAATATTTTTAATAACTTAAATAAAAGATACATTGAACCTAACTTGTTTTAAATTTTTTTTTATAAGAACATGTTTTAGCGTTTAACATTAAACTAGAAAATTCTTATTTTTTTAGTTTATGAAATAGAATCATATTTCTTTTGTTTATCACTTTTGCTTAAATTTTATTTTATTTTTGACAAATGTAGGCGTATCTAAAAATGCAAATTGTTCTGGCAAACTGACAAGGATGATTGAATAAATGACCAATGATTGTATTTTTTTTATTTTTGTTATGCACCTTTAAAGTTAATATTAGCAAGTCATCTGTTGAATTCATTCATGCAACAGCATTAAAAAGCAGAGTTATTTAAAATATAACTTTATTAATTGAGCTGAATTTCACTTATAAGCAATTTCGTACTTGGTTTCACTAAAATTTTTATCTTTTTTAAGTTATCTTCCGCTGCTATTTTTTAGTTTAATAATATTTCAAGTTCACCAAAAACAAATGATTATACTCATTAAAATACGGCATAGTACTAATAAGAAAAAAAATAAAACTAACTTAGTAAAAAAAGGGCAATGTCCGTTTTTTCTTTTTTATATTTAACTGACATAATCTAAAGTTAAAAAATAACCAATAATTTTTTGGTTAAAAGTTTGTTTTTATCATCATTTTATTTTTATTTAATGTTAAACTGATTTTTTCACAATCACGTAAAATACTTTTAATTAAATTTTTAAAATTTTTAATTTTTAGTTTATCATTTTTTTTTTATTTCTAAACTAAATTTAATTATAAATAAATAAATTTTTATTTCTATTTTTATTTCAAAATATTATGTAAATTTAAACAAATATAAATAATATTTTTAATAAATTTATATAAAAAAAATAAATTTATTATGAGTTATTTACTTTTTTAGATTTTTCAAAAACTAAACCATATTATATCAAATTTTATTATATATTTTTAAATAAGTATAACAAAAATAATGGAATGTAACTTAAAAATAAAAATTTAATGTAAAAGATAAAAAAGAAGAATAAAAAAGAGAATGTTAAATAAAAATTAAAAAAAGGTGATTACGTGCAGAATACACTGAACTGTGTGTACTTGAAATAAAGCAAAGAAAGTGCAAAATAAATTTTGATAAAAAAGAAGATGAAAGAGAAAATAAAAAATCAAAAACGCATGACCTTGTGTGGCATTTGGTTGTTTAAACTTGATTTTTTATTTAACTTGTTTCATTTACTTCATCAATTTATCCCGCTTTAGCCAATGATTGACCGGCTCCGGTGGCCGCTTGTAAAATTCAACTGCTTAAGCTTTATAACAAATAAAATGAAAGTGAAAGAAAACAACTAAAGAAACAGATTTAATAGCAGTAAAAGGATAAAACTTGAAATGAAAAGCGAAATTACAAACAATGTTCAAAGTCAAATTGATTTGCTCAGTTGAACAAGTTTTTAAACGTTTGTTAAAATCTTCAACTTATACTAACATTAATCGTATTTCATAGCTGACAATCAGTTTTAATTTTACTACTTTTATTAAACAAATTCCGCTGTTTACCCTTTATATCCTAAACTCACTTCATCTTTAACAACTTGAATTTTTACTATAGTTAAAACTTTTTTTTAAGTTTTGCCATCTTAAAAACTGCAATTAAGTAATTTAGTAACTATCAAAAACCAAAGTATTTTGGCAAAATTTGTTTCATCATTTAAAGGTTAAATGTTGTAAGACCAGATTACTTTTAAAAAAAGTATATAAAAAGTTAAACAAAGTAATATTAATATGATTAAAATTTTTTAAAAAATATTGAATTGAAAATTAATTTACATTGCATTAGGTTAAATTAAATTTTATTTATATTTAAATTTTTATAATTGATATATAATTGATTAATTTGAATATTTTAAACAATTAAATTTGACAAAATACATTTTTTAAAAATTATAATTAAATATTAAAAATAATTTAATATTATTTGTTAAAATTAATTAATAATTTATAAAGTTTTAAAAAAAGATATGTATTTTGTTTTTAAATTTTTTTTTTATAATCTTAATTTTTGTTTAAATTTTTGTACCAATTTATTCATTAACTATTTCGTCAAGCATGTCATCTAAAAAATAATATATTTTTAATCTTTTTTTTTTACAATAATTGTAATCATGATACTGTTTTTAATTAAGGTTGGCCACACTTCTGACTTTAAATAATAATTTCAACAATTTCTTAATAGATATTTTTAAAACGGACAATTTTTTTATCAATTATAATCTATTCTTTATGCTCTGTTTTTTTTTATTTATTTTAAAAACTAAATTTTTTTGCAAAACTTAAAGATAAATAATTTTGATATCTTAAAATTATCTTAAATTATCTTAAATTATCTTATATATTAAAAATTATAAATTAAAATAAAATACTATAAAAAAATCATAAATTATATCTAATATGGTTGTTTAATACTTAAAATATTAATTCAAATACTAATTTTTTAAAGTTATATATTATTAATTTTGAAATTTTATATCTGTATTCGATTGTTTTCATAGATTTAATTATATTTTATTATTTTGCTATTAATTTATTATTTTAGGCTAATTTACATTACATTAAATTATTCTATTTTAATTAATATATTACATTTATTAATCAACATTTTTTCAAAACAATTAAACTAATGAAAAAAATTTAACAAATAAATTTGAATGGTAAACATTAAATCCGCATTTGTATTTTTCTGAAATAAATATAAAAACGTTTTGGTCAGTATTTGAATAGTTGACTTGTTCAGTCACAAAACGCCCATTGTATTAAAAGTAGAGAAAAACTTAGTTGAGGTCAGTTATGCATTTAAAATTTGGTTTGTTTAGGTTTTATATTTGTGCCATTTCAAACCATTTATCAGTGACTAACTTGTTATTTGTATCGAGCATGTTGGCCGACCATGCATGGAACTGGTCAAGCGCCAAATGGCATCATTTTAAATTCCAATCACATTTTATCAGAATGTGTCTAATATATGTTCACCTGTGTGACCTTTACTGGACTGAAACTGTTGTCAACAGATTTTTTCTCATCTTTATTATTTTTTTTTTCTACTTTTTTTACTCATTGATCCAAGTCATTAATCCGATTTTTTTACAAAAACTTGTTCTCACATTGTCACCAATTTTATTTTAATTAATTTAGTAAAAAGAAATTTTGAATTCAAACTTTGTAGAATTTATTTTAAATTAAAAAAAAAAATAAGCACAATAGAAAAATTTAATTAAATAACTTTTTTATTTATTAACAATAAATTTTTAATTTTGATTCTTTGTATTTAATTGAAAATTTTATAATATAAAACATATTTTTGTTGCAAGTTTTTGCCATATTTTTTGTTTAAAATTTAAATATTTTTTTTAAGTAATTCAGCTATTTACAAATTTAGCTAAGATTTTTTATAGAATTATCTACCTTTGTTAAAATTTTAAATTTATATATTAATCAAAATTATTTATTTTTTTTTATAAATATATATATATTTACTAATTTTAAATTACAAAATTTAATTAATAAGTTTTTTTAAAAATTATTTTAAATGTTAATCTAAATAATAATTTTTTTTTTTAATATTAAAGTTAGTGTTTATCAATAAAAGTAATTTTAAATATAAAAAAAAAAATTTTTTTTTTTACGCAATGATAACGAGTTACAATTTAGAATTAAATACTGAATTTAAATAATAATATAATTATTTGAATTTAAAATATCCAAAATTTCAATTTTTAAAACAATTTATTTAGATTTTAGTCAAAATTTTCATAAACACATATTAAAAAAATCCTAGGGCGTAAAAAATTATATTAAATATATATTAAAAGTTATTTTTATTTTATATCTAAAAAATTTATAAATTTAGATTTAAAATTTAATATAAAAAATATAAAATCAAGTTTACATATAAAAATAATTAAGTGAATTTAAATACACTTATATTCATAATTAAACCAGCAATTATTCAACATTATTTTTCAAGCAATTTGCTGAATACAACGTAATAATAATTTTTTTGAATACCTATGAACCGTATTAAAAATTTGTTTGTTACCAATTTTTAGATATGCATGAAGATGCTAAATGGCTCATTGGGTAAAGTTATAAAATTTAAATTTGACTTAAATTGTCACTTAAATATTTGTCGTATTAAATTCAAATTGTCATTATGTATTTTTATGCTTAAACTTCTTTTTTTAAATAATTTTTCAAAAAATCATCGACAAAAGATTTTTCTTTTTAGCCCGATTTTCTCACAAAAGTCATCAAAAAAATACTCGTACTTGCTTTTAACCTGCTATCAAACTTAATTTTGACTCGTAGTCAGACTGGTTTGTTGCATGTAAAGTAAACTTACTTGGCTCTATTTGTGATGTTCATGATCATCATGCTTTAATCTTTTCCATCTTGTTCAAGAAACTCATTTATAATCCTTTGCTTGCTTTGTCTTTATTTTATTGCTTGCAGTTTCTAGTTTTTTTCTAATAAGTAACCGTTTTCTATAAAAAAAATTTAGTATTTAACTTGGGCTTTCACTCTATTTTGATTATATTTTTTTAATTATTAGAAATAATATTTTTATTTTTAAATATTTTGTTTTATTCAGTATTTTTTACTTAATGATTAAGCATTTTCAACTATTTTGTCACATGTTTTGTAAAATGTTATGTATAATCTTTTGTTCTTTACTGTTTAAAACTTTTTTTGCACCTTGTCTTTTGTTTTTTTTTTTTGTTTTATTAATTATTCATTATTTTTTTGTTATTGTTTATATTCATATTTTTTTTAAATTTGTATTTTCATGTTTTTTTACATATTTAAGTTTTGTTTATTTTTTAAATTTTTTTTTAAACCGATTGTGAACTGTAGTAAATTACATCTGATTTAAACTAGTTAGTAGCATTTTATCTATATTAAAATAAACATTTTATTAAAAATTAAATTTTTATTTAATTAATTATTAGTTTAAAAACATTTAATAAATATATTTATTTTTAGAATTAATAAAATAATAAAATAATAGAGTAGTTTTTTTGATATAATAATAAGCTCAAGTATCAATTTTTATTTTATTACAATAAAAAATTATAATTTTAAATATAAAAATGATTTTAAATTAACTAAAAGATAATTAAATATTTGAATAAATTTAAACAATTTTTATTTTAATATTTAATTCACCCCTAAAAAAATGTATTAGTAAGATTCTAATGTGATTTTTTTTATTAATCACAACAAAGTATATTTTTGTCTGTTTTTTTTTTACATTATTATCAATGTAAAATGAAAATCATTTCTTAAATTTAACACACGTTTAATGCAAATCAAAACCTTAACTTGTCACCAACTGTAATTAACTGAATACAGGAAACTAATGATGAATTAGATTAAAAGTTTACTTATAGTTAACCACAGTGTGATCAAGTCTGTTTGCTCTGCTTAAATTTATTTTTACTTATTCTTTTTTGAAACAGCGTGATTGTTAAGTTAATTGTTCATAATTCGCTAGTTTAAAAATTTACCTGTTTTAAGATAGACTCTGGATATTTAGTCATTACCTGCTTAACTGGAATCTTTACTGGAAAATTTTTAAAAAAAAAATTTTTTTAAAAAGATACATCTTAAATTTGTTTTTTAAATTTTTTATTTTTTATCGTCAAAATTTGCTGAACATGGCCAGTTAAAAAAAAAAATTAATGCCAGCGCCTATTTTGTTGTTGCATTTAATACGCACACCTTGATTACTAGTTTTTTTTCTTACTTTTGGTCTTTTTTATTTTGATTTGATTTTTTTTTTTGTGGTTAAAATAAAGTAATTTAGTAAAACAAGTTGAACAGATGTCCGTTAAAGATGCTGTTTTTTAAATAATTTCATCTGCAAAAAAAAACACAATAAGTTTGAATTTTAAAAGCAATTGTTTCTTTAGTTTTGGACATAATTTTCAATGTTAATCTACTTCAAATTTTAAACTTATCTAATGTAAAAAACTAATATAGTTTTTTTTTTTTAATTTAAAATTGACTACTATATTTTTAAATGATAACAGCCATTACTCTTATTTATTATTTGGTCCAGTTAGCATTTTTATTTTTTTATTGCTAATTTTTTTTGATGCATCGTTTGTTTTAAGTTTTAAAATAACATATTTTTTTAATAAAAAATTTTAAATTAATTTATTTATTAATTCTAAAATTTTTATTAAATATTTTTAATTTAATTACTATTGAAATTATTTAAAAATTTTGTTAAAATAAAAACATAACTATTTTTATTTATTTATTTATTTTTTACCTTTGTTTTATTCTTAAAAACATATTTTTTAATAATTTTTTTTTTTACTTTAATAAAGAAGAATTGAAAAAAAAATAATTTTTAAAAAATTAATTAAAATTAAATTAAAATTTTTTTTTATAATTTGTAAACAGTTTAAATATAATAATTAAGTTTTATTAACTTAATAATTTAAAACATATTTGTTTTTACCGATTTCTTATATTGTCTAATATAGACTTTTTATTTTAAATAATTCAAAAAAAAATTTTTTATTTTTTTTTAGTTTTAATCACGATACAGGCTAATCATTTAAATGTGACACTTATTATGAATACATTGTATCCAAGTACACATTAACTACCATTGATTTTTACAATAATTGTCCACGTATTGACTAGTAAGAATAGTTCAAACAAAGTAAATTTATCATCAAGGTAGTTTAATATTATGATAATGATTACTTTAACTTGTATTCAGGTCATTGTTAAACATAATGAAAATTTTCTACAAACTACCGTTATCATCAAATTCACTATTTAAAGTTACTTGCCCATTCCTTTTTTAAGTTTAATTCTATTCTTGGCTAAACACCCATCACTATAATCAAAATAAAGGATGTGTGATTTTGTTTAGACACGACTAAGCCTAACAGTTGTGACAATTTGATGATGATAAAAAAATTTAGCTTTTTTCATCTTTTCAATTATTTTCACTATCTTTTATCATCTTTAATACTATTATATTGTATATTATTATATTGTAGATTCTACAATAATTAGTTACTTTAAAATTTATAAGTATTGTTTTGTTTTTTATTTATTTGTTACAAAATTTTTCACTTTTCTTTGCTTAATATAAAGTTTGTTTTTACTAAGATGTGTGCTAAAGTTTTATTTTTGTAGTTATATAAATTTTTAATCAACTTATTTTTAAAACTTAAATAAGAGAATGTTTAACTTACATTTTAATTTTCATCAACTTTGTTTTCTAATGAATAACATATAAAATAATAAGTATAAAGTTTTATCATCATAAAACAACTATTTAACCCATTTCATTAAAAAAATCTTAAATTTCAATTCTTATTTTTTAAAATTTTAAGTTTTTTAGTTAAATTTATTTTTGGACTTTCTTTACTTAAATTTTTCTAATTTTTGTGCTATTTAGTTTGTATTATTACAAGTCACTTCTCACTCAATAATTAAGTCAAGTTCATTGTTGACTTATTTCAATTTAATTACTGTTAATCATACACGTACACACAAACAACTCATTTGTGTCAAGTTGTGTGTTTAATTGGTTTGAATTTTATTTTAGATTTGATCAAAGTTCAATAAACAATTAAAAATTAAATAATTTTAATATTTTTGTAAAAATTAATATAAAATATCAATTTTTTGATATTTAATTACAATCACAATTATAAATATTAACAATTTATTTAACAAACTAATCAATTTAAAAATTTATTTTTTTATTCAATTTTAAAACTAAAAAATTCATTTTTTTTAAGTAATTGCTTGAACTTTTAAAAAAGTATAATTTAATTTTATTTTAAATAAAAATATTAATAAAATTAAATTTAACTGTTTTTTATATAAAAAAAAATTAAAATTTAATTAAGTTTGGACAAATAAAAGTAAGTTGAAAACAATTCTTAATTAAACACTACATCAAATAGTTCAGTTTAGGATGAATAGTTTTTATTTCATTATTTATTATGTTTTCATTAAAATTTTATTAAGAATCATTGATTTAAAGTTGTTTGCATCTTCTTTATTTTTTTTTTTTTGAAATCATTCAACTATGTCGTTGATAAAGCAATGAACTGAGTTGTTTATTTAAACCGCAGTCAAACTTATCATTGCAAACAAGTCAATTCAACCCTTTTGTGCCCAATTGCGGAACACAGGTGAACACAATTTCAAACTGGTTAAATTCAATTGCCGTTATTTAACTGCTAATTTAGGCTTGAATGGATTAGATGATTCATTTTTGATTCAAAATAACTAATAAAATGGTTTAATTTCTTTGTTTACAGAATAAGTCTTTTTTTTGCATCATTTGAGCTCTTGTTTTTTTTTGATATAACATTATTTGCTGAACCACTAACATTAATTAAATAATACCGATAAACAGAGCAATTTATTTAGCGCCAAAAATCAATCATTATTAAATAAATTATAAATAAATACAATTGATTTAAATTCAATTTCAACCTAACTTTTTCTTTCAACATTAATCAAAACACTTATTTAATTAATTATATTCATTTTAATTTTCTTTAATTAAAAAAAAAAATTTGATTAGATCATTTTCAATTTAGAAATATATTAATAAAGTATTTGTTTTTTATTTATTAAAAAATGTTTTGATTTCTTTGAAAATAATAATTTAATATTTTAGGCAAGTAATAGACTTGAATTTCATTCTAGTCTAACTGTAAATTACCCTGAAGATTACTTACCATATGCTACCACAACAAGACGCAAACGCCAAAATTTATTGGAAAATCCAACAACAAACAGTTCAAGCGAGGCTGGAGCACTTAGACCAACTGGAATTACTTTCCCATATTTTACTTGGGATGAATTACCAATGAGACAAAATACAGAATCTTCTCATCAAACCAACATTCCTACATCAACTAATCTGTTTTTTTCTAATCAAAATAATGGTAATTATCAAAGTTTTCATACTGATCGTTTAGTAGAAGAAGAAGTAGAACCTTATGATGTGCAAAGTTCAGTTATTTTATGCGGACAAATGCATAAGTCTACTTTAAGTGATCAACAAATAAATTGCGGCACTATTGAAGATGAAGACGATGATGAACTTGAGTTAGATGATGATGAATTAATAATAAATGATAAAGATATTTTAGCTGGCTATACACATAATGGTACTTTAAAAAGTAATAATTATTTGCACAATAGTCAACTTGGTCATATGTTACTAAGTCAGCCAAATACAATGCAAAGATGTAGATCATCAGCTACAGGAAAACTTCAATCAGAAGGTACTTTAAAGGGTATTACAAATCCGGCATTTATTGGAATGCACAGTTGTTGTACTTATGGAGTGCAAACTTGTGATAAATTAAATTGTGGTCAATGTTCATCAGGTAAAAGTGGAATAATTAGTGCTGATGTAACTGTTAATAATTCTAGTGCATCATGGTTTTCTACTTCAAATAAATCAAATAAGTTTTGCTCATTAGGTTGTTGTGCCATATTGACAACCTGTTTATTTTTATTATTTGCCATTGTAAGTGTAGTAGGAATTTCAATGTATTTGGGTTTTTTGACTAATCAAAATAAATCTAATGTGCTACCTTTAAGTGGTCGAATTAAAGTTCAAACTGGAGACCAGTTTACAAATGAGTTATTTAACTCAAGTTCTAAACTTTTTATAACTAAAGCGGCAAAATATGCAGCAATTGTAAGTATTTAAAATTTTTTCAGATATTCAAATTATTTTATTGCAAACTATTTTAATTAATGTAAAATTTTTAATTTATTTTATAATATTTATGTTCTCATATGCATTTAAAATTTTTTATTTTTTATTATTATCGAACTTACTGACACAAATTAGTATAAAAATTATTTAGAACATTTTTATAAATAATCACAAATATATATTTTTGTTTTTTGATTTAAATATCCAAATATATTTGTTAAAAATGATATCATTTTTTTTATAAAATATTTAACAATTTAATTTAAAATATATTAAACCTTAAACTAAAAATTGAATGTTACAATATTATTTAAACTACTTGCAAATTATATATTGTGTTTAAATAATCATAAAATTTTTTCTTTGATAAAAAACAAATATATATATATAGATTTTTCACATCCCTAAAACCTATTAAATAAATGGTACTATTTTTAATTTTTCTTAAATTTTTTTAATTAATAGACATTTATAAAAATTTAAAATAAAAAATATTATTAATAAATTATATTTTTATTATTTCAAATTATACAAAAATAAAAAAAAAAATAAAAATAATTAAATTATTAAAATTTTTTTTAAAATAATAAATATTTTTTATTTTTAATTTGCTTTCTATTTTTTTATGTAAATTTTTTTAGTTAGATTTTTACAAATCGAAATGTTAATTAAAAATTAATATATATATAGAATATTTATTTAAATAAAAAATAGTTTCTTTAGATGCAATTATAAAAAAAACGTATTTTTAAAAAAAGTTAAGGTTTTAAAAAATATCGATCGTGATTGTTATTCAAAAAAGTCTTGTATTTGATTTTGAATCATTTTATTAAGTAAAATCTTTTTATTAAAGTCTACATGACTAGAAAATGAATTAATTTTTTTTATGTTTTAATTAAATTTAGTAAAATCATACGAATTTTGATAAAATTATAAATTATTTTTAATAATTTATTTAATTAATAATTAAAAATTTAAGCTATTAAATTAAAAATTTAATTAAAACAAAATTTAATGTTTTAAATACAGATAGTTTAATTAATTTATCTTTATTTTTATTTGCCTAATAACTATTTTATTTGATATATTTTATTTAAATTTCATTTAGTTACAATCTGCATTACAAGCTGGCAGCATTGATGATTCTATAATGAACACAGAGATTTATGCTTTTCGAGCAGGAAGTTTACTTATATTTTTTCGAGTTTACTTAGATCGTAGGAAATTAATCAAGAATTATGAGCAAAGACTATTAAATAGTGCCAATCATCGTTTGATTGGTTTAGATACTTTACAACCAAAACGTTTACATGAAAAAGAGGTAGATTGGTTAGCTAAACTTGTACAAAATCGTCTTCGTTATGGCATCAATCAATTAAATATGATTGGGACAGAATATTTAGTATTTAATCCTAGTTCAATTATAGTTAGTGTTAATTATACAGATCCTCTTTTAAACCTAAAAGAAGAACATTTAAATTTAAGTTTAGGTGAACGCCTTTATGGAGATAAAGTTCTTGGAATGCGATCTGATTCAGATGATCGAAACTTGAATTCACTAGTTGCAATTAATAAACCAAAATTATCTGCTATTATAACAAACAATAAAAATAGTGTTGAAAAAAAACTAAACTTGAATAGTTCAATTGATAATTATAAAGTCAATAAAAAAAACTTGACAAGTGTTAAAAATTCAAGTTTAAGTACAATAGAGAATAAAGATTTACAAGTGTTTTATACCACTATAAAACCATTACCAGTGGAAACTTTTACAAATACGCCTTTTGTGACATTTTTGATAAGCAGTCAAACTCCTTTACCAAAACTTTTGCTACATCAATTTACTTCTCCAACATCCAGTCAAACAACAATCTCAACCAGTGAAAAAATAAATTCAACAGAAACTGAAAAACATAAAACAAAAACATTACTTACTGAATCTAATGATATTTCAACAAGTACAAACCCATCTATAAGTAGTTCAACAAAGTCTTGGTTTATGTACATCACTCGAAATCCTTCTATTTTACAAAACAAGAATCAAAATAACGTTACATTTAATGAAGAAATTAAAGCGACAACATCAAGTTTAAAAATAACCCGAAAAAATAAACCAAATAAAAAATTGCAAACGGATAGTACACAAACTAGCACCACAAGTTTGAAATTAACAACAAGACGCCGATATAAAACAAGCACAACTTCCACAACCACCTCAACTGTCCCTAGTACTACTTTAGCTACATTTCCAAATTTTTTACATGTAAATAAAATTAATGAAACTTACTTAAATGAAAACAATCTAGGTTTTTTTAAGCCTGATAACGACAAATTTTTAAGTATTGTAAATAGCGCAAATACTGCCATTACATCTGCACCAATTCCACCTAATCATAAACTTCCACCTGGCACTAATGTTCATATTTCTTCAATGGATTTTGGTCAATGGCGTCCTGTTTCTCCACTTAACCAAAAATCTGATTTATTTACTATGTTTTCAATAAATAATGTATCAAAAAATCGTCAACAACAATTTTCACCAACAACGATTTCACCTATTTCTGTTGTATCAATCCAATCAGTTTCAACTTCTTCATCTAATACACATCAAATGGTCAAACCAATAAAACCTTCTATTAACTCTTTAAATAATAATTCAAATAATGGTTTAATTCATAATTCGCCATCAAGTTTTTCATCATCACAATTATATCATTTAAATGTTGTTCCTAGTTCATCTATTTCAAGTTCTGTTCCATTATCGTCTACAAATCATGACTTTCCAAGAAGACCATTAATTAGCAATCATCCTTCTGTTTTATCTTCTTATTCCTCTCAAAATAATCAAAATTCCCCTTTAGCGCATAAACATATATCAAATGGATTACACAGATCACAAAATAATTATAGAAAAAATAATAAAAATAATATGATAATTGTTAATAATAGTAATAATAATAAAAATAATAATAACAATCATAATAATTTTAATCATAATCATAACATAAATAATAATTTAATGTTGCATAATAGTAATGATTGGATTCATTCTGCATCACTTAATCCAACCTCAACTTTATTTGGTCAACCACTTTCAGACATAGATTCCTTAGAACCTATGCTTTCATTTAATAATCCATTAAATTCTTTTGAAGACATATCAAGTTTAATGAGAAGAGAGGATAAAAATGAAGATGATTTTTATTTTACTACGACTATAATGCCGTTAAATTTTAATCATTATAAAGTTAACAGAGAAAGTCGTAGTAATTTTAAAAGTGAACATATGAAATTTAATAATTCCAATATAAAATCAACTTTTGATAAAATTATTTCTCCTATTAAATTTCAAAAACGAATAGGAATAGTAAATCCTGAATTCATGAATGCACAAGATTTAAGTTTATATCTAAAGCCACCTTTAAAACCTCAAAATAATTATAAACAATCTGTTATGTATGAAATATCTAAAAATAATGAATATATATCAAATAATAAATCTAAGGAAAACAGTTCATCAGTATTAAATAATATAGAATTTGATAATAATCAAATGTTAAATTTAGCACCTACAACTATCAAACCACAAATAGATGAAGCACGTTTTAACATTTTTGGAACTGATGAATTAATTCCATCTTTAAATTTTGAATTAGGAAAACTAGAAACAAATGGACTGGAATTAACTACTTTATCACAAAACGAAATAGTAAAAACAGAATTAACCACATTAATTCCACCAATAAAAATTGTAACATGCAATCAAGAAACAGAATTTTCTTGCTCTAATCGTTTACAATGTATTAAAAAACAATTTGAATGCGATCAAAAACATCATTGTAATGATAAATCAGATGAAACAAATTGTACTTGTGCCGATTATTTAAAACGTTTTAATCAAAAACGTAAAATGTGTGATGGTATTATAGATTGTTCTGATTATAGTGATGAAATAAATTGTGATTATTGTAAACTTAATCAAACAAACTTAAATTTTCAAAGTATTGATCAAGTTTTTATTTGCCCAAATTCTAAAAATTGCATAAAAAGAGAAAAAGTTTGTGACGGAAATTTCGATTGTCCAAATGGGGCAGATGAAGAGTTTTGTGTTAGTTTAGCTGATAAATCTATAATTGCAAATAATTTAATTGATCAAAGACATTATAAATTGCCTATAAAAACATATCAAAAAGAAGGCATTTTAATTATACGAAGAAATGGTAAATGGGCTCCACTTTGTTTAGAAGGTGATGAAAATTTGATGGAACAAATGAAACCAATTGAAACCTATAGGTCAAAGCCTTTAATTGAAAAACAAAACAAATTTACAATTCCAAAGTTAAGTGGCTTTCATGAGGATTCTATAACAAATGAAAATGGTGATTTAATTGTGGCAAATTCAAATGAAAAACCATTATTATTAAAATCCGTTAGTTCCTCAACTGCAAATCAATGGTATGATGAAGAAACTACATATAATTGGCAGTTAGATGAATTAGGAAGAGCCTTATGCTCAATTCAATCATTTAACGAGCTTGATTCTATTTCAGTAATTAATTTAAATATTTCAATAAATACACTAAGGGAAAAAAATGGCTTAAAAAAAGATTCTTTTATAAATTATTATACAATGGATCAACCAAATATTTTATTTAGATCAAGTGCAAAATGGGCAAATTTGTTTAAAAAAAATTCTTGCCCAAGCGCTAAAGTTGCTAATATTAAGTGCAAAGATTTTGGTATGATATATTTAATTAATTATATAAAAAATTATTTTTTTGATTGGCAAAAAATCACAAAATATAATTAAAAATATCAAGATTATTTTATTTTACCATAATAATTAAATTTTTTTTTTATTTTTATTCAATTTTGCGATTATTATCTAGAATGTGGAATACGGCCATCTTCAAGTAACATAAGAAGACGCATAATTGGCGGACAAAGTTCTCGACCTGCATCTTGGCCTTGGCAAGTGGCTTTATATCGTGAAGGTGAATTCCAATGTGGTGGTGTGCTGATTAATCACCAATGGATTTTATCTGCTGCTCATTGTTTTCATTCGTAAGTTAATTCTAAGCCAACTTAAATACAAGATTATTTCAATATAAAAAACTCTAATCATAGTTTTTTTGATTATATTTGTCCTGTTTATCGTAAATTTTTTTTTGTGCTTTAAATCTAAATGTTTTTTTGATTGCTCTAGTTCGCGAAATTCTTATTGGTCAGCCAGGCTTGGAGTCTTGCGGCGGGGAAATCATTTTGAAAATCCATTCGAACAATTGATCCGTATAACTCATGTAATTGTTCATCCTGAATACGTAGACAAGGGATTTGTAAATGACATTGTACTACTTAAACTTGAAAAACCAGTCAAATTCAGGTAGACAATTTTATTTATTTTGTTTTATTTTAATTTCTTAATTTGTTTTTTATATTATGAATACTTTAAATTTAGTGATTATGTACGTCCACTCTGTTTACCAGATTCAAATGAAGATATCAATCAATATCATGGAAAATTTTGTTCAATTGTAGGTTGGGGAAAATTATTTGAAGCTGGTCGGATATTTCGTAAGAATAATTTTATTATATATTTAATATAAACTTTTAAAATTATGTATAAGTTTTTAAGCATCTTAAATATTTTAATTTTTTAAATAAATTATTTAAATTACAATTATTTAATACATGCAATATTTTTTTTTTAATTTATACATTAAATCCCTAAGATATTTTTACTTATATTAAAATATAAAAAAACTTAAATTTTTTTTTTATTTCATATCAATTGCAATTATCTTAATTATTAAAATGTTATTATTTTTATAAATAATAAACACCTGATAATATTTTTTTAAAAATTACTTATATGAAGTATAATTAACTCAGAATCTAAATTAAGAAATAAATTAAATTTTTTTTTTAATAATTTTTTTATTTGTTTATAATATATATTTATTTTGTTTAAAAATAAATTTTTTTATAACAAAGAAAAAATGATTTTAATATTAAAATAAGCATAGTTTTAATACACACCTATTATAACTAAAAAAATTGTTATTTTAGTTGATTTAGTTATTTCACTTTTATTTTATTATCTGACTTACTTAAAATACACTACAGATGGCAAAATTGAGGGTGTTTAACTTATTTATTTAAAATAAGCATAAATGAACTTGATTTAAAGAACATTACTTGATGATACTAAATTTTAACGTATGCATAAATTTTTCTGAAAATGTATTTATATTTTTTTGCTTAAGTATATAAAAATGCTTATAAAAGTTTAATTGAATGAATTTATGCCAAATAATGACCAAACCTTGATTTTAAACGAGCCCTATCATGGACAAGATAAAATTAAACTCATTTTTACACTCCTACACTTTAACAATGATTTAATATTAAATTACTTTGTTTCTGTTTTATATTTTTAATTTATAATCAAGTAAATATTCTTTTTTAAGTTTTTTTTGTTAATTCTTAATTTTTTTATTTTTTATCATTTAATATTTTTTTTATATATTAATATTTATATTTTTATATATATATAAAAAATATACAAATTATATTATTTTTAAATTAATCTTTATTGCAATGTTTTTTTAGTATGTTTAAAATAACAATAAACCATTTTTTACTAGTAAAATTAATAATCATAAGTAAACCACTTCACTTTTTTTTTTTAAGTTAAATAAAATATACTTTTACCTAAAATATATACAAATTTAAAAAATTTATTAAAAGTAAAGTTTTTTATTTTTTTTATTATTTTTTTTTAAATTTTCTTAATTTTAAAGTAAATTGTTAAAATAATTTTACTTAAAGTGCTTTTTCATTTTATTTTTTTATCTTTTTTTTGCTTTTTAAAAATTTATTTAATTGTCAAAAATATTACTATTTATAAAAACATAAAATATACAATTTAATTTAACTTAAAAAAAATACAATTTTTAAATTACTGAAGATAATATAAATTAATTAATCTAAATTATAAAATTTATTTTAAAAAAATAATAATAAATTTTATAAAAATAAAATTATTTTTTTTATATTTAAAATTTATTATTTGATTTATTATATTTAACAAAAAATTAAAAATTATTTTAATTTCATTATAATAATTTATGTATTTTCAGCGGATACATTACAAGAATTAAAACTTCCTGTAATTAGTACAGCAGAATGCAGACGTAGAACAGTGTTTTTGCCATTGTATAAAATTACTGATGAAATGTTTTGTGCTGGTTTTGCAAGAGGTGGACGTGACGCTTGTTTAGGTGATTCTGGTGGACCTTTAATGTGTCCATCTTCAGATGGAAAATGGTCATTGCTAGGTAACTTAAATTTATATTTTAAACAAATTATATTATTAATAATAAATAATAATAATAATTAAATAAATTAAAATTATTTTAAATTAAAATTTTAAATATTCAATACAAAAATTGATTAGGTATTACAAGCAATGGAGATGGATGTGGGAGACCAGGAAGACCTGGAGTTTATACTAAAGTGTCTGCATATGTAAATTGGATTAATGATGAAATAAATAAAAAAAGAAAACATATTTTAGTTAGTAGTGAATTGCTAGAACATATGAATAACAAAGAGTTTTTTGATGAATTTAAATATTCACCATCGCTAAGTTTTATTTCTAATGATGAATATTTAAATTTAGAGGAAATACAGCCTAGTGAACATGAAAAAAATCAACTTCAAAAACAAAACATTCGTAATTATGATAAACATTCACGAACTGATGCTAGTAATTTAAAAATTGCAAGTCCTTTTAAATCTCAAGCTAGAGATGCAAAATTAATTAGTTTAAGTAGTGGATTAAAATTAAACAATAATCACCAGCACAAAAATGATGTAAAACTTTATTTGATTGAAGAAAATCAAATAATGACAAAATGTTTAGGTTGGAGATGTCCATTAGGCCGTTGTTTAAATAAAACACAAATTTGTAATGGAGTAGTTGAATGTCGAGATGCTTCAGATGAGCTTAATTGTTAACTTTATTTTATAATTTTTTTTTTTTAATTTATAAAATAATTAAAAAAAAAACATAATTCGAATAAAAAAAATTATGATTATAATAAAATTTTTACTGTATGGTGTACAATTTTATAATTGTTAAATAATAAAATTTAACAATTTTACTGTGAAATGTAGACAATTTGTTTATAAATTTGTTTTTTGAAATAAATATTTTTTATAACTTATTTTAAAAAACTTTTAACTTGTTTAATTTAAAATATTACTAATATCTAATAATGTATTATCATCAATAAAATATCAATAGCTCAAATAATATTATAATTCTATTGAAACAAAAACAGTTTATAGTTATTAAGATATTATTATTGAATGTAAATAAAAATACAATGATTAAAATGTATTAAAAAAAAAAAAAAATTTAACCGTATTACTAAGATATTTTTTTTAGTCAACATAAAATTATGCCAATTTCAGTATTGTTATTTATAAAATTTTAGTAAAACTATTAAATGAGCATTTTAAATGCTTATTTCAAATAAAAAAATATTTTATTTAAATTGATAAATTAAAAATAAGATTATTGAAAAAAATATCTACAATTATTTATATTTTTTTTTTATTTTAAAAGAGTATTATTTTTTTTTATTCAAAAGAAAAAATGATTTTTAGGAAAAAAAAAAAATAATATTATATTTTTTTTCATTATAAAATTTTTATTAACAAAACATGTATATACAACTTCACATATCTAAGTTATAAACCTAAAAAATTATTCTATATTTTTTTTCATATTTAATAAATAAAAACAAAATTATGAGAAAAAAATAGACCTTAATTTTATTTATAATGTATAATAATATCCAAAATTTTAATTATGTGAATTTCCTAAATCAATTTTTTTCTTTCAATAAATTAATACTTAAAAAAAAAGTAATTAAAATAATATTTTTAAAAATTTATTTGATCTTTAAATTCTCAAAATACTACAATAACAAAAAAAAAGTTAATTTAGTTTTTGAATTTTGAATTGTTGTAAATGTAAATTTTTAAATTTTGTGTAATTAAAAAATTGTAAACAATAGAAAAATACTAATAATTGAATCAAGTTAATTCATTGATTATATTTATTTTTTAATTAATTATAAATAGAAAATAATGTTAATTTAAATGAACTTCAAAATTAAAAATATTTATTTTTATTTTGAAATGAGTATTATTTAAAATTATTATTTTTGTACAATATGGCCAAATGGAAAACGCAAAAACATATTTTGACCCAGCTTATTCTTTTGTCTTAATAATTATTGGAGTAGGTACTACTCTTTTTTGTTGTTGCATTTTGAAATTAATTCAGAATTGCAAAATGCGAAAATATAATCCTTATCGAACAGTGGATACTGTTCAATCAGGTTACAGACAAAATACTGTTATTTTGAAAACTTTAGATGATTCAACTCAGAATTCAAATACAGTGGATCAAATACAATTACAGAATATGCATTTAAAATCTAATATAAAAAAAATGCCTCAAAATAATGTATTTCAAATTAATAAAAAAAATAATGAAATTAATGAAAAACAATTTAAAGTGAAAGAAATTGATAAACTTAATGAATTAAAAGTGCCAAAAACTGCTGTCGTTTTTCATTCGTTAAATACCGACAATAATCAAATTACGGATCAAAATAACTTAAGTGAATCCAAAAAACAACAAAATACTGAACAAAACGTTTTAAAAATCAATTCTAAAGAAATCGTTTTAGGTAATAAGTCAGGAGAATTAATTTCTTTAATGGAAAAAATCCCTATTACATCCATCAATAAAAATTTATCTGAAGAAACCTTGTATGCACCACCAGCCGTTAAAACTGTGAAAAAAATATTTTTGCAAGGCAAAAACAATTTTGCAAATTTTGACTATTAAAACATCATTCAATATTATTATTTTTTTTTTTAAACAATATTGTATAACTTATTTATCTATATTAAAATTTAAAAATGTATAATTGACCATAACTATTTTTATTATATTTTAGATTTTTATATAAATTTTATATTTATTACTTTAAACACAATGGTATTTATTTACATTTAAATTGTTTATTAAAGCTCATTTAACTTTGTCGAATTGTAATTGTTTATGAACTTTATTAAAAAAATTAATAAACTTTAAAATTACCCGCTGTTTTTTATTTAACGCTACCTGTCGGCGTTTAAATGTATTCTTTATCGTAAACATTATATTTATTAAAATAAAATTTGTAAAAATTTAAAATATTTTTTTGATATCTATTGCAGGTAAACTTTGTTATCTAGTCAACACAGTTTTAATACAATTAAAGTTGAATTATAAAACAGACATAATCTGTTTTATAATCATAAACTATTAAATTCAAAATAGATTGGCTGCTGTGAAATTATTTTTTAAATAAATGAAACTATTACAATACAAAAATTTATTTAAAATTTAGTTTGTGTTGACTAAAATTTTTAACATAAGCATATTTCTTTTATTTAAACTTTTAAATTTTAATTACTTTTGCAAAAAAAATTTAAGAAATTTTATCGAAATGAAATTATATTTATATGAAAATAAATTAAAAAATACAATTTTAAGTATGAATTTTTTATTGCATATTTATATTTTTTAAATAAAATATGCATTAATAAAATACACATTAAAATAATTATTTCTAATTTAAAAAAAAAAATGATAAAAAATAACAATGTGTTTGACAATTAAGTAATAATATCATTAAAAATATGAAAAATACATTTTGAAATATTTTAAAAAATTTTAGTTAAAATTTTTAAATTGATTCTAAAATTAAATTAATTAAGATTAATAATTTTAATTAAGATAAACACATAGTCATCATTTTACTTTATTATTTTATTATTATATGTTAATTTAAAAAACTTGTTATAACTCAAAATACTTTAATTGTCTATATTTTTTTAAATCTTTAAAACAATCATTTACATTTAAATGAAATGTATTTACACAAAGTTAAAATACATTACAAATTTTAATTTAAAAAAAAAAAAATTCATTTAAATTAAAATAAAATAAAATTTTTTCTCTATTTTTCTTATAACTGTGGAAAATTTTTTAAAAAATTTAAAGATTATGTGGATTTTTTATATTTATTTGTTATTATATATAAGCAAAATATATTGTTTAGTGTTTGAACCATGCAAACTTGCAAATATATTACAAAATGATTATAATTTTTGCCCTGATTTATTAGCTAATTGGATTTGTTTAATTTTTGCTGAATCTTCTTTTAATTCATCAGCAATTAGTTCATTAAATAAAGATGGAAGTCAAGATTATGGTTTATTTCAAGTAAAAAATTTTAAAAAATAACTGAAAAATATTTTAAACAGTTTAAAAATATTTATTAAATTATTTTTTATATTTAGATTAACAGTAAATATTGGTGTGACCTTGGTCCGCACAATTTATGTAATGTATCTTGCAGAAATCTATTAGATACTAATCTTTCAGATGATATTGATTGCGTTCGTAAAATTTATTCTGTTCACGGATTTAATGCATGGGTTGGATGGAAAGCCAAATGTAAAGCTAATAAAAACATTTTTAATTTTCTTCAACATTGTGAACTTATATTTGAAGACAATTAATAAAAATATTCGCGTAAGTAAAATACTTCAAAAATTATTTTTAATAAACACAATTTCACAATAAAAAATAATACTGTCAGTTATGAAAATTATAGTTTAAACGTTAATGTTTTAAATAAAAAAAAATTAAAATAAATAAAAATATAACTAAATAAAAACAATATGATGTAATCATATTTAGACTATACTTATTATCTACTCAATTTTTTTTTAAAAACAATTTAAATTATGTAACTTACTTAATATATTACCGATTTTTAAATAAGAAATATTTTTAAAAAAATATGACAAAAAATTAAATTAAAATATTAATACAAATGCATCAATTTCTAATTTTTTAAAGATAAAATGATAAATACAAAAAATTCTTAATTAAATATTTAATATTAATAATTATTATGAAATTTCTTGATTTTTAATATAAATTTATATAAATTTATTAAAAAAAAAAAATAAAAATTATTAAATTGTTGAAATGATATAAATTTTTTATTATTACATAAAATTTATGAATAAAAAAACTTAAATAAATAAAAATATGGGATAAATATATTTTTTTTAAATTAACAAATAATCAAAATAATGAAAAAATAATTTATTGTATATTTAAAATTTATTCATATAAATTAATAATAATTTTTTTAAATCGATAATTTAAAAGTCTATTTTTAAATATTAATTTATTTAAATAATATTTATTTGTTTGCTAATTTTTCAAATCTTTTATTTTAATATAAATATACTTATTATAATGAAGTAATAAAAAAAATATAGTACATAAAATACTTTTTTATATAAAAGTATTTAAATTCTTAAATAAAAAAATTAATAAATCATTTAAACTATTAATTTTAAAAAAATGTTTGAACATAATACTAAATTCAGTTAAAATTTATAATAAATACTTAGTATTATTTATGTTTTAATTAATTTATTTTTTTTGTTAATATTGAATTTTATACGTAATAAAATATTGGCAAAATATGAAATTTTAACATGACAGCTTAGTATTAAAAACAATTACTACACAAAAATAAACTAAATAAAAAAAATCTATTTATATCAGTTCAGTTTATATAAATGAATAAAAAAAATTTTTCCAAGAATAAATCATTTTCGTTAAAAAATTTTTTTTTGTGAAAATTAATTTTAATAATTAAATTAAATTTAAGAAATAGATATCGTATATTTAAATATTTTCATACATTGAAAACTTTAAAATTTATTTTAAATGCCAATAAATTGATTTTTGGAATATAAAAGGATTAAACAAATTAAAATAATTGATTAAATACGTAATTTTATTAATAATTTTCTAGATCAAATGATTGTTATTTTTTATTATTAACAACCTAAAAGTGGTTTGAGTTATTTCATTTCCTGCTATTGATCATACTTTGACCAATATGTAGAATTAAATAATAAATACTACATGATTTTTTATAATATTTATGTATTTTATTATTTAGATTTATTTATTTAGAAGATTTATTTTTGAAAGTGTATAAAACAATGATAGCAGATGAATGTATTATAGGAACTGTCTTAAATAATTAAAATGTAATAAATAAAAGTTTATGCTTAAATCAGAGGTTATTTACATTTTAAAAAAATGGCAAAAATAAAGTGGTAAGCACTTAAATCAAAATTGTTCATATTAATGTGAATAACTTTAAATTTAGATTTAAATACTTTGCAAAAAGCATTTCTTGAAAACAAATGTCTAAAATTAATCAAAACGCCTTTGACAGATAAATTAGAACAGAATAGCAGGTATGACGACAACCTAGGGTTGAGTTTAAATAATATAGTAGGCGTATTAGATGCGCATCTCGTTTAATAAAAAAACACTAGTTAACTACCCAAAACTGACTGATAAAAACAGAAAGGCCACCTATTTAAATAACTGTATTATAAGACCACACACTAACAGTTGGTCCACCATAACTGCAACAAGCTGGTTTGTGACAACCAGCCGTCAGTTGAAGATCAGTCACCAAGTCACTTTTGCCAATTAGATTTTGCCTAAGTTTCATTTGGCTTATTTTACAATTAAATAGTTATTGCCCAATATTCACGTCCGTTCCATCTCAATCTAACATTTTTTCTACACTTTTGATTAATTTATTTGGAAAACTGAAGGTGTGTCTTCTGATCTTATAACCATATTTTATTTGATAAATTAAAAATTATTTTTAAATCAAAATTTATTATTATTTTTTTTGGTATTATTTAAAAATAATATTTCAATCTTACTTTGTTTGTGATATAAAGTTTTGTTTTATAAATAATTCTATAGTTTACTATTTATTTTTTTTTTTTAGTTTTTCTTTAAACTTTTTTTAATCAATATTTGTTTATTTTGATTTCAAGTAATTCAACAACTATGAACTAATTTTTTTTCATTTTTTTTATTGTCAACATATTTTAGCTGATATTTAACATGTATAATTTATATTCATTTTATTATTTTTGTAGTTAAAACAAAAAAAAAAAAATTAATCAAACACCATGCTCAAATTATTTTAGTATTTAAATTCTTTATTTTGCGATTAAATTTTAATTTTTAAAAATTTAACGTATATTTATATATTGTATTTTTGTTTATTTTTTTATTATATATTTATCTAAATTTATTGAAAAAAAAAAATTATATAACGTTTTTTTGTTAACAATTTTTTAAAAATATTTTATAAACAAATTTTATTTATAATAATTTTTTTTTGTTTTACAAATTTAATTATATTTTAGTAATAACATAAATTAATTCTTTATAATTATTGTAATATTTTTCATTATAAAATTATAAAATAAAAAATTGTTAATTGGTTTAATATATTTTAAGTTTTTAAATTTATTTTTTTTTTTATTTTATAATATTAACATAAATTTTCTAAAAAATTATAAAATTTAAGTTTTTAATAAATTGTTTATTTTTAGAAAATTCATATTTAAAATGGATAATTTTATTAATTTTTGGTTAGAAAACAAAACTAATATTTTATGGAAAATGATTTCTATTGGTTTTTTCACAAACAAATATTTTATTTTGTTATCATTGATTTTGGTTCAATTGATAGTAGTAGAGGCCAATGCATGGGAAAAACCAGGTTGTCATAAAGTGGGTAAGTAATTTATTTTATATCAATTTTGTTAATTAAAAAATTTATTTTAAAATTTTGTTTAAAATTAATGAGATTTATTGCATGAATAATTTTTGAAAGTTTAGTTTAAATATTAATTGTAAACTCCTGTAAAGCTGGCAATAGTACATTACATTTTTAAAATAAAATTTAAAACAATAAGTTTAAAAATAAACATACTTAACTTAATCAACTTTTATTTACTTTTTTTAATTTTAATTATTTTGTTTATTACGTAAAAATTTAATCTATTTAACACAATTCCAGGCCATTCTAGACGTGTCAGGATTCCGTCATGCGTTGAATTTGAAATCACTACTAATGCTTGTAGGGGTTATTGTAATTCCTATGCGATACCATCTAGTGAAGAGTCTCTATCTATCAATCCTACTCAATTATTGACATCAGTAGGTCAATGTTGTAATATTATGGAAACTGAAAATGTAAGTAGTTTTTTTTTATTTAATTCTTTTTTTGTAATTTTATAATTATAGCATTTCAATGTAAATAAAGAATTATATTATTATTAAAATTAAAAAAAAAATTTAATATTACTTAATTTATTTTATTTAAGTTTTATATTTTTAATATTCAAACTAACATTCCTTCATTCATCACTTTCATTTATGAATAGATGCTTGTACGAGTTATGTGCTTAGATGGTCCCAGAAATCTAATTTTTAAATCAGCAAAAAGTTGTTCATGTTATCATTGCAAAAAAGAATAAAATTTCTATTTTAAATTTGTTTTAATTAATTTTTTTTTTTAATTTTAAAATTATGCGTGTTTAAACTTTTTATTATATATTTATTAAATACTAGATTTGAAATTAATTGAAAATTATGGATTTTTTATTTTTAACAAATTAAATGTATAAAATATTTTATTTATGAATAATAAATTTATTATTCAAAATTTAAAATAATTATTATTTATTATAATTTTTAAAGTTAATTTAAACATAATATAAATATATAAATTTAAAAATTAAACATTTTGATTGCATAAATTCATGTTTTAAAATACTGTCAAAATACATAAATATTTATTATAATAAGGCATTAGCTCAACAAGTTTAAAACATCTATTTTTAAGTTAAATTATAATTATACAAATAATATATTAATTATATTGTTAAATTTTAATGAAATATTTATTAAAAAAATAATAATTGTGTAAGTCAAATTTAAACAAGATTTTATATAAAAAAAAATGTAAATTTAAATAATAAATTTATACATTATAAAGATAAAATTATGTATATTTAAAATTTGTAATTTTCAAATATTTCTTATTTAAAAAATAAAGCAACAAAAATAAAAATTTAATAAATTTATAATTAAAAATTTTTGTCTATTTGAAATAAATTTTTATTTAAAAGTTTGATATCATTTTCATTTTTTTATTATTATCAAAATAAACAAATGTATAATTACTTAACCATTTTATTAAATTTATATTATTTTAAAGAAAAATTACACGAATAATTTATAAACTATTTTAATGTATAGACTAGATATAATTCAAAATAAAAAAAATTATATTAGTAAACTCAAATAAGCAAAAAAACGTTTCTCTTAATAATTAATAGTTTTAAAAATAAAAAAAAATTAAGTTAAAAAGTTGTTAAAGCTATAAAATTATAGCAAATATTATTATTAATATTAATACTAAATAAAATAAAGATAAAAATTTAAAAAAATTTATACTTACAACCGTGAAATTTTATAAGACTAAAAGAACTACGTAATTAGTTTATTAATCATAGTTTTAAAAAATAGTTATTTGAACACATACAAATCGATATAAATAAAAAAAAAACTTTTTAAAATAAACAGCATAAACAAATAAAGGACAAAATAATATTAAATTAAATTAGAATATTTGAAAAAATTAAAAATATTAAATACTAACTAATACATATATAAAATAAATTTTTATTTAAAAAATTTAAAACATTATATAAATGATATTTAATTAACAAATACTTTTTATTTAATTTTTAGAATTTTTTTTTTTAAATTCTTATATAGTTTGAAGTAATTTTTTTTTTATCTTTGAATGATATTTTAGAATTATTACATTGTTTCACAATTTGATATTTTTAAAAATTTTATTATTATATTGTAAAAATCATCTAAAAAAAAAATTAAATAATATATTTAATAATTTTTCAAAATGTTTGATATATACCTATTGATCACAGTTATATGTTTAAAAGCAACCTTAGTAGCGCGCAATAAACATTTTCATTTAAAAAAAGCATGAAAAAATGTTTTTAGTGTTGATATGACTTAGTCAATTTATTTAATAATATTTAATATGTTCAATGTCGTAAACCTTGCTTCTTTAAACATAAACTTTGCTTATCCCCTTTATATTGGGTTTTATTGGGTAATGTTCCCTTGCCTTTTTGACTTAGGCATATTACCTTTGTCATATATGCCTGGGTGAGAGAGCATGTTACAAGCAGTGAATATACATGTTTTAACAAGTTAGCACATTTAAATATAAAAAGTGAAAATCTCTTGTAGAAATCCTGTACTTATAAATAATTTTGTCTTCTTATAAAATAAAGTTTACGACATTCAAGTTAATTTTTTTTAAATTATGTTTTGTTATTTTTATAAAAAAAAACAACATTTTTTTAACATAAAATTTAGCAGTTATAATTTTAAAAATAAAAAATTACATGAAAAAAAAATTATAATTTTTAATTATTTAAATATCTAGTTTAAATTTTTTGTTAATTAAATATTAAATATAAAATTATATTTGAATTTTAAATTGATATTTATGCAATTTATATGTAAACATTAAATACATTAAAAATAAATAAAAAAATTTATCTAATATTTAATAAAATTTTTAATTTTTTTTAAATAAAACAACTGTTGCCTATTTTTATCCAATTATAATATGAAGTAAATCCTTATTCATTATTTTTACCATATTTATAACATTTTTTATTTATTGCTGATAATTTTACTTACTATCTTAGAAATAAACTAAAACGTAAAATAATTAATGACAACGTCAACATGATATTTATTTATGGTAAGTACCCTAAAAATATACACTTTTGAAAATAATTAAACCTAGACATTTAGAAAAAAAAATTGAAACATTATTTTAAAAAATTATATATAAATATTATAAAATACAAATCTTAAATCTAAATAAGAAAATTTTGATGATATAAATTTGAAATTTGGCCTAACATTATACACAAACTTTATAAAATTTTTAACAGCTGCCATTTTAAAGTTATCTGTTCACCTATGACAGTGTTTATTAAAAATAACAAAAATATTTTTAGCTTTAATCTATAAATTGGTATTTTTTCATTAGTGCAGAACTTAAATTTTAAAACTATCAAGTTAATAAATTTAAAAAAAACTTTTATTTTTAAAAATTTTAACTTTTTTTATTTATAAAAAAATGTTTTTAAAAAAAGTTTAAGATATACAAAAAAAATAAGTTAAAGGAATTGAAAAAAAAATTAAGCAATAAAATAATAAAAATATAAAAAAATTAAAAAAATTTATTAAAAACATTTAATAAATTTTTAATTATTTTATTTTACACAATGATATATTAACATTAATAAATGTTGAAATATTTAGTATTGTTCTAATTTATATTTTTATAATTATTTTAGAAACAATTTTGTAAGTTAACAATGTAAACAATTGATTTTTTTTTTATATACTGTCGTAAACCACTACTTCCTTCTTCTTTGTGTAGTTAATGTAGAGCAATATTACATAATGTTCCCTCTGCTTCTACACTAAGATACTTTGAGAGAGTAATTTTGACTACTCATTATGAGGAGACGATTCTCTCCTTTGTCTCGAGTGAACTACACATGTAAAATTAAAACCTCTTTGTGAAAAATCCTGCAAAATAAAATATAATTCTAAAAATTATAATTTTTTCCAAAATATATTCGACATATACAAACTTACTTTTTTTTTTCTTTTTAGTTTTATAAAAACATCTTTAATGTTTTTTAACACTTACACTTATAAAATATAAACTTAAAACAAATAAAAAAAATATTTAATAATTTATTTATTTATTTTTATTCTAAGGATTTTTTGAAATTTTAGGCTAAATAGAATTAACCAAAGAAAACTTAGATTTTCTAAATTAATATTCCAAATTCAAATAAATGTAAAATTATTAGTATGTTATGTAGAAGTACAATCTGTTAGGTTGATATGAAATCTAAATCGAAATAAATTAAAAGTTTGTAAAGTAAAAGTTTTTAAAGTATAAGTTAGTTTTAAAATAATAAAATTACGTAGATAAAACGTTTTAAAAATAAAAAAAGATAAAAAATATTTTTTATATAGAGAAATCATATATTTGCTTGATTTATTAAGAATCTGTAAGTCTAAATATCTAGACATTAATTTAAATTAACTTTTTAGCTTATTTTAAAATTAAAATAAACGTTTTAAAAAGTTACTTTGTTATTGCCCAGCTTGGTATTTCTTAGCAACTTGATTCTACATTTTACAACATCAAGTATTTTTTTGAATTCTTTTAGTTTGTGTACCTTTTATATGTTTCATTATTTATTCGGTTTTTATAATTTTTATTAAAAATTAATTAATAAATATTAAAATATTTTTAATTAAATTAAATAAAATAAAAAAATTAAAGTTTAAAAAAAGTTAATTATTTTAATAAGTGTTAAAGTACACTACTAACGATTTTTTAGTGTAAGGACACTGAAACTGCTTTGGTATTTTGCATACTCATGTTAACTAGTCAGTTTGTTTTGTTTACTACTTTCATACTTAAAAAGTTTATTAGCAGAGTTGTGTAACCGTTTAGACATCTATGGTTAGAACAAACATAGAAAATGGTCATTAAGGATGACCCTACAGTGACTGCCAGGTGAAACGTTCTAGAGGAGTGAATTAACTGATAATGAAGGAGAAGAGAGACTTGGACAAGAAACAAGAGATTTTCTTAAGATCTTCAACTTTTAATTCTTGTGCTGAGCAAGTACTTAATTAAAAGAGAATTTACGAGCATTTCTGAATGAAAGTTTAATACTGTACGCAAAACCTAAGTGATCAAATTCTTTGTGCGCGATCTAACAAGATGACTACAAATACTAAGCAATGTTCCAGCGGGCCATCTGAAAAATAAGAATAAGATTTTAAATTAAAATTTATTTTATTTATTTTTATTGTTTAAAAATTTTTAATTAATGAATAATATTTTATTAAATGAATTGAAAAAACTTTTATTAATTATAAAAATTAGTAATATAAAATACTTATTTAATTTTTACGTTTAATTAAAACAATTAATATTGCGAAATATTCTGTTTTTAGTAAGTTTATGTTTAATACAATTGAATTATTATAAAAATATAAAACAAAAAAAAATTTACTTGAATTATTTTTAACTGTATATTAATTGAACCATTCTATAAGTTTTTTATAGACTTTTTTTTACAAAAATTCATATTTATTTAAAACTAAATTGCTATTTTTACATATCGATAAAAAACTATTTTTTACAAAAAATAAAAAAATATATTTTTTATAAAATTCCCATTACTATTTTTTTTATCATAGATAATTTTTTAAAAATTATAAATATTTTTTTTTTAAATTAAACATGTTAAAGCACATGGCTATATATAAACATAGAATGTTATATAGCGACTCCTTTAGAGGTTCTAGCTATTAGTTCTATGAGACACATTTCTTATGAGTACTCTCAAAAAGTATTGCCAACACTAAAGTGTAATTAGCTGATATTATTGACCTAATAAAGTGTAAAGAATAGTCTAAAGGTTTTATGCGAAAAGACCAAGCTGAGGTTTTCAGCTGTAAAGTCTGGCATACAAATCTTAAAACTTGACTGAGATTTCTGACTTTAGGATAATATGCTATGACTTTGCATGTGGTAATACGGACTGAGAGGTAATCTAAGAAAATAATTAGCCCAATGACTTTTGAAGTATGTATATTTGTTTTTTAACAGATGTGTGTTATCACAATTGACCATTCGGTTTAATTGACATGATGTTTACATTAACATTGGTTTTAGGGTGAGAAGAGTGTTGTCCCACTTATGTTATAGTAAGTAAGAAAAGCAGAGAAGAAGAAAAGGAAGAGTTGAGGATGATTAAGAAAAGGACAGTTGAAGTTCTGCTGAATTACTAGTAACAACTAGAAAAATTCATATTCTGATCTGAAACTTGTTCCGGATTTACTCCTTTGTGTTTTCTTGACGTGAATTGTGTGATAATCCCTTTTGCAAGATGAATTCTGTGAACCCTACAATCTGCACACCACTATCAGAAGAGGATACTGGTAATCAACATCCTCAACAGGTTATGGGACCACCACCTTCCACATGCTCTTCTAGAGGATCACAGGAATCTAATAATCTCAGGTCTTTTGTTCCAAATGAGTTAAGAATTAACCCAATTACGGTTGCGAGAGTGAATTTTGACCGCTTAAATGATTCGAACTATAAACAGTGGTCTAAATATATGACCAATAGATTAAATTCTCTTAATCTATTGGACATTGTGTTATATGATTTTGAATTGAGTTCCACTTTAAATCCTCAGTGGAACATAGCGAATAAATATGTTCTGACAGACCTTAGATCATATATGGAATATGAACTGTTTACTCTGATTGAAAATTGCAATACAGGCCGCGAAGCCTGGATTGCTATTCAGAATAATTTTGAGGGTAGAGCTATAACGAAAATATCCCGTTTGTTCGAAGACTTCATGTCTATTTCTCATGCAAAATTTCCATCTGCTTATCTCCTTAAAAATGAGTTAAATCGTATAAGATCAGGTTTAAATTCTGTTTCTGGGGGGCTAGAAGAATTCTTAACTCTACAATTTATTAGGAATATTAATCCAGAATTTGATATTGAAAAGAGAATGATTTATTCTTGGGAAAAGCTGGATTTTAATAAAACAGTAACTTACATCTCAAATATAGAAGTATCAAAATCAATACAAACCCCTTTACTTAACTCGTTAGTCTCTCCACATTTAACTGTCAAAAAAGTAGACAAGGTTCCGATTAAAAAATCAAGACCAATCAATGCTAACAAAAAATTCCCGTCTAACATTACTTGTTCAAAGTGTAACCTAAAAGGACACTTACGCAAAAACTGTAAGGTTAAAAACACTTTACAATTGCACCATGTAGGCTTGAACTTACTTGTACCTAAGTTCAGAGTTTCGCTAAATCAATGTACCCGGAATAAAGAATCCTCTTTAGATCCGAACGGGTGGTATATAGACAGCGGAGCTGCCATGCATATAACCAACAAAAAGGATAATTTCTTTAGATTCAAAGAAGATCACTCTATTTTAATCGAAACTGCCAACAGTTCGCGGGAGACTGCTCAAGGAATTGGTATCTGTTCAATTCCTGGTACAAACCTTAAGCTCGATTCCACAATCTTATGCGAGACTGTTTCGGCAAGTTTCTTATCTGTTGCCATGTTGACGAAACAAAACTTTAAAGTTATTTTTTCTGATCAAAACTGTCTCTTGATAAAAAACAACGAAATTGTGGCTACGGCCATTCTAAACAATGGTATTTTTAAACTTGTAACAAAACCCACCTTAAATAACATCAACACAAGTAAAACTTTATCTATTTGGTCAAAATGGCATAAGATTTTAGGCCACATTAACTTCAAAGATCTTGCTAGGTTAACTAATATATTAAAACTCTCACCAAAATTGGAAAATAATATAATTTGTGAGACTTGCAAAATCGCAAAAATAACCCGCAAGCCTTTCAATTCGTCGACCTCTAAAACATCTCATAAATTGGAACTTATACACTCAGATATAAGTGGTCCAATTAGAGAACCGAATCTCTTAAATGTTTCATATTTTATAACCTTTATAGATGATTTTTCCAAGTTTTCATGGGTTTACTTACTTAAAAACAAGAATGAAGCATTTCCTGTCTTTGTCAATTTTAAAAACCTGATTGAGAATCTTTGTGGTCACAGAATCAAAGCCTTGAGGAGTGACAATGGCAAAGAATATGTCAACAATCAATTCAATTCATTCTGTAACAGCGAAGGCATTGCCCGTCAATTCACTACGGTACATAGTCCTCAACAGAATGGAGTTGCCGAAAGACTAAATAGATCATTAGAAGAATCAGCAAGATGTCTTCTTTTAGATCAAAATTTGTCTTTAAAATTTTGGCCTTTTGCCATACTAACCGCTTCGGACATTAGAAACATTTGTCCGAACTCATCAATTGATTTTCTGACTCCATTTTACAAATGGTTTGGTAAAAATCCCTCTTATTCAGATGTTCATCTTTTTGGATCTAAAGTTTATTTTAAAGACACTAATCCTCATCTACTCAAACTAAATAACAGAGGGAAGTTTGGAATATTTGTAGGATATCCAAACAATCAGAAAGGTTTCAAAATTTTTATACCTTCTTCTAAGAAAGTGATAGTGAGTAGAGATGTTCATTTCTCAGAGGGTAAACTAATCTTAACATCAGATAGTTGTACACTTGACCCTGAGAATGTTCTTACAGAGAGCGAATTTCATAGAAACTTCTCTCTATTTAATCCACCAAATATTTCTAATTCTAACACACTTTCCAATGGTACTATAAATCATCAAGATCTTCCACACTTTACTTCGGGAAATACCACTCAGGCCGAAGTTGACATGGATGACGATATACCAGAAATTGACTTTAATACTAACAATAGTCAAACTTTAGAAGAATCAGATAATACTTCTATGAATGACACACAGGTAGAAGTTAGTGATAACTTTGAAAATCCTAACCTTGATGATATTTCCAATGAAAAACAAAATCCTGAAGGCCTTAGACCTTACACTACAGGCAAGGTAATTTTTAATAAAAAACAATTGGAAGACTTTAAGAATGAATTTCCTTATGCTAATGTTCAATACTACTCGAAAGCAAAAGGAAATAGTATTGGACAAGGCAAATTACGAACATACATTATTTCCAATATTACAGTTCCAAAAAATTTAAAAGAAATTTACTCTTCTCCGAATTGTAAACAATGGAAAGAGGCGATTCTAGAAGAATTAAAATCACTAGAATCACATTCTACCTGGTCTATAGTGGACAGAGCTCCATACCATCGACCAATTAACACGATGTGGGTTTTCTCTTTAAAAAACTTAGGTGAGAATCAACCCAAAAGATTCAAAGCCCGATTAGTAGCTAAAGGCTGTAATCAAATTCCTGGTATTGATTTTTCTGAGACCTTTGCACCAGTGATTCGGAATTCTTCCATCAGAGTTCTACTAGCCTTAGCTACCCAATGGTCTTGGTTTATAAGACATATAGACATTAAAACTGCCTATTTAAATAGTCCTTTGTCTGAAGAGATCTTCATCAATACTCCACCATTTGTTGAAGTATCTTCTAATAAAATCTTAAAATTAAACCGAGCAATTTACGGTCTGAAACAAGCAGCAACCGAGTGGAACAACTTACTCACAAACACCTTAAAAAAGCTGAAGTTCAAACAACTTAAATCAGAGCCCTGTGTTTTCACTAACCTAGATGAAAAAATTATACTAGGTGTATATGTTGATGATATTATTATGATAGCTGAAAATAATGATTGCTTGGATCAGATTATCTCTCAGCTTTCAGGACATTTCGAACTCTCAGATAAAGGAGACATTGCAAACTGTCTCAACATGGAGATCAATTATAATAGATCTTCAGGAGTACTAAAAATCTCTCAATCTGAATTTATTCGTCAAGTACTAATCAAACATGATTTGATGGATGTCAAATCCAGTACTACACCAATGCAATTGGGTTTTCACAAATCTGCTTCCCAAGACCAACCTTTTCAAGATGTAGGACTATACCAATCCTTAGTAGGTAGCCTTCTTTATCTAGCTAACACAACCAGACCAGACATTGCCTTTACGGTTGGAGTGCTTAGTAGAGGTATGGCAAGTCCTACTCTACCACTTTTTCATCTAGCAATCAAAGTGTTCAAATACTTGAAAACGACCATTGATTTTTCTATCAAGTATACCAGAAATCCTAGCAGATTTCTTGAGATATACTGTGATGCAGACTTAGGTGGCGACGGCAATACCAATAAGTCAACATCAGGTATCATAATTTTTCTTAATTCATGCTTAATCTGCTGGTCAAGTAAACTTCAGAAGAAAGTTACTACTTCAACCTCTGAAGCTGAAATTAACGCAATAAACGATGGTCTATGTGATGGCATCTATCTTTACCATCTTTTAGAAGAACTTGACTTATCACCATCACCTAACAATCCAATAGTGATCTGGAGTGATAGCCAATCTGGCATCGCAAAATTGATTAAAAATAACAATTTTGGAAGGACGCGACACTACAATATCCTGATAAGTTTTATAAAAGAGAATCTACAGAAACTACCAGTAGTCCTCTCCTACAAAGAGTCAGATCTGATGTTAGCGGACTTACTAACAAAACCACTTGGCCCAACATCCTTCCACAGACTAGTCAATCTACTAAAACTAAACGAAGTACAATGTATCTAAACTATATCATGTTACCTTATATTTTTGTAAAACTATTAAAAATCAAAATATTCATAAGCAGAGTGTTAAAGCACATGGCTATATATAAACATAGAATGTTATATAGCGACTCCTTTAGAGGTTCTAGCTATTAGTTCTATGAGACACATTTCTTATGAGTACTCTCAAAAAGTATTGCCAACACTAAAGTGTAATTAGCTGATATTATTGACCTAATAAAGTGTAAAGAATAGTCTAAAGGTTTTATGCGAAAAGACCAAGCTGAGGTTTTCAGCTGTAAAGTCTGGCATACAAATCTTAAAACTTGACTGAGATTTCTGACTTTAGGATAATATGCTATGACTTTGCATGTGGTAATACGGACTGAGAGGTAATCTAAGAAAATAATTAGCCCAATGACTTTTGAAGTATGTATATTTGTTTTTTAACAGATGTGTGTTATCACAATTGACCATTCGGTTTAATTGACATGATGTTTACATTAACATTGGTTTTAGGGTGAGAAGAGTGTTGTCCCACTTATGTTATAGTAAGTAAGAAAAGCAGAGAAGAAGAAAAGGAAGAGTTGAGGATGATTAAGAAAAGGACAGTTGAAGTTCTGCTGAATTACTAGTAACAACTAGAAAAATTCATATTCTGATCTGAAACTTGTTCCGGATTTACTCCTTTGTGTTTTCTTGACGTGAATTGTGTGATAATCCCTTTTGCAAGATGAATTCTGTGAACCCTACAATCTGCACACCACTATCAGAAGAGGATACTGGTAATCAACATCCTCAACAAAACATATTTTTACTTTTCAAATTTATAGAAATTTTAAAGCGTCAAAAAAGACATGACTACTAATCCATAGACAATATTCATTTTATTTTATCAATATTTTTGTTTATTTGCTTCTAAATAAAAATAAATACTTTCTAAAAATTCTAACAACAAAATACGATATATATTTTATAAAATAACTATTATTTTTTATTAATTTTTTATTTTAAAATTTTTTAAACTAAATATATTGTTTTTTACAAAAAAATATTTGAAATAATAGTGTTAAACTAACATAATTATAAAGAAGAATGTCTTGTACATAAATTAAGGAGTGTAGTAATTAATTAACTAAATTAAATCAAAATGTAATATTAAAAAAAGTTTATCATTTTATTATTATTTTTATTATTTTTGCAATAATTTGTTTTAAGATGTTTAGTCAATTTTTAATATTAATTATTAAAATTGTTGATTCTAAAAAAATAATTTATTAATAAAAAAAAAATAAAAGTAAGAATAAAAAATTAAATTCTACATGAGAAACTTAGGTTTAAATAAAGTAGTAAACTTTTGATTAAAATAACAGTAAGTTCATTCTATGTTTAACTCTTTGAGGACCATAGGCGGATATATCCGTTTGATAAAGAGTTGTAAGAAGTCCCACAGGCGGATATATCCGCCGAGCATTTTTAAATAATTATATCTTTGTTATTTTTGATTTTTAAGATAAGATTTTTTGAAATATTATTAAATCAACCTTTCTCATTAATTTAAAAATAAAAAATTGTAAATTGATGGAGAAACAACAAAGAAATTAACAATAATATAAGACCGGGTTATGGATCTTTTTTTTCTAGAATCTTAGATTACAATAAAAATATGGGAGGTGTTGATATTGCTGATCAATATGCCACTTTTTATTGTTTTTTAAGAAAATCTCTTTAATGGTGGAAAAAAAATCAAAAACTCAAGATTTTTTTTTTATCTATTTAATCTATTTTTATCAAATATAAAATTTTTTATGATAAATATTTTAGATAGCTCATATTGCTACTGCTTAAAAAAAAATTATTTTTTGATATATTCTAGAAAAATAATTTTATTTATATATAAATATTATTAATTTTATTAATTTTATATTACTAGTTACATTTTAATTAATAAAAAATCATAAACAAATAAACTTAAAATATTGACACTAAAACTATTGATATTTAAAACTTAAATTTAAATTAAAATTACTTTTGCTTGCAATTGAATTTTTTGACAATAAAGGATACATTTTACTTAATTATTTTTTTAACTTGCATGTAAAAAGTTTTTCTTTTAGTTAAAGTAAAATTTTTAGTCATAAAAACACACACATATAATTTTATAAATATATAAATAACTTTTTAAAGATATTAATTAAATTTTATCTTTTTAATTAAAACAATTCTAATTTTTAAAATTTGAAAATATTTATATAAGTTATATAGTATATTAAAAAAAAAAGTTTGCCTATAAATCATTTTTAAGTAAAATAAAATGCTATTTTATAATTATCGGTTAATCTTAATAATCTTTTTAAATATATTTAATTAATTAATTGTTTTTAATAATATTATATAAATTATTTTTATTTTATAGTTTAATATATTTTTTATTTTTAACTAGTTTTTCTATTTTTCTTTAATGTTAAAAAAAATATAAATTTTTTAAATTTATTTTATTTATAAACCAAAACGTTTGTAAAGGCTTAAATTTATAAAAGAAAAACATAGGAAAAATAATAATGTTAAGGATTTGTTATCAATTCTAAAGATAAATAAAATGATAAAAAAAAGTATTAGTATAAAGAACAAGTTTATGTAGAGATAAAAACAACACTTTACTAAACTAAAAAGCTATAAAATGTGTATATCATATGATTTGAAAAAAGTTTTTATAATAAAAAAAAACCTTAAATTAATTTTAATGTTTTACTTGAACTTAAATAATTATCATTATCTTATTTTTAAAAATAATGTAACATTATTTTAATATTTTTTTATTTAATTATATATAGATTTTTTTTACTCATTTTTCAAACTATATAATTTATAAAATAAAAAAAAAAAACAATAATTAATATTATTAATGTTGCAATTTAAAAATTTTTTTAAAAAAAAAATTTAATGAATTAATAAAAATGATAAATTTATATTAAATTTGACGATTTCAAAGATAAAATTTAAAGTTAAAATAATTTATTGAAAATTTTTTTTTATCATTTTTTTATTCACACTGCAATAATAGAACTTTTTTTTTTTAATAAAACGTGTTTTTTTAATAGCGCGCGTTATAAAAAGTGTATAGATTTTAAAATAATTGAAAGTCTAAATACTTAAAATTAATTTAATTAAAACTTTATTAGTGCTAATTAAAATGTACAGTAGATTCGGCAAAAGTACGGGGTAAAAAAAATATTAAAAAATAATAAATATATCACCCCTTTACTTAAGTCACTTTTAAGAAATATATAGCATACTTTAATCATGCGCATTTTTTTTTTATTTTTTTTTTTTTTTACATATTTTTAATATTTTAAAAAAAAAAAAATTTATAAAAATTAAAAGAAATAATATATAAAAATATGCTATATAATTCTTTAAACTAACTTAAGTAAAGGGGTGATATATTTATTATTTTTTAATATTTTTTTTACCCCGTACTTTTGCCGAATCTACTGTAATTCTGAATATTTCAAATGATACCAAAATTTAGAAAATGATACTTTAGATAAAATTTTTTAAACAAAACAATTAAAGAATAAAACTAGAATATTTTTATTTCTCATTTATTGTTTTAAAATGTTGCAATTATTCTTGGTTCATTAATTAAATTTAAAAACTTTGTAATTTTTTTTAATTTTTTATTTCCAATCATTGAATCCTAAATCAATATAATTGTTCTTCTAATTGATTTATCTCGACTGGTTTTGCTATCAAAATTTGTTTTTACTGTAAATCTTATTTGTTTTTTTGGACAAATATATTCTTCTACATTTTTTATTATAATGGTTACTTTTTTTTTTAATTTGACTTTTTTGCACCTCCTCCTTATATTTTTTTTATGTTTTTAATAACTTACAATTGTTTTTTTAATTGTTAATAGTACTGTATAATTTTTTTGTACATATTTTTTTTGAAAAAACATAGTATTTTTTATAGATTATTTTATTGTTTTATTTTATTTTATTATAAGCACTTTTTTAGTATTAATTTTTACTATACTTTTAATTAAATATTTTAACATCATCATTTTTTTTATACTGTTTATTTATAGTCCAATTATTATTATTATTATTTTTATATAAAATATAGATATTTAATAAAAAATTAAAATAAAAGTAATAAAAATAAAAATTGATTTTTTAAAATTGTAATTCAAATTAAATAATTAATTAAAAGTTATTCAAATTTAACTATTAAATTGTTTAAATATAATAAAAAATTAACAAATAATGATAGGACAAAATTCAATAGAAATAATTTAAGTTTATTATTTCAAAAACTATATTATAAATTATTAATATATTTCTATAAAGTAATTCAGCATTATTTGATTAATCTACAAGTGTTTAAAATTTTTGTTGAAAATAATTTGCCTGAATAAGTTGTTACAATAAAAAAAAAATACTTAAATTAGTAAGCATAATTTTATAATTTTTAAAATTTAAAATTAGAATTTATTTTATTATTTATTCAACTAAATCTAAGATTTATTTATTCATTTTTTTTTTGTATTTATTTACATAATAAATAATATAATTTTATTTTTACCTTATTAACTTGTTGATAAAAAATAACACATAATAAAAAAAAACAATGTTTTCACTTTTTTTTTTGAAATAATTATGAAAAAATGATTTTTTTTTACTTTTTAAAAGATTTACCTATTTATTACAAAATTTAAAATGGATTTAAAAAAATTAAATAATAAAACAAAAAATTTTTTAATCAATAAACATAAAATTTAAAAAATTTAAAATAAAGCAAAAATGTTTAAAATAGTTACTAAATATAGTTATAAATGCTAAACTCTTTATATTTGTTAAAAATAAAAAGCTTAACTTTGATGAAAAATGTCAACTTGCTATTAAACAGTGGTAAAGTGTAAGGTCAAGAGAAAAAATTTGATAGTCAGTTAACTATTGACTTTACTTTTATAAAAATATAATTTGCTTATTCAGATTTGATGCATTTTTTTCACTTCCGTTTACATTTAACATTTGCATTTCTTTATTTCTTTAGAACATTTGCAATCAAGCATAAGTTTGAAACACTTATAAATTTTTTTTTTTTTGATTATTGTTTACTGATTTCTTAAAAATAAAATAAAACAAATGAATAACAAAACTTTTAATTTAACATATTCTTAAGAATTTTGTTTTATTGAGACTTTTTAAAACATTTTTTTTAAATTATTTATTGGTTTTATATTTGAATGTTAAAATAAGATTTTTTTTTTATATTTTTATTATTTACAATATAAGTTTATGATAATTTTATGAAAAATTGTCTACTGCGTAAATAAAAAAAAATATTAGTTATTACTTTATATATCAAATACTACTTGCTTATAAATGAATTTACTAGATAAAACATAACTTACCTTTTTATTTTATTTTAATTTTAATAAATTATTAAATTCTAATTGTTTTAAAAAAAAAAATTTAAATTACAATTAATTATAAAAAAAATTATAAATTTTTAAACTATTTTTTTTTATTTTAATTTAAAATAAAAAACATGTAATTTTGTTTGTGCATTTATTTTCAAATAAAAAATTGAACATTCTATATATATATTTAATTTTAATTTTTTCAGTTATCTTGATTTAATATAATTTAAATATATTAAAAATAAACATATGGAAATAATAAAATAAGTTTATTTATACAACAATGATCTGTTTAAAACTTATTATTTTAGCACTATCACAATTATGATTAATTCATTAAAACTTAAATTATAGTGCAAATTGATATTTAATAAAAAAAAATTATTTTTAACATAATTGTTAATGATTACTAATTTATTAGTGTACCAATTTATATTTTATTGCTTTACTTTTTCAGTAATTTTAATCTTTATTTTTTTTAATTTTTTGTTATAATTTAGCATAAAATAGTATTAGATCAATTTATATTATGTAGTAAATAGTAATTCTAATTAACAAAGTATGCATAGTTGTCAGATTTGCGCGCAATAGTCAAATTTTCTATTCAGATACGGCAAAGTGAGCCTTGATAGACAATGAACTAAGATAATAACACAATTATATGACTAAAGTGAGTCATAATATTTTGTTCTTAACCTAAAAAAAATTAAACATGTTTAATTTTATGACGGTTTACAGTTTATTACTGAAAAAATAAAATCAACTTTTGGCCATTTAAAGTTTAAAAAATGTGTAGAAACGGCTAATTAATTCCATAAAAATCTATGGCCACTCTAGAAACTTACTTAAAGTTGTAACCACATTGTATAGAATAATAGTTTTGCAATTTTTAACTTTTAGTTTTCGATATTTTAAGAATAAAGTAAGATTTAAAAAGTAAAAGCTTACAACTAATCATAATAATACTAATCATTTACAAAACTGCTTTGTTAAATATTTTTATATTTAATGAGTTCAATGTTGTTAAATATTATAATTATTGTTACCTAAATTTAAACTTAAATTATCTTAAATTTTAGCTTAAATAATTAATAAAAATTCGATTTTTTATATATTACCTATTTATTCACTATTAACTTAATTTTAGTTGTTTAATAATATTAAAAATGTTTGTTAATTTTTGCATTAAATTTAACTTTTTATAATTTATTTTATTTAATAGTTTTAATTAAAAAAGTATAAAAATTTTTTTTTGTTTACTTTTAGAAAAATAAATAAATATTAATTAAAGTAATAAATCTATTACCAATCATAAAAAAACAATATATAAATTTTATTAATGATTATATGATTACACTAAATATACAATTTATTTTTGATTTTTAATTTTAAAAAAAAAATTGCAATAATTTTAAAATTATCAATTGATAAAAAAAATTAAATTTGATTTTACAAATTTTAATATAAAAGTTTGAATTTATTTTTTTAAAAAAAAATCTATTTGAATATTATTTTTTTAATTGAAATAATTTAAAAAAAAAAATAAAATTATAATCATTCAAAAAAAGTAATAAAAACAATTAATTTACATTTAATTATATACTCTTTAACCTTGTTGCCTAAAATAAACTTTTTTTTTAATAAATAAAATCTAAATTTTTAAACTTAAATCAAAAATGCAGATTTCAAATTTTGAATACACTAAAATTAAACTTGTCAAAAAATTGACAATATAACTTTTGATTTTAACACAAATAAATACATAGTGTATAGATTTAAATATAAAACTAAATTTATGAATGAATCAAATTAATAAAGTTAATAAAAACAGTTGGAAAGTGTAATATTATGGTAAAAAAAAATGTTAAAAGTTAATAAATGACTTTATTAAATTTTGGAAAATTTTAGTAAATAAATATTTTTTATAATAGCTGATCATATAAAAAATTCAGCAATAAAAAGTTAAATATAAAACAAATTCTAAAAGCAATTGATAAAAATCTTAAAAAAAAATCAAGTAAACACTGATTAACCAATGTAATCTACTATAAGTCTTAATAACGGTCAGTCTAATGTATTTTAAATTTATTTTTTTGTTTGTTTTGTTATTTATTTATTTATTTTTTATTTAAGTTAATAAAAAATGTTTTGAATTTTTTTTATATCAATATTTTTTGATTTTTTTAAATAAGTAAAATCTTTATGGATACGTAAATAAAAAATAAAAGTAATTGAAAAATATCTAAGTTTTTCTATAATCATAAAAAAAATACAAAATATTAAAATCAAAAAATAATCAACTAAGATATTTACCTGTTCTTTATACATGTAAATTATTTAAGATTACTGTCATTCACAAAATCTTTATACAAAATAATTTTGAATCTGACATATCATCCGTATTATAATCTATTTTAATTAACGTTTGACATATGTTATGAATTAATGATGTTTCAATTTGAAAAAAAAGCAAAAAATCTATACTGACATCTTTTACTTAAATAATATGTTGTTGAAAGATATAAAAAAAATAATTTCATTGCTAAAAAACAAAAATAACTTTATTTGACAGTAAATTTTAGATCAAAATTTAATATAAAAATTAATATGGTATAAAAATTAAAATATTTCTTAATTTAAATAATACATTTTTTAGTATTAAAACTAAAAAACAATATATATATATTATATTAAAAATAATTTAATTAGTCTTAATTTAAAATTTGTTAAATTTTTTATAAAAATTCCTAAAAAACTATTTTATTAATAAAAATATATATATAAAAATTAAAAAAATTATTTGTCTGTTAAAAAAATATATTTTAAAAAAAAAATTAAAACCGCAACTGCAATCATGCATATTAACATTAGTTATAGGTAAATAAATTATTTCCGAATGACAAAATAATTACTTCATAAAAAAAATAATACATTTTAATTTAAAAATAATTACTAGTTTGGTTATTGGTAAATGTTTTATATATAACAAAAAATCGGTTTTTAACCTAAATAATAAAGGTCGAAATTGATTTTAATTATTAAACGTTTACTATAAAAATTTAAATAAAAATTATAATTAATTGATTTATCAAAAATGTTAATTAATCATAAAAATATTAATAAAAAATTTAATAATTTTTATGTTAATATTATAAATAAAAATTAATTAACTAAAAACACGTTAAAAATTACAATTCTAAAATTTCTGCAAAATTTTAAAAGATTTTTAAATATCATATATTTTTTTTTTAATTTCTTCTATTTTATTTTTAAAATTGTATGCAGATTTTAATATATATCATAAGCAAAATAAATAATTTTTAACTATTTATAGGTACCATTTTATATTATAGCAAAAAATAAAAAAATATTTATAAAAAAAAATTTTTTTTTTTTATTTTTAATTTCTTAAAATTCATTAAAAGTTATTTATTTAATTATTTGTAATTAATATACTTTGAATTTATTATATATTTTTACATTATATTTTATAGAAACTCATAATATTTTGTAGTTGTACTTACATTTAATTTAAAGTTTATGCAAACTCTCTACATTACAACACCATGCTTAAGTAGCAAAAAGTGTCTAATGTGTTGTTCGAATAATACTAGATAGCAACAATAGACCATATAATTAAACAAAGGTCATCCATGAGTGGAGAACTAAAAGGATTTAATTAAAAAAAAAAAATTTTTAATTTTATTAATTTAATAATTTTTTTTATTACTCAAAATTAAAATTTACTAAACAATTATTTTTATTTATAATTTTTGTATTAATTAATATAAAAATTTAGTATATAATTTACAATTAATAATGGTATTTTTGGTAACAATATTATATTTGTGTTAAATAACCTAAAGATTTTTTTTTTTTAAAATTTGTTTAAAATTTATTTAAATTTAATATTTTTAAAACAAAAATCAAGATTATCTTAAATTTAATTTAAATTTAACCATAAATCTTATTTTAAATATTTAAAAAAAAAAAATTGCTTAAACATAATAAAAAAAAAAAATAATAAATATTAAAAAACTATTACAGATTACACAAAAAACTATTTAAAAATTAAAAGTAAATAGTCTTTATTTTAATAAAAAACAATTATTATATTTTTTTAATATAAAACAATTTAATAATAATGATTTCAATATAGTAAAATTAAAAATTAAATAAAAGATTTAACAAATAAAACAAAGACTTCATTCAACAAAACAATAAATAATAATTCTAACACTTTATTAAATTTTTTTTTGTGTTATAAAATTTAATAAATTATATTTTATTTAATATAAAAGAAATATAGATTTTCAGTTACATATGTTATAATGAATTGTAGGTTATTGTAATATTCTAAAATTGATAATATTTTTAGATTGATTTATAGATTTTTACCTATTGTATAAATTAAATAATTTAAATTAGAATAATGTAAAAATAAAATTTTTTAAGATAGTATTAAACTTGGCTGGATTGCCAATAAACTGCGATGGATAAGTCACTGTTTTAAAAGAAAAAATTAAAATTATTTATTTTTAAATATTTAAATGTATCAATTTAATTATTTTTATTTTCTTTAAATATTTAAATTTTTTTATTTATCAATTATAAATTAAATTAATAATATTTGATGAATTGCAATCACTGCATGTTTTTTTTTTCATTATTTGATATTAAAACCCAAATAAAAAATAAAAATTTCTATTCAAAAGTTATAAATATTATTTAAAATAAGATAATTAATGTTGAATTATGAACATTTCGTCTATTTAAAAAAAAAAAAATAATATTTAATCTAAATAAATAAAAAAAAAAAAGATTCTTTTTAGAACTTTTATTATTTAATTATATTTATGTTTTTTTTTAGTTATTATTTAATTAAATTGTTTTTTAAATAATAATTATAATTCAAAACAATATAAAAAAAATTATTTTAAGCTAATATAAATAAAATTATTGAAATAGTAATTTATAATAAAAATTTTGCTGTTAATATTTATTTTTTATCTTTGAATTTTAGTTAAAAAATAAATTAATAAAACAAATATTTAAAAAATGATCAAAAACAGAAAATTTTAAAAAACAAAAATGATTAATAATTTTATTTTAAAAAATTTTCACATGCACGTTAATTTGAATTAAATTAAATTTACAATATTTAAAATTTAACAAAATTAATTAATAAAAGTTAATTCAAATTATAGTTTATTATAAAATTTTTAATTTTAAATAAATTTTTTTTGGTTACTAAGCAAAAAATAACATTTTTTTTAACAATAAAAATAGTAGAGCACTTTTAAATGAACACTTAAATAAGTTTTATTATAAATAAAATAACATTTTAATCTTCTTATTTAAATCTAATGTTTTTTTACCTTAATTTAATATAAATTAAAATTTTAATAATTTTTGAAAAAGCAAAACTAAAATACTAACTAATTAAATATTTGTTTAAAAAAAAAAAAAAAATAAATAAAAGTATAAAATTTGGTTTGATTTCAATGATTCTATTAGAATTTTAATAGATTAATTTAAAAACTAATAGAGATAAATAAATTCGATGCAATCTGTTAATTCATCAATTTTAAATATTTATTTATTCCTAACTAAAAATATAAACCGAAGTTCATTTTTGCATTTATTTTAATTGTTTAATTGAATTCGCAAAGACTATTTAAACAAAACTAGGTTTAAAATAATAAAATAAAAATAAATGTGTAAGCTCTTAGAAGCTAACTATACACGTTTTTTATAATTTATTTAAGTTAATGTATCCATTAAAATTTCCAAATAAATATGGTCAAATACATGTTTGGTAATCAAATTTTTTTTTATTTTACAACTTAATATAATTTTATTTTTAAACTGACATTTTAAAAATAAAAAATCGTAAAATTTGATGAAAAAAAATAAATTTAACATAAAACTAAGTAAAAAATATAATTATGACCACCATAACTTGCCGAATGCAATTATATAATATATTCTTAAAATTCAAAAGAAATAGAAATTATTTAAGTTATGTAAATAATTTTATTATTTATTTCTTTTTTACACTTATATTTTTTTAAATATTTATTTATTATTTGACCTCACACTATAATTTAATTTTTTATACAATTAGATAAATTTTAAATATTAATATTTTTATTTAATTAAACTTTATATAACATATAATCAATTTAATAATTAAAAAATTAAATTATAAATTTATAAAATAAAAAAATTAAATTATTTTAATTGATAATGAAAAAATCAAATATTTTTTTTTATTTTTTATGTAAATAATAAGATAAAAAAAAATTAATCAGGTTATTATTGAAAAAAATATGTTATATATATATAAATTGCGTTTAAGCCATGCATAGCCCAAAATTTAATTTTTAGGTGCTATTGAGGTGCAAAAAATAATCTTAAAAATAATGTTTAATATGTAAAAATGATTGAAAATATGAAATTTACTGCTATAATGAATGATGAGAATGAACTTGTTTTGTTGTATTATAATTTAATCATATTTTGAATAAAATTAAAGTTAAATAAATTTGTGCAAAATTACTTTTATGATTAGTCGTTAAAAATGATTTGTATAGCATAAAAACAATTAAATTTTAAATTAAAGAGTTTTAAAGACTAACAGACCAATTATTTTTATTCAATTTTTTTTTAAAACATATCAATATAACTAATTGTTGTTAACTAAATTAGATTGTCACAGAAGATTTAAATTTATAATGGACATAATTTAAGGAGAAGTTGTTGCACTAAAAGCTGATCCTTCACAAGATGCTAAACCACTTGGACAAGTAGCACAAGCACAACTTAATGCTTCTAAATATTTATACACACGAAGATCGGGACGAACTCCATGATCACAATGTTTTAAACGAATTCTACGCAATTTAACTTTATCATGTATGCAAACAGGATGAAAAGACATCTTATAAGGAAATCGCCAATCTGCAATCTAAAATACGCATAATTCAATAAAATGTGTATTAAAACATAAAAATTTTTAATATAAAAATGAAACTATTATGAAAATATAAAAATTGTAATATTATAAAAAAAAAATATTTTAATAATTAACTATCTAAATAAAGTCAAATAATCAATAAAATTTAACAATATTTTAAATAATATAAAGTTAACACGAAATATTTCATCAAATTAAAATAATTTAAAATTAAAAAACTACATAAATATAAAAAGTTTATTAATTATTAAATATTTACTTGTATTAATTTTTTTATGTTCTATTAGTAAAAAAAAAAATTTATTCTTTTTTTTAAAAATCAATTATATAAATTATTTAAATTAAAATATATTATATAAGAAAAAATTATATCGAAATAAAAAAATTTTTAATTTAAATTTTAAAATAAAATAAAAACATATATTATCAATATCAAACTGTTTGATTATATACTTACCTCGCCAGAATCACAATTCCCCCAACAACTTGTTACAGTAATATGTTGCCAACATTTTAATCCATTTTCATCACTGTTTAGACATATAAAAAGACATAAGTAAACAATTTTATATTCAAAACAATGTAAATTTTATTTTAAATAAAATTTATATAGGAAAAAAAAGTATATATTTAATTTATTTGAATTTAAAAAAAAAAGTTTATAAAAAAAATTATTATATAAAAAAAATTAGCTTTAATAAAATATTAAGAAACTTACGTGTTGGAAGCTATATAAGAATATTTTCTTTCTAAGCATCCTCTAATTGGTAAATTAGAAATTTTAGGAATTGGTTGAACATGATTATTATTAATAAGATGCAAAGAATTTGGATGTTGAATAACTGAGCTTAACTCATTGTTGGATAAACTTCCGGAAAGAGAAGTTAAACTGTCATATCCGGAAGACAAAAGGTCAATTGGAACATTATTAGACAGTTGATTATTTGCCAAATTTTTTGAATGAATACCACTTGTTGTGTTCAAAAAATCCATTAAGTATAAAATCAAAAAAATATTGAAACATCTTGAATGAAACCGCATTTTTATTGCTTTTTAAATGTTCAAATTGATTATATTACAAAAAAATCTAGTGAATAAAAATTTCACCAAATATTTAATATAAAATATTTTAATTAAGTAATTTGAATTATTTAATCATCAAAATTAAAATTATATAATTAAATAAATTATTTTCGAAATTTAAACAATTTTATATAAAATATTAATGTATTTATTTTAAATTTTATTTCGTAATACTTAAACATGCACATCAAATTTTGAAGTTAAATATATGAATAAATTATTAAAATAAATAAAAATCATTTTATAAAATAAATTGTATTAAAAAAAAAATTAATACGTACTTTAAAAAATTAAAATCAAAATTGTTAACAAATAAAATTTTAAAATTTTATTTTATTTCATTTTAAAATCAAAAATAAAATATAACTAATTAAAAAAATAATAATAAAATTTATATAATGAATTGCACAAATAAATTAGGTTTATTTTAGCACTTTTTAATAAGGCAAATAATTGTCGTTTTATAATAATAACAAATTTAAATTTATTCAAAAAAATTAATTTTAATTAATTTAATTAAGTAAATTTTCACTTTATTGTAGTTATTTTAAAAATAAAATTAATAAAATCAATTTTTTAAAGCATATTATAATAAACAATAATTAAATAAAACAATATTAAAAATTATAAAAAAAAACAAATCACAGAAATCACAAAATGTGAATTACTTTTAAAAAAAAATTTTAATTTTTAATTTAAAATTATTTAAAAAACTTAAAATAAATTAAAATTTATTCTCAAAAAATTGAATTATTGATATAAAAAAAAAATTAATAAAAAAATTTAGTAAATTTTTTATATTATTTTTAAATTTTAATATTTTAATTATATTTCACAAATTTTAAAATAAATTTGTTATATCACTTAAAAATAAAAACTTAAATTTATTAAATTATAACAAAACTTAGTTTATTTATTTAATATTATTTTTGAATGAAGATTTTTATATTTAATTTCACGATTTTTTAACAAAAATTAATTTCCTAAACAGTTCAGCCTATTTGCCTTTGAAAAGATGAATTAAATTAGCTAGTTTTTCTTAAATCAGCACGTTTCTATCTAATATTTAGTTTGACATTACAAATGTTTGAAATAATCAAGTAGTATTTTTGGACTACTCTTGATAGTTTAGTACATCCCACATTTAAACACGCTTGCGGACTATTGTGACTGTTATAAAAAAAGGCTGTCCAAAAGGCGGATTGTAAACTAATATACATTTTCAAGCAAATAAGTAAATAATATATGATTTTTAACTAAAAAAAATAATTACTATTTTAATATTGTAAAAAAAAATTTTCAAAAATAAATTGAATAATCAACACTTGCTATAAAAAAATATATTAGTTTATTTCAAAAATCAAAATAACTATTTAATCAATTTAATTGCATTTAATTAGTTAAATTATAATTTAATTTTTCTTTTTTATAAATCTATAAAATGAAATTTGTTTAATTAGGAAATTAATAATAAATTATTTAAATATTGTAAAAATTATAAAAACAATAAACTACAATTTTAAAAACTAGTTATTACAATATTTTACATACTAACTAATCTGTAGACATTGACACTAGTTTAAAAAATTTATTTTAAATATTTTCGCAAAAATAAAATTAAAAAATTATTGATATAATGTCAATTAAATTTCTTGCTTAAAATATTAAATTTAAAAAAAAACATGATAAAAAAATCGATTTAAATACCTATTAATAAATTCAAAATTATTTTTTTTTATTAATCTATAGATTTAATTAAAAATATACAATTCCTAAATAGTTTATTTAAACTTCAACTTAAAACAAATTTAAATTTTTTTTTTATTATGTAAGTGATTAAATACAAAACAAAAAAAAACAGCAACAGTTGTGCATGAAATTAAAAAAAAACACTTAATATATTAATTACTTTTAGGTTTAGGTTTACTTTTTTTGTAAAAATAATTATTTTTATAAAAGCATAAATTAAAAATATATTATAACTTTTAAAAAAATATATTATTTATTCAAAATTAGTAAAAAATGAAAATTTATTAAAAAATAAAATCACTTTATTTCTTTAACATTCAATGCTAAAATACAAATGAAAAATTTAAACTAAATTTTAATTTAAATTTAAGATTTTTTTTTTACTTTTAATTTTTATAATAATTTTATTTTTTTTTATTACCTTTTAATTATTTATTTATCTAATTTATTAAAGTTAAATTAGTTAAATTCAAATAATTTAAATATGTAGATAAAATAATAATACACTTTTAATATTTATGATAAAAAGACAGTAAACTAAATAGTAAAATTAAATAAAAATAAATTAATGGATGTTGTGCAGATGAATATGAAGGACAATATGGACATTGATATGAACCACAAACATGACATATACTTAAAATATATAAATTATAGGCACTAATCATTTTTTCATTAAATCTTTCTGGCGCATAATAATCATATACTCGAGCATGTAGATATCTTGTCAAATTGGCCACTGGATACCATCTATGCACAGTAAATGAAACACAAACATCTGACATATCCAGCTAAAATAATTAAAAAAAAAAGTTACTTAAATTATAAAACTACTAATAGTAAACTTACATATTCAAAATAAAATTCTACTTTGCGTTCTGAGTATTTTGCCTCACGCAAATTGCGCACTAATCCACTTTGAACATAATCATCAAGATCTTGTTGTTGAACAATATATCCAGTTGGCAAGGAAATATCTAATACTGTCAAGCCACTGGTCAAACTTTCTTTTTGATTAATCCAACGTTGACAAGATCTAAAAACAATCCTGGATGAATTTCTTCCGTAAGAATGCATAAAAATATCTAAATCAAAAGCTGGTAAAGGAGGCTGCAATTGCAAATGAGCCCAATCAACGTTATATTGAATATCTAATTGTATTAAAGCTACTCCTGAACCAGATGCCTTTACAATTAATGGCCCATAAGCATTGGGCACATTAAAATGGTTAAGTTGTACTAAATTAGTTTGATCAATGTTAACATTATAGGAAAAATTAGCTGACGCGGGAACTTCTACATTTACATGAATATTAGTTACATCTCTTGATCTGGATCTAATTGAATACTCAATTAATGCTTCTAATGCGACCAAAGTATCTTGAGTTGATCCCCAACCATTATCATGTTGTCTAAAAGTATTTAACCATTCCACAATAGCAGATTGAAAAGGTGCTTGTTTTAAAATATGCACTAATAAAGCATAAGCCGTAGTTTCTACAGTAATGGATTCATGAACTGAAACTTGTCTTGGTAAAATGTAAAGTCGATTATTTTCAATTTGAGACTTTAATACTTGAATTGGTTCTATTGACCAATATTTCATCCCAGATAAATCGCGCATTCGTTCAGATAACATACTAAAACCTTCTTCAGATGCGACTGACTGCACTAAAGCAAGTGCATAAGTTACAATGGATAATTCATAAGGATCTTTTTGTTTGTTAATAATATTTAAAACTGATTCAAGATAGTTAACTCCAATCCAACGTGCAGTTGCAACACGAGCCCCTATTTCACCACTCATATCTTTTACTTGTGCTAAAGTAATTACCACTTGGGCAGTTAAAGTGACATTCCTGTTTCTTCTTAAATCGCCATAAACTTTAGAAGTTAAATTACTTTTACGATCGTAAGGTATCACATAAGGTTCGTAAAAACTTCCGTCAGATGTTTGATAATTAAGTAACCAACTTAGTGCTTTTTCAATTACTTGTTTATCAACATAAAGCTGAGCTTCCCATTCTTGAAAAGTAGCTTTATGCAGAATTCTAGCTATTAAAGCTGTAAGCCAAACACTTGGCCTACGATCCCAACGAAACATATGAAAAGAACCATCTGAGTTTTGGAAGCTTAATTGTTTTTCTAGCATTACATTCAAATGTTTAAATACTTTTTTTTCTATATCTGAATCTCTTTGGCCACTAAGTCTTAAATAAAGTAAACTGTACATATTATAAGCAAAATCAAAAAGATTTTGCTCTGCTGCTGCGTTTGGTTTGCGAAGTAAACGTTCTCCTATCATTGGTATCTCACTAAATACAGTACCAACTACATCAGCAGCAACAGACACTTGAACCTGATTTGAACCAAATACATAACGTCGTTCTCTATGAAAAGAAATTATTGGAGTATCAGTAAGATTAGTATCTAAATATTTGATTAATTGGGCTCCTTGGCTTAAATCCATAACCACAGATGTATGTAAATGTTGTGGGACTCCATCTGCATGTACTTGAAGATACTTATGAACGGTTCTTGCAGCAGCCTGAGTTCGGCCACTGATTGTTAATTGAAGTTTTCCAAGTTTTTGTGCTACTACAGGTAAATGTACTATTAAATGATTACCGGCTTTAATCCAAACTAGATGTTGATGTATAGCTTGGGATGTTCGTGGACTATATGAAGATACAGAACCATAAGACTCTACATGGACAAAACGAAAATTTGGTGATTTTTCTAAAGTAAGTAATACTTCAATTTCATGATTAATATTGTTAAATAAAGTTACTCGAACTCCAATTTGTTCACCGATTATACATTGACTTGGCATTTCTACATTCATAGTAAATTGTTTAACGCTTGAAACTTTTATTGGACGTTTATGAAGTCCTATACCTGCTTTACTACTCATTCCAAAGCCACTAATTAACCAATTTGCAGGAGTATCGGGCAAACTTACATTAAATATATAATAACCTAATGGACCAATATTTATTTCACGCCAAAGCCATGTATCTTCATACAATCGCTCTAATCTAGAATTGCGCAATAAACGAAATTTCAAAAGTTCAGCTGAATTATCTTCATAACAATCACTTTCATCACTTTGATCTAAGCAATCTTTTTGTTTGTCACAACGTTTATTTATTGGATAACATAAACTTCCATCTAGACAACTAACCATTCCTAGGGTTTGATTACAAGATTCAGGTCTACGTACTATGTTTGCATCAGTAAATACAATTAAACCAGCATTTTCAAATGTACGACTACAGTCGATAGAAAATGAAGATGATGCAAATTGCTCGTATTGATTTAATTTTCCTGATCTAGATATCCATGTTTGGGATAATAAACCAATTTTATTTTGCTCAAATGTTGCCATTTTCCTTAAAACATCTACATGATTCATATAACTTTCCGTATCTAATTCATATAAATCTTTATTTAATGCACTTAACCCAACGTAAGTTCCTGGTTCACCATACACTCCAACTTCTAAAGTATCACCTGTTTTGTCCTTATTACTATTTAAAATTATATCAAATTTGTTGCGTGAAATACCATTTACTGAAAAATATAATGAATCTGAAATTACTTCTCCTTTATTTGTAATATCATAAACAACAATGGAAGATAAAGGCGCCATTTCTGGAGATAATGTCACAGAAAATGTTTTTATTAACGAACTCATATGTTCATACCCAGACAAAAGTATTACTCCTTTAGATATAATAATATAACTTAGTAAATTCACTTCATAATTTGAACGAACGTGAAAAATAATATAATCGCCAACTTTTGAATTTTCACTACTTGTGCGAATTTGTAAATATCTTTTACTTGGTGCATAATATGAGTATAAATCTATATATGTTGTCAACGTTTCTGAATGAACATCATCTAAATATCTTGCTTCTACTCTAATTTTAGATATATCATTTAATAATAATAAATCTGATATTTCAGAACGTAAATCAATTACTATTGGCCAAATTCTTTTATGTTGTTTAGATAATTGTATTAATCTACTAGATAATGTTTGTTGTCTTCCTTGTAAATATATACGAGGTATAATAGTAATATTATGATTAATTATTAAATGATCTGGAACTTGTGAACCATCGGCATATGATATTGCACAATACAATTGTATAGGCATTTGTGCTTTAAAAACTTGTGTATTTGGTCCAATAAATTTAAGTTTCATTTGTGAACTAAAAATTAATGCTGATGCAAAACCAGAATAAATCAGATTTAAAAAACGATTTCCAACATATGCTTTAATAGTAAGTTTAGTATTTTCTAGAGAACGTCCATTATTTAAAGTTGAAAGTTCAGCCATACTTAATTGAAAATCCATATGACCTGTGTAAATTCGGTAAACTTTTTTTACAACAGGCAACAATTCTATTGGATTTGTCATGCCAAAAGTTTTAATTGGTTCAATTGAAGCTGTTAAAGTTAAATTTCCCATTACAGGTGCACCTGAAGTAAAGTTTGCTATAACATTTCCAAATATATAATTTTCAGTTGTGAGGAAATAAGCTGGCATTGATACATTTACTTCAAACCTTGTTTGGTAATATTCCTCTACAAAAAATTCTTTACTTTCAGTTTGTCCTTGAGCTGTAACCTCAATAGTCCATTTACCATATACAGGCTGGGTAGATAAAGGATATTGAAGGGATACAGCTCCAAAATTACTTTGTCTTGACAGCCAACGTTTAATGAGATTACCATTTGGGTCTCTAATGAATACATCAATTGAATCTGGAAATGCTCTTAATTCAGTTGTGATTGGTACGCATCGAAACTTAATTATTTGTCCTTGTTTATACATTGGTTTATCTGTTGTAATAAATATAGTCATAGATCTTTGATCAAATTTTAAATTTGTTTCATTTGCTATCACAACACCACTTGATACCCCATTTAAAGATTTTGTACCTTCTACCTTTAATTTATATGTACCTGGTAAAGCAATAGAAGGTACTTTTAATAACAAAGTTGTTGGAATGTCAGATTCTAATTTTTCTGTAGCAAACGTCAATTCGGCATTATTTCTTTTAATTGATGCACGTAAAAAAACAGGTTCATCTGAATTAAATATTGTACCAGTTAATCTATACACTTGGCCTGGTCTAACTGTTCTTGAAGCCAAGACAAAATAAGATCTAAATTAAATTTGACAAAATTATAAAACCAATAAATTACTATTTAATAAATATTATTTAAAATTTAACTTTTTGTTTAAAAATAAAACTAATAATAACGATGATTAAAAAAAAAAAAAAACGAAAAAAAAATTAAAATTATTGGCACTTACTTATGCTTAACTAACAAATTCTCTTCATTTTCAGCTAAATTAAAATAATGCTGACTTTGAATTATATTCCAATAGGAAATTTGAATTAAAAAAAATAAAATAAAATTATTTAATTTTATAAATTTCATTTTGATTGTTTTTCAGTTTTTTTTCATGTTAATTTTTTAAATTAGATATACTAAAATAAATTAAAAAAAAAATAATTATTATACTTTATATAAAAAACTAATCGACACTTATATTGTAAAATTATTTTTTTTTAAGTTTCAAAGCTAAAATAAATTATTAGAAAAAAAATTGATTTAAACAATTTTAAATTTTTTCAAGGTTTTTTAAAATTCACTTGTTTTTAGCACTTTTTTCTGGTAAATTTAATATCATTTTATTTATTTTAGATACATGTTTAGAATTATTTTAATTTATATTTTAAAAAAACACTATTAAAATTAAAAGATTAAAATTATAAAATACTATTTTAATTAAATGTATTAACTATTTTACGACTAGAAGTTCAAATATAATTCAAATCGAAAAAAATAACAAAAATTGAGTAGAAATAATTACAATTTAAACTAAATTAAAAACTTAAAAAATTGTAGCAAAAAAAAAACTTAAGTCAATTTTAAAGCAAACCGACTTTATTTTTCTATTAACTAGTAGATAAGACATAGACTAATCTGAAACAGATTTTCATCTGGCAGCACATGCTAAAACAGGCGTCAGCATCTTCAGGCCCAGGAACTTGTCCAAACTTGTTTGAGCAAGTTTGAAGATGCCGACCACAGCCAGCCCTGTGTTAGTCTTTTTCTTTTAGTGCTCTCTTCTCAGGTTTTTTTTCAACTGCAAAATTCTATAAACGCCCAAAATTTTAATATAAGTTATTAGCCTTGTTAAACCATTTTGCCTTCTAAAACTTCTTAGTTTTATATTCATTTGCTTTCAATTGATTTTTTATTTAAATAAACAGCACATTAGTATGTTTTAGCAACTATTTAGAAACCTTAAAATTTTTGCATTTTATTCAATTATAAGCTTTTATTTATTAACTACAATTTATATACTATACTTCATTTTCCATGCATTCGTTTATTAACAAAAAAAAATTGGTTAATTAGAAACAAAATTAAGAACTAATATTGATATAACTTACTATTAATTTAAAATATCTTATATTTTAAATAAGCACTTTATTGGCAAATTTGTAATCCAACATAATATAATATTTATAAAAAAAATCATATATGATTTTTATATTTAAATATTCAGCACCATTATTTTATTTCTTATATTTTATTTTATATTTTTCTAAAATATAATTTAAATATTACATTTGAAACATATTTGTTTACAATTTTAAATATTAACAGACCAACTGACTTTGATTTAAAAAATGACTTATTTTGATCTGTTTTTTCTTTGTACTCTACTTAGTTTTTAAATTGTTTTTTAATAAAAAAAATATTTTTAAATAATTTTACATCATACTTAAATAAATATAGCTATTAAATAAATAAAATATTTAAAAATTAATTTTAATTTAATATTTACACTTGTTATTAAAATGTTTAATTTTTCATTATAATTAAATTTGAATGTATTTTCATGTATTTATTATATTTTTTTAGCTAGCTTTTATAGGATTGGTGCGTTGTAAATTAAAACAATTTTTAAAAACTATTCACATTTTTATAAAAAACTATTTTGAATAAAGTGACTTTTTTTACATATACAATTGTTTTTTTTTACATTAGTAAATAAAAAAATTTAAAAAAAAAAAAAGAATTTAAAATATAATAAAATATGAAAAATTTCAGGCTAAAGGATGATCATCGTCTTCAAGATTTGTAGTTACAATATTTATTTTGTTTTCATCTAATAAATTAGTTTTTTCTTCATCACAATTTTGCTTATAATCATAAATTGGGTTTGTAAAATTGGCACTTTCCTAAGAAAAAATAAATGTATATATATATATTTTTATCTTAATAATTAAAAATCAAAATTATACTTTTTCATCAATATCTATTGAATATGCAGGATTCAAACCTTTTGAAGGATTATCTTCATCTAAATCTTGACCAAAAATAGGATTAGTAATTTCAAGATTTGCATGAGTTTCATCCATTCTTTGGTGCATAAAAGCTTGATTTCTATATAAATCATAAAAATGTTTTAAAAAATGTAATTATTTAAAAAAAAAATGACTAACCTTTGATGTAATTTATATGCAAACACAGTCATTACAATAAAAATTAAAATAAATGTAAAAACAAGTAAAAAGAATAATATTTTTTTAGTTGAATATGAACCTGATAACTTTTCGGACTCTAAATTATTTGTAAATTCTTCACATCGAAGTCCTTTTTTATTTTGTGGGCAACTTAAAATAAAAAAAAAATTAGATTAATTAAAACTGAAAATTATAATTACTTACGAGCAAATTAAAGTATTATTAATAGTTGAACATATGCCGCCATTTAGGCAATATCCTTTACAATCGCTGTTATCAACAGGAATTTCACAAAAAATACCTTTAAAATCCTTACCGCATTCACAATGAGCATGTATATCATCACTATCCATTTTGCACACCCCTTTGTTTTTACATTGAACATCTTTACAAGATGTAGCAACAAATTTTTCACAATGCAAACCAACGAAATTTTCATGACAAATACAAGTAAAACTACCGTTTGGTTTATCCATTTTGCAAAACCCCCCATTTTGACATCCACAACGATCTACTTCACATCTTTTACCTTTATAACCTGCTTGACAAATGCAACTTTTATTTTGGTTTTCTTTTATACAATTTCCACCATTTAAACATAAACCATGACAGGTGTCCTGAGCACAAGTTTTACCTATAAATCCAGGTTCACAATGACATTTAGGAATACCAGATATCAAAGTGCAATTTCCATTGGTACAATAATTGTCACAAAGAGATTTTTCACATCTTTTACCTAAATAACCAGCAGCACAACGACATTCTGTTAGATTAGAATTAGAAATGTATTTGCAATAGCCTCCGTTTTCACAAAACATGTTAGTGCACTGTTCACAACGTTGTCCAGTATACATTTGTGGATTTTTACATTTACATCGTATTTTCCCACCAGTTTCAGTGTAACATTCTCCTTCGTTAATACAAAAATCTTTATCAGAGCAAGTGTAAGGTTGTTCACAAATCCAGGTACTACCAGAACAACGACCAGATTTACAAGTCAATCGATTTTCTGTACAATTTTGTTTTTTACAATCATCTGGTTCATCTGATTTATCCTGACAATCTGGCTCTCCATCACAAACCCAAGATTGAGGAATGCATTTATTGTTTTTACATTTAAAATTATTTACAGGACATTGTTTTTCCGCTATTTTTTATAAAAATTATATTTTATTAATTTATAATAAAACAAAAAAAAAAATAGTATAAACTTACGACAATTAAATTCATCTTCATTACCTGGACAGTCTGTATGACCGTCACATTGTTTTGAATTACTTATGCAAAATGCCGTTTTGTTTCCATGTTTTGGACATTGAAATTGAGAAGGAAGACAAGTATGATTATCTAAAAAAAAAATTTATAAGTAAAATCAAGAAAATTTAAAAATTCTAAAAAATATTTTAAATTTATGTTACTATTTTAATAAATTTTATTATAGTTACTTTTTGAGATATTAAATAAAATATTAAAACAAATATATTACCACAATTTTTTTCATCAGATTTATCAGCACATTGAGCAATTCCATCACACAGTTGATTAGGTGGTATGCAATACTTATTATTGCACTGAAATTGTCCCGGTATACAATAAAAAGGTGGACAATCAGATGGTTCATCAGATTTATCTCCACAATCATCTTGGCTGTCACATTTCCACCAAAAAGGTATACAACTATATGTGTCTTTACAAACAAATTGAGATTCTGTGCAATTAGAAGAACAAGTTTTATTGTCCTTATTTAAAACATAATTTTCAGGACATGCACAAGTTGCTTCAACATCTTGTTTACCAGGTTTAAGCAGACATAATGTTTGACATTTAAGAGCATAACATGGATTTACAACTTTAAGCGGTTTCTGTCTATAAGGGTGATAAATTTGAATATCCATGGGACGATGTAATACATCAATTAATTTGGTTGAATTAACACATTTATATTTGTGACATTTCTGCACACTTTTTGTATCCCAATCAGTCCAATAAATATAATCTTCAAATACTGATAATGCAAACATATGATTAACTGCTCGACTATTCTGTTTGTTTACAACTACAGCACGTCGTTTACCTTCATAATCTGAAACAGCAATGTAATCTTCTTTAGCATCTGCCCAAAAAAGTTCTCTGGTCACATAATCTATTGCCAATGCATTTGGCCATCCTAAACTTTCATTAATAATAATTCTTGCATTAGATCCATCCATTCCTGCTTTTCCTATATATGGATTTTCACCCCAATCAGTCCAATACATATAACCTTCATATGGATCTAATACTACAGCTCGTGGTTCTTGTAAATTTTTCTTAATTAATATTTTACGATATTTTCCATCTAATTTTGATACTTCAATTGTATCTTTTGTTTTATCGCACCAATATAAATTTCCAGCAATCCAATCTACAGCTAAACCATCTGGACTTTGTACTGTGGCTGAATGTATAGTTTGTTTTAATGGATTTCCGTTTGTGTCATTTTTTCCTTCACACATCCTTTTTATTGAACTTCCCATTGGTGTAATATTAGACCAATATATACATTGCTGTTCATAATGAAAATCTAATGCTACAGCATTTACTAGATGAGAAACTTTCAAACTTAATTCATGGCCTTTTAAATCTGTTTGTCTAATTAAATATCGACTTGAAAATAGTAAAACAGGTCTTATTGGATGATCTACTATACATGAAGATCCATTATCATTGCTAAAATATCCTTCAGCACAGCTACAAACATAAGAACCATAAGTATTTCGACAATGTTGTGAACAAACTCGCTGTACTTGATTACATTCATTTATGTCTTTACATAAACGGCCTTCATCTATTGGTTCAAATCCACTAAAGCAACTACATTTATATCCAATTGGTAAATCTTCGCATTTTTGAGCACAAACAAGTCCCGGATCGCATTCATTTAAATTGCATTTTGATTCATCTGAAAAATCACCACAATTATTTATACCATTGCATGTCAAATTTGCATCAATACAATGATGATTGGCACATTCAAACTGATTTAAATCACAACCAATTTTAGTTGTATTTTTTAAACATAGTTGTGAATCTTCATCCGAATTGTCCATACAATCATCTATCGAATTGCAAATCCAACTTTTTGGAATACAACGTTTACTATTTTTACATTTAAATTGGTCTTTTTTACATTTGGGAGCTATGCAATTTTTAGGTTCATCTGACTCGTCGCCACAATCATCATCTCCATCGCAATAATAACTGTTTAAAACACATTGCATATTTGAACATTGAAATTCGTTTTGTTTGCATACAGTAGCATTACATTTTTGTACAGGTTGTTCATCTGATGGTGGTGAATCAGAACAATCGGGTTGACCATCGCAAACCCAAATTTGTGGTATACATTGTCCAGTACCTATACATCTAAAAGAATCTGGTTGGCAACTTAAACTTTTACATTCTTCAGTTTCATCAGACCAATCTCCACAATCTTGATTACCATCACAGCGCCAAATCATTGGTATACATTGAGTGTTATTACATTGAAATTGGTCTGCAGCACATCCATATTTGCAATTTTGTTCATCAGATCCTTGTTCGCCATCTTTACAATCATTATCATGGTCACAAAGCCAACTACGGGGTATACATTTGCCATTTAAACATCGAAAAGAATTGGCTGTACAATTCGCTTGTTTGGGTAATTTAGGTTCACAATTTTTTTCATCTGATCCATCCCAACAATCATTTTGACCATCGCAAATCCAGTCTTGATGTATACAAGCAGTAGTATGTTCACATTTTACCAAAGGACCTCCAGCCGATTTTGATTTTGATGCTGGATGTTGACTACAGTCTATTGGTGGACAATGCATTTCATCACTAGCATCAGGACAATCTGGATCTTGATCACATCTTAAATTGGCATCTATACAAGGGCCATCTTTACACCGAAACATGTGAGATGCACAGGTGCAATTAGTTTCATCAGATAAATTAGGACAATCATTTTTTCCATCACATACACTTGAAGATTTTATGCAACGATTTTTGCCACAAGAAAAAAAACCATCAGGGCAAACACGTTGAGCGCAAAGACTAAGTTTTTCATCAGCTCCATCAGCACAATTTGAAATTCCATCACATGTTAATTCATAAGGAATACAAATTGCATCTGTACATTCGAACTCCACTTGAGTGCAATTAGACTTTCTAATTACACATTGTCTTTTATTTTCAAGTAATATTTTTCCTACTGGACAACTACATATGACTTCACCAGTCATGTTTACTGAACACTTATCTGAACAACCACCGTTTATATGTAAACAGGGATTTAAATTACAATCTTCAGTATCATTTGCAACTGCAATTATACCCATTGGCCTTGGAACTTTTCGTTTTAACATTTTAAGATCTCCTCCTGTAAATTTATTTGATCTGTATACTCCATGAGCAACCCAATCTGTCCAAAACAAAAAATCACCGTAAATTGCTAAATCAAATGGATGTTGAGGACTTTCACTTAAAACTACCACACGTTCAGTGCCGTCATAATTGCATCTCTCAATTTTATCTAATCTAGCATCAGACCAATAGAGTTTTTGTAATTTATGATCTAATGTAATTGCATTCGGCATTTTTATATCTGTTGTTATAATTTCTTGTGTAATGTGGCCATTTAAATAAGATCTTTGTATGCAAGGTTTTGCTACGTTCCAATTTGTCCAATATATCATAGAATTGCAACTATCTATTGCTATACCTCGTGGCTTATCATTAGTGTTAAGTTTGATAATTTTTTCAACTGTTGCATTAATTTTGTAAATTTTTAACCGGTTAATAGATGCATCAGAATTACTCGTCCAATATAATTGTTCAAATAAAGCATCAAAAGCCACACCTTCAACAGCTCCTTGTTTGTCTATTAAAATTTTATGGTTTGATCCGTTGAAATCCATACTATTTATACTTCCTTTTTGTATATCAGAATAAATAATTCGTTTAGATTTATAATCAAATGTAAGTCCAATAACATTTTGCATATAATTTTTATTACTAATAACAGGATATGGTGAATTATGAATATTTTCTTCATCAATATGAATTGAATCAATATCTACTATTCTTGAAAACATTATAAAAGCATCAAATGGTTCACATGATTTTTGATCAGCAGCTAATTTACCATGTGAACAAAAACACTTTCTTTTTTTATTTCCAATAAATAAACATAATTCTTGGCAATCACCATTATTTGTTGCACAAGGATTATTAGTATCTATTGGTCTTTCGTAAAAAATTTTTATATCTTTTATATGATCTCCTATTTTTTCAGACATTATTGTTGCATTTTGATCAAACGGAAGATTTTTGTTTATTTTTAATATTGATCCACCTTCATAATTAGTATCCGCCCAATAAATTGAATCTTCAAAAATAACTAGTGATTCAGGACTTTTAATAAATTTTGTATTATTAAATACTGTTTTTCTATTTTTACCATCATAAGATATTTTTTCAATAGACATTGTTCTAGAATCGCACCAATATATTTCATTTTTTTTAATGTCTAACGCTATTTTATTTATATTAATTTTAGATGTTTCATTTAAAATAATTCTTCTATCAGTCCCATCTAATTTAGATCGATGTATTCGTTTTAGGTCTGCAATATCAGACCAAAACAAATAACCAGACAGTGGATCTATAGCTATAGAATTCGGCTTTGACATATTACCTGACATTATAACATATCTATTACTTCCATTTAAACGAGCAACTTCAATCACGTCATATGTAGATTCTATCCAATAAATATTATTTGCTACCCAATCAATAGCTATTCCTTCAACTGAATCTAATCCTTTTACAATAGTCTTATGACCAGTAGTATCCCTTCTAATTCTTGTGATACTTCCTTCATCACTATCAACCCAATATATAAAAGACTGATTATATGAAAAATCAATATTAGTAGCCATTAAAACTTTTGAAATAGGTGGTAAAGTTTGACTAGATACATTTGCTGGTTCTAATGGTATTCCTTTTATACCAAGATTCCATGAATACATTAAAAATTTGGATGGCCCAACGCATTGGGTAAGATTTTTTGCATCTGGTGTGAACCCAATGGCACATTTACATGTACGAGTTGATGGGGAAATTGGCAAACAAAGTTGACTACAATTTCCATTATTTTTTTGACAAATATTGCTTCCATATTGAACATTTTTATCATACACTCTTAGGGCTGAAATAACATCTGTTTGATTTCTTAATAAAGATAGTTCTTCAAGTTTAGAATCTTTTTTTAATTTAAATAATGATTGCATTTTTTGCGATGAAAAAATAATATCACTTGAATTTAAACATAACGTATATGGTCCTAAAATTAAATTATTTATATTATTTTTATCATTCCATAAAATATCTATTTTTTTTGTATTAAAATTATAAGATTGAATCGTTCCTGATCCGACATTTACCCAATATAGTTTAATAGCTTTAATATCAACAAATTCAATTGCAAGACTTGAAGGTTTAGTTAAATAAAAATTTTCATCAGTTATAATTTTTTCAATATTTGAGCCATCCATTGAAGACATAGCAATGTAAGGTTTAATGATCGGTTCCATATTTTCACTACCATGATCAGACCAAAATAATTTACCTTCATGTGGATTAACAGCTAAAGAAAATGGTTTTGATAAATTTACTTTAACAACGTCATAAATGTATTCTCCATTTAAGTTACAAACATAAATTTTTGGCGTAAGTTCCTGAGAAGTAATAAATAAATTTTCAGAAATCCAATCTAAAGCAAGTCCGTATGGATTTTCTAAAACAGTATCAATTATTACTTCTACGGTGCTGGTACTAAGATTTGATCTTTTAATTTCATTTGATTCTGTATCTGCCCAATATATTTTTTTTTCTTTAATATTAAAGTCTATTTGTTCTGTATGTATAATCTTCGGTAAACTAATTGGAGGTATAATATGATAATGAATATTTTCTAGATCAACACCACGTATTTCGTTTGGTCCTGCAAAAAGCAAAACTTTTTCGTTTGGAATACATGTTTTATTATCTATATCTAATTTCATAATATGTGGACATTCACATTTAAACATATATTTTTTACTTAATAAACATAAATGTGAACATCCTCCATTTTTATAAAAACAAGGACTTGTAGTATTAGATTTAGGTTGTCTAGACGGATGATAAATTTTAATATCAAATGGTTGAGTCATAACTTTCTGAATTATAGTAACATCACTGCCATTATATTTATTTGCTTTAATAACACTATTAGTTTTCCAATCAGTCCAATAAATATAATTTCCAAATAAAGAAATAGCAAAAGGATGAATTAAAAGTTCGTGTGTTCTTATAATTTCGTGGTGGTCTTTGCCATCATATGTAATTGTTTGTATAGAATCAGATCGAGCATCAACCCAATATATTCTTAAATTATCATAATCTAAGGTAAGTCCATTAGGCCAAGCTCCATCTTTTTCATTCATTTTATATATAATAGATCTGTCTTCACCACTCATTGATGCAGATTCAATTCTAGGTGCATTTGTATCCCAATCTGACCAAAACATAACTCTGTATCTAGGATCTAAGGCCACTGATCTTGGGCTTTCCATTTTTCCAGCAATTAAAGTTTTTCGAGAACTTCCATCAAATTTAGCAACTTCAATTTGATCTAAATTGCTTTCAACCCAATAAATGTTTTCTCCAATCCAATCAACAGCTAAACCTTCAGCAGTAGATAGTCCAGTTTCAACAATTACTTGTATATTTATCAATGATCCATGGATAATAGATCCTTTATAAATTTTATCATCTATAACATCAGTCCAAAAAATAAGATCTCCACTTGGGGTATGAAAAAAATCTAAAGCAATTGTATTTTTTAAACCAGAAACAAGTGGTCTACTCATTGTCATTGTATTTAAATCAACACTTCTAATTTCATGTCTATTTGAAAAAATAATAAAAGGTGGTGTTTTATCTATTGGTTTACATGAATAATGATCATTTTCTAATAAATAACCCGGCATACAGCTACACTTGTGTCTATTTTTAAATGGTGTACAAATTTGACTACAAGTTCCGAATTCGCAGGCATTTTTTTTCAAACAACTATAACCATCTTTTGCTAATGTAGATCCTTCAGGACAAAAACAAATAGGTCCTTGTGGGCTATTATGACATGTTCCCTTACATTTGCTGTTAAAGCATACATCGTCAATACAACTATCACCTTCATCTGATCCATCAAAGCAATCAACATGATGATCGCACAATTTTTCCACAGGTAAACAAATAGTTTTGTTTTTTTTATTTAAACATGTTTTAGATGGTGGCAAACATTCTAAATCAATGCTAGGACAATTTTGTTCATCAGAATTATCTTCACAATCTAATTTTCCATCACAATGATATTTACGAGGAATACAATGTTTCGTAAGTGTACACATAAATTCATTTTCATCACATTTTTTTAATCCATGCGCTTGGCAACCTTTTTCATCTGTTCCATCAATACAATCTTTTTTACCATCACATCTAAATTTTTTCGGAATACAACTTCCTATTCGACAACGAAACTCATCTAAATGGCAACTATTTTGTGTTGCGTTTTCTAAAACTTTTTTGTATTCAGTTAAAACTAATTAAAAAAAAATAATTGCATATTATAAAAACAATAAATATATCTTTTTTTATTAATAAACTTACAACAGTTTTCTTCATCTGTTCCATCAATGCAATCATTAACTCTATTACATCTATTAATATTGTGTAAACATTTTTCTCCATTATCACATGAGAAATGAAATTTTTCTTTGCAATCATATGGACAATTACGTTCATCAGAATTGTCCTTACAGTCATCATCTTTATCACACACATATGCAAGCAAAATACATTTTTGATTATCACAACGAAATTCCATTTCCTCACAAGGCGGATATGCTATTAAAATCAATTTAAAAAAAATTATAAACATGTATATTTTCCAATGATCTTATTGAGACAATTTGTTTAATTGATTTATAAAAAAGAAATATAAAATTGAAATTTTACGCTGAATAACTAAACTAACGCTAAAAAAATTTTGAATATAAATGCATATAAAAAATATTAAATAATATAAAAATTTGTTTATTTTTTAAATTATATTAATATAAAAGTAATTGAACATTTATTATGATAAGAAATTTGATTCAATAAAATCAATAAAATTAAATGAATTGATAAAGTGAAATCCTATTTTAATATAGCAATTAAACTTACTGCAATTTTCATGTTCGTCTGAATGATCGTCTTTTCCGCAATCCAAATCCATATCACAAGTCCAATTCATTGGAATACATTTGCCTGTTTTTTGGCATGTAAAATATGTAAGTGGACAGGTATAGTTTCCACAATTAGCTTCTTCATCAGTTCCATCATCGCAGTCAACTTCGCCATCACAAGCATAATGATGAGGAAGACAACGGTTTATATCACAAGCGAAATGTTCGCTTGAACAGTTGGTTTTTTCTTTAATAATGAATGAAAATTATGAATAAAATTGAAATTATAAAAATAAAGTTTAAAGTATTGATTGAAAAACAGGCAATTAAACTAGCAAAGAAAGAGCAAATGAGGAAGCGATGAGAAAGATTGAAAGGAAGAGACTTACTGCACAAAATTGGATCTTCGTCAGATCCATCGTCACAGTGAACTTGGTGATCACACACATATTTAGATTCGATGCAAGTGTGGTTGTTTTTGCACAAGAATTCATTTTTGGCGTTACATTGACTTGATAAATCCAGAGTTTTGTAAGCATTTTTGTCTAAAGTGGTCAGAATGTCGAAGCCAAACAGATGACCCACGGTGAAAAGGAGATAAAGTGCAGCCAAAACACGTAAATCCATTTTGAAATTCACATTTAATATGAGCACATGTGTGCCTATAGATGGTGCACAGAAGCCACACTTAGTGTGCAGACCACGATGAATTTGTTGCAATGGTCAAAAGAAGTGTCAAAACAGAGTAAACCAAAACAAACCAAACATGGCATATAGCTATGCCTGCATTTTGTCACAGGGAACCTGAGAGCACGAAAGCAGCACAAATGCAAAAGAAACGAATGCAAAGGAAACGAGTCCTATAGTGTCGAAGTCGACAAATACTGTTCGGGCGTTCGATGTACAAATTCAATTCAAGGTTTCAAGTGTGTTCTGAAATGTGACCAACAATAAGACAGGTCTGGCAATATTAAGAGCACTTCTTTTGTTTGCAAAACGCAGTTTGGTCGAACTGAACGAGACTCGAGCCGTTGGACAATCGCAGCGCAGTTGAGCCAACTCGAACTGGACTTGTCAGGTTGATGGGCAAGATGAACACCAGCCACACCCACTTTTATTTTACTTAAAACGCCTACTTTTCACACGCCAGCTATAAGCACATTCTTACACAAATCCACACTCACACCAGACCAGTCTTCATTAGGTCAATCTTACTAGGCCGGTTTTTAATAGGCCAGTCTTTAGACTAAAATGCATTTCAACTAGAATGTTTTCAGCTAGAATGTATTTCAACTGGAACGTATTTCACCAGTGCGGTTTTTCACCAGACAATTGTTCACCAGAAAAAATATTCATCAAAATAATCTTTCACTGAAATAGTGGCACACCAAAGCAGTCTTTCACTAAACGGTAATTCACCGGGACAGTAGTTCACCAGGACAGTAACTCACCAGGACAGTAATTCACCAGGACAGTAATTCATCAGGACAGTAATTCACCAGGACAGTAATTCACCAGGACAGTAATTCACCAGGACAGTAATTCACCAGGACAGTAATTCATCAGGACAGTAATTCACCAGGACAGTAATTCACCAGGACAGTAATTCATCAGGACAGTAATTCACCAGGACAGTAATTCACCAGGACAGTAATTACACCAATACAATCTCACTCCAATGCAGTCTCACACCAATACATCTCAAACCAATACAGTCTCGCACCAAAGCAGTCTCACGCCAAAACAATCTCAAGCTAAAACAATCTTACCAGACCACACAGACATAAACACAAAAGCATGTAACTGGCCAATATATGAAAATAAAATATAAATCAAATATAAAATTGTTGTCCGAACCTGAACGCCTAAGTGCCGATTCGCTGTAATTAGTTAATTCGCAAGTTTGTTAATGCAACCAATCTGTTGTGACCAATCTGAAGCGTTTTTGTTTGAGTCTCTTTTGTTTGATTTTGTTTAAGACAGTTCAAAAGACAGCTCAGAACGGGAGTCAAGAACTAGAAGTCTAAAACTATGACTAACAGCACATTTGATACATTCACAGATGCTGGCGCATCCTTGCTAGATATAATCTACGCTAGCAGTGGCGTAACAGAGCAGACGCTGTCCACACTGATGTCATACTGATCAAGCGCCAAGTGGCCTTTTTGCGTATGAATAGCTGCGTCTATTTGCACATATCTATCAACACCAGCAAGTACTTCAATTGTGGTTGCTTTCAATTATTACTATTAATACAGTTAGCGATGTGGTCGCGATCTTCTCTGCTTGACCAAGTTGGCACTTAGTTAGCTTTTGGCACTTGTGGACTTTTTTTTGCAGACATTTCTCCTGTGGCTTAGGTACTAATTAGTGCATCATCTAACTAATACAAACTTGACTGCAAGTTGGGCATTTGTCATTTCATTTTGTCAATATATTAAAACATGTTTCACCCTGAAATTCATAAATGCAGTTAAAAAACAAATTATGCATATGGATGGATAACAATAAGTTTAAATTTCGGGCTCGTAAAACTAAAATCAAGCTTATTTTGTAAAGTGTTAGTGGCAATCATGAACACTTGTTGCTTTGATTGTCAATCTATATAACATTACTATTGGGGAAGTAAATCATAACAGAAACGATGTCTAACAGTTTAATGAATGCTGGGTTGAAATGAACGCTGGGTTGAAATGAATGTTGGTTGAAACGAATGTTGGATTGAAATGAGTGTTGGATTGAAATGAATGTTAGATTTAAATGAATGCTAGATTTAAATGAATGCTAGATTTAAATGAGTGCTAGATTTAAATGAATGTTAGATTAAAATGAATAAACGATAACAAAACCGATAACCAAAACAATAATAAAAACTCTAAGATAGACATTTGAATGAATACAAGGAGAAGCACAAACAGAAACTCAAGCAAAAAGATTACAAACAGGCTGAGTGCGAAAGAATAGAATGAGCAATGAACTTGGCCAGTGATCTTAAATTGGCTTTTCAAGATTAAGGACAAATTGATACATTTAAATTGAAACATGTTTAGCTAGTTGCTTGCCTTCTTAGTTTCAGTCGAATTCACCCGATGGCGTGCCGACAAGCAAGCAATATTTACAAACAAACTCAAACAGGTAAGCTTTTCTTGTGTCGTCCTGGATACGTGGATTCCGGTTCCATATACAGCTGGCCAATCGCGACTTTTCGCCAAGCTGGTTATTAATCTTAACTGGTGCTCTCCATTTAATGATTAGCATCAATTATTGCAACAGTCAGCAAAAGCAGTTATTGCTCAGACCGATTTTGTCAAATGTCAATTTGAAAACAAGTCTGTTACCAATCCGCTAAGCTTACGACTTGTCTAGACTAGCACATTTCTTCTCTACTCTTCAGGTGGTTCCTTCAACTTGGCCACCCAGTTCCATTTGGCCACTCAGTTCCATTCAGCCGCCAAATCCATTCGGCTACTCAGTTTATCTCGCCATTTTCTCATACTGGCTCATCAGCCCTGTGATCTTCATCTCTACTTGCCACTTTCAACAACCTACAACCAAATACTTCAACCATTGCAGTGAATCGAATTAACTTGAAAGTGCTTCACTCTCAATCCAACTTTTCGTTCTCATTCCCTAAACAACCTCATCATTGAGTTTTTCTTATTTCTGTTACTGTGATTTGTTCTGTATCTCTACCAAAAATCGCCTTTCATTATTATACGTTGCAACCAAACTTATGTGTGTACAAATAAAACTGCTGTCCAACCACCAATTTTCTAATAGTTTGGCTAAAAATGATATTTCATTTTTTTGATACATTCAAACTACCATTACGCAGAATGTTCCGTCTAAGATTTCGCAGATCCTATATTGCCTTGGTTGCAATGCTTATCATACTGTTATTCACTTTTTACATGATTTCGATTTTACCAAGTGGTGTTGAACAAAAACATTATAAAACAGAAAATTATATTGATAAAAATGAAGAGTCAAAAAACAAGCCTGTACAAGACCAAATCCCTAAAGCTGATTCATTAATTGATAATTCCCATCTAAATGAATATGGAGATAAATTTGCATTATTTTTAGATGGTGTTCTTGGTAATTATGAAATAAAAGGACCTTTAAAAAAAGGAAGGCCTGGTGATATGGGTAAACCCTTAAAAATCAATGGCCGCAAAGATATTAATATGAAAAGAGTTAAATTATTAAAATCTCAATACGGTATGAATATTGCAGCATCTGAACTTATTCCAATGGATCGAACAGTGCCTGATGAAAGGTTGAGCATAAGTTTTTTTTTTAACATCATATAAATTAACATATTAATTTTTTTTTCAGGTTAGAAGAATGTAAATATTGGCATTATTCTGAAACTTTACCAACTGCATCTGTGGTAATTGTTTTTCACAATGAAGGTCTTACTACTTTAATGCGAACAGTGCATTCAGTTTTAGTTCGATCACCAAAAAAGTTTTTAAAAGAAATTATATTAGTTGATGATTTTAGTGACAAAGTTCCTCTAAAACAACCTTTAGAAAAATATATTTTAAAAAACTTCGGAAAATATATTGATGCAGATTTAAGCAAATATGACAAATCAGGATTATTTGGAGAAGAATTGGGTGAAAAAAGTGGTAAAGTTAAACTTATTAGAAATTCTGAACGTGAAGGATTAATTAGATCAAGATCAAGAGGAGCTATAGAAGCAGTAGGCGATGTGATTATATTTTTGGATGCTCATTGTGAAGTTAATTATAATTGGTTACCTCCACTATTGGCACCAATTGAAAAAAATAATAAAACCTTAACAGTACCATTAATTGATGGAATCGATAGTGAAACTTTTGAGTACAGACCTGTATATACAAAAAAAGACCAACATTTTAAAGGCATTTGGGAATGGGGAATGTATTATAAAGAAATTGAAGTTGATATGCAGGAGCATCTAAAAAATCACAAAGTAAGTGAACCATACGATGCCCCTACTCATGCCGGAGGTTTGTTTGCAATTAATAGGCAATATTTTCTTGAACTTGGAACTTATGATCCTGGCCTCTTAGTTTGGGGTGGAGAGAATTTTGAATTATCTTTTAAAGTTTGGCAATGTGGTGGAGAATTAAAATGGGTGCCTTGTTCAAGAGTAGGTCACGTTTACAGACCATTCATGCCTTACACATTTGGTAAATTAGCTAAACAAAGAAAGGGTCCTTTAATTATTACAAATTACAAGAGAGTAATTGAAGTTTGGTGGGACGATGAATATAAGGAGTATTTTTATACAAGAGAACCTTTGGCAGTTTATTATGAAGAAGGAAACATATCGAAGCAGCTAGAAATGAAAAATAGATTAAAGTGCAAATCTTTTGATTACTTTATGAATCGGGTTGGATCGGTTGTATATAAGAATTTTCCCAAACTACCTAAAAACAAACATTGGGGCGAGATTAGATCTGTTGTAAAAAACAATTACTGTTTAGACACAGTTTCATCAAAGCCTCCGGAGAAGATCATTTTAAGTACGTGCCACGGCTTTGGCGGTAACCAGCTATTCAGATTGAACGAAGAAGGCCAATTAGGAGTAGGAGAGAGATGCATTGATGTGAAAGATGTTTTAGTAATGCTGACCTATTGCAAATTGGGAACAGTAGATGGTCCATGGGATTACGATGATGAGACCAAAAGATTATACCACAAGAACTCGGAAATGTGTTTAGATTACGATGAATCGAATAGTAACGTTTACTTGAATGATTGCAACGAGAGTAAAGAGCAAAAGTGGCAGTGGAGAAAAGTGAAACCGGACGGATATTAAAAAAATGAAGTGCCTATATTAGGAAGATTGATTTCATAAATTAAGAAGATTAAACTGTACAGAGTATTTTATTTTACGTGCAATGCAAATGAACCAAGAACTAAATGTTGGTTCGTTATAAGAGATTAGCTCGGAAGAGTAGAGAAACGGGCTTAGAAAGACTCGAATGTAAATTAGACTGTAAAGTTTTTTAATAAGTTTGAAATAAATGATTTTCTGAGCTAAGCAATGACTTTGGGATTGATTTAAGGACAATTATTGAGCAGGCAACAAAAAGATAGTGTGAACAATAGTCAGCCTCGGTTAACGAAACAGAGGAACGTGCGAAACGAGTTTCCAGAGTAGGTGGAAGCCAAGAGGTGAGGTGCTTAAGAAAGGGGGTGCAACCAGGATGATCTTAATTAGTGTGGATTGTCTTATTGACCACGTCGATTAAGTGGTGTGGGTCTGACTCGGCGCTGTTGTTTGCTGATTTGCGTTCATGCGTGAAATTCATATTTGGCGCGGCGTGCAAAGCGTAAACAAAAACTGACAAAAATAAGCAAATCATTTCGCTTTAGCAGTTATACTCTGTAAGTCAGCATTTGTTTACTCGGTTATTAGTTAATCCTGTCTTGACCAGTCTGATCCCAACCATTTCCGGTTTGCTTCTTTTTGTCTCACCTGTTTCCAGTGCGCAATTGATCCGTATTCGGCTCGTCTTCGCCACACTTTGCACCTCAGGCTTACCCTTCGCTCAAACTGCAACCTGCTCTTCTAATTGCTGTTTGATTTTATTATTTCAATCACAGTTGCCTTTTTGTTTGCACATTCGCACTAATTACTCTTACTTTGTCTTCACTAGGTTGTTCAAAAGCCAAAATAGGCTAGTCTCGAGTCAGATAGACAAAAGCTGAGAGAGGAGGATACAAAACAAATACACATACACCAACACATACTTACACAATCAACAATTATTTCAACTAAATATACATTCATCTTGGAAACTGTGTGTTGTACCTAGCCCTGTAATTTAACCTAATCCCACAAGTAATGGACGTTGACAATTCCGAAAGCAACTATTCTAACTGTGAATCTATTGATGCAGAAGACACAAACAACAAAATGGAAATCGATAATGTGGACAATTGTAATAGCACGGCCAACGGCTGCAATGATAATAATGATGAAAAGAGCAAATTTAGACTAATGATCGAGCAGCTTTTTAAAGCCATTTTCGGTGTTGACATCAATGCCGACAGCTCAAGTTATTTCGAAGATTACTACACTGCCGATGAACTGAAAGATTATCTGGTGCTTAATCTGGCTCAATCCATTTTAATGAAAATAATCAACGATTTCGTGTCCAGCAAAAGTTTCGAAGCCAGAAAAAATCTTTATGCCAAGCTCAACAAAAACCGCATGGAGACCAAGCTTTCGGCCTCTAGGGCCCTCACTGTATTTAATAAAGATGGAAAGCTATGTTGCTGCATTGTGAAATACGGGGATGAGTTGATGGAATCCAATAGTGTTGAAATTTTAACCTTATGTTATCTGATCGATTGTTATTCTCTTGTGGAAGCCAAAGTTTACACATACAGAAACGATCCTGTCATGAATGTGGTTTTGCACGAAATCAAAGAGCAATGTGTCAACTTTGCTATTCTTCTTCTTACCAACACCTTTACATGTCAAAGCCTCTTTTTAGACTCACCCTTATTTCCGTTTGTGATGAACCATTGTATCCCTAGCCGCTTTTTGTATAAAATAATTGCCAATTGTTTTAATGAAGATGGTATAAATGGTAACTTTTCCACCATATTCAAACCTCTTTTACAAGACATTTGGTTGGAAATGCAAAAGAACTCCAGTATTCTTATAAGCGGCACTTATTTTATCCCCATTAAAGTTTTGGAGGAATTGTGTGATATTAAAATAGGACATAATCGTCCGATTTGCCAATTGGTAAACTTTATTTATTATTTTCTATTTTTATTTATTCTTATCTTAAATTTTTTTTTGCATAACTTAGCTCGTACAACTTGATAATTGGATTCCAGAAGCATTAACAAAGGCTGCTGGTTGTGAATTATCAAAAGTGTCTTATATTGCGCCTTTTTTAAAATTATCTTATTTTGTAGAAGATAATGTAATTAATTTTAATTTTCATAATTTAAGATTTTTAAAATTTTATTTTTTTATTTTTTAGCCGGACATTCTTAAACTATTTTTTAGTCCTAAAAGGGACAAACAAGAATTAGAATCTATTCTTAATACGCAACAAGATTTAATGCACGTTGTCCGTAAAGATTATCATAGTATATTTCAATCTATTTTAATGGATCGTGTATCACGAGAACAGGCTTTAAAGTTTTTTGCTGAATGTCTAAGAAGAAATGAAAAAAAGAGTCAACTTCAAGCTGATGAAGCCACAGTTTCACCAGATGGTTTCATGTTGAATTTAATGTGCGTTTTACAAAGTCTTTCTTTGAAAATTTCCATAGATAAAATTGATATTTATTATCTGCTTCAGCCCTGCAGTAGAATTGTATTTAAAAAAGATGAAAGTAGAATTAAATTTAACGCCAACGAGGCTGAAACTTTTAAAGCCGAATATCTTAAACAAAACACCTTTACAAATGAACCTAATTTCTCAACAGAATGCTTTTTTTTGACTTTACATTGTCATCATGTTTCCATAATACCTTGTATAAGAAAATATCTTAAGAAAAATCGATCTATTAGTGAGTTTTCCAGAATTCTAGAAGATTTGCAAGCTACTGAATCACTTTGGAATATGGATCCAATTATTAAGGAAAGAAATAAAAAAATGCTCAAACGGTATAAAGACGTTATTGCAAAATTAAGAAAAGAGAAAGTATGCGCAGAAATTAGTTTGATAGACACAAATTTATTAACTAGTACATTAAATTTCTATGATATGGTTATACAATTTTTACTTCTTTCAATGGAAACTTCCAATGAAAAAAAATTTTTTGATGAAGATTTTACAGCCTCTTCTCTTTTTTCTTCCTTTCCTGATTGGTATATTGAAGACATTGCTGACTTTTTACTTTTTGTGGTTCAAAACAAACCAGATGTTATTGAAGAAAACAGAAGTGATCATCTTATTAAGTTTATAATTGTGTTTTTAAGTCATTTTCATGTTTGTAGCAATCCATATGTGATTGCAAAATTGATTGAGTTACTATTTATGTCATCGCCAAAATCATATTTCACAAAATCATTTCATTTAAGATTGGTTAATCACCCTTTGTCGGAAAAGCATCTTTCATTTGCATTAACAAAATTCTATATTAACGTTGAGAGTACGGGAGCTTCAAGTGAATTTTATGATAAATTTACAATTAGGTATAACATTAGTATAATGATGAAATTTTTGTGGGAAAATCCAATACATAAAATGACAATAATAGGTAAGTTTATATATGATTTTAATTTGAATTTTAATTAACAGTTTTTATTTTTTTAGAAAATTCATCTAGACCGGAATTTATACGTTTTATTAATATGTTAATTAATGATACGATCTTTTTACTTGACGAAAGTCTTGAATGTTTAAAACGTATTAACCATGTGCAAAAAGCTCTTGAAGATAAAGAAACTTGGAGTAAACAATCCTTAGATGAACAAAATTCTCGTCAAAGACAACTGGCAAATGATGAACGACAATGCAAATCTTTTTTAACAATAGGTTCCGAATGCGTTGATATGTTTCATTATTTAACGCATGATATCAAAAAACCTTTTTTAAGACCTGAATTGATTGATAGACTTGCTGCAATGTTGAATTTCAACCTTTTGCAATTTTGTGGTCCGAAATGCAAATATTTAAAAGTTAAAAATCCTGAAAATTATAGCTGGGAGCCTAAAAAAATATTGGATCAACTGACAGATATTTATTTACATCTTTATTCTCCTGAGTTTGCAGATGCTTTGGTTAGTGATGAAAGATGTTATAATAAAAAGCTTTTAAGAGATACAATTGCTAGAATGAAAAATGCTAATATTAAATCAGATTCTAAAATTATTGAATTTGAAAGAATGGCTGAAAATTTGGAAAAACTTAAAGAAAGTAAAGCTATGCTTGATTTGAATGATGATTCTCCTGAGGAATTTAAAGATGCGTTGATGGATACTTTAATGATTGATCCAGTGATTTTACCGTCTGGAAATATTGTAGACAGATCTGTGATAATTAGACATTTGCTTAATTCAAACACAGATCCTTTCAATCGCCAAACTTTAACTGAGGATATGTTAGTTTCTGCTACAGATTTAAAAGAAAAAATCAATAAATGGAGACAAGAAAAAATTGAATCATTAAATAGAGATCAAAATAAAAAAAGAAACGAAAAACAAGAATAATATCTTTTAGCCCTAGACATAAGAACATCATATTTTTGTAAACCTTGTATTTTTAAATTTACTCATATTTTAATTTTTGCTAAAATAATTTATTAATTATTTTTATTAGTTTTAAAGTGAAACTTATTTATTGCATATAAAATGTAAACTAACTTTTGTTGCTTAGCACGGACTCAGTTATTAGACCACCACATGCATGCAAATGTTTCTTAAAAGACACTATATCAACATAGTATAAAAAATGTAAAGCTTTGAATATTAAAAATATGCAATATATTGATTTTAATTAAATATATTAAAATTAATTGAACGTTTTATATTTAGGAAGATTTTCTTACCTTAATTTTAAAAATATATATATACATAATAATTAAGATTAATTTTATAAATTTGTAGCTTTCATTGATTTTGTAGATAAAAAGTCAGCTTGGAATGATTGTTTTAAAGTTTTTAATTGATAATCGACAATTGCTGGAAAAGTATTTTGATACCAATGAAATGAATGTCCTCTTTAATGTTAAAAAACGAATGTTAATTAATAATTGACAAAAAATAATTTCTAACCTGATATCATAAGCAGTTGATTGTTGTACAAGACTTTTGCCTTCAGCATTTACAAATATTTTATAAACTGTTTGAAATAGAAATCCTTCTTCTTTAAGTATGATGCCTTGAGCTGAAAATTTTTGATGTTTCATGCTACTTTTAGCAGCTTTAGATACTTCTTTACTAGTCAAATTGTGTGATAAAAGTTCTTGGCTATCACAAGGATCAAAATAACTCCAACTTCGATTTAATGTAAATATTTTTATAGGAAGAAAAATGCTACATTGTTTTTTCATTGTAAAAACATCGCTTTTTTCATTTGAACCGTTACTTTCACTAATTTCCCACTCTATAATTGTGGGATCAATTAGATTTCTAAAAAAAAAAAAAATTAATTAAAGAAACTAAAATTAGAAAGGTAAAATTACCTTTCATATAATATACGATCTAAAATATCTGTTGGAGCAGCGTTTATACTAACGCAAGATTCATATTTTTGTGGAAGTAAATTACCTCCATTTAAAAGATACACCGAACCATTAGAATTATTATAACCAGCAATGGATGTAGAATCAGTGTTTTGAAAAGTATAAGGCAATGAACTAACAGAAATTAACTGTAAACTGTCAAAATTTTCAATTAAATATTCTAAACATTTTTGCGAGTCTAGAAGAAATTCACTTTCATTGGCATAAATAGAATCAGCAGATGATGAATTACAAAGTTTGTAATTAGAGGATGAGGCGTCTGCTTTATTGAAAGCTGGTGACATGTTTAAACTAGTCGGTCCGGTTCTAGATTGAGAAGCATTGCCAAATTTTTTCATTTCACAAAGGCTAGGCGCAAAACAAATTGCCAAATTATGAGCGTTCATTTGATTAAGTTCTGAATTAGTAGCAAACCAGGACAAAGTATTTAGAATCACAAGCAATACATAACGCTGACAGTCCGTAATTAAAGAGACAATATTAAAATAAAATTCTTCTTTAGTGCTTTGCTTGTTAATCATGTCTTTATAAGCTAAAATTATTTCTTTAGTGATCAAAGGTTTAGGTTTGATTTCACGGAGCCAAGTTTTAATGGTATCAGCAATATCGTAAACAGTGTATTCATTAAAAATTTCATCCAAATTGGTAAGCAAACACTGTTGTGATTTGCACGAATCTTTATCAATCGAACATTGATTACCTGCTAAACCAGAAGATGAAGAACATGACGATGAAATGGAAGTTGTAGATGAATTAAGAACATGTAAATTAAGAAATAGATCGCATTGTTTCTTTAAAGAAATAATTCTGGACTTTACTCCAGATTTGCGGAAAACTCCGACCGAGTTAACGCCATTTTTCATTAGATAAAGTAGCATGTATTCAATGAAGACTGGCAAAATAAGTCCTCCGTTTTTCTTCTCAAACAAATTAATGTCACATCCAAAACAGCTGGATAAAGTGTTAAGAGGCGTGTTGGAGCTAGAAGATGAGAATAATGAAGTAGAGCTTAAGAAAGAGTTGGCAGATGATGAAATGCTAGAATTACTATGATGAGTAGCGTGAACTTTTTTAAACTTTGTTTTGTAGTAATCGATCTGAGCCAGGAGAAAGAAAGAATAAGAAATATTTTAAGTAAGAAATAGATGAAAACGAAGAAAAGGAAGACTTACGGCTCTCTGTAATTGGGTGGCGGTCAAAAAGTCCAGATGGAGTTCAGAAGAATCTTCAAAGTAGCTCTTTTTTTGACACCTGCTGTCAATCAGATATCCGATTGGTTTGCGAGCTGCATCGTAAAGGTTGTTCATGTTGCTGTTACTCAAATTAAAACAGTTGCTACTACTGGCTAAGGAATCGCGGGATTGTGTGATGCCTGAATCTGGCGTATTTACTGTCATTACAGGCGACGAACCACTGCTGTGCTCTAATTCATTGTTCGCATAATGAAGATTGATTGGATTCGTTTGCAGATGATGATTCAAGTTGCAACTCGAACAGCTAATGGAAGAGTTAGAGCCAGACTCGCTTGCGTTCAAAATCATAATTGTAAGACGTTGTTTGATTGTGAGTTTATTCAAATTTCTTTTAACTGTCTCACCGATTCGTTGTCTATTGTTTTCTTAACTTGCAACTTTCTGTATTCTGTTCGCTTGTTCACTTGTCATGTGATTTGCTTTTACTTTTCTTGTCGCTTTTCAGTTGATACTTTTTTGACTTGAAAAGTGGTCCTAACCAAGCTAACCTTTCGTGAATGCTACGTCGACCTTTCAGTTCAGATGCTTTTGCAGCGCTTTCTTTGCCAATGTTTGAGAACAGAGTGAAGATGATTAGCAGAAGTGAAGCAAAAGTGGAGGCTATTAGAAATCTGAATTAAATGTAAACATTTAATTATGCTTGTGAAAAGGGTGAAATTGAGTATGCCAGCACAATATAAACACAATTAGCAAAATGTGACAGTCTTTCTTATTAAGACTTAATGAACATGTATATATGAGCAAAGAAAGCTGAAATTTTTCAAGCCAAATGAGTTTCTTAATCGGCGCGATCAACTTGCTGTGTTTCAACTTTTAGCACAAGGCCACAATTTGGAGGCCAAGAAACAGACTTGAACTGATCAATGCACTGCAACAGGTAACAGGTGATACAAACAATAACAGTAGGCTAGTTATAGGGCTTTTACTGTTGAAATAAACGCGTGTTTAATGTAAAATAAGTCACCTAAACTTGAATATTACTGAACGTTACTCGAACCTTAAATCAGTTTAAAACAATTAAATTAATAAACTTTTACTTTGTCTTGCTTGAACACTTGCATCATTCGTTCAGCTGTTTTAGAACTGGATCTCACAACTGGCTTGAGCTAGACAGACGAGAAGGCAACGGCCAGGAGGAAAGAAGCTTTCCACTTACAAAACTGAACAAACATTCGAAACAAAGGTAAACAACGTTTGACCTAAAAAATATTGTTTTCAAACTCAACTTGATTAACTAAATGTTTTATTTAGGTAATTATTTAGCAAAGCATGTGTCCAGTCGATTCACAAGATTTGGTCACCATTGATGCTTCACCAACAAACTATCTGCTCAACACTTCTGCAACCTTATCAGAAAATCACTAAGAAAGCTATTAATTAATTTAGCCAAAAACATAACCCTAGTAGTAAACCAAATGCTTCACCAATCTTCTAGCAAATTATTTGCCAATCACTTCACCAATCAATTAATCAATCATTTATTCGTATTTAGCCAAACATTTAGCCGACCATTCCCTAACAGTTTCATCAATACTTTAATCAATCATTCACAAAATTTATCTCAACCGCTACTGAATTACTGGCTCCAATGATTAGTTTTCTTTCGTAAAAATGTTTATCTCAAGTTTTTATCATTTAATGATGAAATGCACAAATGAATAATGCATTTTACAACCGCCAACCATAAAAAACTTTTACTCAATGTTTGCTTAATTCACTATGAGCTTGCTATGTTACGGAAATTAAAAAAACTAATTTAACGTTGCTCATATTTTCAACCACACATCAAAATATAAAATTCAAATATAATTTTAAATTATTTAACTAATTTCAGTGTTATCAGTATGCAAGCATGTTTAATTAATTGCGTACTAGTCTAATAAATCTGAATATATATTTTACACTAATAAAAATGCACACTTGTTGATTGTTGGTTGACTTGATTATAGTTTATTGATTTTTGCTCAATTTGTATAATTAATTTTATTATCAAATATACTTTATCATTTAGTTCAAAACGTATTTAAATAACATTAATTGCTACAACTAAACATTTAGATTTAAAAAACTCATTTCAAACAATTTACTTATTTTTGTACACAGTTCACTTTTAATATACTTATCTTCTAAAAAAGTTTCACCAATCAAATTTAATTTTCTGAATTAACTTTTTAGATATTTATCATTTAATTTTTACATTTTATATTTTTAATTTAAACATTTTCACATTAGTTTACTGGACGAAATTGTTTTTTATTGATTACAAAAAATATTTATAATTAGAAAATCTTTCTAATTTATACTCACATGTTTTACTAAATGTTTAGCAAAATTTATATCTTAAACTGTTTTCACGCTTTTTTATATACGCTATTTAATATCCTTGTTTACACATTTTAAACAAAGTTATCAAATAAATCATTCTAAATCAATAAAATTCAGTATCTTTATTCAGCATTCACCATATATTTAATTATAGCATTTTTTTGTTCAGTTTTTTACCAGTTTTATATTGTAAATAAACTTAAAGTATAGTAAAATAGTAAATTAAAATCATTGAACTTAATTGTGATGATTATCTTTTCTTTCTTTTTTTTGAAAAATACTTAAGTTTCAATCAGCATTGATTTTAAAAATTATTATAAACAAACGGTGGCTGACATGTTATTAATATTGGAAACATGATCCTTAAAACATAATTGAAATACTTTAAATGTAGTTCTTTTAATTGACAATTTAAGCTGTGTGTTAAATTTTTTAAAAATAAACTTTAAACTAATTTTACGTTTGAAAAAAAAATTTAAAACCACATCTAATAATAATAATAATTTTAAAAAAAATTATCTATTACACATACTAGTATATATATAACTATCTGTTTATGCAAATTGAATTTTTAAAAAATATTATATTAATTATCAATTTTGGATATTCTACAAAACACAATTGTTTGTTTCTTAACAATAATATAATAGTGGTAAATTTAAATTAGTTTTATTCATACAGCTTTTTATTTATTTTTACTGAAAAGATATTATATTTCTATATTATCAAAATGAATACTTTTTTTATTATAATGCCACTAACTTTATATTGATTCACTAGTTATAAAGATTTCAATTACTAAAAACACCTGTTGCATTTTTTTCTATTTAAGTTACTTTTTTTTCAAAATTAAATTAAATACCTTTTTATTTATAAAACTAATTTGATTCCAATTTTAAAACTTTCTTTATAAATGCAAGTTTTATTTTTAAATAATAATTTAATTAGTTAGCTAATTATAAATATTTAAAAAATTAAATTTAAATAAATATTTTTTTTTAAAATTAATTTAATACATAAGTTAAATAAATAGAACAATATTTTTTTATTTTATATTTTTTTTTTTTTAATAAAACTTCACTATTATAATTATTTTTTCTTTAAAAATAATAAACATAATAATTTACATAATATTTCTGTTTCTTTCCTATTCATTTATACTATAAAACTATTTTAAAATGTGAGTCTCTGTCTACTAGTTGAAATTTATGAATTGCAATTTGTAAATCATAATATATAAATTGTAATTTGTGATTTCTAATTTAATGTATAGAAAAATGTGAAAATATATATATATATTTTTATAATTAAACGTGTATTTTGTAAATTTTATTTATAGTAAAAAAATTAGCACTATAAATAAAAGCTTTTAATTCTTTCTATAATCAAAATGATTGAATAACAATTAGCAAAAATTAAAAAAAAATTATCAAAAAACTGTTTTGTAACTCAAAAATTTTACAAACATTAAAAATGGCTTTTATAAATTACTATCAAATAACGATATCTTTATTAAATAATATTTTGTCCGGGTCATATATATATATTTATAAAAAATTATGTTATATATTTATTAATAAATAATTTAAAAAATTATTTTAAACCAATATTTTATTTTAAAAATATAGTCAACTAGAAGAATAGGAAAACCATAAATTTAAAAAACTGTTAAATAGATGAATCAGGAACAAAAATGAAACAATATCCTCATCTAATATAATACAACTATTTATCAATAATTGTCACAGTTCAATCATCAATACCGTAAACCGTAATATTTAGTCAAAAGATTATTACAAAAAAATCCTAAATAAAAATGTGTCCAAATTTAACGAGTATAAATTAAGTTGAGTTTAGCATGAATCATTAATTCACAATTAAGCAAAATTCGGATGTTAAAAATCGTGATCTCTATCAAATAATTTAACTAGAAATAAATTTCTTTTAAATAAATTTAATCTAATTTTTTAAGTCAAGTTTTCCATTGTAAACAGGATTCCATAAAAGTAGCAAAAAGTCTTAAAATCTTAAATATTTTTTCTTATAATGTTAACAAAAATGAGTAAAATCTTTTTAATTTTTAAAATATAAATTTGCACTTAATGACGATTTCCAACTAAATATTTAAAATTGCTCTTGCACAAGTTGTAAAGTTGGTTTAATAAATGTGCAAAAAAATCACATATTATATGCCACATAAATTGGGTCTAATTGATCAGCTAAAAAACCATCTCTTAAATGCATGCGTTGTTTTTCTCCTCGACTATTTACCGGAACAACACCTGGATCTACAACAACAACTACACCAATTATAACTTGATGTTCTTCCAGTACTACATTGGTAACAAGAGGTACTAAATCTAATGCTTCGTTTTCATTGCCGTCCAATTCCACTACCACAACAAGTAAATGTTTCCAAGTAAAAATAGCGCTAAAAGAGATTAAAATAAATAAATAAAGTTCCGATAAGTTTAATTAAAATAAAAAACTTGTTTTAATTGAGTAGGTGTTTAAAATAATTAGAAAATTTGTTTTGTTGTATAAAAAAATTAATATATAAAACTTGTTCTAATTATATTTAAGTTAAAAAAACTTGATATATATTTTTAAGTTTAGTAAAAACATTACTTATATATTTCTAACATATTAACTTAAATAGCAATAATTTAATTTATTTGATGCTTAACATTAAAAAACGGAAACCAAATAGCCAAATAAAGAAATACAAATAAAAATAAATAAAAACTACTTACCATTCAGCAATTTTTTTGTGGCATCTAAGCACACTATTTTCAATGTCAATCGGATGGTATCTCATTCCTCTAAGAATGATGGTTTCATCCAATGAGCCAACTACGTAAATTGCATCATGTAATTCGCCGTCAGCTTGAATAGATTGAGTACGACGTAAAAATCCAAGATATCCTGTTCTAGCATAAGTGATACTTGTATCTCCTGTAGTAAGTTTAGCATTGAAATGTTCGGAATTGTGTACATTATCTTGCTCCTGACCGTAGCAAGTGTAATAACCACTTGAATTATGAGGAGACTGTACCCAGATTTCACCTAAATTACAATCCCCACAATGACCTTTCGTATCCGGATTGGCAATAATCACTCTAACACCTGGCAAAAGTTTTCCTGACTCAATTAAACACAAACTGTGAGGAGCTCCTCTTTCAACTAATGTTACACGATCGTTACGAAGAGCTCTCATGTCTACATATACTGTAGTAGGATCAGGACTAGATGCTCCTTGCAAGCAAAGAGCAACATTTACTCTACATCCAAAACTAGTACTAACAGCTCTAGTAGACAAGCCAAGAGATGAAAACAATTTTGAAAACGAGTTGGTTAAAGCAACTCTAGGTCTTTCTTCTGCCACAACAACACAAGTCCTTACACAAGCCAAATTAACTCCCTTTGACTAAAAAATTAATATATTAATTAAAAATTTAAATTTTCAAATTTAACTTACCTTTAAGGTTTGAATACTGCTGCCTAATTCTTTTGTACATAATTCAAGCACACCATATGAACAGAATGTATCTCTTACTTTGTAGCTACTGAGTGATGTAAGCCATAAACTTGGATTCGCTTCTACTTCTGCAGGTGGAATTAAAATGGAATGATGACCTGAATAAATTGAACTCAAACACCAAAGCACAAATCCAAGTCCACTGTAAGGATCTAGACAAAGTGCAATGTGCCGCGATGGATACAATTCACATGCAAGTTTCATACTTTTACATAAAGTTGTTGCTGAACTATGAGAAACTTTAATACCAGCTAACATTCCAGTAGTGCTTACAGAAAAATCAAGATATGCAATCATTTCTGGCGTAGGAGCCCGATAAATGAAGGTCAGCTTCTTCTTACTAATGTCTTCCGTGTCTAATATTTGTACCCAATTTTTTAGATCAATAATAGCCGATGCATCTTTACTTTTAAGCAATTTCATTATTGTACCAGTAGATAAAACAAGCACTGATTTGCTTACTTCGACAATCATTTTTACAGTTGGTAATGTGGTTGACAATGTAGCAGCTGAAGGAGGTCTTATAGTTACAGGCACTACTCCAATATACAAACATGCATAAAATGCTGAGATTAAATCAATGCCAGGTGAATAAATTAATGATACATGATCACCGGTGTTAAGTTTGCCTTTTTCAAGTAATAAACAAGCGATTCGCTCTGCACGTTTATGTAATGTTAAGCAAGAAACTGATAAGGATTCGCTGCCTTTACTATTTAATAGAGTGAATAAATTATGATCTGGTGTGCTAACTGCCCTCCATTTTAAAATTTCACCAATATATTGATACTTTTTATTGTTGCCTAATTCGTCTTTTGTGTTATCTAAATTGGCTGGCATTAAAGTGGGATCATCAATGGCTGGTCCTAATTCTCTTCCTTGAGCAACTGCTAATCTATTGCCCTGTACAATGTTTCCAACCATCACAGAAGCTGGTCCGATCTCTGGATGACTTTCACGAGGTTTCGGCAAATTAGTTACACAGGTATGAGGGCACATAAGAACATTAGCAGGATGTAATGTGCCTTCAAGAAAACGTCTTTTAACTTCTGGTAAATGGATACCGCCTAATGGAGTTTTTGGCAAGTAATTTGGTGGTACAAGTGCTAAACAATAGATGCCTACTTGATGAATAGAATCAATAGCTTGTAACACACGACTCATCCATTGAAAACTTTCTTCTTCAGTACAATCAGGTCTTTGTTCTGCAATAACACAAATACGATCATCACGCAAAACTCGAATTGAAAAAACAGCGATTCGCCCTCGATAGACAAATTTCATCGGTTCAACAGCTAAAACAGTAGCAATTATATCGTCTGTGTTGTGTTTGCGACCAGAAACCTGCATCAAACCATCCCTAGTACCACAAATAAAAACAAGGCCACCAGGTCCCATAAAACCAAGTAAACCTGTACGTACATATGGTTGATTACTATAAACGGTATCATTTTTGTTCATGATTTCCATTCTAAAAACATGTTGAGATAATCCCTGTAATCCGCGGTAAGAACATTCGACTGCAAAAGAATTTACACACAATTCACCGACCTCATCTGTTTTACATCTGACTGGAGGGCCATTAATTTTAATTATGGCCGAACAAGATCCCGGCAAAATATGACCACAATCTTGCAATGTAAGTGAAGTTAAACTGTTTTCTTGATCAACTCGAATTACACCATGACTTAAAGCAGACATGGAAAGAACACCACGACCAGTGGCACCACTACCTGTCCGTCCTGGTCTTCGAATAGAAACTGTCATTGCTTCACTTGAGGCAGCACATGGGCAAATTGCATCTGGTCTTAAACCTCGACTATTAAAAACATTCATAAATTGATCACATGAAGATAGTGACCAAGGATTCGCACCATCTGCTACGAGCAGCATACGTAATGATGACAAATTGATATCTTTGTGGTCTTTACTTGCTAATAAACCCCAATGTAAATCTCGAGATTTGCAAATGGCAACATTAGCTTTGAATTTAGTAATCATTAACATCCAGGAGGATGGGTTCAATTTCATCAATGCATATGGAATAAAAATTACATGCATTCCATTTAAAATACTAGTTAATACTGAATGCCAAAGACCTACTTCTCGTTTAAAATCTAGGACACATACCATAATGTCACCTTCAGTATAGCTACAAGCACTTGTTAATGCTCGACAATGTGAAATCATGGCATTACGTGTTACATTTACACCTTTCATTGAACCTTCTTTATCTAAAACATATTCAATATAAGCTGTAGCATCTTCAGATATTCTAGGCGGAGGATTCCAGTCTTTAGGTGGTTTATTCCAATTTTCTGTAATAAGCCAAGCTAGTTTAGGCCATCCTTTAAAAGTGGCCAATTCCCCAGTTGGTGTTTTAGGAAGTCCTTTAAAACAGGCCTCAGAAGTAAGAGCGTAATTAACATTGCAACTACCTAGTAAAAAACCAATTTGCTGGGAACCAGAATCGCGTCTACTGATGGGCACTTCGACAGGTACAGGAACCACACCTGCAGACAAACAGCCATAAAATGCACAAATAAATCCAACTGGATCAGAGTTGGGAAACACAAGTGCAACCCGATCTCCTGTTTTAATTGGAATATCGTTGCAAGAATTGGCCGAACTGCTAGAAGAAGCACCGAACCCAACCACAACCGCGGCTCCGGCTCCAGACAAACTTGATCTTTTCTGGCCAACCTTGTTAAGTAAATTATATGCAATTTTTCTTGAGCGACTTAGTAATTTTCCGTATGTTAAAGGAGCAGATATTTTTCCATTAGTATCCAAAACTGTAACTGCAGAAGCTTTAAATGTACTGGATCCATATCGTTGTAAAGCAGCTTCTAAAGTTTTTGGCAATCCAGATGGGACTAGCAATTGTTCGCCCACGTTTGGTACCATGGTAGAGCCTTCCGGCTTCGGTGCAGTTGGATCTGGAGCACAAACTTCTAATTCACTTTCATCGTCTTTATAAAAGTCATGTAAAGGTCGTTTTTTAGGTCGTTTCAGTGTATTTAAAAGCTGCTGTATTTTGGCTGACACTTTCCAGCGACCAGTTCCACTGCTATAAGTGTCAAAACTTTGAGCTGAAACTCTGCTCCGGTTCGAAGGCGAATGATTACCTTGATCACCATAAACCTGATCATATTCAGGTATTTGATCAATGGAATTCATCGATTGATGGGTGTCACTGGTGGTGATTTGAGTGCCACTGTTATTACTGCTAATAGTGTTGCCATTATTAACTGTATTATGTGAAGATTGACTATTTAAATTATTATGGCCACTTTGATTAGATCGTTGACTATTGTTAATATCGTTGTTAGAAGCTAGCTGATCGAGTTGAGGTTCGCTAGAAGGTGGTGAAATGTTGTGCATCAAATCTGATAGTTGTTTAATGTTGGGTGAATCTGATTTGGAGTTGGTGCGTTTAGGCGTGCGTTCGACAGGCCGATCACTAATAAGATCATTATCCAAATTGCAGCTAAAATGATCTGCGTCGGGTTCAAACGAACTTTGTTCGGACAGAAGTTGTTTTTCATGATTTGACAAATGTGAAGAGTGATTGTGATGATGAGGTATTTGCATGAGTCCAGAAAATTGGGTGCCCTGCGATTTGGCGAGTTTGGAGGCGGGTTTTGCAAGATTATTCGATCGGTGATCTTTGGCCAGATTGGAATGCAAAGCTCTAGTACCAGTGATTGCACTTTTGCCATCAGAATCTGTTTTGAGGATGTGTTTATGGTTGGCACTAGTGGACTCTTGCACACCCACAACTCGAGGAGGCAAGGGCAGCGGCTGTTGCTGTTTGTTCAGATGATTTAGCTGTAAGTGCTTGGAAACACTGTTGGAAGAGGTGGAGGATGAATTGTCGGATGAAGACTGTTGCATAGTGTTCACTAGCGTCAGATGATGATGATTGTTGCCAGAACTGTTACTGGTAGTCTTGTGCAACTTGGCAATTCGATTGGAATTATGTTCTGGAGTGGAGCTCTCGTTTGAATAGTCGTCGTCTGAACTGGAGTCAGTATCCCCTGTGGTGCCATGTCCTGAGGACAAACGTGAAGAGTGGTGGTGGGTAGAAGAAGAGACAATTCGAGGAGTTCTTCTGCAGCGAACAACCGAAGGTCGATGTTTGTGATGATCTCTGGCGGGAGAGGATTGGTGATGATGAACAGCTGAACTTCTTTTGGAAGGCATGGGCAGGGCTGGCTTGCACTTGTTCTGCATAGCAGCCAATGCTTGCTGCACCGCTTCCTGTCTCACTTCGGAATGGTAGCGACTCTCATGTCGAGTAACCCGTCTATGGACTCGACGTTTAGCTCTAGTGGCTGGACTGGCTGCTCCAACTGAGGGCAGCAAGTGAGGATTAGCTCCGGCTTGAGCATAAACTCCATAGTGTTATAAGTATATATTATGTACATGAAACCTTAAGAATTATCTGTTTTTTTAGTATAAGAAATAACATATGCATACTATAATTAATACAACTATCCTTACAAAATAAATCCCTCATTTTAAATACCATTCTCATCTATATAAATAAACAAAAAAATTTAAACAACAAACTTCTACCTTACTATTATATAACAATTCCATAAAAAAATACAAATCCAATAATAATAAAAATAAATTATAAACATCCTAATCTGTTCTATCTTGTGAGAGATATTAGTATATGATGTAATTAATGATCATATATATAGTAATTCCTCATCAATCCCACACCTCAGATAACTATACAATATCTAATAAACAAGTAATGATTACCGTAAAACACTATATATTCACAGACTACATATAAATATTAAAATATTTAAAACCAAATGTGTGAAACAAATCCTCATTAATAATTTCAAAATTTTTATTACATAACTTATATAATCATTACCAAGTAATATAAACAATTTAGGTTAGTGTGTGTCATCTGAGATTAGATGTCACAACCTACCTGTGTGTGTGTATCTCCACTATCAAACTGGTTAGAATCATATATATAAAGCACACACTCACCACCCACACATCCCCCCCAAAATATAGTATACCCCCCAAAAAAACCACAACACCCGCTCCAAGAACCCCACCTCTACTAACCCTCACTCTCTACTTACCAGTATCTCTCTCATTCTAGAATATATATATATGACAACTCTCTAAACTTCAATAAACCACACCTAATACCTTACCCTAAATTCCCAATGTGTTCCACCCACCCTTAATCCCCACCCATAACACCCTCCCACCCCACACCTAAAAATTCTATATCTATCTCAACCCATTCCTAGTTAAACTGACCATTTACCATAATCCCAAGGTATAACCTGTGTTGTGCTCGGCTCCACTCACTCCGCGGCACACTCTCTGCGCGCGCTCAATCAGGGTTTGGGTCTCGCGGGGTGCACGCCAGGCATGAATCAGAATAGATGATGAGTACAGTTGCAGGCGTCTCTGTTTGGCAGGCAGGCAACTGTAAACATGACTGCAATATGAACGCAGTATGAACGCAATATGAACGCAATTAAAATAGAAATATTAATGCAGAAATATAAATGCAGAAATATGAATGCAGAAATATGAATGCAGAAATATGAATGCAGAAAAATGAATACAGAAAAATGAATACAGAAAACATGAATACAGAAAATAAGGATACAGAAGAAGCACCAACATTAATCCGGTGCTAATTTAAACACCAGTTCGAGTGGATATCCAAAAACAATCGAAACTGTCAAAAGGGTAAGCTGTGTCGATTTGTTTTGTCAGTTGAGTGCAAGACAGATGAGATGCAGAAAGGTTGACTGTTGAATGAATCAATACGAAATGAATCGATAGGAGAATGGTTGGATTTTGGATGCAAGAAGTCTAGAAATAACAGCTGACAATGTTTTGCAAACACAGCACAGCCTTATTGAACCCATTGTTTTGCTGTTTCGCACTGTAGAGAACGAGAAGAAAGTTAAAGAAGTGAAAAGAGCAAACTAACCACTTGATGATGACCAGATGAAGCAGAGGCCAAAAGAAGTGGTCAGCATTGCACTGATGTGACTATTGACAAGCAGTGCAGACGAAGCACTAGTCGCAACAGAACAGACTGAGCCAGAGACGATGGATTATAGTTGGCAGATTAAGGTGCTCAGATTATGGCCGGCTGATTACTTCGCACGAATTAAGCTTAACCAACTAAGACGGTCTGAGAAGTGGCAAAGAAGATCACGCACTGAAACCGTGGATGAGGTCGGGGCAGACAAGATGCCCAGAACAAGCTGGCTCATGCACTGGATAGAGCGCAGTTTTAAATGTTCGCTACCTCAGAGCGTCTCAGTCTGCGACGGGAATGCGGGACCGTATTCTAATCACGCAGCAGCTTTACTTGCACTCTAATAATTTCTCAACCCTTTCAAACTTGTTCGATGTAAGAAAGTGGGCGTGAGCACATTGTGGTGGGCGTGGCAGGGCGACTGGATCCACATTTGGCAGTTGCACAGCTGCGAGCCACACTTTGCTACCCTATCTGCATCTTCGGACACCCTGCGTTGCTTGAGTGCAACTTCACAACCCAAACCTAAACTTAAACCCAACTTCTTTATATCTGCATCTTAAATCTCAAACCTAAACTTAATCTAAACCTTAAGCACCTGATTTTAACTGATTTTCGTCTTGCTACTGTTGGTCTCATGCTTTAGCTTAAGCTCCATGCTTTAGTCTAGGTCCATGTTTTAGTTTAAATTCATGCTTTTCACTAAATCCACAATTAAGCACAAACTATCGTCATTAGTGGAAACCTTGCTACATTCACTCATTTCAATTTATGTGGGTGCTCAGTGTTGCGGCACACATTGGTCTCCTTAGATTCAAGTTCAAAATTGTTTGACCTTGGACATGCGCCTCAACTTTGGTGACAAGCAAACTTCTTTTAGCTTGTTTGCACACTAAATTAGTTAACTAGTTTGCATTTTCAATCCAAACATGCACTAATGTCGACTGTTCCTTTTAGTTCAGTTTGACATTCACCACTTAACAGCTGTTCTCACTTTTATCCGTTTATTTATCGCTCCTATTTTCAACTTAAAAACCAAAAATATATTAACTTTAATTTTGCAAATTAATTCACCTATTGTGAAAAATTTTATTCCATATTATCATTCTAACTGCTTTATTTTATTTATCCTCACAATAAATCATCTTAAGTACTTGTTCACTTAACTGTATTTTTTCAATCGTGTAATATATTTATTATTTTCATTATATTTATTTAATAATCTATACAAATTTATAATTCACTTTTTAAAATTTAAACCTAAAATTTATTTTCAATTTCAAACATCGCATTTGTAAAAACTATAAAAAAAGTTGATTTTTATTCTAACTCATATATTCATTATCATTTTCTTATCTAAAAAAAAAACTACATTTTTTATAATCTTATGTTAAACAATAATAATTATTTAATAATTAATAAAAATTTATTCTAGCGTTAAATTAAATTTTATCATATATGTAAAAAATAAACTAAAATAATTAAATTAACATAGGCTAACTGTTTAGATAAAAATCAATAAAACCGTTACTTATTAAATCATTCCATAACTAATAAACTATGAAAATTAAACTTATTCAACATTATTAATATGAAATTTTAATTTATTATCTTTTTTTCCTTTATATTTTTTTTTTTAATATTAATATATCTGTAATTTGAATAATATTTCCTCATTATTATTAATAAATCATAAAAAAAGATTAATAGAAATATGTTATACATATTTTTTATTGGCCTATAAATTTAAAAACAATTTAAAGTATTCAATCAAAAAAGTAAAACTTTCTTTTTAATATTTACAATCAATAAATATTTAAGATAAAAAAATAAAAAAAATAAAAATAAGTAAAATATTAAAATAAAGTTTTAAAAATAATAATTATTTTTAAACATTAATCACTATTAAAAATGACCGTAATCACATTAATTACAGGTCAAAATGAATAAATAATAACTATTCATTTGACAGAAAATTTTTTATTATTTTAAACTATTGTTCAATGTCAATTATCATCCTTTAAATTTAAAAATAAATTTTTTATAAATAAAACAAAAATTAAATTTTGATGAAAAAAAAATTATAGTTAATGGATATAAAAAATTAAAACAATAACGGTAAATAAATAAAAAATTAATTTTACATTAAATAAAAAAAAATTATAATATTTTTTTTTTAAGTATAGTAAAACTTCCGCTTTATTATTTAGTAATATGAATGTAAATTTACTTTATTTTATTGCAATATATCAAAATTAACTACTTTTATTTTTTTTTATTAATGTTTTTTAAATTTGAATTCTCATTTACCAAGGGGATTTGAAAAATCAAACAATTTAAGTCTACACAGGTAAAAACTCAATTGAATAGCCCATCAAAAACAGTTCAAAAAGGCAGGCAAATCCAATCAAGGCAATCTTTCCTCTCTTTTTTTTCCTTGAGAAAATATGACGATCTTATTTTTTTTTTTAGTTTTAAAGTTTATTTTTTCATTGCCATTTTAAATTTTTTTATTTTTTTTGACTTAAAGCAACATAGACAGGACACGAGTAAAACATGGCAGTTTTCTTTTTTAAATAAAAACAAATTAAAACCAGGACTAAAGACGAATAAACTAGGAAGCAAAATCACAGACCTAATAGTTAGGAAATGAAGGTCAGGTAAAGGTGAAAAATTCAGGGTGTGAGCCATGTACTTTTTAGATTTGATTACCAAGCTTTACATGCACAATAAACCTACTTTGCCGCAAATGATGATTCGTTTAATTTTCACACACTAACTAACTAACAAGCAAAGGCTCGAATCTGGTTACATTTAGGCTCCGCTTTTCACCTTTTTCAAAATGAACAGACTAAAGATGGTCACCGTTCGAAAGCAAAGACTTCAAAACTAAAAGAATAAAAAAAACTACTGAACATCTTTATGCATGCATAAAAACAAAATAAAAGTCTATATGTTTGTATAATTGGCAGGTTTAGCTAAAAACAGAACACCAATAACTTGGTATCAAAATTTTAGACCATCAAATATAAAAGATACCACAAGTAACACTGAATTTTATATTAAACAAACTTTAACAAATAAACAAAATTTAATAAAAATTAAGAATAAAATATAAATAAAAAAAATATAAGTATAACCAATATGAATTCTAAAATAAGCAAAATAAGCAAACAGATTGATGAAAATAAACTTTCTCATACCGTTGGCAACATCTTCAATTCAAAGATAGTTAAAGTTTAAAAAAAAAAACATTTTTACTTTAAAAGCAAATAATTTTTATTTAAAAAATTTTTTGGGTTTTTGCTATTGACAGCTTTTAACAGGAACTTAAAATAGAAAATTAAAGAAAATTATTGTTTGATAACTTTAAATAAGTCAATAGTAATAGTATCTAAAAATTGCTTTGAAACGACCCAGTCAGCAATCAATTAATCAAAAATTGAACAGCTTCTGAATATCTTGGCTAATTTTTTTGCAAATAAAATTCTCTGTTCATTTCTTTTTTACATGAAAATGCAATTAAGTTTACTTTAAGTAGCCTAATCAAATATATGACTGGTCAAATATAAAAAATTATTAAAGTATCTTAAAATAAGAGCAATTGATCCAAGTCTAAATAACTTGAAGTAACAAAATAAAAATTTAATTAAATAATAAATAAATAAAAAAAACAATATAAGTAATTTAATTTTGAAATATTATTTATTTTTTTTTGTTTATTTTTCTCTTTTTTCTTTCTTCCACATAATTATGCTAATTTAACTAGTTGTCTATTAAATAACTAAATTGGCATGTGTAAATAAAAAATAATTAAAAAAAAACAAAGTTATCATAGATATAAAATATATGCAATCATAGAATAACAAAATTGGCAAAAAAAAGTTAATCATTCATTTTTCATATTGAAAAAAAAAAATTTTGATTTAAAGATGAAAATTTAAGTAAATTATAAACGTGGACAATCATTTTTAATAATGTTTAATATTACAAGTCATGGTCATTTGATGAATATTTTAGATTTTCATTTATTCAAAAAATTAATTACGTTGTTTTGTGAATTTCGATTAAGTATTGATTGTGTAAATATAACCACTATCAGATATTATGTTTTATACGTGTTCAAATGATTAAAAAAAAAATTAACCCGTTTATCCACAATTTAATACTAAATATTTATGCATATTTAAACAATTTTTCGTGCAAATATTAAGTTTATGACCACTTTGTATTATAATAAAATTATTTTTTTAAATTTTATATAAAATACTTATATCTTATTAACTCTTAATAGAATATACATATATTTGATGTAAAGCATAAAATAAATAACAAGATTTAATTTTTTAACGTTTGTTCCACTTTACACTGAAAAATAATTTAAATTTAAAGATAGCAATTTTATTAAAAAAAAAAAAATTAAATCTTTAAATCAATTTTTTTTTTGTTATTTAATTTATTAACTTAGTTGATTAAAAAAAAATCGATTTATTACCTAAAATTTAAAGTTGAAATACTGATAAACGAGTTTCACACATATTTAATATATTTGTTATTTATGGAATAAACAAGAAATAAAGTGTAAATAATCAAAAGTTATCTTGGTTGGAATACACTTAATACCTAAAAAAAGTAAAATAATAATAAAATTACTAAAACATAATTAACTAAGTCTATTATTAAAATTAATTATGCTATGTTAATTTTTTTATTTATTCAAACCATAAACCATTTTTATTTTAAAAGAAAAAAAAACCTAAATAAAATAAATCGAAATTACATAAAAATGATGATTTTATAAATAATTAAAATTTAATTAAAATTTTTATTAAATAAAAATAAGTAACTATTCAAAATAAATTTAAATCAATTTAATTGTTTAATTTAAAATTAAGCAATCTAGATCATTTAATTTAGTATTAAAAATTAAAAAATGGATTAAAATTATATTCAAGTTTAACTACGCCCTTTAATTAAATGTGTTGGATTTGCTTTAAAAGTTTAAAATAAATTTTAATAAATAAATTTTAATAAATGTTTAAATTGTTATAAAATATTAATTGTAAAACAATGTTTTAATAATTCTTTAAAAAAATGGTACAAAAAATGTACAATTATCAGTAATTATAATTGATTTAAGATAAATTTAAATGTAATAAATTTAATATTTAAAATTATCAAACATACACGCCTTAGATTATAAAAATCAATGTTTTTAACATTTGTTAACCAAATGTTATTCATAATATAAGTTTTGTAAATCAGTTTCTTGACCAATTTATGCACTTAACAAAATATATAGTCATAAATTAAAATAAATACTAAAATTTTTTTATTATTCTTATATTTTACGAAAAAATGCCTAATTTTCACAAATTATATCAATTGTCATAATTGAATGTATATAAATTTTGTTTATACAAAATTTGTTCAGTTATATTTTGTAATTGTTTTTTCAATTTAAATTAAAGCTTAACATTATATTTTTTCACAAATTTAAAATGCCAACTATTACCTTTTTTTAATTAAGTAAGATGAAAAAGATGAAAAAACTTATTGAGTTCACCTTTTTATATTCACTTTAATTCATCATTTGTTGTACTTTGTTTTTGTGCAGTTTTTATCATTGAAAGCCGCAAAAACTATAAAAAATATTTTTTATACTTTTTACTATTCAAATTGTTTTGACTTATTTTCTTTATAATAGACTTTATAATATTACTTAAAGAATATTATTTAAATAGACGGAAAATTCTAACTGTTTTAGCGGCAATTTAATTATGAAAAAATGAATTAGAAAGCAAAAAAATAAAAATAAAAAACAATTTATTCATTTTGATTAATATAAACAAGTAGCTTAAATAAAGAAAATAATAAAAATTAACTAATATACACATTAAAATTATCTTACGTTTTAAGTTTGTAAACAATACATATTTAAAAAAGCTTTAAAAAAAAACAAAAAAAATTAATTGTAACTCTTTTACAAATATGTTCACATATCATCTATTTTTTACTTTTTATTTGCTAAGCACACTATAACATCATTTGTATGCTTTAAAAAAAATTAATTTTTTTTCAAAAATAAAATTAGTTATGTAAATATTAATTTTTTAAAAAAATTACTTATCAACATTTTTCATGTTTTTCAAATTTAGACTTTTGACTTTGAACTATTTTTTTTTAATATTATTTTAAACTTTTAAATATAAATTAAATAATAAATTATTATCTGGTTTTTAAATATTTAAAATAAATTTATATATTAAATTCAATAAAAAATTGTTGATTTTTATATATATAATAAATTTTAATTTATACTAGTTAATTAATCAGTTTTATTAATAAATTTAAAAATTAAAATGGAATTTACTATAATGTTTTACACTTAAATTTTGTTAATCCATAAAATTTCATTTTTGAAAATTCTAATTGTTACATTAATAAAACCATATTCGGTCAAATATTTCATTTAAAAATTTTATTTCGACCTTTTTAATATTTAAATATTTTATTTTAGTTTCAAACATTGATAAAATATATATGTTTTTTAGCTTATTAATTAATGAACATAAAGTTAAAACAATTAAACTATTATGGTAAAAGATAAATTAATTTAAAACATAAATTTTTAATTAACATAAAACTAATAAAACATTTATAAAATACAAAATAAAAGTTCTAATAAAAAAAAAAAATTTTTTTAAAATAATTTTTTTAACTATTTTTTAAATTTTATTTTTTAGATAATAAATTTAAATTTTAACTAATCTTAATAAATGCGTAATTTAAACATATAAAACAAATTTTTGTAAAAAAAAATTTATCTAATACGCATATAATCTTTATTATATGTTGTTTTTATTTAGTTATTAAATAAAAAATTTACGTTTTAAAAGATGCTAATTCTAGTAAGCCTCCAACTAAATCAGCAAAAAATTCAATGTTATTAGACGCAATAACTAAGAATAAAATATTACATCCTTTCTTTGTATTCAATTATATTTAAAATAATTAACCAAATTAAAAAATAAAATTTCTTATATTGATAAAATTTAGATTTAGATAAACATGTATAAATCATAAAGTTTTTTTTTATGCTTTAACGCGTGCATTATTCTTTGCTTAAAATTGAATAAAACTGAAAAAAATAAATAATTTTTAATTAATTTATTTTTTATTGAAAACAAATATATAAAAATAATTAATGAGAAAATAATTGTACACAACTAAATATAACTAAATAATATTAATTAATAAAAATAATAACAGTGTTTTATTTTAAATTTAATTAATATGTTTTTCATCTTTTTACAAAATTGTTTATTTTTTTATTTTAAATGAACTTAATTTGATTTCATAATTTGTAATCTTATTCTAATTATTTAAAAAAATTTCTGTTCAAACCAGAAATATGACAACTACTTAATTTAGTTTATTAAAAAAAAAAATCAATTATAAATATTTAATATCTTTTTCCAAAACATGATTTTAAAAAACAAAATCAAAAACAACACGAAAATAAAGAATAAATTAAAGATTAAATCCAGGTTAAAACATTTAAATTTTGCATTCTTTTTAATTAACCTGATGTAATATCTTAAACATGTATAAATACATTTATAGTTACCAGTGTTGTTCACACTGATGATCAAATATGAAATGCATTCAACTAAAACAAATTTCTTTATCTTTTTTATTCTTGATTAAATACTCAAAAAACCAGTTAATTCATTCACTAATCTTTGGTAAACTTAATTATTATTCTAAAGGCTTTTCAAAACAATAGTCGACTAAAAAATATCTTTTCATCAATTCATTAAAAAAAAAAAAACTAAAAAAATATAAATTTAATTTTAATTTAGTATCTCCTGTATTTAGACAAGATAAAATTATACAAATTAAGCAGGTTTGTACACTTTTGTAAATATATATTTAAGTATCTAGTGATAATAATCATCAAATCAATGATTAAAATAAAATAACCAGAACAGGTTAAATTGTTCCAATTAAAAAAATAAAATAAAACAAACAAACAAAACTTGAACATATTAAAAATTACTTAAAATTTAAAGAAAAAAAAATTCAAACCTTTCATCGATTGTCGATTTAATTGAATGCTTGAGGCTACGTTCATATTCACGGATAGTTTGTAGGTTAAACTACTTATTTTTCTTAATCTTTTATTTTTAAAACTTTTTTATCAAGTTTTATTAATTACAATTGTTAATTAAATAAGTTTATGATTACAAGCTTAATTAAATAGAAACTAAATAATTTTAATTTAAACAAATTTTAATACTATTTGTATTTCACATAGATTTTGCAAGTATTATTTTTGAATAAATTGAATACTTGTTGAACTTTTTGAATTGATTAAAAATATTTAAAAAAATTTATGAATCCATTAAAATTTAAAATAATAAATGCAAAATATACATTTTAAATATAATATATAGTTTCTTATTTATTCATTTCCCGTATTTAAATATAAAAAAAAAAATTATTATACGTTAGTGTTAAAAATTAATATAGTTGTCAAATCATTGTTATGAACTAATTTAATTTATATAATAAATATACTAAAAATAATAACATCCTAATCACAAAAAATAAATCTTTAACATTTTTATTAATTCATCTTAACTTTTAAATTCTAGCTTATTTGATCGCTATGTAATCAATTCAACTAACATTCAACATTTTGAAAAATGATCAGCAAAAGTTAAAAAGGTCAAAATTTTAAAATATAAACTAATTAATTATTTAAAGTAAATAAATTTTATTTTTTTTATAACTTATATTAATCAAATTATTTATATAAATTTATGTTTTATTTATTATATATTATATGTATACTTGATTTGTAAAAACAATAGAATAAAAAAAAAATAAAATAAAAATTTTAAATAAATGAATTTAAAGATTAAAATTATTGTAAAAATAATTTTAAATATATAAATTAAAAACGAGATTATCAATAAATATAAATTGAATAAAATTAGTATTCTTTTTAAAAAAAAAATAAATGATGCCATTTTTGTTAATGAAACTATTTATTATATATTAAATTTAAAATTAAAAATTGCATGATTTTAATTTAAACTAATTTAAACAAACTTAATGAAATGGTAAATTAAAATATTTTAATTATAAAAAAAAAAAAATATTAACAAACATTTAAATTTAATAAAACACAAAAAAAAGTATATAAATTGATATAAATTTAAAAAATTTAAAATTTAAAAATGAGCAATTAAGATTAAAAATTAATCTTTTAAATCAAATCTTTAAATTTTAGAATAAGTTACCCAAATTTAATTCTTTTTATTTTTATATGATGTTTAATATTTTTATCAAAAAAATACATTCATTCCGTTATTTCTATTTATTTTAACCAATATTTTATATTGTTTTATTTTGTAAATAATTGTTTTTTATTTAAAATTAGTTAAATTTAATACCTAAAATTAATGAATTTAAAATAAATAGAACAAATGATTGCAATGCAATTTTCAATATTATTTTCAATAAATTAAAATCTTTTGCAAAAATTAACAAAAATATCAAATTGTCATTAAAATATGCATTATATTATGAGATTTCACTTTTAACTTTTAAATTAATTTTCTTAAGCAATCTATTCAAAAAAGAGTGTAATATTAATTCAATTATTGCAACAATTTTTACATATTTAAATTAAATAATTTATTTTTTTAAACATAATTTTTTATCATTTATTCTTTCCATTTTAAAAATGAGATAAATATCTCTATTAAAGATTTTTTTTTAATAAATTTAAAAAATAAAAACATGCATTTGATTGAAAGAAAATAATGATAAAATAATCAAATGGGAATAGATAGAACAAGTTTAAAATTTGTAAAAATTGCTGTTTTTCAATTTAATTTACACAACATTTAAATTAAAACTAATTTAAAATTATTTCTTAATTACTGTTAAATCAATCAAATTTTTTCAGCTAAAATTATTATTTATCTATTAATTTATTTTTTGTTTACTTATTTTGAAGCAATAAATCATTATTTCTTTATAAAAAATTTAAACTTTTGTACATTTATTATAATTAAATTCACACTTCTAAATCGCCCACATTCTGTCCGCGTTTAAATTTTAAAAAATATTTTAATTAAAAATAGTTTTTATTTTTTTCAAGATAATGACATACTTTCCCTTTTAAATTTTAATTCTTCATTATTAGCTATTAATTCAAATAAAAAAGTCACTCAATTTATGGTCAATTTAAAATTAGTAAATTTGTTTTATTTTTGGCTTAAATTTTGATAATAAACTACTTTAAAAACCAAAATATATATATATATATATAAAATGTAGCAATTAAATTTATTAAATTTTAAAATAAACAATTTAGTTAAATTTAAAAACTACATATAAATCTGAACGTAAACCAAAATAAAAAATTTAATTAATTATCAATTGTTAATCTTTTAAAAAACCTTACATTTATAAATAATTTCGTGTATATTATTTAAAAATTTATTCTTATTTTAAAAAATCTTTTATTTATACAGAAAAAATTAATTACATTTGATATAAAAATACAAGATAAAAAAATTTTGTTAAAATTCTAACTAAATTTTATTAAATAAAACAACCGGTTTATTATAGATTTTACTCAAACCATTAAACTTTAAAAAATTATATTTTTAATAATTGTAAATAAGGCAATTTTAATAATTATTAATTTATTTATACTTTAATTTATTTATTTTTTAAATTTATATTTAAAAAAATAATTTGTAAAAAAAAAACCAAATTAAAAAATAATATAGTTAATTATATAAACTTAATTATATCATGCTTTTAAATAATTAGTAATAACTAAGTTTATCAATTTATATGTTGTTATTTTTTACAAATCATTTTTTAAAAAATTCTTTAATTTTAATAAATTTTTAAATTAAAATAAATTAAAATTATCTAATTTAAATTTTTAACTATATAATATAAATATATTTTACACAGGCAAAAAATAAAATTAATTTAAAAAAAAAACTTTTAATAAAAAAAAATAATTTTGAAAATTTTGATTTATTTTACAAAAATAAATTATCAAAAATTTAGCAATTTAAATGATGTAAATATAATAAAAAATATATAATAAATTTAAGTATATGTAAATATATTTAATTTAAAATATTATAAAAAAAAATTGACAATAAAAAAAAAATAATTTGACAATTTTTTTACATCGAATTTTTAAAATGAAAATAATAAATATTAATACTAAAATAACGATCTTAAACAATATCATTTTTATTGCCTCAAAGCAATTTTTTATAATGCTCAATAAGATAAAAACAAACGCATGTAATTTTTTTGCATTTTAAAATATAAAAATATCTTGACGTTTCACACGAAAGTGACAACAAAATTGTACGTTTGGATTAAAATTTAACAAGCTTCTGAGTGCCATTGGTAAATATTATAATCTAAGTTTAAATAAACAAACATTTAAATATTCTTACTAATATGACACCTGTTTGCTTTTTTTGTTTAATAAAAAAAATTAACTAATTATATTAAATCATCGATAATGATAAAAACAAATACTTTTTTTTATTATAATTGTGTTTAAATTAACAATAGAATTAAATTTATTTTTATTTTAAGCAATTCACAGATATATATTTAAAAGAAAAATTTAAATAACAAATTAAATTAAAGCAATTTTATAACAATTTATAATTAAAAATTTAATTTTTAATTTAATTAACTAATAAATTGAAATTAATTATTTTTTTTTTTAAATTGAAATTTTAGCAAGTAATTTGTAATTTATTATTATCTAAAAAAAAATAATAATTTACATAAATAAAAATTCCATAGAAAAAAAAAAATAAAAATAAAGTAAGAATTTAAAACAAAAAAGATTAAATGTTTGTGAAAACAAACATAATATAAAATTAAAATATAATATAAACAGTAGTTTCTTTTGAAAAAAAAATTAGGTTTAATATTTTTTTCACGATTTTTATTTTATTACATCAATGTAGATACTTTAAACTAAATTTTTTTTTTAAATATTATTTTTTTTCAAATATTTTTTTTTTTCAAATAAGATATAAACAAAAAATAAATGTATTAAAATAAGCTTTTCTATTAAAAATAAAAATTAAATAAAAAAACCAAAAAAATGAAATTTTTAGATTAGATAATAAAAAATTGACAGATTTTAAGAAATTAAAAAAAATAATTAAAATAAATTAATAATAATTAAGAAAAAAAATTAACAATAATCAAAATAAACTTAAATTGTAATGAAACAAAAAACAATTTAAAATAATTAAATATAATTTACTTTTACTTATATTTGATTATATTATTAAATCTTAACTTGCTAATCAAAATCAACTACCCGTAACAGGACAATCATTAGAAATAATGTTATTGTCACTTATTCTATTAAATTGTATTATAAAAATTGTTTTTTTTTTTTAAACTAGTTTTTATTAATTCTGATTTAGAAATAACTCAATTTTTATTTTAAAATTATAATTACGTTGAAAATTAAATAAAGAAAGTGTAAATGTTTGCATGAAAAACTTAAAATTTAAATTAAAAAAAAAAATGTCTTCTTCATTGTGCATCTCAGGTTTAAACAAATGAACATCATTTACATTTTCACTTGAATCAGATTAAAATGTCTTTCGTTTTTAAAATAAATTTACTTTACCATAAAACTAACAAAATCAAAATAAAAATACAATTCTAAGCTTTTTCAGAGTATTTTCAATTTGGTTACAATAATTGCATATGCTTGCAAATTCACTTCTTGACTTTTTTTTAATTTTAAATTGTTTCCGGTCTAGAAGTACGTGCTCCGCCAAACAATAAAGACACAAAAATGAAAAACATTTTTCAACCAACCAATCGAAAATAAAAAAAATTGCAACTAAAATCTATATGTTTAATCAAAGTCCCTTTGGGCAGACACAAACTCATAAGAAATTCATATGAAATAAATTTATACAATACATTAAACAGAGAAAAATGATTGTAAAGGAAGTTAAAGCAAATTGTTTGCTTCAAATATTTTCAATTTTTATACCTTTAACTTTCACATTTCTTTTAGTACGTGGAAAAACGTTTGAAAAAGATTCTGGTTTGCGGGCTTTTAGATTATTTTAGCAGCACTTTAATAGCAAATTACACTACTAAGTCAAACTTGCTAAGAAAAAATAAATCAAAATGTAAACAAAAAAACCAAAAACAAGCAAAACTAATATAAAGACGAATGTAGAAAAAAATGGTTTACAAAGTCTGAAACAAAAAAAATAACATTAATACCTTAAATAATAAAATTTGGTTATTTCCGTTAAAAAAAAAAATTATAAAAGCTATAAAATAATTACAAAAACAGCTTAAAATAAACCCAAAAAATCAAAAATGAGACTTATATGTGAAAACATTGTGTAAAAACACTAATGATGAAATCAAAGTAAATAAAAAAAGCGATAATGACAAAACAACCGCTACTTTGAGAAGACCACGCACAAGTTACAATTTAGGATTATCAAAAATTAAAAAAAATAAATAAACATTAAATAAATTTTTTTAAGATTTAGTAACTAACGGTCAATTTATCAAAATAGGAAAAAATTTTCAATAACTTTATACAAATCATTTGAAATATATTAATTATTTTTATAATCTATCGATTGAAAAAATAATAAATAAATTTAAAATTTTTGTACAATAAAAAAAAAATAAAAAATTTAAATTATATCGTAATTGATTACTTTAAAAATAAACTTTGACGGAATACTCAATATAAATGTTTAAAACAGAAAAAATTATGAATTTCTTGAATATTAAAACAAATTTTTTTTTTATCAAAAGCAGAAAAAATTGATTTACACAAAGCATTAAGTGACAAATTTATGAGCAGAATTAAGATGATGCGAAATCAATAAAAAATTTATAAAACAAAAGTTTTTATTAGTCAAATTATGTAACATAATTTAACCATGGAAAGTGAATAGCAAACATGATAGACAAACTAGTTAGCATGATTAATTTAATGCAAACACATTGAAAAATTAATAAAAGAAGTTTTTGTATTGCAAGTTTAAATGAGTAAAAAGATGTACACAAATCAATTGATGAAAAGGTCAGCCATTCAATTTATGTTCTAAGGCTGCTAACTAAAAGACTTTAAACTTAAAAACTGGCAGCTTTAATAGTACCAACTTTAATAAAGCCTGCTTTAAAATTTCTAACTTTAATACTTGCTTGCAAAAGCTTAACTAACAGGCACTTGACAAGTGTATCCAGCACTTGAATCGAACGTCTAGCCAAACAAAAAGTCTGCATGTGTTTACAAAGGCGGCCAAAAGAAATAACAAATACCAAGCAAATGGACAAAAATCGATCTTGATCAAAAAAGATGAACTTTATAGTCAGTTTGAAAATCAATAAAACCAGATGACCATTAAAACAAACAAGTCTTGCTTAGCTACTATTTTGCGCAATAAAAGTTCAAATGTACCAACTTGCTATTGTAATCAACTGTTTTAAACTTTCATCCTAAATCAGCACAATGTCAATCGACTGATTGCTATCTTTCATTTTAATAAATTAATAATTACATTATTCCACTGATTTCATTATGCTTGATTTGCGTTAAAGTTTTGCAAGCAAGCTTTTTAAACATTTTTGAGCAAAATTAATAAAAGCCAGTTTACATTCAATCCTTTGCAAAAGCAAACAGTTTCAAGCTTATCAAATCAAAAGCTAAAAATCTTTTAATCATTAGAAAAATCTAAATTAGTGAAAAAATTGAAAAATTGTTATAAATGAAAACAAATAAAATGGATTTAATATAATGTGAAAATATAACGCAAAACTTTGATAAACATTTTGTAAGCATATTGAAATCAAGTGCAAAATGTAAGCATCACAAATAATGCTTTAACATTAATATTAAAATTAAAGAAAAAAATTGTTAAATGTTTTCTCAAAACTTTGACTTTCTTTAGCTAATTTTTCTTAACTAAGACATTTATAAAAAAGTTAAAGACACTTAAATTTTATTAATTGGTCATTAATAATCTGAAAAATTGACGTTCGATTTGAACAGTAAAACTGCACAATGTTTGCCATATTAGAATTAATTATGCCTACGAATGAATTCACAACAAAAGATTAATTAAACTAATCGTTTGGCAGGTTAAGTCATATAATTTAAAAACAGCAAGACAAGAAAAACTATTCAACAGTCTAATATTAGTAGAACCAACCCAATGAAGAAATGCGGCCAAAGACCAATAACCAGCCAAATTGCTTTGCTAACAGCTTTTCACCACATGTCCAGCCACTTGACACATTGTCTTTTGCCTAATCTTGTTTTATTTTTTTTTTCTAATCTCGTTCTATCTGAAACCAAACTCCAACAACAAACTATTATAAAAGCGTAGAGACAGAACTACTAAAACATAATATAAGACGAACAAATGATACAATTGTGATCATCTGAAAAGTAAACACCCCCTTTCAAGTAAAATTCACCACACATTGTAAATTCTGAATTTAAAATTGTGTTTCCTTAACAACCATCCACTTAGAACAAGGAGAAGAAAACTACACATGCCCATTAAAGAACAGCTAATAAATGTATAATGAAGGCGAATGCCCTGTTTATACCACTTATATTCACAACAGATCAACTGTCAAAAATCGCCAAAATAATAAATTCGCGCCACAAACTGTTTTAATTTCTTAATTTGTTTCTTGATTTATATCTCAACCGTAATATTAAATAAATAAGTTCTAAAAATAATGCATCTTTACACAATATGTGTCAGAAACTATTTTTTACAAAATTCCTAAAAAACTTTGTTTTGCACACAACTCTTTAGAGTAAAATATATGCTTTAGTAAGTAACTTTAATGAAATGAAATTATTATTAAAAATTTAGTGCTATAAAAGTGCCATTTTTAACCTTAAAGCGTGGCTTATAAGCTTATTTTTGTGTAAAAATGCTTAAAGATTAAAAAAATGAAAAACATTAGATAATCAAACATTACAAAAACATTTGACATAGAGTTAACACATTAAAAAATAGTTGTTTGGACAGAAGAAAAAAAGATTTGTGCATGTTAAAATAGTTTATGAAATGACTTTTGTTAAATTTGAAACTTACCTTTTGCACACGATTGACGAAATATATCCTAGAATGGTTTTTAAGTTCACAAATGTTTTGATTCACATGAAATATGAATAATTAGAAAAAATGTCAATTTTGCAAGTGAGAAGTGTATTTTTTTATGATTAAGGTTGATAATTTTGAATTGTTGAGTAAAGAGTAAATTAAGATGAAATGAGTAGAAAACTATTTTTACTGGAAATTAGGTGTTTGTTCAGATGATCAACTGGGTAGGCGTGTGTTAAAAAGTATATTGACCACAGGATTTAGGGTTAGATAAAGTGAAACAAAGTTGAACAAGAGACAAAAGTCAAAATAAAGCAATTATCCAATACATGATGATTATCCAATGCGAGATGATTAGTGGTTGTCTGCTAACGTAAACCTTGCCATCAACTGATTGGTCAGTTGCTGAGTTGCAACACATGCGTATTTACTGGTGAAACTTGTTTTCTGCCTTAAGCCGGCCCATGGCTGGTATTAGCTTGCAATCGCATTGCAACCTAAACATATCCTGTCTTCAGCACTTGATCTGGTCTGATCGGGAGTTGACTGTAATCTTGCAATCCTAAATCATGATAGAATCCGATTTTAGTTGTTAGCAGACTGGTATTGCCTAATTAGAAGATTGTTGTAAATGAACATGCGGCAAGTCATATAGATAGTTTAAGATTGAAAGAATGCAACAGTGAATGGTTTGAGCTGAATGTGAGATAATTTAGGCAGAATTTAGGCAGAATTTAGGCAGAATTTAGGCAGAATTTAGGCAGAATTTAGGCAGAATTTAGGCAGAATTTAGGCAGAATTTAAGGCTAATTTGACAGCAATTTGAGGTTAATTTCAGATGAATTTAAGGCCAATAAAAATTGAATAAGGACACAATTGAAACACAATTGAAATACAACTAAAACACAATTTAAACACGACTTAAATACGACTTAAGCACGATTTAAACATGACCTAAACCCACCACTGAAGCCTAACTATCAACACTGGGCTCCCGGTCGTTTATTGAAACCTGACAATTAGAAATCGAACAATTTTTTGTTAAAGTGAAAGTTTTGCGACGGTTTTCGCGCCATCTGTGAACAGAAATTGCTGTAAATAGTAATTTATCTTTAATTAAGCATTGAAAGGAAATCACTTAAAGAAGTCAATTTTCGACTGGTTCCAATCGCCTGAACAAATTGGATTTTCGCTTAATTACCAACAATTTGAATCTAGTTGCAATTTGTGCTAAGCATCTCAAATATGATTAATTGATGTTTGATTGTAATTGCGAACTACAACCATGTTTTGCGCCAGATAATACACATTTAATTTTTGCGTTTCGTTCGTTCGTTATAAATAGACCACTACATTTAAATTGGCAACAACTCTTTTTGCAGGTAGATATCAATTAACTGAACGCTCTGCTCCAACCAAAATAATGCTTCAATCAAAATAAGGCTTCAGGAAGGCCCCAGCAAAGCTTTAGGAACACTACAGTAAAGCCTTAGAAAGACACCAGTAAAGCTTTAGGAAGACTCTAGTAAAGCTTTAGGAACATTCCAGTAAAGCTTTAGGAACATTCCAGTAAAGCTTTAGGAAGACTCTAGTAAATCTTCAGGAAGGCTCCAGCAAAGCCTTAGGAACACTACAGTAAAGCTTTAGGAAGACTCCAGTAAAGCTTTAGAAAGACTCCAGTAAAGCTTTAGGAAGACTCCAATAAAGCTTTAGGAAGACTCCAATAAAGCCCTATTAAGACTCCAGCAGCAACCCAATAAGACTCCAACAACAACCCAATAAGACTCCAGCAACAACCCAATAAGACTCCAGCAACAACCCAATAAGACTCCAGCAACAACCCAATGAGACTCCAATAAAAACCCAGTAAGACTACAGTAAGGCCCCAGCGAGTTTTCAATAAGGCTCCAATCAAAATTAATAAGTATGTTCCGCTAATAATGCGATTGCGAGTAGCTGCACTTTCCACCGACACCGTGTCCGCACTTTACGTTGTACACACTTATGTTGAACAAGTGAGTTTAAAAATAGTTTGTCTCTTGTATAATTGAATTTGAATTATAACGAAAGGCACGAAACTCCACTCTTCTACTCTAATAACAATTTAAATATGGCAATTCAGGCAGTTACCAGTCTATTTGGTGATCAACTTTCAGATCTGCTAATTTCTAAACTCGGTGTGTACGAAACCAAAGTGATCAGTCAGCTAAAAATAAAGCACGACTAAGATTTTTTCAAACCTAAATTGAACTTAGCGCGCTTCCATGAGTTTTAAAGAAATTTGACAATCAAAATAAAAACAGTCCAAATATTTCTCTCTAAGCGTATCTTGCTGTACTGCGATTCGCAATGTTTGTTTAAATCTTGCAGACTAATCGCCAAAATCAAAATTTCTAGCATTTACTTGTTCAGATTTGATAGCCGTAGCTTTTTTAATGAATATATTCAAAAGTTTTCAAGTTTTGCTCATATCAACTCATTTTTCAATCCATTCAAATATTAGCATGACATAAGCTATGTTCAAATAAACTAATCAATACTTTAATACTTTTTCACTCTATTCGATAAGCAATTATGTTTTAAAAATTTTCCAGTGATCATTTTTTTAAATCTTTCTACCATATTTATTATATTGAAAATATTTTACTATTCAACAAATTAATGTACTTAACCAGATAAAATGCCATTCCTCAAAAGTAGTTTGAATTATGTTTGGAACGTAAACGATGTTTTAGGTAAAGGAGCAACTGGTGCGGTTTTTAAAGGAACCAACAAAAAAACAGGGGAGTTGGTTGCCGTCAAATCTTTTAATCATTTATCTCATATGAGACCTTACGAAGTGCAAAAACGGGAGTTTGAAGTATTAAAAAAAGTTAATCATGAAAACATAGTCAAATTATTAGCCATTGAAGAAGAAGGAGAAACGAGACACAAAGTACTCATAATGGAACTTTGCACTGGAGGAAGCTTATTTAACATTTTAGATAAACCAGTCAACTCTTATGGACTAGAAGAATATGAATTTATGACAGTATTGAAACATTTAGCTGCCGGAATGAAACATTTACGTGATAACAATATTATACACCGTGATTTAAAACCAGGAAACATTATGAAGTTTATTAGCGTAGAGGGTAATTCTATTTATAAGTTAACAGATTTTGGAGCGGCTAGAGAGTTGCAGGAAGATCAACAATTTATGTCTTTATATGGAACAGAAGAGTATTTACATCCAGACATGTATGAACGAGCAGTTTTAAGAAAGCCGGCGGTTAAATCTTTTAAAGCAAATGTGGATCTTTGGTCAATAGGAGTAACATTATATCATATTGCATCAGGATCTTTGCCATTTCGGCCTTACGGTGGTCGCAAAAATAAGGAAACAATGTATAAAATTACAACTGAAAAACACTCAGGTATCATTTCCGGGATACAACATACTGAAAACGGAGAAATTGAATGGAGCAGGTTATTACCTAAAACTTGCTTATTGTCATTAGCTCTTCAACAACTCATCACTCCTCTGTTGGCTGGTCTGATGGAATGCGATGCTAATAAAATGTGGTCTTTTGAAAAGTTTTTTAAAGCTGTTACTAGTATTCTTTCTCACAGACTGTTGCACATTTATGATGTTAACAAATTAAAAAATAACCTAGTTTATTTGCACGTAAATGAAGGATTTAATGAATTAAAGCATCGAATTGAAATCCTTACAGGATATTCTATAAAAAAATGTTTACTTCTTTATAATAATAAACAAGTTTTTGATCTTAAAAGTGTACTTAACTGTTCGGAAATAAATCCAATTATTCTTTTAAATACCGATTCAACCATAATTAGTCCACCAGCATTGCTATTTTTCCGATTTGCAAACTTTCCTGAATTTCCTACTACAACTAATTGTGATCGTGATTCTCAAGTTGGTAAACTTTGTTCTTCATTAGCATATTCAATTCAACGTATAATTCGCAAATCGGTTAGATATTATAAGATAATTTGTGATGTACCGTCTGATATTACATCTTATATTGTAAATAATATTAAACTTTTATCAGAAAAACAAGCAGCTTGTTCGCAATTTTTTGTTTCGTTAAAACACCAAATTAGTTATATGGAAAATACTAGATTATTTTTGGTAAAATTAAATAAATTAAGCCAAACAGTTTCAAAAGAAAACATTGATAATTTTAATGAAATGTTTTTGCAATGCAATTTATTATTTACAAAATTAACTAAATCTTGGAATGCATTAGGTCCAAGAATGGATTATATGAATGCAAAAGTCAAATCATTACATGAGAATTGGCCTCAATTGCAAAGTAATTCAAGTCATGCTCAACTTATGAAAAGTGGAATTTGCAGTCAATCAATGAATTTGGACAATAGCGTACATTTTAATTTAAATCACAATTTGGTTAATGCTTTAAATCCAATTTATTTTGCTGAAACAAAAGGTTTATATTATTGTCAAAAGATTTATGATAGCTGGCAAATGTTGCATAAAGATAAATGCTTAAGAAGTTTATCTAGTTCCGAAGAGCAATTACATCACTTAGAAAAAACTAAAATTGAAAATTATACAAACACTTTGACAAGTATTTTAAAAGATACTTGTTGCACTTCTTTACGCGAAATTGCTGAGAAATTAGAAGATTGGTATAAAATAGCTAAAGTTTGCATTGTTCAATCAGATTATTTATTTGAAGAGTTTTCAACATTTAAAAATGAATGTGATTCTTTACAATATCAAATTTTAACATTAAAAGAAGAACAAAAAAATTTACTTGATAGTTTTTTAAAAAAGCTTATAATTACAAAAAATGAAAAAGATGATATAGATATAATGTTAGATAATAATGATAAAAATAAAGAAGAGTTGGGAAAAAGTGAATTTAACAAATTGAAAACTGATGAAAGTGATTTTGAAATTTTACCTGAACATTTGGTTAATGAGTAAGTTGCATGTTTCTAATAAATTGATAATAATAATTTTTTAAATTGTTTATTAGATTGGACCATTTAAAAGAAGCTCAGGAAAGACTATGGTCTGTGCTACACGAAAGCCAAATTTTGCTTACAGAATTTGAATCATTAGATATAAAAAATACCAGTTAAATATAAACATTATAAAAATAAATTAAACATATCAAATTAACCACAATAGATTTATATTTGTTGTAAATTTTAGATTTTGGTAAAAGATTACTATTTTAAATGATCTATTTTTAAAATTAATCAAATTTTTTGATGTAATAAATGGATTATGTTTTGTAATGATTGTAATTACAAATGATTTTAATACATGTTTAGGCACTAGTATTAATTTTTTTATGCTTATTAATAAATAAATAAGCCACTAAATCAATTGATTTTGATTAATGTTATTTACTATTATTATTAATTTGATATCTTCAAAAACTCTACGAACATTATCTGTGTCCGTTGCTGTAGTATAATGAAAAAAGCATTCTCGTTTAATTGGTTTACTATTATAATCAAAACTATTGCTTTTTCTAGAATTATTTTCATATCCTTGTTTACTAATAAAGTCAAATTGTTTCATTATAAATGTTCGAGCTTTTCGATATTCATATTCTAGCGGGTCCAAATTTGACATGTTACTTGCCGAATTTTTCCATTTAAAAGGAATTTTAGATTCAATTATTTCATCTTTTGGTTCATAAATAAAACTATCATAATCTTCAAAATAATCGGACATTTTATAACCTTTATTAACAATTTTGTCACGCAACTGATCTTGTTTATTTAAAAAGCAAATTAATCCACAATTTCCTAAAAATCTAGATTCACAAACATCTTTAAATATATTTAATGCGTCTTCCATACGGTTTACATGCACTTTTCCTCCTTTAATTTTAGATTCAAAATTTAAACGTTTATCCGATTTAATTACAGTTTTCTTATTAAGTTCAAATTTTTTTGTACTTTCTCGAGTAACCATATCAAATTCTGAAGCACTTACTAGAAATAAAATTGCAGATATTCCATCAAAAACTTGTATCCATTTTCTTCTGTGTCCACGTTGACCTCCAACATCATACATGCTATTTGAAAAATGTGCTTTTATAAAATTTTAAATTCAATTTAATTAATAATAAATTACCAAAATAATTGATTGCTTCCACCTTTTTTAGATGGGAGTCTAATATTGAATTCTAATTTTTGAAGTTCTGTTGTTCTCCTTCTTGATCTTAAAATATCTGCATCACTGGGAACATAATTTTCACATTTAATTTCATCAATTTTATCTAAGAAACTAATTATACAACTTTTATTTATTGTATTCCATTGTAAAAGTTTGCAATGTTACTCACTATTTTGCAGAATCCATTATTGAGAAGCCATTTAGCTTATTATAATGGTATTGTATTTGTTCATCAAGCCATAAACTACTAATTATTTCAAAATATTCTTCGTTAAACTTGTAATCTAAGTCTTTTTCAATTTCTATTGGATTTAATTGTTGAAGAAGATTCAAATTTTCTTCATTTATTTCGTTTTGAAATTTTAAATCTTTATTTAATTCAAATGAACTTTTTACGATTTCCTGTTTAATAAAGAAATAATATAATTTTTAATTTATTCTTTTCTTTTGAAATAAGAAATACTTGTATTGCTTCTAATAAATTGATTCGAATTTCTTTTGTTTTCTTAAGCCTTTCTTCGTGATTAAATCCCTGAATATGTAATATTTTCATCTGTTTAAATACAGTTGTTTTTCCACTTTCACCTGAACCTAAATTTTAATTAATAAATAATTTAGACAAAAATTAAAACCAGGCCTTAATTGAATTAAAATATTTTTTTTTACCTAACAATAGTATCTTAATAGTTTTTTTGTATTCTTTCATCCAATTAGAAATTTGTTTATCAATGTCTTTGCTGATACTTCGTTTTGAAACTTTTTTTTTGCCATTTTCATCTTGAAAACAATTACAAAGCATGATTTCAATTCTTTATCTTATATTATTTTAAAAATATGTTTAAAATAATCAATTATATAAAAAAAATTAAATTTTTCACTTTTTCAATTTTTACCAAAACATTTTTAATGTCAGTAACTTGAAACAAATTTTACCAATTTATGTTTTTATTAAATGTTAAATTTTTGCTAAAGTATATTAAAGTAAATTTTTTAACATACTTTGATAAAAAGAGTTTTTTTTTATTAATTTATAGTCATTTTTAAATACAAAAATGAAATTTATTTAACGCATATCAAATCATTTTAATATAGTTTTTTTTTAACTTAATTCAATATGCTAATTGAAATTTTTAATTGAAATTTTAAATAATAAAAACTTTTTTTTTACTGATGAAACGTTTTTTTAAACTTTACCAAACTTGTTTTAAAACCACTTTGCAAATTAAATTAAATTAAAGAAAAAAAAAATTGAAAAATTACAAAGAGAAAAAATAATTACAACTGAAAATCTAGAAAATTAAGAAAACTATTTTCTGTATTCCCCAATTATCTATTAAAACAAATCATTTTACAATCTATATTAAAACAGATATCTCAAGTGAGTTGGAAAATGGCAAAGCTCACTTGTTGCTTTTGAATGCAATAAAGCAACCTATTATATCATAATCAATACATTTCTTTAATATTTAATTTAATACTTTGCAGTTAGTTTGAAGGATTAACCGTATATCAAACTTAAGATTAGAAAAAATTCTTTTTTTCCATGTTAGAATAGTCTAGGCAAATTTCTAATCTAACTAGCTATAATTAATTAAATGATTTCTAATTTCTATTAAGATGCTCTACATATTAATTTAGTAAGCTAACATTCCAAGAAATGCAACAAAGAAGACTAAATTTATATTTAAAAGGTTTGATTTTTGTCATATAATATAAAATTGTGTAGAAGAAATTATAAAAATAAACATTTTTATTGTATGTTCTAAAAATAATGATATAAATTTAATTTTTAAATATACTTGAAATAAACTTATTAAATGATTGCTTAACAAGCTTGTGATCACTTCAGAAGTAACCTTTGATCAAAATATTCAATCATGCTGGCTGCTACATATAATAGTAAATTGTTTAAATGAGTTCATGTTTAAATGTAACAAATTGTCGAATATTTAAATAGTTTTAATGTCCATTTTAATTTACTCCTTTTAATTCAACGTCAAATACTAATGTAGCATTTGGAGGAATTTTGCCTGCGCCTTGATTTCCGTATCTAATGGAAATTATTTTCATAAGCAAATTTCTAATTTATTAATCAAATGACTAATACTTACGCTAGATTTGCTGGAATAGTTAGTCTTCGCTTTCCGCCTACTTTCATTCCTTGGATACCTTGGTCCCATCCTTTGATTACTTCACCCATGCCAAGTCTAAATGCAAATGGCTTGTTTCCATTCTTATCAAACACTTTGTTATTGGTTAATTTTCCTACATAATTCATATGTAAAAATTTGCCTTTTACGGCTTCTCGACCATTTCCTTTTACAATATCTTCCATTATTAATCCGTTAGGCAATTTTTTTGTCGAACTTAGATTATTTACATTTCTTTCTTTGTCATTTTCTTGTATACCTTTTAAAGTTTCTTCTTCCTAAAGTTTTAAGAAAAAATTTTAGTAAGATTTAATAAAGAAAAAAAAAATGCAAAGATTTTGATTTTACGTTCTTTTATTTTAATATAAATCAAGAAATAAACAACTTTTAACAAAAACTTAATTTAAATATATTTTAAACATTGGAATAAAAAAATAAAGTTAAAATGCGTTTATATGAAATAATTTTGTTTTTTCGCTAATAAATTTTAAAATCTAACTATTTATAAATCAGATTTAGTGTTTCTTTTGGAATCTTGCCTTATTCTGGGATCCAGGAGTTTTGTTATTTTTATTGAAAGGTGTTCCTTTCTTATTGGAGTTGTTATTTTGGTTGTTTTTCTTATGGTATGGAGTTTGTTGACGATTCTGATTTTGATTATTGTTCTTGTTTTGTTGAGGAGTTTTAGTTTCTGTAGGTTTTCCTTGTTGTTTTTGAGGAGTTTTACCATCTTGTTTCTTTTTTTGTTGGTTATTTTGATTTTGATTATTTTGCTTGTTATTTTGAGCTTGTCCATTTAATTTACCTTTAAGTTGGGCTTGTACATTTTTCAATTTTTCTGAATCTAATAAAATTTAAAATAAAAAAGTATAAATAAAGTTTTCAAAAAGTTTAAGCTAAAAATGTATTAGTTAATTTTGTTTACCATCATCTGAATCTTCTTCATCAAGATCGTCATCATCTTCAAAATCATCTTCTTCGTCATTAAGATCACTTGAGTTGTTCATCAAGTTGTTTAAATCAACTGACTCATCATCTTCATCAATGCTTAAATCATCGTCACTATCAGACTCAGCTTGCTTTTTGGCCGGTTGCTTATTTTTTTGTTGCTGTTGTTGGCTTTCTTTTTTGTTCAAAGCTTTTTTCAGATCGACATCAACAACGTTGTTTTGTTTTTTTTCAATTTTTCCATTTGCATTATCAGTTTTTAATTTTTTGCCTTGCAACTGAAGAGTTTCAGTAGGCTTTCTTTTGTTTTTAGAAGCAGCAACGATTTCAGCCTCATCTAGAGACAAATCGTCTTCTTCGTCAAATTCTCCGTCTAAAAAGTCGTCGTCGTCTGGCATAGAATAGCCAGTAAGATGAACAGTTCCCTCGCCAGTGGTGTAAAAAGTGACTTTTTCACCTTGAGCAAACATAAGATCCAATCTTTCTTGTTTCAAGTTAGTGCTACTCAAGTTGCAAATCAAGAAATCATTGTTACTGCTGGTTTGAACATAGACAGAGATGTTAGCATCTTGATTTTTGACCGACTCTGGTTTTAGAGCGGCCATGGTGACATGGTAGTTGGCATCGACAGTTTGCTTGTAGCGCTTGCCAGACTCAAGAATTAATCCTAAACAGATTTAAACAAGCAAGAAGAACAAAGATAAGAAAAGGAAGCAAGAGAAAAAGAAGATGAGCAAAAAAGTGCAAGAAGCACATTTTGAAGAAAGTGGACGAAAAGATGAATACTGTACCCCAGAAAGATGTCATGTTTGGTTGAGACTGAATTTTGACTAATGAACTAAAATTCGATTGAAGAAGATAAATCAGAGGAAGATAAAGGAAGACGAACAGGTGCGAAGGGAAGACGACAGACAAGTAACAAAGCGTTGCACGACTGAGAACTGAAAAATGTTGTCCGAAAAACGTGGTTGCAAGACTCACATGCTTTAGGCGCGCTCACTTGCGCCCTCCAGCATCAACAAGTGCAAGCCTGCTTATTAGAGCACCGTCCCGAGTGTGCGAATAGCCGCCGCTATTCCAACGAAACTGACACAGTTTAAATTATTTTTGTTATGTTGTCATTTCTGCTAGATTTAATTTAATGTTGGCACAAGAGGATAATAAGTTCGTCTTTTCGCACTTGTACATAGTCGAGCCAAAGAAAGTGAAGTTCAAATTGCCCACTCTTGCTAAACACTCGGTCTGATCGCCAATCCCACTCTGCCAGCTGTCCTTGCCAGCAATTGTCATCTTCACACCATTTGAATCTTAATCCGAGATTTGTGCTTGACATGACGTTCTAGACGACAGTTATGTTGCGGTTCGCTGTTCTCACTGTTTAGTCTTTCATTGATTTTGCCATCCAATCTAAACCACACACGCCAAGTTAACTTTTTGCATGGCAAACAAATGCGGCTATTCCAGACTGCCACAAGATGAAGAAGAGGAACAGGTGAAAAGCCAAGTCCCCAACCAGTCAACTCGTCTCTCGTCTACGGATTCTGCTCTCGTCTCTTCTCAGCTCAGTCACCCCTTTGTGGCCAAAAATTGTCGCAACTGGGACGAAAATGCCATATCTGATGATCAACAGTCGGTTTTTGATCAACAGTCGCTTTCTCATCAAACTTTTCAACTCAAACAAAGGTCCTCCAACGTTCTGAATTTCAGGGATGTGTCCAGTGGAAGCAACTCCAAATTAACTGAGATAATAGATTACGCCATTCAACCCAATGATAGCTTATTAGGTATAGCTTTAAATTTCAATTGCACTGTGGCCGATTTGAAACGAATCAACAAACTAATTAATGATCAAGAATTCTACGCTTTACGCACGTTAAAAATTCCAATACGAAAGTATGGCATTTTGTCCGAAGTGTTGCTACACCAAAAAAACAATTGCATTCATTTTTCAAGCCAAACCAATCAACTCGATAAGCTAGAACAATCAAATTCAATCAACTTAAACAAAGAAATTCTCGTCAATTTAGATGAAGTTAGTGATGAAAAGATCATTGATTTTGACCAATCAGACGCTGATCAAACTAGAAACAGTCTGAACAATAATTTAAACAATAAAAAATCCATTCAGTCATTTTCTGACGACTCTAGTTTGGCAAGTTCATTGATAATTGATGTGGGCATTAAAAAAACATTTGACTATGACAAAGACGAACAGGATTTAAATCATTTTCTTAAATCTCTGGACAAAGATTTGGAAAAAATAAGACAAACCACAACCACTTTTAAACCAAATGTTGACCCATTTTTGAATAATGATTTATATTTCATACAAGCCAACAGTCAAAACAAACATAGCGCCTTAAATTGTAGTGGAGCAGATTGTGGTTTAAAATGGTCTTCAGTATTTATAGTGGCTATCTTTATATGTGTTGTAGCCCCAATCGTTTACACCCTTGTTTGGACGGAAGAAAAAATTTCCGATAACTACAATCATATCAGGCATCACTAACTCTTTTTTTATCCAGTCATTTTTGTAAACATGTTTATTGTTAATATTTAAAATATTTAAAATATTTAAATGTACATTTTAATGCTGTTTTTATACATCTATTGTTAATTATGATTGTTTAAAACTTTAAATATGAAATATATTTGCTGTTATTTTTTTACCATTTTTATAATTTAATTTACATTTAAGAAATTGAGTTTTTATATTTATTTATGTTTGAAATTTAAAATGTAGCTTCCTTATCTAAATTGTCATCCGAGTCGTTTAGGTAATCTTCGCCATTATCAAAGTAGCTCATAGCATAGTCGGTTTCCTATAGAATCAATCAAATGAGAAAAGAGAAATAAAAAAAAAAGTTTACCTCTTCAATATCCTCTTCTAAGTAGACTTCAGCTTCTTCTGTATTTTCGTCTTTATCTTCTTTATCATCTTTGTCTTCATCTTCAACCTCTTCGTCTTTGTCACCAAGATTTTCAATTTTTTTGTCAATATCATCATATGAAGATTTTTTTACAACTTGCGCTTTTCTTCGCATTCTAATTTTGGGTCTTAATTCTTCAGGAAATAATCCGTTGTTCCAGTTAAGTTGAAGAGTATTTTTTATTAAAGATTTATTAATGGTGGGATCGTAGCGATCTGAATATCTAACAAGCCTTCGTTCATTTTCTTCTTTTTTCAAATAAAATTTTGAACATTTAAAGTCGTTTCTAAGTTTGCGCTTATGACCAATTAGAACGGCAATGCTAGGGGAACTACTAAGAGCGTTTGGTTTAAAGAAAGTAGCAGGATAGAGATCTGGTGGATTAAGAACAGATTGAGGCAAATTGTTTCTTCCGTCGGCTAAACTAGAAAAAGGAATGGGAGTCCTATTTGCAGCTCCGAATACTCTTTTTGCCCTTGACATTTTGTTAAAGAAGTGGAAGATTAAAACTATGAAAGAGCGAAACTATTTTTCACTGCAAAAGTGAATGAAGTAAATTAGTAAATGAAATTGAATAAAGATGAAATCGAATAAAGGTGGAAATGAATAAAGGTGGTAATAAATAAAGGTGGAATTGAGCAAAGGTGGGTAAAAATGAGTAACTATTGAGTAAAAATGGAATGAAAAATGAAACTGAGCAAGGTTGAAACTAAGTAAGGATAGATCTGAGCAAGGATAGAACTGAGCAAAGATAGAATTAAATAAGGATAGAACTTTTTTGAAAGGAAATAGAACTGAAGCAAAGAAAATAAGTAAGTTAGAAGTGTCTAGATGAAGCCAAAAAGACTAAGAAATGGACTAAGAAAAGCCAACTAAGCAAAGTGCGCTAAAACAATGGCAGAATGAGTAGACCAGAGCCAAAGAGCAGCTAGCTGAGCAAGCCACAGTTAGCCGCGCCTTTCACAGCCGACCAGAATCTAAGAAAGTGATAAGAAACTTTTGAAACTTTGCACAACTATAAGAAAAAGGCCGGTTTGTGAAATAAGCAAGAAAAGAAGGGTAAACAGTCACATGCCTAAACTTAGTATACATTCCCTTGTGGAGCGGCTGTTTGAAGTAGTAAGAGGATTTGGACGATTTCTAGAAGCTGAGTTTACAATTGAATCTTGTCGCACTAGACCAAGTGTCTTAGAATCTTGGTAATTGAGAATCGGTCTTAAAGAGCCAAATTAATATCTACACAATGAACGCACCACCGGCATTCGAATCGTTTCTACTATTCGGCGGAGAGAAAAAGTATGTTGTCTGTACAGTAATAATAATAGTTTGTATTTGTGAGCGATGAACTAATGGGAGAGATTGTTTTGCAGAGTGGTGATCGAGAAGGACACGAAGGTTCCCAATGCGTCCATTTTCACCATCAACAAAGAAGACCACACTTTGGGCAACATGATAAGACAGTGGGTGTCCAGATAAGCAGTAGCTGCTGTGATTGTTTACTAAAAAGTTTCTCTTTGCCAGCCAACTGCTAAAGGATCCTCACGTAATATTTGCGGCCTACAAACAACCACATCCTTTGGAGCATAAATTCATTCTTAGGATCCAGACCACCCCGGAATACACTCCAGAAAGTGCGCTGACCAATGCAATCACTGATTTGATGAGCGAGCTGTCATTGCTGGAAGAAAGATTCAAGGTGAAAACTTTGGACGACAAAAGATAAAGCCAAACTAATAAAGTTGTTTCTTAGGATTCCTTGAAAGAGAAAATGGATGGTCTGGACTGATGTAGCTGCCGATGGACTATTGCATCTGCGAATTGTGGAGCTCGTTTTCGCTACTTTCCTTTTGTGACGGCTCGTTTCGCTGTTGCTGGTCAATTTTTTGGTATTGGTCGATTTTCTGGTACTTTTTAATGTCGCTCATCACTTTGTCCAGTTTGGCGACTTTTTTTGTAGCTGCAAAAAAGTCAGTTGGATTAAATTTGCTGGTTGTGACCTAAACAAACCTTGAGTTGTTTTTTTTTTGATCAAAGGCACTTTGGTCGGCTGACAGTCGAGCAGTTCCTCGTCGAAATCAAAGTTGTTGAACAGTTCACTTTCTTTGGGATTGTTTTCGCAAGTGGTGGAAACGGCCACACTGTCTTGTCCGGGGTGGACATCTCTTTGGTGAGAGGGCGAAATCCTGCCCGGGTTTTGCCAGGCCAGTTCTAGCACCTGTTTGTCCTTGAGTTCGAAGTAGAGCTGAGCCAGCAAAGGGGCAGGTGGCTGCCATCTGTGGTTGGGGTCTTGTTGGAGGACCAGCTCGGGGCTGAAGGCCAGTTCCTGTTCTGTAGGACTGAGGTTGAACTGTTGGCTTTCCATAAGCGACAAACACTGTGAATGTATAAATAAAACGCTTTCCCTATTTTCACACTTGTTGTGGTTGAAATTATTTGCAGTAACCTCAATTAAACTCATCGAAATGCCATTTTCAAACGTAAACAATGAATTAACTTCACGCTTTGCGAGGATATGCAACAGTTTCTCAGCGTTTGTCCATCTTTATTCGCCAGTCTGGTCTGAACATGCGAGTGTTCCTCTCACAATTATTAAATGGACGAGAAAAAGTTTTATTGTTCTGAGCAGGAATGTATTTTCAACAAAACCAAGTCGTTTAAGAAGAAAACCCTTTTGGATCAGGTAGGATTACGCTTTGGCCGACTCAATTGCTGGCTAATTTCTTCTTTTAGCACTACCTAAACTGCCACTCGGAGAAGAGATTCCAGTGTGACAATTGTTTAAAGAAGTTTGCGATCGAATGGCAGCTGAAATATCACTTGAAGAGCTGTGGCATCGACTGGACTTGCCAGACTTGCAACAAGCAGTACAAGGAGAGGCTGTCTCTGATTACCCATTGCAAGAGGAACAACCACCTGATTCCGAACAATGCCAAATTGAAAAAGGCTCACAAGGAGAAGGACAATTGCAAAGTGATCTTATTGCCGGTGTTGCTGGAAAACGACAAGTATGGCAAGCTGAACGAGTCCTTGGATTGCTCTCTGCAGGACACCAGCAAATTGGCCAAATTGGTTTCACTAAAAAGTGAGGCCGAAAACCTAACCACCCATTTGTGTCTGTGCAGGTATTTGTCAAACCCGTTGTGTGTGGATCAGTTGGGTGTGGATCGGTTGTGTGTGGATCGGTTGTATGTGGAATTAGTTGTGTTAAATCAGTTGTGTGTGGATCGGTTGTATGTGGAATTAGTTGTGTTAAATCAGTTGTGTGCGGATCGGTTGTATGTTGAATTAGTTGTGTTAAATCAGTTATGTTGGATCAGTCTAGTTAATATTTTAAAGTTAAGATTTTAGTGAATACAGTTGTTGATGTTTATTATTAAGTAAATTCTTAAACAATTGTTTTTTACAGGTGCGACATCCAGAGCAAGCCTGGACTGAATGAGTTCGAGGAACTGCCCTTTTCCACTGGCAATGAACACTTGTCTCAATACCCCGACTTCAGTTTCAAGCCCTTGCCAAGCTCAAATTGGCCCACATCGTTTGGACAGAAGGTGACCATGTTAAACAAGTCGACTGCCACCAAACAATGGACCAGTGTGGACAAGAGATCTGTTTCCACCGAGACCAATGTGCCAGATGGTGTTAGCCCAAAACAGCAAAGCCAGGCTTCCGTTCAGACAGAAAGTGATTGGCAAACTGAGTCCGGCTCACCTGAGAGAAAAGATGTGCACACACAAACCTATTGTCTTACCAGTGACCAGACCACGCAGACAGATAACCCTCTGTTTGAAATTGATACATTGTTCTAATTGCGCAGTTACTGGTGTTGAATAAAAGTCCACTTTTCATGTGTGGAGCAACTTGCATCTGTTTGGTGTGTTTTTTTGGATGAGTTGGTGTGTGTTTTTTTGGATCTGTTGTTGTGGAGTTATTTTGGTGCACTTGTTCTTGTGCCTGTGTTGGTTTGTATGTGTTCTTGTGCCTGTGTTGGTTTGTATGTGTTCTTGTGCCTGTGTTGGTTTGTATGTGTTCTTGTGCCTGTGTTGGTTTGTATGTGTTCTTGTGCCTGTGTTGGTTTGTATGTGTTCTTGTGCCTGTGTTGGTTTGTATGTGTTCTTGTGCCTGTGTTGGTTTGTATGTGTTCTTGTGCCTGTGTTGGTTTGTATGTGTTCTTGTGCCTGTGTTGGTTTGTATGTGTTCCTCTGCCTGTGTTGGTTTGTATGTGTTCCTCTGCCTGTGTTGGTTTGTATGTGTTCCTCTGCCTGTGTTGGTTTGTATGTGTTCCTCTGCCTGTGTTGGTTTGTATGTGTTCCTCTGCCTGTGTTGGTTTGTATGTGTTCCTCTGCCTGTGTTGGTTTGTATCTGTTCCTCTGCCTGTGTTCTTCTGCCTGTGTTCCTCTGCCTGTGTTCCTCTGCATCTGTTCCTCTGCCTGTGTTCCTCTGGCAAATCAGTGGGTGCCGTCCAATCAGCCTGTCCTTGTCTTCAAGGTCGACCCTCAGTCCCTCTCCTTTGCCTCAAGTGTCCTTTCGGAAGCCTGTTCGTCATGTGACAGTTTCGACACTGGCTCGGGCGCCGCTTACGGACGTGTGATCAACTATTTTTTTGTTGTTGTATTAGCTAGCTCCATCGCAGTTAATGTTCAGTGTTGTTCGTGAAGGCTGCATTTAAATGTTTCTCTTCTCTTCTTGTGTCGGATTGCACTAGTTTTCATGTTTGCTGGCTTTGTCATTGATCATTTTTATCATCACTAATTTTCATCGTTGCAGTTGTTTGCTAGACCACTTCCGCCGGAAATCTGCCCATTCTTCTCTTCCACCAGAGTAAGACGCTTCCTTGTCTTGGATTCAAAGTTCACTGTTGTGGCGTTCATCTTAAACGTACTTCTCGATTGCTTCTCTTCTGGCCTATTTCTCACCTTGTTTTCATTCTGTTTTGTGCTTTCTTCATTGTTTTTCATTGTGCTTGCTTCTATTTGGCCATATTCAGTTTATTACTTGTTTATTGCTTATCTATTGCTTGATTAGTGATTATTTTTAGTTGTATATTAGTTCTTTTATTCCACTCATATTCTGGCCTTATTTTGCCATTATTCTCCACTTATCCTACCTTCATTTCGCTCTTATTCTACTCTTATCTTACTTCTTTACTCATCTTATTTTAGTCTTCATTTATTCATCCAACTTCATTTAATCTTATTCTCATCTAACTCCACTTTTCAGTTCTAAATCAACTTTAATCTCCAAATTCAAACTCTTGCTAACAAAAATACTCAATCTATTCAAACCAACTATTTTCTCCATCTTTCTTTAACTATTTTCTCTAACCTATTCAGACCAAATTCAAATACTTTAATCAAAATCTCTTGCCATTCACCATTTAAAACCGATAAGCTATTTTTCCTTTTTAAATTCTACCACAATCGCTTCTGAACAATGTTAACTTGCACCACTGATTTCAGGCCTATCTCGAATATATAATCTAGTCCAAGCATCTTTGTCTTGAAAAATTCGCCACGCTTTCTAATTTCTAACTTTCACACTTGACATTAATTCATTGTTCTTTATAGGGACAAAGGATTGCTTTTTGGAAAGTTTAAAATCGTTTCCAAAGTCAATAAATTTGTTACTTAAATTATTATTAAGTCTAGTGAACTATGGCAGCTACTCCAACCAATTCCGCCATCAGAGCCCTTTCAATGGAATTCAAATCGTTGCAAGAGGAACCAGTCGAAGGCTTCACTGTTAAACTGGCCAACGAAGACAATCTTTTCGAATGGCAAGTAGCCATTTTTGGACCACCGACTACATTGTATCAAGGCGGATATTTCAAGGTATGAACCTCGTCAATGTCTGTTTGGTGCAAATTTGTTACATTTTAAATGGTCAGCCACAAGGGCATGCTTTGCTTGACCTATTTTCATAGTTCGTTGATCGTTTTAAAAGTTCTAAATTTTTAGATAAAATATTTTTGACTTAATTTTTAAAGGCGGGAATGAAGTTTCCACTTGACTATCCCTATTCACCTCCTTCTCTGAAGTTTCTTACTAAAGTTTGGCATCCCAATGTTTATGAGGTAAATTGGTTCTTTTTATATTCCTTTAATTTTTATATTTCTTTTATTTTTATATTTATTCAATCATTTTCAGAATGGAGATTTGTGCATATCAATATTGCATCCACCTGTCTATGATCCACAAAGTGGCGAACTTCCTTGCGAAAGGTGGAATCCAACACAGAATGTTAGGTGAAAATACTTTTTTACTTCTTATTTTTTCTACTGCTTTTTTCTTTTAAACAAATCTATTTTTATCATCGTTTACAGGACGATATTATTAAGTGTAATTTCTTTGCTAAATGAACCAAACACATTTAGTCCTGCAAATGTTGATGCTTCTGTTATGTATCGCAGATGGAAAGATTCAAAAGGAAAAGACAAAGAATACGAAAACATAATTAGGTAACTAATATAAAATTCATTTAATTCAATCTTAATTCAACTTTTTTTCTTGCCAGAAAACAAGTAAGTACTAGTAGGCTTGAAGCTGAAAAGGACAAAGTTGTTGTTCCAATGACAATTGAAGAATATTGTATAAAGCATAATCAACAAAAATCAGAAGAAACACCTGATTTTACTGATTTTTATGATGATGATTACGGTGACGATTATGATGACGATGATGACGAAGATGATGATGAAGAAACTGACGATGTTTCTACTGAAATTAATTCTAGCGAGGTCAAAAATGATGAAAAAAGTAAAAATGAAGAAGATAGCGGCAATGAAGATTCTTAAAACTAATTTTTCTTGCTCTTATACTTTATATTATATATACAATGATATTTAGCATTAAAATAATGTTTTTCATCTTTTTTCATCAATTTTTTTTTTTTGACTATTTCAATAAAATATTTTTTTTAATAGATTTTGTGTCTTGACAACAATTATATTTCTAAAAAAATTCTTAAATTTTTAGACATAGGTTATAAACTTGGTAAACTTAAGAAAATTAAATAGACTTCCTTAACATTTTTATTACAAAAAAATGTAAAATAAATGCTATATTTAAATTTAGATAGCAAATATTTTTACGTTTATTTTTACGGACTTTTAAAAATGACTAATAGAAAAGTTTATTGTAATATGAAATTTATTTGTAAAAAGTTGAACAATAAAAATGGTAATATATCTTTTTAATTTTTATTAAATGATATGAATTAAAAATTATTTTAATCATCTGTTCTTAGTTTTTGAACATATTTTGGATTTTTTGCATTTTCCTGGTCCATGGCTCTCAGTTTTTCATCCAAAGATATGCATGTTTTCATCTAAATAAATAATTTAAATTTTAAAACTAAAAAATAAATTAAAAAGCTCTTACGTCTTCTTCAATTTTTCTCAATGTGTAAGGACTGTTATATTTTTCTGGATTGTCTAAAAATATAACCATTCCGTCTTTTTGATTAATTGAAGCAAATATTTCTCCGTCTTCAATCTGTATTTTGAAAAATTAGAGTTTTTACACAAAAAAGTATATTGACTTACCATTTTTAAAATATATTTTTCCGCTTCTAACGCACTGCTAAGCTGAATCTTATTAGCCATGTCATTTAATGATAATGTAAGAAAAGTTTTAGTTAATCGTTGAATGTTCTTTTTAAATAATGAACTAACACATTGTTTCGCTAGTCCCATGTTGTTGTCCTAAAAAATAAAATTTAAAATTAGATTGCCCTATTAAATAGTTAGGTCTAATTACCCTTATAAAATAATCGTAGTATTTTGAAATGATCAAGTTTAAATCATGAATACTATTGGAAGAATAAGCTGTGACAAATTGACTGTAAGGATTAAGTTGAGTTCGTAAATGTCTGACCACAGTGTGAGAAGTGTATTTAGGTAAATTCAATAATCTCCCGTGCAAAACCAAAGAGATTAAAATAAACTTCTTGTAAGCTTCAATCATTATACTGGAAATAGCAAATGCAGGTGTAGTGATGACTGTTTCGAAGAAATACAATGCTCTATCATAGTTTTTCAAAGCTGCATATATCATTCCACCATAGTAATAGTATTGAAGAAAATATTTCACATCAAAACACTTGTTTTCTTTGGCGATTTCAGTGAAATCTACATCTAAATAACTCAATGCTGGTTTTAAACACTTGGATATTAAACAGAGTTGGCACATGTCCGAATGAATAGAAGTTAGCTGAGTATCATTCATTTGCAGCTTGTTGATAGCAAACTGTAAATGACAAATTCCCCTAAAAGTTTGCTTGGTTTTGATCAAACTCAAAGTGTAGTGATGGCATAACTCGGTGACTTAACGAAAAAACAATGAAAAAGAAATTCAAAATTTAGCATTTAATACTACATACACAATTCTGGAGCAAAGCGAATCTGTTCTCCATTGCAACCCTTGATAAACTCTTCAATTTGAATGTATAAAGCTTCAAGATCAAACGGATCATCAAAAGCAATCTTTATGCACCTGTAACAAACAAAAAAAACGTGAGATTCAAAGGCATGCACTGATTGTAATTGTTTGACTTACAGAATAGGCAAAATGCCAAGAGAGTGTTCTTGAAGATCAAACAAATCAATTATTTCATCCAGTCTGAGATTATAGAAGCTGAGGTTTTCGTAGTTTTTGATCAAAAACTGATATAATTGTTCATAATTGCCTGATTGAAAACGAGCTTTGTAAACAAAAGTCTAGTATGAATTAAACAGAACCCACCTTTAGAAGATAAAGTGCGGACATTGTCCACATAGTTTTCTAATGAAAAACTCATGTTTCGCCTTAAAATTGGACAAGACAAACAACGAGTTAAACCGTATGAAAAGTCAAAATATGAACAACAAAAACTTATGTATTTATATTTAAGTTTACATCATGCGCTGAGAACGATCAGCTGATTTTGCTTTTGGCGGCTTAGTGTGCAAATTCAAAGTTGTAAAATTAACTAAAAGTAGACTTGTTAAATTTTTAACAAAATTAATACTAACTTAGAAATGCCTAATTTTTGAACGGTTCTAACAAAGTCTTTAGCTTGCTAGATCCATCTCAAGTAGTACAATTAAAAACACCGCGATTTCAATCATTTACAGGTCATAACTACTCTAATTATAAAGAAGACACGAATTATAAAATCTATTTGAACTTTATTTAAAAATCTGTGCAAAATTAATTGCTATGTACAAAATGTGATAATACTTGGTAAACCACAAAAAGTGTTTATGATTCTATTCGCAATCCTTCAACAAATCTAAAATACATATTCAGGTGACACACATAATTATTTTGAGGACCTTTCTTTTACAATTATACGTGTCAACAGTTTATCACAATCAAACTCGCAAACACATGTGTCAAGAGATGTTTCTTTGTGAAAAATAACAAAAATAATGCATCTGAACAGTTGCCTGATAATCTGAAATGCATGAATTATATAATAATAAATTAAGTTTTTATTTGTTAACATATTTTATTACAAGAAAAAATAAACATATAAACATAGGTGAAAAACGTGAAATTTTACATTCCAAAACTAGGTTTGGATTTTCATGCCCGGCTTGGTTAGAAACTATTTGGCGGATGTGATTTCGGTTGTTGGGATTCTTTATTTACTGATGGATATTGGTTATATAAAGGGTTAGTCTGTGACATGTTTGAAGAACTGTTGCCGTACATGTTCCTGTACCTTGATCTATTGTCACTCACATGTCCCCTTTGATTGTAAGGCCTATATCTGTTGTCAATATTATCAAACGAAGGATTGCACGATTGATGCCAATTGTTTCTTCTAACTGAAAAAGAAGATGAGTGGCTAGTGTTACCTGGAGAAGATGTGCTGCAGTTCACATCAAAACTTGAAGAAGATTGCTGAACTGGAATTGAGGTCTGACCTCTACTATTTATGTACTCATCAGTTCTAGACCTTTTTATTGGCGAGTTTAAATTGCTAGAAGATGTATTTCTTTTTTCATTGTTATAATGATAGGAATCTTTAGATGGATGACTACTATGACGTGGATATTTGCTGCTAGATTTCGAATAGTAACCTGATTGTTGTTGCAATTGATGGCTGGATGTGCTTGTGCTATGTGGTTGAGAATAATTGGGGTGATGATGATGATTTGAATGATGATGCAAAGCATCTCCGTTATTTCCATGTTGATGTGATACAGCAGAATAAGATGCAGTAGTTGAATGAATATTTTTTTCTTGTTTTTTTATTACATGCTTATAAATCTTATATAACTTTCTTGGGTCATACTCAGTAAATTTGGAGACAAATGTCCATAAATTATTTCGCCATTCTTTGCTTTGTTCAGAATTAGTTATCTCAGTTAAACATTCTGTTATTCGAGCTCCAATTTTTACAAGACATTTCGTCATTTCATCAAGTTTCTCTTCCTTATTTAAATTTTTGTTTGGATTATCTAATTGTTTTAAAGATTTTTTTACTGGTCGCATTTTTTCTTTACATTGAGCAAATATTTGTGGTGGTAAATCGCCATCAATTATTTGAGGTTCAGCATTTGCAGTAAAATGCAAAGCAGGAGCATTAATATCTCTTTTCTTTTTCTTCTTTTTCTTATGTTCTTTATCTTTTTTCTTCTCTAAACTTTTATCTTTATTTTTACTTTTTTTACTATTATGTGAACTCTCTTTTGGCGATTTTTGCTTTTTTCCTGATTTATTTCCATTTTCATTTTCATTATTCACATTTAATGTAAAATCGTTTGAATTAGAGTTCTCATTTTTAATTTTGCCTATTTTTTTCTTTGATTTTTTAGAATCATCCATTACTTTTTTAACAGAAAATTGTTTATAAATAATCTTCAAAATTTGATCCACTCTTGCTTGTAATTGCTTAGCTTGAGGCTTTAAACCACCCTCAGGCAAGATCTGAATTTAAATAAAATAATTTGAATAAAAAAAAAATATTATTTATTTGTTACCTTATCTGCTAAACAATAAGATGGATCCATTTTAATTGATTCCCAACTTCCAACACCATATTCATAAATTCCTGCTAGTAATTTGGAATCATCTTCAATATTCCAAGAAACGTCCCAATCTTTAACATCTTTTAATTTTATATTCAAAGTCCATCTAATAAAAAAATAATTGATAATAAAAATTTTTAATTTTTTATTAATGTTATTTATATTTACCGTTTACGTTCTTCTACTGTTTTAGGCAATAATTCTTCAAGTGGTTCTAGTTCTTGTTGACAGGTTATAATATTTCTTGGAAAAATCGTTACTCCAGCAAATTTAAAATTTAAGCCTCTTAATCGTTTTTTTACAGTTTGGGCTAAAAAAAAATATATAATTAAAAAAAAATAAAATAAATCAATTTATTACCATCTTCATTTAAATTTTCTTGAACAATTTTAGCATCATGCTCTTTAATTGCTTTTTCACATTCAGATTGCAAAAGCTCAGCTAAATATTTTAAATCAGCCATAGGTTTTTCTTGTAATTCAGCATCCATTGCAATTGAATCTAATCTTTTCATTGGAGAAGCAAATTTTTTATATGATTTTATAAATCTTCTTAATTCTTGTTCACTAAAACCTTTAATAGTTTCTTTTGAAGAATCTTTCTTCCCTCGTGATCCTCGTTTTCTACTTGGTCTTCCATCTCCATCAGAATCTTCTGAGATATCTTTTCCGGTCAAAGGATCATATTCTTCACCAGAATCAGATTGATTATTAGAATTTTGTTGAGCTGATTTTCTAGAACTCCTGGGTGGTAAATATTCTAACTTTTCTTTTTCTTCATCTTCTAATTTTTTTCTTTCTTCCTCAGGAATAATTTCTGTCCATTCTTTTTCTTCTTTTAAAGATTGAGCAGTTAATGGATTTACATCTTCTTCATTAAAATTAAAACTAGCTACTTTAAAAGCACCTAATAATTCATCGCTTGGTGCTGAAGATGGTTCTTCTCTAGTTTCTGCTCTTTTTAAAATTTCATCAATATCAACTTGTGGTTCATCTTCACCTGTATCACCTTCTTTAAATAATTCTTCAGCACCAAATTTTAAAATTTGTGCTAATTCTTCTTTACTAAATGGATTACTATTTGAAGAATTTGTAGAACTAATACTTTTTGAAAGTACAGTTCTACCAGTTGTGTCCATTCTTTGAATTACTAAATGATCTAAAACCATTTTTCTTTTAGCTCTTTCTATAATATCTTCTTCAACACTAGATTTTGTCACTAATCTATAAATATTAACTTGATTTTTTTGACCAATTCTATGAGCTCGAGCTTGAGCTTGTAGATCATTTTGTGGATTCCAATCAGAATCAAAAATTATAACTGTATCTGCCGTAGCTAAATTTATACCTAAACCACCGGCCCTTGTTGATAATAAAAAACAAAAATCTTGTGAATTTTCAGCATTAAAATGATCAAGCGCTTGCTTTCTAAGCTCTCCCTTGATTGATCCATCGAGACGTTGAAATGAAAAACGTCTAAATGTTAAATAATCACTTAAAATGTCTAACATTCGAACCATTTGTGAAAAAATTAAAACTCGATGTCCCGTTTCTTTTAATCTAACTAATAATTTGTCTAGTAAAACTAGTTTACCACTTCCTCTAATTACTCTTGTTAATGGAGGCAAATTATTTATTTCATCTGTTGGTCTAATTAAAGATGCATGATTACAACATTTTTTTAATTCCATCATAATATTTGCAAACCCTGCTACACTTCCTTTTAAACCTTTAGTCAAAGCTCTAAAATTTTTCGTTAAAATCCACTTATAATATTGCTTTTGTATTGATGTCATTTCAACCCTTAAAATTTGTTCAACTTTAGCTGGCAATGATTTTTCTACATCTTTTTTAACTCTTCGAATTAAATATGGTTCTAAACGTTTATGCAATTTTGTATAACCTTTTGTGTCACAATCGTTATATTCGGATTCAAATTCCTCCCATGTTTCAAACTTTTGTGGCATTATAAAATGAAGTAAAGCCCATAATTCACGAAGAGAATTTTGCAAAGGCGTACCAGTTATAAGAATACGATGATTTGTGTCAAATTCAAATAAACTTTTATATAATAAAGAATCATCATTTTTAAGTCTATGTGCTTCGTCTACACCTAAAGCAGACCAGCTTACGCCTCCTAAAAAACTACGATCTTTTAGAAGGATTTCATAGGTTGTTAATAAAACATTAAACCGCAATTTTTTACTGTTCGTGTGACACCACTCGTACTGTCTTATCATATTTCTTGAGTTTAAGTCTCCAATGTAAACAATAAAGTTTAAATCTAAAACAATAAATAATAATTAATTAATAATATAAAAAAAAAATATAATAAGATAAAAAAAAGTAAATAAAAATAAGAAAAATATTAAAAAATGTAAATCAATATTACCAGGTGCCCATTGTTCAAATTCTTTTTGCCAAGCGGCCATTGTTGAAAGAGGAACAACCATTAAAAAAGGTCCATATAATCCATGACATTCGGATAAATAATTAAAAAAGCAAATTGTTTGAATCGTTTTTCCTAATCCCATTTCATCTGCAAGAATTACACTGTTTTCTTTACACCAAGAATGAGCAAGCCAATTAAGTCCATCTAGTTGATAATCTCGTAATTTAAAATGCTCTTTTCCACCAATATAATCAGGTTGCGATTTTAATTGTACAAATTTTGGTCTATGCTTTAAAACTTTGGAATTTCTTGAAGGAATTTTTTGAGAATTATGCCTTGCATAATATTCACGAATCTTTCTTTTGAATTTTTTCCTTATCAAAGAAGCAGATTCCCAATTACATTCTGAGTAGGGAAGTCCTTCAAATTTACATAAATATTCTACATCGGAATCATCTTCATTATCTGAATATTCTCTCTTTTTGTCGCTGGTATGATTATTTATTTTTTGATGAAAAATTATACGTTCTACATTATTATGAATAAGTCTTAATTGATATGCCATTTCTTCTTGACAATCATAATATTCGATATCTTCAGGTGTAGATTGTAATTTCCATTGTCGAATTTCTTCTTCTTTTTTAAGATAATTTTCAATTTTTTTAATGCCTTTAACATTAGAATCTTTTAAATTATCTTCAGTTTCCCATGTATTATGCATATGAGACTTTCCTTTCCATTTAATTAAAAATTGAAGTTCTTTTTCTTGTTCAGACAATTCAGATGCATTATTATTAGGATCACCGTTTTCTTCAACATTAAAAATAGTGGTCGGTATTCCAACAGCTCCTTTTTTGCCCATTCTGTGATCTAAAACTTTTTCAATAGTTTCTCCTTGTTCTTCAGTTTCAGGTGGATATTCAATCCAATCAACCTCAACATAATCATCTGTGTCAGTGTGATCACTTTGTTCTTTGTAGCTAACTTTTTTACGAGACGTTCTTCGTGATCTTTCATCTTCGTCATCTTCTTCTTCTGTGTCGTCTTCATCTAGTGAACTATCTAAAACCCTTTTATTTGATCTAGATTTACGAGCTTTACTGCGTAAATTTTTGCCAGTGTTTCGTTTAGAAGTTGTTCGAGATAATTTTTTATTTTTCTTAATATGTTCTTCGTCAGAATCATCAAGATCAGATTCAGTCGTAGTAGAAGCATCGCTGTCATCCCAGTTGCTGGAACTGAAAAGAAAAAGGGAGACCATGGTAGTAAAAATTGAAAGTAATGAAGAGTAGAAAACAATTTAGGTTGAAAGAGTGTGCATCAAATTGGTAGTGTTTTAGGGTGTTGTATAGAGACAAAATAATTGAGAAAGGATTAGAAGAGCTAAGAGTGATTAAAAGTGGTGTGGAAAGGAAGGTAAACAACTCACGTTTTTCTTTTGCCTTTTCTTTTTTTGTTTTTCCTAGTATTATCATCACTGGCGTCTGAATCATGCTACAAAAAAAGAAAGAGGTTAGAGTAGGATGGAGAAAAAAATGTGTGGTTTAACTGCGTAGTTGCATACCGGCAAAGTGTATCTTTCAGGCTCTTTGCGACATCTGGACGACCTGCGAACCCCGTACACGTCTGGATAATTGTCGATGAGCTAAAAAGCGAAGAAAGAAGTAAGAAGTGAGTTGAGTGCGATTAAGACGAACCTGTTTGAGATCCTTGTTCAGTTTGCCTCTCTTCTTGTGCGACTCAACGTCGGTGGAGCTTTCATTGTGGTCGTCGCTAAGACAGTGACGAGACTTGGACTGAGGCTTGCCCTTTAGAAGAACAGAGGAATTGGGGGACGGTTGACGGAGTTCGACCTGAGCAAGAATCTTGAACGCCTTCTGGTCGCTGGAGAGAGAAGATTGTTTACAAACAAAGCAAGACAAGAGCAGACTTACCTATGTTCGGGTTCGCTATTGGGCTCGCTGTTGGGCTCGCTGTTGGGCTCGCTGTGTTCAGGCTCGCTTTGCTCGGGCCCACTGTGAAGGGCCGACTGTCTGGGCTTAGAGTGGGAGCTGTTTTCGGAGCCTGAGTCGCTGTTAGAGTTGCTGGAACCGTTGGAGCTGTTAGTGGAACTGGATGAGGCGGAAGAGTCCGAGTCGGTCTCGGAGTCGGACTCGCTACTGGCAGAGTTGTCGGAGGAGGCATCGCTCAGCATTTTGGCGGAAGCGGAAGGGGGAGACGAGTAAAGTGCGGAGGAAAGGTGCTGGCTGCACGGGTGATGGGCACTGGCATCAACTGTGGCCCCGAACTGAGTGGCCAGGAACTGAGTCGGCCGCTGAACAGTTCGCCACTATTGAAAACGAGTCTGGCGAGGAGAGCTCACAATTTCCCGCGTGTGTGGTGCATCTGAAAATAAGTAAATAAATAGAAGAGCTAATCCGATTATCGAATGTAACAACAGTTTGTATGGAAACAATAATTAAATAAATCACAGACTAATCATGCAAAACCCCCAGACAAGAGCTTTCTTACAAGTGCAGAAAAAAGAGACGCTTTTGCTCTTTTCGCTCAATAGCCTTGTTTTCTAACTTCTTTCTGCGTTATTTTCACAAAACGTGTTCCACACACTGCTGGCGACTCGGCTGCCAGCTGACGAGCGCCGCCAAATACACCGTGCCACAGTTTGAGCAGACCTTCTTAATCCTTTTCTTAAAATGCCTTCTTTAATCCGCAGCATCTTAATCTGATCTTGGTCCGATTCATTCTTATTCAACCCCAAGTCTTTCGTCCACTTCTGCTCCTGCTTCTTCGCTCACACTTATCTCCTGCTTCCTCGCTTACTCTTTTTCTCCTGCTTCTTCACTTGGACTTCTTCATCCGCCATCACTTTCTTCCTCTGATTCCCAGTCCTCTATTAAAATCTACCATTCAATTCACTTCTTCATCCACTTCTCCATCCACTTCTCCATCCACTTCTCCATCCACTTCTCCATCCACTTCTCCATCCACTTCTCCATCCTCTTCTTCATCCACTTCTCCATCCACTCCTCAACCACTTCTTCGTTTACCTTGCCCATCCACTTTCTCAGCCCGCTTCGCCGCCGACTTGCTTCAAGAACAGTCAGATTTGACTAATCCAACGCCGGATTAGTTGCAAGCACATGTTTAAAAGGTAGGAAGATCAGCTGATTTACTTTAAAGCATTATTAGTTACTCTATTACTGCTTCCTCTACATTTTTATTTACAAACAATTGTTCAGTTAATTCTGCTCTTCACCATTTATTTAATTTATTCACCAAATTCAAATAATTTTCCAGTTTGTCTTAAATCAAACAACAAAAGATGCCACTTGCTCGAATTCACAAGCATACAAAAATATTTTCTCAAGTACAAATTGCAATTTTCGTTTGTTTTGCAATCAATTTTTGACAACTAAAATCTATTGCTGGTTAAAGGCGTTGTTTAAAGATGCTACTTAAAAATGTTATTTAAAAGTGTTAATCAAAAGTGTTAATCCCAAATGTTCACCAAAAGTGCTAATCAAAAGTGTTCACCAAAAGTATTAATCAAAAGAGTTCACCAAAAATATTTCAAAGTATTGTGTATTAGCATTCCAAATGTATTAAGCTAACATGCAAAACAAAACAGCAGTGAAAAATGTTGACCAAAATGATAGCTCAATCAATTGTAAAATAAATGATTAAATAATGAATTGAAAATTGAAGAAAAGCAGATGCAAGATTCATCTGTGGACACAAGTGACCAAGATGAATTGTGATTAGCAAACCACCCCTAGCCTAAGTAAAGTTGCAAAAAACTGAGGCAAACATCACAACACAGACTTGCAATTAGTTTTGATTGCGTTCAAATGTTTAAACCAGTTTAATTGTGATTTACAACCAATGCCATTAGCCAGCCAGTTGCGCAGGTCTGTATGGTGAAAGTGCGGCGAAACTGCGGTAAAAGTGTGGTAGAAGCGGGGCAAAGAGCTAGAACTGAAGCTCAGCCAGTAAATCTTAGTCCCACTGTTATTACAATTGCATTTGTTACTGTTTTGATATCTGCACTTTGGACCCTCTGACCGGGGCACACCACGCCCTTGTTGTTGTTACTGTTTAAGAAAACAGACTGATTGCCAGTTCAGCTATTACCGGTTCATTGCAGCAGTCCAAACGCACCTGGTCGTGATCTGGTGTTCACCGGTCTGCTCGCCCACCTTATCTTGTCACCGTCTTATCTTGTCACCAGCTTGTCTTGTCACTAGCTTGTCTTGTCACCAGCTTGTCTTGTCACCAGCTTGTTCGCATCTGCATCTTGCAGGTAAGCGCCAGAGCATTCGCATCCTGGTTTAATCTGTTGCTCTGTTTACGATTCAGTTTGGACAAATCTGTCATGATAATGTTGGACACACGCTGTGTCCACTTGCTTGCACTCGTTTCAAACCAACTGAAGCAAACTAATTCAAAGCTCTAAATAATTGTTTTGTTTTATTAAAGCCTTAACTAACTGCCTGGTTGGTTAAGTTTGAAAACTGTTGCTGCAACTGTTTCACCTGTTGACAAGCCTGCACTTGCTTGCGTCTGTGTTCAGCCGATTATTAATTTGCGAAATTGGTTTCAGTTACGTCCAGATTTGATTACTTTCGTTGGATTCGGTTGAATTGGATTCAAGATTAACTAATCAAACTTACATTCAAAGGACTCAGTTTACACATGCATTGCTCCCGCTTGACAACACTAATGCGATTTCGCCAAACTCTGTATGCTCGAATTCTGATGCTTCAAATAAAAAACATTGATCAATCATATACCAAACATGGATGCTAATGACAATGATCGGCAGGAGAGGTTAGCCCAGCTTGAGAAGTTCATTTTAGACAAACGATCCGAACTCAATGTGGATGGATTACTGGTAAAAATTTACTTTTAAATAATCTGTCTATTTACATGCTCTTTTTTCGTTTATAATATTTATTTTCTAACTCTTACTATCTAAATTTTATTCATATAAAATCTATTCGTCTAAAATTAAACAACAAAAAGCAAAAAATAATCTAAACACTAATCGAAATACTAATAAAATCGATAACTAAAACAATACCTAAAACAATAACCAAAACAATAGCTAAAACAATTATCAAAACAATAATCAATATTTCTAATCAATAGTTATAATCAATATTTTTAATCAACATTTTTAATCAATATATCATATCAATATCTCTAATCAAAACACCAAAACGTAAATGTCAACACTTTTACAAACAAAATGAAAAACTTAATCTGTTTGCTTTTTTCAGGACTGTTTGCAAGCAATTTACATTGATTGCGATTATCCCACATTTCGTACGCAAAAGAGCATTGACAGTTTTATTCAAAGATGTAAGCTACAAAATTATCTAAATTTAATTTATTAATCTTGTCTAAATTATCATAGATGAAAAAGCTTGTGCTCTTATTATGAGCTGCAGGCTCAAACCTGACGACTTTAATGTCATCAAAACCATTGGCAGAGGTGCTTTTGGTGAAGTGCAATTGGTTCGGCGAAAATCAAATAAAAAAGTTTATGCAATGAAACTTTTAAACAAATTTGAAACCATTAAACGAGCTGAGTCCGCTTTTTACTGGGAAGAGCGTTTTATAATGGCACATGCCGAATCTGAGTGGATTGTCAAACTTCATTTTGCTTTTCAAGACTCTAAATATCTTTACATGGTCATGGATTATATGCCTGGAGGAGATTTTGTTAACTTTCTCAGTAATTATGACATACCAGAAGATTGGGCCGCATTTTACATTGCAGAAGTCGTTCTTGCTGTAGATGCAATTCACCAAATGGGATTTGTCCATCGGGATGTTAAACCTGACAATTTACTTTTAGACAAACATGGGCATCTTAAACTAGCAGATTTTGGTTCTTGCATGAGAATGGATGCCGATGGTTTGATTCGCAGTGATACGGCTGTAGGAACGCCTGACTATATATCTCCAGAAGTGTTACAATCCTTAAATGGACAACTTTGCTATGGCAAAGAATGTGATTGGTGGTCAGTTGGAATTATTCTATATGAAATGCTAGCTGGCGACACACCTTTTTATGCAGACTCTTTAGTTGGAACTTATGGCAAAATTATGGACCATAAAAATTGTTTAACTTTTCCTGACGATATTGAAATATCTAAAAATGCCAAACTACTTATTTGCAATATGTTAACTGATCGTTCACAAAGATTAGGTCGAAACGGGGTTAAAGAAATCAAAGACCATATTTTTTTCAAAAATAATAAGTGGACTTTTGATAATATTAGAGAATATCCTCCACCTGTTGTTCCTGAATTAAGAGGAGATGCTGACACTAGCAATTTCGAAGATGTTGAAAAAGAAGATATTAAAGAAGAAAGTTTTCCTATTGGCAAAACTTTTGCTGGCAACCATTTGCCTTTTGTAGGTTTTACATATTCAAGCGATTATCAATTATTACACAGTAACAATAACATGAATAAACGAAAAAGAAGTTTTATTGAAGACAATTGTAAATATGACAATTTTAAAAATAATGGTAAATGCTATGAACGATTAGAGGAAGATTACAAAATATTAACAAGTCACCATCGAGAATTGGATCACAATTACAAGTTATTATTAGAACAATTAGACACCTTAAGCCAGCAAAATAACGATTTAAACTTTTTAAAAAAAGAAAATCATAGCTTAGAAAAGGAGCTAACTTTAATTAAGCACAATTTAAAGGAAGTCAATCGAAAATTAGAAGTTGAAATAGAAACCAAAAGAAAAGCAGAAAATAAAGTTCAAGAACTTTGGGCTAAAATTGAGCATGAACAAAATTTGCGAGCACAGGTTTCACATTCATATCAACATTCTAGTGATAAAGTTAGTTCATTGGAAAAACAATTAAATCTACTTTCTGAGAAGGTTAAATGTGAAAGTGAATTAAACGTAAAACTTAAAAAAACCAACGCTGAATTAAGCTTAACTTTATCCAATAAAGAAAAGTTAGCAAAAGATGTACTCGATAAACTTTCTGTCTTACAAAATACAAATAGTAAACAACAGTTTGAGATAAATAATTTAGAAAAACAAGTAGACAAAAGCCATGGTTTGTGGATGCAAGCAAACGAAAGGTTGCAGGAATTGACCAACCAAAAACAAAGTTTGCATGAAGAACTTAGTCAATTTAAAGAAAAAGAACAGCTTGTTTTAAATAATAATTTGAAATTAAATGACAAGATTACTGAGTTGGAAAAAGAAAAAACTGTTATGAGTTTAGAATTGAAAAGTTTACAGAGTAAACTTGATTCAAAAAATTATCCGGGACAAATTGGACTCAATTGTGTATTAGGTGATGGCAATAGTAAAGGAGAAACAGAAAAGACTCTTCAAAATGCTTTAGCTGAAGAAGTAGCGCTTCGACAAAAGATGGAAAGAAATTTGGAAGAAAAAGAAGCTCAAATTACAGTACTAAATGCTGATTATAAGAAACTACTATCACAATTTGAAAAACTCGAAAACGAACACAAACAAGGAGTTGACAAAGTAAAAGCATTAAAGTCACAAATTGATGATGACGTTTATAAGCGAATATCAATAAACAGCGGAATAAAAGAACAATCTGATGAAATTAATAGGTTAAAGCATAAAGAATCATGTTTAATTAGTGATTTAAATGAAGCGGTAGAAAAAAGAAAACAATTAGAAGAAGAACTAACCAAATTAAATATGAGTAGATCAGTTGATGAATTACAGATGAAAGAAGTACAAGATCAATTTGAAGCTGAACAATATTTTTCATCTTTATATAAAACACAAGTTAAAGAACTAAAAGAAGAACTTGAGGAGAATATTAAATCATTTAATGAATTAATGGAAGAAAAAAATAAACTTTATCATGCATATGAATCTAGTAGTGCAAAAGCAAATTCTGAAAGTTTAGCTAATAAATTGGCTGAGCAAACTATTGAAGAGCTAGAACGCGAAAAAGCTATGTTAGAATTAGATAAGCAAAAATTGGAAAAGAAATTAAGAGATGATTTAAGTAATAAAGAAACTGAATTACTAAAATTAATAGATAAAGAAAATGAACATCTGAAAACAATTAATGAAATAGTTTCTGAAAAAGCTGAATTAAGTAAAAAATTAGAATCGTTGCAACAGACTTTAGAAGAGATCAATTCTTCTTCATCAAACCAAGAGAAAATTGATCAATTAACTAAACAATTAAAGCAAGAAAAAGTACTAACTAAACAGGCTGTCAACAAATTAGAAGAAATTATGAATCGTAAAGATAGTAATTTAACTAAGAAGAAAAGCAAAAGTACCTCAGGTGATCTCAAGAAAAAAGAGAAAGAATGTCGAAAATTGCAACAAGAATTAACTACAGAAAGAGAAAAATATAATCAAATGGTTTCTAAATTCCAGAAAGATTTGTCTGAATCACAAGCACTTTTGCATGATGAAAATCAGACTAAAATTAAATTGAAGATGGAACTTGATTCTAAAGATGCAGAGCTAGAACAGTTGCGCCAAAACTTTATTATGCATGAATCAATAAGCAATTCAGAAATATCTTTATTAAATATTGATAATAGCATTGAAGATGTAGAAAATATGCGTCTCAATGGATGGCTTTCAATTCCGTACAAACAAAATATTCGACGATATGGTTGGCGCAAACAATATGTGGTGGTATCAAGTAGAAAAATTATTTTTTATAATAATGAAGCTGATAAAGCCAAGGATGATCCATCTTTGATACTTGATTTAAGGTAAATCAAATTTAAGTTAAGATTTTTTTTTATATTTAAACCCTAATTGTAATTTTTTTTTTGATAAACTAGTAAACTTTTCCATGTCAGACCAGTCACACAAGGAGATGTAATTCGAGCTGATACTAAAGAAATTCCAAGGATTTTCCAATTGCTTTATGCAGGAGAAGGTGAAAGTAGAAAGCCGGTTAATTCGAACGAAATGCAAATTATGAAAGAGGTATGGTTTGGACTTGATTTGCTTAATTTATTATTTATATAGTTGTCTAATGTTGAACTTGAATTTTTTTTTTTAATTAAAATTAAATAATTTACCGTTTTAGAATCAACCGGGAACTATTGAACATAAAGGGCATGATTTTGTGCCTATAAGATTCCACACACCTACAACTTGCGAAGTATGTCCTAAACCATTGTGGCATATGTTTAAATCACCTCCAGCATTAGAATGCCGAAGTGAGTATAAAGTAAAGACAAAAATAAAAAGAAAGTTTTAATTTATTTTGTTTAAACAGGATGTCGAATGAAAGTACATAAGGAGCATTTAGATAAGAAAGAGGAACTAATCGCGCCTTGTAAGGTAAATTATGACCAAAACTCTGCCAAAGAATTGTTACTTCTTGCTAGCAATGTTAAAGAACAAGAGTATTGGGTATCCAAACTAAGAAAAAAAATTGAAAAGTGCGGATACACAGCCAGTCAAGATAATCGATCTTCGCCTAGGTGAGTTGTTGGCGACTTGTTATCTTGAATTAGATAGCAATAATTGGCTTTCACTTAACATTAAATTGTATTTTTAGATCAACAACTTCACAAACATCTATAGTGAAAAGTTCGTCACTAAAGTCAGCAACATTGCCAACTGCATTGATCAAAAAATGACGTGATTATTTTGTTATAGAAATTGTGCCTTATTTATTTAAATTTTTTTAATTTTATTGTTTTATATGAATATATTTATATTTTGATTAACAGATCGCAAAGCTGAAATAAATTATTTATATATTTACTTGATGATTGCCTTGGACTTTGCGCATGGTCGGAATGTCTAATGTCGCCAAAAGATTTTGTTAGAGTATTTATTTTAGCGTGTCGTTGCTTGTATTTAGTAGATTGTACATTGTTGATTTCATAAATAAAGAGCAGATTTGCATCCTGACCATCTGTCACAATTGTATTTAAAAATAATATATGGATCAGTGTGATTGGGATGCGATGATTGTGATATTGACAGCCATAGAACAGGGTGGTGAGTTAAGGGTTGGAAGAAGTGTTGAGTTATGGGTTGGAGCAAGAGGTGAAATGTGGATTAGAGTGGGCGGAAAATTATGGATCAGAATGGACACTTGCAAGAAGTGTCAAGCGGTGATTGGAAGTGTAGAATAGTGGTTAAAAGTGCAGGATTAAGAAATAGCCAAAGGTGTAGCCAAAAATTTAGGATTAAGAAGTAGACAAAGACACCAGATTAAGAAATAACTAAAGGCGTTGGATTAGAAACTAAATACTAGCAATGAACACACAATTGGCACTGTTATTCTCAGAAGCTAGTGTTTGTCGCACAATTAGCAGACAATTAAAAGACACCAGAATGCAATTAGCAAACCACCCCCAATAGGTTACTGGTTTTATATAAGAGCTGCGTTCTCATTGCTTGACTTTACTCGTAGTCTGTGGCTCGAACCCAATTCGAATCGCTTTACACTTGTTTAAACAGTCTTTTACGCTAAACTCAGGTAAGTGGAGTTTTTACTTGTTTGATGTTTGAGATGGTCGGCTTTTGGTCTGGTAAACAAAAAGTGGAGTCGCTGGACTTTTTACGTTTTCACTGACCACTACTTCGGCTGACCTTGAGGTGCGAGTTGGGACTTTCGACTTGACTGTGTTGCATGCTCAGATAAATAATGAATTGAATCTGAAAAGACTTGCTTGAATCGCTAATTTAATTATTCTTCAATTCGGCTCCTTGTAAAGATTGAAAAATGGTCAAGGTCGGAATCAACGGATATGGCCGTATTGGCAAACTCGTCTTTAGAGCTTGTGTCGCCAAAGGAGTAGATGTGGTAGCCATTAATGATCCCTTCATTGATCTGGACTACATTGTCTACATGACTAAGCATGACTCCACTCACGGCCGATTCAACGGACAGGTCTCCAAACAAGACGGCAATCTTGTGGTAAATGGCAAACAAATTAAGATCTTCTCCGAAAGAAACCCGGCTGACATTCCTTGGGGCAAGTTTGATGTGGATGTGGTCGTAGAGTCGACAGGTGTGTTCTTGTCTTTGGAAAAGGCAAGTGCCCATGTTAATGGCGGTGCCAAAAAAGTTGTGGTTACTGCTCCTTCTCCAGATGCCCCCATGTACGTAATGGGTGTAAATCACGAAAAGTATGACAAGTCGCAAACTATTGTGTCAAACGCATCTTGCACCACCAACTGTTTGGCTCCTTTGGCCAAAATTATCAATGACAACTTTGGCATTGAAGAAGGTCTAATGACCACAGTTCATGCAATTACTGCCACCCAGAAAACTGTTGATGGCGTATCCGGAAAGGCTTGGAGAGATGGTCGTGGAGCTGGACAAAACATCATCCCAGCTTCTACTGGAGCAGCCAAAGCTGTAGGCAAGGTTATTCCAGAACTTAACGGTAAACTTACTGGAATGGCTTTCAGAGTACCCACTCCAGATGTGTCTGTTGTTGACTTGACTTGCCGTCTTAAAAAACCAGCCAAGTACGAACAGATCAAAGCCGTGATCAAGGCTGCGGCCGAAACTCCTGCCTTTAAAGGCATCTTGGAATACACCGAAGAAAGCGTAAGTTAACGTCTCTAACTTGTTTTTCTTAGCATTCATTATTCTTCTCTTTCAGGTGGTGTCATCCGATTTTATCAGCAGCACTGCTAGCTGTGTGTTTGATGCCCAAGCTGGAATTCAATTAAATGATCAGTTTGTCAAGTTGGTTGCTTGGTATGACAACGAATTCGGATACAGTAACCGTGTGGTTGACTTAATCTTGCACATTACCAAAAATTAGGGCTACGGTCTTAAATGTTTATCAATTTATTTTGCCAGTATGTTTAGCAAATTGTTTAAATTAAATCTCAATTTTGATTGTTATTTTGTTCAACTTGCTGTATTCTTTTATCATTTTAATGAATAAAAGGTGATAATTATTCTATTTAAAACTTGTTTTCATGAAAATCGCCATTCAGCTCAGTAGAGCAGGATGAGCAATAGATTAGATGACATTTAAAAGAGTTTGTTTTTGTTTAAGGCAAACCCAACTAAACGCTTGCATTATGCTGCCACCGAGTGCTACCCTTGAACACATCGCAATTGACAAATATGTTTTACATATTTGTAAGAATCGGATTCTATTTTAGTTTTGTCTTGGTTGGCTTACTATTCTTTTGCAATCAAAATGGTCTTCGTGGCTTTGTTGATGGTGGCCGATGGCAGTGAGGAAATGGAAATAGTAATTACTGCTGATGTGCTCAGAAGAGCCGGTGTAAGTTAATTATATTAATAATAAGTTGTCACAACATTTCTTATATTCTTGTTAAATTATATTCTTGTTAAATTATATATCTTATGTTCCTGTCAAATTATTATTTAATTGAAAATTTTTTTAAATGATTGCCGTTCGAAACTGATTAATGCTTGAAACGCTATCAATTGCTTTCTTCACTTAATTTTATCTTTATTAGCTTTTTGAACCCTAATTTTGCTGCCTATTAATCTTTTTCACAGATTTTAGTGATTATTGCCGACATAAATGGGAAATCACAAGTTAAATGCAGCCGGGAAATTGTAATTGTTCCAGATAAGGCGTTACATGAATTAGAAAATAAACTTTTTGATTTAGTTATCTTACCTGGAGGATATTTGGGTTCAGTCTCTATGTCTCAAAACCCCTTGGTTGGCAAAATACTCAAAAACCATGAAAAGGAAAACAAATTGATTGCAGCAATTTGTGCTGCACCAATGGTTTTAAAAGCTCATAAAATAGCTTTAAATCATGATTTAACTTCTCATCCATCTATTGCAAATGAGTTTTTAGATGCTGATTATAATTATAAAGAAAGTCGCGTGGTTCAAGATCGTAACTTAATTACTAGTCGAGCACCGGGTACTTCTTTTGAATTTGCTTTAACTCTCGTAGCCAAATTGTGTGGTTCTGAACATGCTGAACAAGTTACTCTTCCGATGTTGGTTCAAGTTATAAAAGAATAGTAACAATTATTATTAATAACTTTGTTTTAAATTTAATGCTTCATGAAATTTTAATTTAGTTTGCTATTTTTAATTTTTTAATCAAAAATTTATTTTTATCTTAAAAACAAATAAACTTTTTTTCTAAATTGTTGACCAATTTAAACTAGTTTTTTTTCAACAAGATCGACCCATTTAAAAGTTGAAATTTTTTTTACTTCTTTATTTCTATATTTATAATAGAAATCACCTTTTTAATTCAAAATCAATTGACATTAAATAAAATTTTTTTTTAACAAATAATTTTAGATATAAATTGTATTTTCTTAAGATGAGTCCAACATCGAATTTAAAACTTTAATTTTAGAGAAAATCATTTTTTTTGGCAAAAGTAACTATTTTAAAAAAGTTTAATTTCATATTAACTAATGGATATTGTCGATTAGTTTTATAATTATAAAATAAACAACTAAGACAAATAACTATTTAAATTTTATTTTGCTTATAGAAATAATTAAAAAAACTTGATCTTTATTTTCACGCATATTTTATTTGAGGCCACATCAGTTAACAGGTGGATGTTTTGAAAATGTTGACAGCAACAATTTTTTTCGTGTTCTTTTGCATTTTTATTTATTATGTTGCTAATTTAGACTGTAATTTTATTTTGAAATGGGCTGAACTATTTGGCAAAAACCCAGGTATTTAAAATGTAATTAATTCTTTATTTAAAAAACTATTTTAACTTAGCCAGCGAATTAAAGGGTAAAATAGTGTGGATAACAGGTGCATCAGCGGGAATCGGAGAAGCTTTAGCTTTAGAGTTGGCTAAACTAGAATGCAAATTAATTTTGTCTGGTACAAAAGAGCAAAGATTAAAAAGCGTTGCGCAAAAATGTTCAGGTAAATTAGCAGCTAGAAATTTAAAAAGTTATTTAACATTTTTGCAAATAGAAATCAATTCAAAATCAAATGATACATTGGTTTTACCGTTTGATATTACTGATATAAAAATGCATGAGAAATGTTTTAAAAAAGTAATTGAACACTTTGGATATTTGGATATCTTGGTAAATAATGCAGGAATAGCTCAATCTGGCTCGTTTGAAGACATTGAATTGGCATTAGATAGAAAAATTTTTGAAATTAACGTCTTTGGACCTTTAAATTTGACCAGAATAGTTTGTAATCATTGGCTAAATCAAAAAATTGACTCTGAACATTTGATTGTGTTGAATTCATCTACTTCTGCCATTCTTAAAAATCCATGGACAAGTGCTTATGTGGCTAGTAAAATGGCCATTAGTGGATATTTGGAAAGTGCGGCAAAAGAGTATTTCAATCATAAAATCCGTCTTTGTGTAGTTTGTCCAGGACCAATTAAAACTGAAATATTTACTAATTCTATTAGATGGAAAGTAGGCCTTAAATATGAGCAAAATTTTGTCAAAGTGTCCGAGGAGGCAGGAGCATTTAGATGGCTATCCGCAGAACGATGCGCTCAATTAATTTCAATCGCAATGGCTAATAAACAATCTGAATGTTGGATTGCCAAACAGCCCATACTTGCCTTTACATTTATATCTTGCTTTCTTCCTTTTTTAGCTCCAATCATCTGGAATCAATACTTATCAAAAAATGAAAAAACATTGAAAAAATTATATTTGCAATGAGGCAAGTCAAGATTGAGAAAAAAAATATAATGATCAATAAAATTGTCCTTCAATGTGTAAGATTGTGTCAATTTTTTATTTCGAAATCATGACTTTAGGTTTAGGTTTTTACAATGGCACCCTTAACAAAATTCTTCGGGATAGATAATAAGATCATGGAATATAATAGAAAAGTTGATAAGACCTACTTCTCGTTTCTTGTGCTTTTTTTGTGCCTTCAATTTCGAATTTAAAATAAGTTGGCATGTATAAAAATTTTAACTTCGAAATCTGCAATAGAGATACTCGTCTAACGCCTGTCTCACTCGTAATAATACTGACTGGGTGATAATTAAAAGCGTAACCTATGCCAGCATCTGGATCATACTTTAACCCATAACTACAACTATAAGAAAAGTTTATTCTTCCCACTTTATGTATTATGTTTTCAGGTAGTGCTCCATTTAAATTGTAGAGCTCAATAATTTTACAAGCCATCTGAGAATCAAAATCAATATCCATAAACTTACAATAAACCATGTATGAATGGCATACTGATCCTGCGAATTCGAAGTTTGACCGATATGAATATTCTGAAAATCTTGCCAAATTACCAAATAAATTCAAAAATTGAGTATCCAAGTATTGTAAAAACTCTTCAGTGAATGCTTTAATCATTGCCACAAGTACATCACTCTGCTGAGAAGTTAAATCTACACTAAGAAAATTATGATTCCTTGTGATTCGTTCCACAATATAACAACCATTTTCATTAAGACAAACTCTCGCCTTTTTTTAAATCAACACTAGAACATGGAAAAATCAATCCAGTATAAAGATTCTTTCTTTCTAATGACAGTTTACCATTAAGCATATCTGCGATATCATTTTTGAACTTAAAAAGGGTAAGATGTTGACCTCTGACTAATCTGGATGTTGTAAATTCGATAATTTTACCGGCTCGGTATTTTTGTTCCATTTCGTCTTTCTAAAATCTTATGTTTCGGTGCTAAACTGTGTGAATATATACAAAAATGATTATTATTAAAAAACTTATTTTTAAATAAATACTTAAAAAATATTAAAAAATACAAGCCTAGAGAATACCTGCCACGTAACAAGGTTTTTTACAAGTGTAGGAATCAATGGTTGCTATTCCTACTTGATTTAGTATAGCACAAGCAATGAATTTAGAATCGCGCAAAATAACTTTTGTATATTTTATTGAAAATGAAGGACTTAGAACTTGTACAACTCTTTTATTTTCTTATTCTGACCAAATCAAAACTATCACTGGTGTTTCTTTTATTTTTAAAAAACGTTGAGATTGATCTTATTCTTTTATTATGTTTGTGCAGGTGTTGGTTTGTTTTACTGTTTGATTTTGACGTCGTTGTGACGTTCATATGTTTACATCAGGTTGTTGGTTTGCTGTTTTCAAACTGATGTGTGAACTGTGTTCACTACACAAGATTCATTTATGGGGCTTTTTACAAAGAAAATTCTGTATAAATAGATCATATTCTCTTGCTCCACCCATAAATATTTTTTAGACGTTGAAGACGTTTAAAAATTTACTAGTCAACCTAGTATTGAACTCCTCAATGATCTCAAGAGACCTTCCATATGAAATCCTCTTGGCATCTTCGAAACTGATGCCTTTTTCTAAAAAAAAAATTATTAAAAAATATACAACTTAAACTTTATTCGAACCCATGAAGATTTCATAAAGGAATAACATTTCTTTTTCGTACAAAAATTTGTGTAGTCTTGTGTCTTCCATTATCTATTGTTAAATTTAATTAATATATTTCAATTGTTAATATCTACTTACTTTTTTCTTGAATTTTAGGTATTTCTTTAATTTAATTACGACTTGAAATTTCGACTTTACAATAAAGAATAAAGAAAAAAAGAATTTTACAATTGAAAGTGATTTCGAACATTTGAAAGTGATTTCGAACATTTTTTTCAACCAATTAAAATCCATGCAATTTTTACATTTACCTAATTTGAGTAGATGTAAATAAATTTGTTTAGTGTAATTTAATAAACCTGTTTAATACATTATTAAGGCATAGTTTAATGTTGGGGTTGCTCATTAGCGATGGATTCTTTGGTTGATGGAATAGAAATTGTGGGGTTCATATTGATGAAAGATAAATCACAAGTCTGGGTAGAAAACAGATTAAAGATTTCGAAAGAAGTTTCAGATTAAAAGAATTTGCTAGTTGTTTCTCTTGGTTCAACTTTTTTCTCATAAGTCAGACATAACTATACTATCTCTAATGCTAATGTATACTACATGTTAATTAGACCTAAAGGTCAAGTGTATAAGAATACATTGGTTAAAAAATAAATAGGTTTAAACCTATCTGAGTTATCAGCAAATAAGTTAAATATTTAAAAAAAAAATTTTCAGATCACAGAATTCACTGAAAATTTGGTTCAATTACAAAAAATTAACTATAATTCAATTGATTATGAAATAAATGATATGTTTGTCATATCAATATGAATTACCAAAATTTGTCAAAATTATTGATATGTTTATTTAAAAAATTTGTATGATTGCTTCAAAGATAAAAACAGTTGAATTAAATGTTCAATTTTTTGCATTTGAAATCAAACAAGATAAAGGAATAGAAATTCTTGATCCACGTGAATTAATTTTTATTAAAAAAGTTGTTCCAATTAAAATAGCAACAGGACATGATGATTCATTTTATGTAACCAACACTTTCCACGCTTAACTGTATCTTAAAATGTTTAATAAATTTTTGTTTTTTGAAACTAAATTATTATTTATTTTATTTATTGAAACCAAAATTATAATCCCTCCTACAATTAAATTTGAAAAAAGCAAGCTTCAGGAAAACATTTTTTTCTCAGTGTTTTGAAAAATGCGCGCGTTTAGTTTAAAACACGTGAATTTGTTTATTAATTTTTTTTTAAATTTTCCAATGTCCTTACTAAACATATCAAAAAATGAAGTTTTGTTTGACTCCAACTTGTAATCAAGAGTTTGTTTCTACAGGAATTTTAAAAAACAAGGTAAATCATAAAGGCTCAAGTTTAAAAAGCTAATTCTATCTTACAATTTTAAGAGAATAGATGGAAGAACGAGAAATGAGTTTAGAAACTTGTCAATTGCATTCGGAATAGATTATGGTAGTTGTGTTGTTAGTTTGGGAAACACTAGAGTTTTGGCCTCAGTTTCAAGTGAAATAGTGGAACCTACCATTAACAGATCTTATGAAGGTGTAATCAAAATTAATTTTGACATGTCTCCTATGGCATCGCCCTATTATGAACATGGAAAGATTAATGATCAATGCATTGAAGTACAACGATTTTTAGAAAAAGCAGTTAAAGACTCTAAATCAATTGATTTAGAATCTTTATGTTTGATTGCAGGAGAAAAAGTATGGGAAATCAAAGTGGACTTAATTTTACTAAATTCTGATGGAAATTTATGTGAGTGTAGTTCTATCGCTTTAACCACAGCTTTGTTACATTTCAAACGCCCAGACGTTTCTGTAATCGAAGATGAATTACATATTCACACTTTTGAAGAAAAACATCCACTTTCCTTAAATCTCATGTTTTATCCTTTTTGTTCAACATTGGTGTTTTTTGAAAAGTAAGCTTTCATCTTAAATAATGATTTATCCTACTAATTTTTTTAGTAATTTAATTGTGGTGGATCCTAATGAGGCTGAAGAACAAGCATGTAAAGGATATTTGATGATAGGTACAAATAATTTCAGAGAGATTAACGCTTTACATATAACAGGTAAAGCACAAATTAGCAAAGATATAGTGTTAAAATGTTGTGGGCTAGCACATGAAAGAAGCACTATGTTAACCGATTTGCTTAAGAATAAATTGGAAGAAGACAAATTTTTAAGAACAGATGAGTCTATTTTAAATAATGACATTGGTTTTGTAAAACATGTGGAACAACATTATAATGCCCTATTTGGCTTCAGCAAGAAAGAAAATTTAATTAAAATTAAAGTAGAAGAGACAGAAATGAAAGAAGATGTAAATGATTTTGAATTTGAAGAAGCTGAACGCAGCAAAATGTACAGATTCGCATCGGACACTTTAGTAATTAACGGACAAGAAACAGATGACATTTCATGGGAATTGCCGGCAAACTTGACACTGGATGAAAAAGAAGAAATTTGTGATAGGGTGAAAGATGAAGAAGTGGAGGAAATGGAAGATGACAATGAAGAAGAACCAGTGGTTTTGGACGGCAACGAATTTAAATAGCAATTTTATTTCAAAGTTTTTAAAATGATAGGTTTATTTTCATTATCTTGTTTCAGTATTTTCGTAATAAAGCCATTATTAAACTGTGATGCGCTAACTTTTTTGTAGTTTTTCAAAGAGACTGATGCAAAAGCGACCCAACCATTTTCAGTAACTTTAATGCAGATTACCTTTTTTCTTTTGTAATAAAAGAGAAGTCCGGGCTGAATATTAATTTGGAGAGGAGCATAAAATTTGATTGCCTCGGAATCCAAATCCAAGTGTTGAAGCAGTGTAGGCGAGAGCATATCAAAAAAATGAATAGAATTGCCATTAATCCAATGAGAGTATAGAGGAACAAAAGTATCACAAGCTCTGAACAGTGTATAAATATGATCTGCATTCATAGAACTCCAGAGAATAGCTCCATCAGAATTTTTGAGTTTTGGAGCAAGAGTAGCTTGTTGATCGTCTTGGTCCACACTTGAATCAAGAGCATGTTCTAAGTTTTGCAAACATTTCATAAGAAGACGAGCGCCCATTTCAGCCAGAGTTTTGTACAAATGTTCTGCTTTGGTGTCAGGACCGATAGGAAGGGATTGCTGAGCAACAATTTGACCGGTGTCAAATTTGTTAGCGGCAATTTTCATGATAGTCACCCCAGTGAGCGAATGGTGATCCAGAATAGCCCTTTGAATGGGCGAAGCACCTCGTAATTTGGGCAAAAGACTTGCGTGCACATTAAGAATGGTGTTTTGACAGGCTTCAATGGAAGACTGAGGTATGAGTTTGCCAAAGGAGACCACTATGCCCAGGTCATATTTGACTTGGTTGGTTATATGATAAGGCCACCGATGTAAAGGAAGGCTGTTTTTTTTCGAGAACTTGTACACCAAATTTTGATCGCTCTGCAAAACAAAAGTCTGGTCTTAAAAGAAGTTAAAGAATAAAAATAAGATTTACCATAGTGCAAATGTCCAAAGTTTGGACCACTTTTTCCCCACAAGAAGTGGGCAAGAGCAAGTTTTGATGTAAAAGCTTGAGTGACTCCAAACTAAACTGGTCAGAGCCATAAAAAAGGATCCTGTAGGAGCAGGCATGAATAGACACGTGTTGCCACAGCTTCACATGGCCAAACAGCTTGGAATGGCCAAATCGCATTGGAACAGATGCTGGAAGCAGCCCAACAGGAACAAGTGTATAAAGTGGTTGTTTGTTGATATCTTGAACGAAACGGCACCTCCCTAGATGGCACTCAATGCTTCAGTGAAAATAGCTCTTTCTTTTGTGAAAATTGGCGCTTCAAAGCGCTAAAACGAAACGATATTTGAAGTGAATAAGAAATGCAACCTTTGTTCTCCTAAGTAGTTGTTTACACAAAACTCGAATGTTGTGATTTTGGGCAATTTGAAAACAGTTTCATTATACAGGTGAAGATCAACACAATTATCCCTGTCTATCGGTTATTGAAGACAATTGTTTGTCCACAACTAACCACAGCATCCATTTGTTTACTACATCCACTTGTTCACTACATCCACTTGTTCACCACATCCACTGTTGCAGACATTTATTGTCTCAGATTTAGCCGTCTCAGACATCCAGTTTATAGACATCTAGTGTTTTAGACTTTTACCGTCTTTAACATCTGCTGCCTTTTACTTCTCAACATCCACTTTTAAAGTCGTCTTCTGTCCAAGACATCCTCTCTCCAAGACATCCTCTCTCCAAGACATCCTCTGTCCAAGAAGTCCTCTGTCCAAGACATTCTCTGTCCAAGACATCCTCTGTCCAAGACATCTTTTGTTCAAGACATTCCTTGTTCAAATCATCCTCTGTCCAAGACATCCACCATATACAACATCCGTTGTCCTCAACATCAACTATTCACAACACCCACAGTTCACTGTCTCCGCATCTACTGTTTAACGCATTCATTGTACAAGACACTCACTGTCCAAAAAATCCACTTTCCAAAGCATCCATTGTCCATCACGTCTAATTTCTAGCATAACCACCACATCTACCATATCTATCGTCACTATGCCTCAAAAAAATAAACTTAGTGAAGAAAAATACCGCGACAGTCCTGAGGAAGAGGGTCCTCACAAAAAGCCCAGAAAAGAAGAGGAAAATGGTTCGGAAACAGAAACCGGTTGTTTACTAATTTGCGGTGGAGTAAACTGGGATCTTACGGGTCGCAAAGAATTGCCTAAAGCTCAGAGAAATGCAAAAAATGTGAGTGCAACAGCTCGCAATCTATGGGGACCACATGCTTGGTCTGGAGATGTGCAGTTGCGATCTGTGCATTCTCAAACTGTAGCCGCTCATTCTGTTCTGGTCAGTGTAGATGGCAAAGCTTATGTTTTTGGTCGCAATGACAAGGGCCAACTTGGTTTGGGCGATCTTGAAACCCGCAACGAGCCTGTTCTCGTGTCTGAACTCGTCAAACATGGCAAGGTTAAATCTGCTGCTGTTGGCAAAAATCACACTTTATTCTTAATGGAAGATGGAGCTGTATTTGCTTGTGGTGACAACAAAATGGGTCAGTGTGGAGTTGGAAATCAGAACCCATCACTCACTACTCCTCAAAGGGTCAGTTACAGCGGTAAAACCGTGGTTAAAATGGCATGTGGAGGAGATTTCAGTGTTCTGGTCGACTCTGCTGGATCACTCTACACCTTTGGATCTCCTGAATATGGACAACTTGGTAATCCACTCTATAATCCACTCTATAATCTACTCTATAATCCACACTATATTCCTGACACTATAATCTATACATTCTGCACTATTTAATTCACGCTCTAGTCCGCTCTCCTCTATTTTCCTCTACCTCTAACCCTAATCGCAAACGTTTTTTGCTAATCCTCATCTGTCACTTCTATCAGGACACAACTCCGAGGGAAAGTATTTTACCACTGGAAACAAGATTGCTTACAACTGCGAACTTGTTCCTCGCAAAGTAGTAGTCTTCATCGAAAAATCGCGCGAAGGACACGTAATTCCTTTAGATGACATTTTCATCAAGGATGTGGCTTGCGGTCTCAATCATGTTTTAGCTATTGATTCTAAGAAAAGATGTTTTTCTTGGGGCTTTGCTGGCTATGGCCGTCTTGGTCATAATGACACTAAAAATGAGATGATGCCCAGAAATCTTAAGACTTTCGACTATGCAAACAAAGGCTTAGAGAAAATCTTTGCTGGTAGCACTTTTTCATTAGGTATTGATGAAAATGGAGTGCTTTATTTTTGGGGACAAACCAAGTCAACAGGTGAAGCTACAATGTATCCAAAGCCTATCCAGGACTTGGCTGGTTGGAGAATTCGCAGTGTTGCTTGTGCGAACAAGAGTATTGTGGTTTGTGCGGACGAAAGTGTCATTTCATGGGGTCCTAGTCCAACTTTTGGTGAATTAGGATATGGTGAAAACAAGTCTAAATCCTCAACCACTCCACAAGAACTAAAAACCTTAGAAGGCATTCATGTATATCATGTTTCTTGTGGTTATTCACATACATTATTCTTGGCTAGAAACTCTGACAAAGACAAAGCCAAAATTCAGAAATTACCAAAGTGGCCTTAAATATTTTTCCATCCATACCATTACCATCTTTAATTATAATTTAGGCATTAACGATCATTCAAGTTACAAAAAGGAATTTCAAATTTTAATTTCATAACTTTTGTACTATTTAATTTTTTTAGTAATTTATAAGAATTTTTAATAGTTTAGCTTTTTTTATAAAAAAGCTTTTCGATGCAAAAAATAATTCAAATTTCTAATGATTACTACGCATTCATTTTAAAAATAAAATCATTTCTACATCCAACATTTGTATTAATATTTAAAAAATTTCATTCAATTTAATGTTTTATTTTTTTTTTTTGTTAAGTATGAAAGACATCTTTAGATAAATTTACATATAAAAAATTGCTAGAAATTTCACTTAGATAAAACAAAATTAATCAAGTTATCCATTGTAGACAATTTTGTGTTTAATAACCTATATTTTAAAAATTTAATTTTTTTAACAAAACGTAATTAATTTTTATTAAACGTGGAAGACTTAATGTCGGAAAGAAATCGTTTTTTTTTTTTATTTAAGATTAACCAGAACCTTCTTCATCAAATAAATAATCAACAATATCATCATCACCAGTTTCAGCATCTTCATCTTTATATCTTGTGTTTTTGATGGTATTTACTGCAAAATAAAATTGAAATTAAAACACATTATAGAAACTAACATGAATATTTACCACAATTGAAATTAAAATTTACTTTGTTAGTGGAGGTAATAGCGCCTAGTTTATCAACACACCAACATTGTCCAGTGATTTTGTTACATTGTTTAGGCAAAAAATAACCATCTTCATCACAAAAGTTAGTTCTAATTAAATTTGTTTGATTTGTGCATGGTCGATAACGTTTGAAGCATTCGCACCATTCCGATAAAGTTAGAAAATTATCACGATTGCTGTCACAAGAATCAATAAATTCAGTTATGCATTTTTCATATTTGTCTTGTTTAATTAAATTTATTTCTTCAGAGCTTAGCCGATTATCAAAATTAGTGTCTATCAATTGAAATATATTAATTACGTTTTTGACGCATTTTAATTTAGACAACTTTTCAAGATTAAATTTTTTTTTTTCGCCATTTTGATTATCTAGTATTACGAAAAACCAGTTGAACAATCTTAATCCGATTTCATTTAACTGATTTTTGGTGCAAGAAATGAATTTTAAAGAATTTTCAACAGATTTTAAAGGAGAGCAAGGACAATTTTTCTGGCATAAAGGTACGATTTGTTGTGAATTGATGCAATTAAAGTATTTAATTTCACATAATGATTTAAAAGTTTGGTTATTGGAAGCACAATAAACTGAACTATTTTCTTCTAATTCGCAATTTTCGCACAAAGAATTAGATTGAATATTATCTACCTGATCATTATCTTTGTATTCGAAATTCCAGTCCTTATCTATATCATATTTAAGCATGTTGACCACTTTGCCAATATCCAGCTTGCACTTAACATTCCAATTATTGGTAATGATACAAGTGTGAGTTGGTTTGCATTTAACATTAGCACACATATTCAAATTATTCCAGGTTTCATACAAATCTTGCATACTTTCCTCATTTTTTTTAACCTTGAAAAAAGTAGGTTAAATATTTAAGAAGATTTTTTGTTCAACAAATTTACCTGAAAATTGATTTTATAACGATGATTGAGATCATTAATCAAGCTATTGAAATCATTATGTTCGCTTAGGTAATTAAGCTCATTATTAGCTAGAACAATTTGCAAAAAAATAACCATATAAGAAAGCAAGCAAAACCAGTCCATTTTGAGCGTGGATCAAATGATTAAAATAAGCAAAACATTAAAAAATACAATAAGATTTTGGCAAATTGGTTTTATTGTGACAATTTCAGTATAATCAGGGTGTGTACATTGTAAATAAATTTGGCCAAAGTTTGCATAAGCTATATTTTGTCTGGACTGTTAGGCAACTTTGCTCAATAAAAGCTTCGAAGCAATAGAGTAACTTTTATGAGACGGTTGCGCAGACAGTAATGCGGGTTGTGACATCTTAATCTAATGCCAGACCTTGTTTGATACGACTGTAAACTAAGTCTGTAGCAATTTTGGCTTCTTTGCTGAATACGTTAAAATTAAGAAATCCGTGAGGTAAACCTTCCACTACATCTAACACTGTTTTGCCCTGCCAATGTTTAGCCATGCAAATGCTATCATCCAAAAACACATCGTAATCCAAACCAATTAAATACAAATTCACTTGTTTCAATTGATCAAACTTTGTGTAGAGCAAAGGTGAAACATATGGGTTACTTGTTCTTTCATTGATTCGTTTGATTTTCTCGGAAAACTCATATTCATTTTCACAATTATACCATGGTTCGGAAATTTTTTTGCTTGATTCGCTTTTACCAAAAATATCTTTATAATACTTTTCAAACACATCTGTCATTAATATTTTTTTTGATAGAGAATCTATGCAAATATTTATTTAATTAGTTTAAACACAATGAAACATTTAAAATTAATACCTGAAATTTTTTTCACAAAATTTGATTTTTGATTTTTAGGCCCCACATAACAATATTCTCCCTCTACCCAATTGTCTTCTACCCAAACATAATCCATTTCTAGCTCGTTAACATTGTTTCCTCCACTTGAATCTAAACTTGAAGAAAGTTTTCCACCTGATTGTTTAGTTAGTTTTAATTTAGCTTTTTCAGCACTTTCATCTGAAAAAGAAAATTGTCTTGGTGTAGGTGAATTTATTTCATCTTCACTTTCTGTTTTTTCAACAGTATCTTTAGAGATTGGGTTGCAACCGACATAAGCTTCAAGACAAGATAGTAAAACTCCTAAAGGTAAGATTGGGTCCCAAGCAGACATGAATTTTGCCGGAGATAAATATAATTGAAGAAGTAAAGGAGCGTATATACATACTAAACTAATTGGCATTGAAAAGTTAAAATCAATTTGCAACTTTTCATCATATTTAAGATCATCTTTAAAAGAGTTTTTAATATCATTTAAAACTAGTAATAGAGCAGTAACTAAATTACCACCTGCTGAATCACCACAGAGTAAAATTTTTTTAGGAGTAAAACCTAAAATTTGTTCACATTCTTTACTATTAAGCCAAAGATAACAATCTAATAATTGTTGAAGAGCAGTCGGAAATTTAGCCTGGGGACTCAAACTGTAATCAATACTTAAAATAGGCACATTTGCTAATTTTTTTGACCATTCTCTTAAATAAATTTCATGAGAATTAGGACTTTGGCTAATAAAACCACCTCCATGGGCATGAAAGACCAATTTTTGATCATTTTTTTCGCCACTTTTTTCCCACAACAATCGACATTTAATTGAATGATTATTAATTTTGTCATCAAATTGTTTAATAACTTGACTACAATCAGCTTTAAGTTTAAAAAAAGATTGTCTTTTAGTTATTATCACATCTTTGACAATAGTTGGCTGTTTAAAAATGAGTTTAGGAAATGTTTCTGACAATAAAGAGTTTTCCGTAAGTGACCAAAAATTTTTTAAAAAATAAATATTTGTATTCAAAGAAAGTTCAACTTGCTTTTTTTGTCTAAATTGAAAAAATAAAAAACTAATTAGCTAAATAAATAAAAAAAGCAAACTAATTATAAAATTAAACTAACCTAAAATCTAGGTTGACACAAGTTTTAAGAAACTCTTCTGTTGATGACGAAGAGTAAATAGTCATTAAATAAGTAAATTTAGTGATAAAATTGCGAGCACTATCTGTAAGCCAAAAAAATCGGAAACGGCCATACATTGAGTTGAGATGATTGAAATATTCATTTTTAAGTATATGCAATAGTTCACTTATCTGCATTTGGTTTACATAAAAGAGTTTATCTAATCATTGAAATTTTTTGCATACATTGCATTCATAAGATAAAATGAGTAATAAAAAACATTAAACCATTTATGATTGATAAGAGTAAAAAAAAAAACAAAGGTTAGTATTTGTGATAAGATGTAGTTTAACAATAAATGAATCATGACACGCATATTTACCATATTGAGATGATTGCGATTTAAGATCTTCATTAAGTTTTAATGCGTTTAGAATTGTCATATTCAATACTAGTAAAATGCTGTGCATCTCATCTTCAAATTTGCTATAATTATTGCCTTTAAAATTACTTATGACTTCGTCTTGAAACTTGAAGCAAATTTTAAATAGTGAACGAAAACCATTGGCTTTATGTTCTAAAGTGTAGTCATAATTGTGCAAAAAATTGTAAAGTTTGTTACAATTTAAGTTGAACTTCAACATTTGCGAATCAAAATCAGTTTTCAATCTACTTTGATTAACATTTTGCTTGAAAATATCATATTTGGAGTTGAAAGATGCCAAATCCATATTTTTTTTATCAATAAAAAAGATGCTTAATGAAAACGGTTCAGTTGATCTAGTATGTTGCCACTTACTGAGCCGATGAAAGCTTTAAACAGTAAACAGCATAAATTTAAAGACATTTAAAATTAAATTACGATGATTAGATTAAAGAAAGGGTTTATTTTGAAATTACAACCAGTAATTAAAATTGTAAAACTTTAAAATTTATTAATGAAAAATGCTTGCGTATTTTACATATGAGTTGTATTTAGTTCAAATTTAAGTAAAAACATAAATCCAGTTCAAAACATGATGAAAGTGTGATGAAACTGAGTGCATTTTGTTAAGTTTGTTTAGGCTGTTTTTCTTGTTTTTGGTTCATTTAAATACTAGTTTATATGAAAAACGCATAAATGAGAGTGGCAATGAAATTGTACAATTATGTTTATATGAATAAACTGTCAGAGCATGCTGATAATAGTATAAAATGTTAACACTTCAAGCTATCAAGTTATTAATTGATAAAATTTAAATTAATGAAATATCAACACTTCCAAAGCCTGGCAATCAGGAGTCGGGGTCGAATGGCAGCCGGTTGGATCCTGTTATGAACGTGTTGCTTGATTGAGTTGGTGAGCTTGAAAATGAGCAAAAGGTGGAAAATGTAATTTATATGCTCGCAACACACGTGTATAATGAATTTTAGCAATTGGTGGCGGAAAGGTGTGCGCCATTTACATAAGTGAGCATGACCACCAGCTCCTGGACTGAGTGGCAGAAGAGGCAGAAGAGGATGAATTGTCCAGTTTCTTTTTCTTGGGATCGGAGTGTTCGTTAAAAGAGTTTGCTCTTTTCCGGGTGGTAGCCGGACCGGCCGACTGAGCTTCTGGTTCAGTTTTGGATAATTTAGAGTTAGGCGTCGGCTCTTCTTGCTTACGAGAGCGAGACTTAGTAGGGGTTTTGGTTACAGGAGTTTTGTTGGCCACTGTCTTGGTGCTTCTGCTGGGGGACTTGCTCCTGGCGTTTGATCTGGATGGAGACTTGCTTTTGGCAGAAGTGCTTCTAGAAGGAGATTTGCTTCTGGCGTTTGATCTACTGGGTGACTTGGCACGGGGAGTCCGGGGCGGTGTCTTGACTTCCTTTTCTTTAGATTTAGCCTTTTTGGTGTCCTTTTTAGCTTCGATCTTAACAGATTTTTTGGGGGTGCGGGTCTTAGCTGAGGCTTTTGCACGTGTGGTCGGAGTCCCTGCCTTAGAAGGGACTTCAAGTAGCAACTCGTTTAGCTCGGCACTCATTTTGGTTCTGTGAATTGAAAAAAAAGGTTATCGAATGAGTTGGAAAAACAAACAGATGAACAGCTTGGACAGGCTGGGATGGCTATTTTAGTTGGAAGACGACAAGGCAAAATCGACAAGACAAACAGTCATGCGAACACAGACTTACTAATGTAGTGTAAACAGAATCAAACAAGTGGAGAAAATGTTGCTAAAAGTTTCTTTGCAATTGTTTGCTGATACACGTTTGCCGAATGATTGTCGGCGACAGTCTCGACTATATAATCGAATCAGACAAATTAAGATGTGTAGCCAACATTAGGAATTCAGGTGTTGGCGCGGTTTCTGTTTTGCACACACGAGCTAATTGAGCGGGAACAAGCAGTTTGAAATTGCAAATAGAGTTGCCACAAGTTGGCGGCAGGTTTAGCTTTAAGAAGAGCCTGGCTGTTAAGAAAAGTGAGAAGTTAAGTGCAGTTGTTTTGCAGAAGAGTGATGGACAAACAAGCGGAGACTGAGCCACTAGATAAGACGACAACAAGTTGCAAGGTGCAGCAAATGTGAGCATGAATGCCCAGAGCTTGAGGTGCGAAGCGGAATGGTGAAAACTGAATCCAAAAGCGGAAGTGGTAAAAGTTGAAGCTAAATGCAGAGGTGGCAATCTTAAAGCTATAAGTCAAAGCTAAGCCAAAATCCTAAAGCTGACACGAACATGCAAATCCAAAGCCAAGCCCAAGCATGCAAAGTTGGTCACTTAGTTGCCAACACCAAACTTACCCACATAGACAAGACCGAGCAGTTTAAGAGGTCGCTGAGCTGTTTGGACACTTGTGGCGACAGTTGCACACGGACTGGTGAGGACGGACTAGTGAGTCCGGATTAGTTGGATTAGTTGGATTAGCTGGATTAGCTGGATTAGCTAAATGAACGAATCAGACACGATTAACAAGTACAAGCCAATTGCTGCAACAGACAACACAAGCAAAGTATTCAAAATGGAGAAAAGTCGTTTCGCTTTCAAAGTAAAGCGCGCCCAGCATCCAATCAGAAAACAGCTGGCGGGTTCAAACTGCCTTTAGCGCAATGGCGGACTTTTTTAAAACTGCGGCCTCAACCGGTCTAGCGACATCTGCCGATGGCGCTCCGAACCGGCACAAGGCGGGAAACCAAACTTATAACACAAAGATATTGTTTTTCTCTTTATTACGTTAATTGCTCGATCGTCAACTTGTACAGTTGCGAACGATGGCACAGTTTGTGCGCCGGGTCCAACTTGCGGACCCGCACTAGCAGGACGTCTTGCGGGACAAACTTGAGGGACACATTCAAACTTGAGGGACACATTCAAACTTGAGGGACACATTTGCAACTGTATCTTGCACCAAGTTCTTTACTGCGTCCACCATCGACCAACTCTGGCCAGCACAAATCGGGTTCTCACTTGAGGAGACTGGCCCTCACTTGAACAGCACCGACAAGTCCACATTGGCTGCCTCAGACTTCTTGATGAATTCGTGGTTCTGTGGCAAAACAAAAAAAGGAGACACATGTCAGAGGTGTGAGCTTGGTCAGTGCCACTCTATACTTGCCATCAGGGTTTTCAGGTCTGCTCGCTGAGCCGGGTCCTTCTTAAGACATCGGTCCACCAGATTCTTAAACTCTTCGCTAAAAGGACCTCTGGGGATGGTGGGCGGTGGTTGGTTGACGATGTAATCCAACAGCTCGAAAATGGACAGTTTTGGTGTGTCGTTGCTGTTAAACCCTTTGCTTGGACTAGAGTCGCAGGGTTGGCTAGGATCTAGCTTGGCTTCTTTGTGCTCCTTGTGCTCCTTATGCTCCTTATGCTCCTTCTGCTCCTTATGATCCTTCTGCTCTTTAGATTCTTTCGGATCTTTGTGCAACAGACTTTTGCCGAAAATGCTTTCCAACTCTTGTTCGTTCGGGGGCGGAATCGGGTAACGTCCAATGGCCATCTCCACCAAACTAAGACCCAGGCTCCAAATATCGGAATGCACTGTGTAGTGGGTACCTTGAAGACGTTCTGGCGACATGTAGGATCTGGTTCCCACAAAAGAGTTAGCCATGGAATCAATCAATTGTCCCGAAACTCCGAAATCGCAAATTTTTATCTCGCCTCTTGAATTAATCAAAATGTTGGACGGTTTCACATCACGGTGCATTATCTGATGTTTCTCTCTTAAATAATTCAGTCCTTTCAGCACTGCAATAGTCACCTTGCCCAGCACTTGTTCACTTATTCGACTCGTTCGCTTAAGCACCAAATCAAGAGAACCTCCGTCCATGTACTCCATGCAGATGTTGATCTCTCCGTCTGAGTAAAAAGCTCCATAAAAGCCGACAATATGGGGCGAGTTGCAATCATGCAGCACCTTCAACTCTCGGATTATCTGGTTTCTGACAGCCGGTTTCACTTCTAAGTGGATAAGCTTACGGGCCATGATTAACTTGCTGGGTCTGTGCAATACTTTGGTCACCACACCTCCATTACCTGCACCTAATTCACCTAGGTTGGTAAAGTCTTCGGCGTTTAGATTCTTCACCTTTGCCTTCTGCATCAGAAAGGTTTCAAGTCGTTTGCGCTGCTGTTCGTTCAAGTCAAGTCCGTCCAGAGTTTTCTGGAGAGAGTCCATTGTGTCTTTATCCTTGAACTTAAGCACTGATCCGGATCTTTCACATTCCACATTTGTCTTGCACGTATCCACAGTTGCTTTACGGCTTTGCGACTCCATTTGCTTTGCAGAACCACTCACTTGCACCGACTGTTTGGTTTGGTCAACTGGTTTGGGCTGTTCTTCCTTTTTAACGCCTTCACCAAGACTTTGGCTCAAGTTTTGGCCCAGATTGTGAGTTAGATTATGGGCAAGGTTGTGGCTAAGGTTATGAGTTAGGTTTTGGGTAAGATTTTGGCTGATATTCTGGCTGATATTCTGGCTGATATTCTGGCTGCTGTTCTGGCTGATGTTCTGACCCAGTTCTGGGCCCATGGTTTGGCTGATTCCAACGTTGCTGGTCACCACCACAGTTGGACTTGCATCTACAGACACCGGTGGCAGCTTCAAATTCAGCTTGTTTTTGTTTTGGTTCTTGCTCATCTCAAATTTTCACTTTTCACTTGCACTTGTTCAAATGAGAGCTCAGTTGTGGCTGTTTGGCTTCATTTCTGGCACAACAACACCAATTTGAAAGCCACTAACAAATTGTCTAGAAAATCCGACATCAATAGCGATGGCCGGTTATTCAACACCTCTTCTACAGCAGCTCCTCTATTTTTTGCTTTTCACTGCACAAAAACCATTCTGTTTGCCCAACTCAAAACCTCCTCCCTCTTTCTCCTCTCTAAGCCTGTTCCACTCTTTCTGAGCCTTTTTTTGCGCATTCATCCAATTCACAGCCACAATATAGTGAATCTATCACAAATAGAGCGTCCAAGAATCACGGTGTGTCGCCACCAATGGTCTTCTCCATCGTCTTATCCATCCGATTTCTTACTTTGCTTGGCTTTAAGATTAAACTAGTCCGACTAAATCCCGTCAAACCTAGTCCAATCAAACTCGAACCGACCAAACCCAACCCCAATCAACCTCACTATACCAAAGTCACAAGTCTGCATTTCAAAATTTCAACTCTTTATTCTGCACAAATTTACATTCAGCTGAAACCTAACAGCAACACTTTCTATTCAAAAACCTTTTCTTAATAAAATCGACACCACTTCGTTCACAAATGTCCCTAAAAATTTAAGTTCTCCATTCGATTCATTCACAGATGACAAAATTCGGCTTCCATGCTTCTCTTCCAGCTCAGTCCTGATATCCATCTCAAGTTGCCAAATATCACCGTCCACTTTCCTCACCAAAGTCCGGGCTTTTTGATCCACGTATTCCACCACCTTATACACTGGAAGCAAATTGTTTCTAGTTCGAGCCACAAAATAAGGCCATGCTGGCACTTCTTCACTTGGACCAACGAATCCGCATGCAAAAGGTCCTTCATTTTTCTTGTGTCTTACTGTAATCACATTTTTCGGCATCAATCTTTCCACCCAAAACCATCTGTCTGGCTCTTTTTCTAATAAATTGCTAGCTTTGGTAAAATTGCCTTCGTCAATGCCATCAGCATAAATCTCATTATAAGGAGCTTCATCGGCAAAAGCTGTTTTCACTTTTTCATATTTCACATCAGGAATTTTGATTTTTTCATCTATTCCATCCAAACTTAGCTTTTTCCTGTCTTCTTTAGCATAAACTGGATAAGAAGGTCTCAGTTCTCCTGGAGCAATCGAACTCCATAAACGCAATTTCTCCTCCTCACTGTACACAGACTGGTGATCTTGTTTCGGAATATTTGGCTTTGTGTACTTCACAAAAGCGGGCAATCTTTGTTTGGGAGGTTTAGTAAAAGAGTTTCTTAAAATTTGACAATTGATCGAACCAGCAATTGTTTTAGGAATTGTTAATTTACCAAACATTTTGACGGAGATCAGTGATCACACGTGTAGTGGAATCTAAGAAAAACATTGCGAGACTGGCGCCGTCTTTGGCCAGTTAACAACCAAAAGATTGATTAGTCGCTGTTAAGACAGTGACCTAAGACTGTAAGTTAATTAAAACTTTTGATCAAAACAGTCAAAACAATTAATCAAAACAATTAGTTAAACAGTTGATCAAAACAGTTAAGGCAATTGGTTAATGCACTTTATTAAGCAGCAGATCAATGCAATTTATTAATTACAGCTAAATATGATACAACAAGGATGAGAACAAGTTGATGTGAACATTTTAATGGAATAAATTTATACATGGCGATTGCATTTATAATAAATATTTTGCTTAAAATCTAACAACATCAAAGCCAATAGTTGGTTGATAACAATAGTATAAAAATATGTGTGAAGATGACGGTCTAGGCAAACATGAGAAAGATGATGAAGAAAAAGAACAGCACTCCGAACACCTTGAACATAAGCCATCTGTTACTAGAAATGGTGTTGAAGTACCTGAGAAGACTTTCATGAGCTGCTTCTACGTTCAAAGTGGCGTCGTTCACATTGGCGTCAATACGATTGATCATTTCTTCCTGATGCTGGACCATGGTGGCCAACTGATTGAAGATAGATCCTAGCTCTACAATGGTACACTCAATAGACTGCATTGCAGAAGCCCTTTCCTCAATGTATTCAGTAGTGTTGTCGAACAAAAGCTGACTTTGTTGTTGTTGTTGCTGCTGTTGGAATTGAGAAGAACTTTGCAATTGTCCTTGGTTGGAATCAAAGTCGATGATGGTGTTGGTCCGGTTGGTCAACTGGTTAGGTACCGCGGCCTGTTGGACATTGGAAAACTGTTGTTGTCGCTCTTTCAAGTGTTTCATGTTTTCTGTACGAAGTTCTAAGGTGGACTTAAAGTGGTTGCTCATCGTGGCTAGTCTTTGCTGCAGGTTCAATACTACATTTTTTGAGTGAGACTCCATATTCTTGCTGTGCAAGTTATTGTCCATCTGGTTCTTACGCAAATCTTCGATCTGTTGATTCAACGAGGTGATGTTTCGTTTAATTATGTAGACCAGTTCGTTCAAATGGCGGTTCCTGTCGTCACTGTAGTTCATCGGCTTGCTACTGCAAATTTCGGTCAAGTGGCCCAACTTCTCGTAAGTAAGATGCAACTCCTTAGAAATTGACTTCGCTCCCAACATGAATTTGGAATACTTCTGATTAATCGGTGGCAATTGGGCATTTTGGCGATGTCTTAATTCGTTCACCATGTACTGGGGCTTGTTTTGCACCAATTTCACTGCCGTGAAGAATTCGTTGGTCCTATCCCGACTCATTTTCTCACCAAACGCTTGCAGAGTCGCAAAAGTTACAATTTAATTACCGAACACGTTTTAGGCCCGCAACCTGGTTAAATCAAATGTCAAAATGTGAGCCGTGTAAGCATTCGGTTTGTTTACAAGCCTCCAACCTTCTCTCGATTCGCCTTTTGCTCGCAAACAGATGCCAGCACTTTACGAATCACTGATAATCTAAATTAATTAATTACATCAACAATTAATCACAATTTTGTCTACAATTTTTGTCTACAAGAACCGTTTGTGTTTGCTTTCGCAACATCTTCTTCATTTTTTTAAAACCTTCTGTTTGTTTCTCTCTTATCTTCTCTTTCGACAATTAAAAGCAATTACAATTAATAGAATTTGTTAAAATGCTAAATCTAGTCACAACAAATAGCTGCCAACACTAATTTGACCATTAACCATTATTAAATATGAACAAAGCCGACGTCTTATTCAAAATTCCCTCTCGCCATTTTCTTACACATGCGATTTTTTCGAAACCTTACGATAAACAAATATCCATAACATCTTTGCTAGTTCTTCTTCTTTGCAAGCAAAATCAAACTGGTCATTATGAAATTGTCTTTTTCTCTTCACCTTTAAATTTCAAATCTTCAATAAAAACCTTTCTTAAAAATGCTCAAGATCGTTAATCTTCAAATCATCTACTTTTTCTTGTGTCTCGTGCTTCAGGCCATAGGTAAGTCAGTCAACTATCATTCACTTTCTAAATCAACTTGCAATGCACATTCTTTCTCATTTAAGTCAGTTTAGCATTTGATTTTAATAATGGCGAACTGCAGGATTTGCAGTTCAGACTTGTCTTAGAAGGAGGAAAAACCGATTGCTTCTACCAACAGGCTAAAGTTGACCATATTTTAGAAGTCGGTTTTCAAGTTATTAAAGCCACTTCTAGTTTCAATTGGCTTTTGTCACCCAACAGTGCCTCAGATATGAACATTAATTTTGAAATCAAAAATCCTCTCAATATTATTATTGCAAGTGACAGACAAAAGTCAGAAAACACTCATGTTTACACAACTAAAGAACCTGGAATCTATTCCATTTGTTTTGATAATAGTTATTCAAGTTCAACCAAAATAGTTAACCTAGAAATTTATCTTTACTCTGATACTGATGATGATCGTTGGGGTCACTTAGAAGAAAATTTACAATTTTCCGAAGAAGAAAATTTGGGAGAATCTTTAGACCAAATCAAAGTAAGATTAGTTGGCAATTAATTTTCATTTCTAATTCTTTTTATTAGGAAAAACTTAATAAAGTTAGAGACCATTTAAATACCATTAAACACAAGCAAGATGAAGCTAGGGCAATTCAAAGGCGAGATAAAAACATCATGGATTCACTATCTTCCTTTATAAATGTTTATTCAATGTTTTCGTTAGTAATTTTCCCTTTAATTGGAATTATTCAAATAATTCTAATCAGAAGTTTATTTGAACAAAATAGTCAATTCAAAACACTTTTTAAACCTATCCCATTTTTTAATTGAACATTAAATGAATATTAAATTAGTTAAAAATTAGCCAATAGACTTTTGTATAGTAAATTTACATTTTTTATATTTAACTTATCTTTATTCATGTAAAAAAAAAAATAAGTAACATTTTTAAATGATTACTTTATAAATGAAGTCCATTTAATATATAAGATGATAGCTAACAAAAGTACAAATATTTCAGATACAATTAAAACTAAACAAGTAATTATTATTGTAGGATTAATGCTAAAGTAAAGCACGTATTGCTTTTTAAATCCTATATGAAAAAAATTATAAATATTAATATGCAATCATAAGTAAACTTAAACTTACCTGTAGTTTCTATTATAATACAAAGCATTAAAATAATTAGACTTATAAAATATGAACTTATGTATAATTTTAAATTAGACATGGATAATAATCTCGAGCCAAAGTACCCATTAAGTGATGCATGTATTTGTAATGCAGAAGCAAAAGCAAATAAAAATAAGATAATTTTTGCAATATAATCATCATCTTTGATAAGTTTTATGCCAGTACAATCATATCCTAAATTTTTTTTTTTAAATATTTATTATTTTTTAGATTAAAATAGTAGATTAATAATTTTACCTTCTTCAAAATTCGAAGCAACTCTTTCTGGATTTGCACCAGTTGCTGGATTCATTTTCAAACAATCTTCTTTTAATGCAGTAATAATTCCATATATTATATAACCAAAAAATATTAAATGAATTGTATAAAAAATGAAATTTGAAAATGTAATAATTTTTTGTAGTCTTAAAATAGCTGAAGGTAATATTTTTTTACTATTTTTCTTTTTACTTCTTAATACACTAATTGCATCAAGCATGGAAACCATACTTGTACCTGCATTGCTTACTCCTTCAATGTTAGAACCCGAAACATTTGATCTAATTGATGAATTTTTCGAAACATAGTTAGATCGAAAAACTGAAGACATTTTTTTTTTATGAACATAAATTAATAAATCAAGTTTATTTGTCAACAAAAATTAAAATTTTTCAAACCATTGTTAGAATTATTCATAAGTTTAATTAATGCAAACATAATTTGTTGTTTTGGATGTTCAACTTAATCTTGTTACTAAATCTAAAGAAATCAATATATAACTAAAAGTTAAACATGTCCAGAAGATATAGTTTATCTAAAGATAAATCTAAAACAGCTAATTCTGCTAATAATGTTAGCAATACAAGTTATATAGCAAGTAATGTATCCAGTAATGTGACTAGTAATGTAAAAAGTAATATGACTAGTAATATGGCTTCAAGATCAAAAGCCAATAGTGCATTAAGTTCAGTATCTAATATGGCAAGTTTTGCTGACCTTAACATGGATCAAACTGCTAAACAAGAACTAATAACCACAGTTACTGGAGTGGGTTGTCAACATGTTCCTTCTGAATTAAGAAAATGTAAATTAATCTTAAGCATTTTAAACTATGCACTATTTATTGTAAATACAATTTTCTACGGTATTATAACCTATGGAATACAAACTGCAAGGAAAGAAACTTGTTACAATCCAAATGATCCTCTTGAAAAAGTAAACGATGGATCACCTTATCATTGTCAAACATCTCCTGGTGGTTTTATTAGCGATTTATTAGGCCAATTTATCCTTTATATGTTTGAAGTGGGCTCTTTCTGTCATGTTTTTAGTTTAGGTATTGCTTCATATGGCATTTATTATTTAAATACTTTTAGTATGTTATTGTTTGGCATCTTCTTTTTATTTGGATACACATTAATGGTGATTAGTGTGCTAATTGAAATGGTTATTGGTAAGTTATTTTTTTTTGTTAATTTCCAATTCTACTAAAACAAGCTAATATTTAATTACTATAGCTCGTGTGGGTTTTGCCATTTATTTTTCCATTTCATATTTCACCTTGGGTATTGTCTTTTCGTTAATAATTTTTGAAATTGTCATTTTTTTCCTAACAATTTACTTGTTCATAAGATGGTTTACATATTTGAGTAGTTAATTTGATTTTTTATTGTATATTATCTTCATTTAATATATATATATATATTTATATCATATACCTACTTTATGAAGTTGAAAAATGAAAACTTTAAAAATATTTAATGGAAATTCGTTTATTTAAATTAAAATTATGATCTAGGTTTTTTTCTTTCCCGATCTTTGCTTTTGCTTCGACTTCTTCGACGACGTTCGTTCGACCTTGATCTTCTTCTTCTTTCTCGACTTCTTGAGCGTGACCTTCCTTTTCTTTTACGACCGTAGAGTTCTCGTCGAAGATCGCGAGAAATCGGCTTAATATGCATAAAATTGCAAAATCCAGAGCGAGTACATTCGCCCATTTCATATTGTCGACAACAAGCCTCTCTAAAATCAGTGACGGGTGAAAGTTCTGAATAGATGGGTCTAGCGTTAAACCATCTATTATTTAAATCTTTAACTGCTTTTTCAGCATCTTCTTCTCTACGAAACTGCGGAAAGAAAAAGGAATGTTTGAAGAAATGTTTTCAAAAGTGCAAACGTTACCTTAACATATACATTTCCAACTAAATGGTCGCCGAGGTTGTCACAAACGTTCATTTCTTCTATTTCTCCATACTTGTCTTCTAGCTCAACAAAAACATCTTCAAAAAAGTTGTCAAAGTGTTCCTGAGTTTCTTCATCACTGATAATAGGCATGCCGGCAATGGGCACTAGAAGTAGAAGCAAATTAGAAAAGATGGAAACTTTTGAAAAAACTTACAGTTGGGCTGTCCATCAGGACCGTGGCCAATGTTCTGCGGGTTTTGATACAAGTTTTGCATCAAAATGGTCTGGCTAAAAGTGGGCTTATTATGAATGCGAGAACATCTGTCCCCGTGTCTGCAAGCGCCGATTTTAAAATAAAACGAACAATTGACTCTGCAAAAGAAGACTGTTAGAGAGGAAAGGAAAATAAAAAAAGATCAGATTACTTGTCTTTTTCGGTACCAAAAATGGATGCCAAATATTCTGCCATGATTAAAACCAGTTCAAGAAATGCCGAAAAGGTGAAGACAGGAAACCTGCACTGGTGAATAATCACAGACGCTATTCAAAACAAAACTCACTTTTCAAAATAAAGGGCATGCGCGGGCAAAGGGACCTTATCCCAATCTCTGGCAATTAAGAAATCCATCAAGGATTATGATAAACAAAGTAAATGATTTATTATTAAACAAGCGTAAAGAATCTTTTTAAAATTTACATAAAAATAATGTTTTAATACTATTTATAAAATTAATGTTTTAATGCATGATATATTTTTGCCACGACTGACACAAATTAAATTTATCCAGAGTCTAGTAGCACTAGGTCTCGTCAGAAGCAATCAAACTTGAGGCAATTGTCAAGTTCTAGTGAACATTGTCCAAGATCGAGTAACAAAATTTACACATTCCGAATTCCCAACTTAAATCATAAACCAACTCGCAGTTGTTCGATCTGACCGAATCCGAAAAATAACAGTAGGTGAAGTTGGAGTTTGAATTAGATTTGATTTCGTTAGCAAGTTGTTTCAATTGTGGATCGCTGATTCCTCGGCAAATGGCTAAGTAGTCAATCCTCTCAAGAGTATTTTTGATGGAATTCTGAGCCAAATATTCCTTTTTGATTTCGGACAAAATGGGGTGCTCGTCCACATTGATTAAAGTATTGTAAATTTCCACCTCAATGTCTTTGTCCATAAAGCAGATGTTAAACACTGAGATCTTTCTTTTGATGTCCATTTTACAGTAATATTCTTTAGCATTGGGTGAATTGCATAATTCATCAATCTGTTTCCACCAAGAAATAGTCATCAGATCCAATCTTTTTTCATTTATTTCTACTGGTACTACGGTGGAAGTTGTGACCACTTCTTCTGGCATGGTTCTTGCATCGCTGTGATTAAAAGGATCATCAATTGTGTTCTCTGCAGTAGGCACGTCTACTGTATCAATAATCATGACCTGTTGATTATCAGGATCAACAACTTCGAGAACTTCACTTTCATGTATGCTGTTACCGTTTCCTGAACTATTAAAAGAAGTTAATATGGTTGCAATGGAGGTCTCGATCTCCCTGTTTTTGGTGTTGTTAATTGAACTAAAACTGTAATTGTTTGCTTTCGAAGCTTTAATATAATAATCCGAGATAACTTCATTAACGCGAGAACTAGTGATGTTTAAAATGGAAGTGAAAGCTTTGAAACAAACATTGATCAGCGATCCATCTAAAGTGGGTAACTTAAATTGAATCAAAAGAGTTTCACCTTCTTGGTCATCATTATTAGCTTTTTGTTGTCTAGCCAGCAAAGAATTGCTGTTATTGTTCACTTCAAAGTTGTTCAAAGTAATCCATTCTATAATCAGTGAGTTTTGCTCCTTTTTCTTTTTGTCGCTAAAGATGGCATGGATGGAAATGAGGTCTTCGTTGGTGAGAGAAGCGGCCTGACAAACGGAATTGATCTCATGAGTGCATTTGAGTCTTTTATTTACATTCATAATTAAAGCACCATAGGTGGGCGATTCGAGTGGAACTTTGATTACATTACGATTGTGAATTTTGACATATTTCTTTTTCAATTTGTTTGCACTAAAAAATATATGAAAAGAGAATAAAGTTAGAAAGTTAAAATTAATAAAATTGGTAAAAATGAAAATATAAATGAATATGAATAAAAATTGAAATGAGAAAAATGATAATTGTAATTGTTAATTAGAATGAAAATTAAAGTAAAAATAAAAAAGAGAATAAAAATTAAGAAGAAAATTAAGTTGAAAATTAAGATTAAAATCAAGATGAAAATTTAGATAAAGATGAAAACCAAGGCAAAAAATCTAAAAAGCAAGTATAAAAAATCACCTTGATGCAGGATCTTGTCCTATGGAGCGTTGCAACAGTTTGGGCAAAGCCACATCTTCATCTTTGAGTTCGTGATTGCAAGAAACGTTCATCTGTTTAATAATGAATTTGTCTTTGTAATGATCATAAGATGCATATAAAAAAGTGGGACACTCGAGTTTGGCGGTTTTTTGGTTGGGGCGGATGCCTTTAGAAGTGGATACATATCTTCCGTAATGTTTGCAAGTGAGCTTTAGATATTGGTACTCAAAGCGAGCTTTGTTCTTCCAGTTTTTGGATGACTTGTGCTTTTGTTCGTCTTCTTCGTCCGAATCTTCAATGATGACCTTTTTATTTTTCTTTTTAGCCTCTTCAACAGTCTTCAGTTTCTTGGACGTGATGATGGTGAGCTTGATGAACGTCTTTTTCTGAAACTCGTCCACAGCATTTACAAAGTCTTCCCAGGTTTCAAATTCGGCGTAGAGCTTGAGCTTAAGTCCTTCTGCGTCGATTTCGTTCTTGATGGGCATGTTGAGCATCAAAGAATTAGAGGAAGTGTTGCTGTATTCGTTGGGAAGACCAATCTCATCTAGACTCATGTTGATTGGGGTTGGATAATGGGTAGCGAATCACTAGATTAAACTGGAGCCACAAATAAGGTGGCACTGCATTGGAAGATGAAAGTGAAGATGATTGTGATGGTAATTAAGTTAAATTCAGTTTGAGCAAGAATGTTTTCACAACAGTTTCCTAGAAATAGCGATTTTGCTTAAAAACACAGCAATGTTGTTGTGCTTTTGTTGGCTGGAGCTGCGATCGGCCTGGCGGTTCCGGCTGGACAAAACTGTAGAGAGTGAGGAAGAAGAGACGATTTTAAGAAGTTGTTGTTGAAGATAAAAAGTCAGAAGGGTGAAGACAAGGTCGACTGTAAGCCTAAACACGCACACAAAGCAAGCATTGACGGCAGGTCTGAAAATGCTGAAAAAAAAAATCAAAATGGTGACTTCTGAAAACATTGAGCACGCTTTGCACTGCATTGTCGGGCGCCGAAGCCAGACCCGTCCACACCGGCTGGCCATGGCTAAGCTTATCCGATCTGTTAATCCGGTGTTAATCCAGTGTTAATCCAGTGTTAATCGACCACAATTTGCCAGTTGAAGCTGTCTGATGTCCAAAAAGAAGAGGGGTGTTGAAGAAGAAGGACTGGAAGCGAAGGGACCAACAAAGCGGCACTATGATGCCAAGCTAGCCGCCGGAGCCAGCCGAGCACCACCATCTGACTAGATGGAGTCCAAACAAGGGGCAAATTTGTACTGTGGCTGTTGGTCTGATGTTCATCTGCTAATGTTGTGTCTAAATCTGCTTATTTGCACCAAAATCTTATTTTGCGGGTTAAATTCGTAGCTATAACTGATACGTTAATTGTAGAGCAATTTAAACTCGCACGTCTAACCGCACGTCTTACCTGACCTTTGGCCACTTAGGCTAGTCAATCAAAAGCACAAACAAACAGGTTTTGCTAACCAAAGTTTATTAAATTAACAGTGTCGCAAAAGATACAAGTGCTTTGCTAAACAAGGCAGACAAGGGCCGGGAAATAGTGGTGGAATCGGGTCTGAAGGCTAAACAAGGCCAACATTGCAAAGTGGGCAAACAGAGCTTAGTTGTTCAGGTGGAGAGTGTGGTTTTGGATGGCGATGAATGGGTGTGGTGAGTGGAGCTGATCAAAGTGCAGCTGATCGAAGTACAGCAGACCAAAAGCCATTGTGGTCTGGGCCAAGCTCAGTTGGACACATTGTTTAGCAATGTTGAGCTTTGGATGATAATGAACTCTGTTTTAGACGCATACGGTTTATCTGGATGTTTGCGAGAAATTAGGTTTTGATTGAATTCAGGAGTTTTAAGCAAAGGGTTTAGCCAAGTATTTGACAAAATGTTTGACTAAATAGATAAATGTTGACTAAATGTTTGACCAAATGTTTGACCGAAAGTTTGACCAAGTGTCTTACAGAGTGTCTTACAAGTGTCTTACAGAGTGTCTTACGAGTGTCTTACAAGTGTCTTACAGAGTGTCTTACAAGTGTCTCACAAAATGTCTTACAAGTGTCTTACAAAGTGTCTTCCAAAATATCTAACAAAGTGCTTAACAAAGTGCCTAACAAAGTGCCTAACAAAGTGCCTAACAAAGTGCTTAACAAATTGCCTATAAAAAAGCCTAACAAGGTGTCTAATAAGGTATCTAACAAAGCGACCACAAACTGTTGAGCGAAATGTTTAGTAAACCTGACTAGACCACTAAAACAAGGCCAATCTCCCTGCATAAATCTGAAGCCTAAACCAGTAGCATTAGTTCTATTTCACCCACAATAGCCTCGTGTCAGCCGCAACAATTCTGTCACCTAAAACAGCTCTCGGACCACACCAATTACACCACCACCACACTGACTCTGTTGTGCCCAGAAATTAATCCTGCAAACTAAGTAGAAGACGACTGGTCCGGGTCGTCTCGGTCTGTCTGGCCTGAGCCACCTTTGCGAGCTCTGATTGAGCTGGGTCTAAAATAGTAGATGAAGAACGCGCTGAACATCAGAGCAAACAAGGTAAACATGTTGGACACACTCTCGTACTGTTGACCAAGAGGACGTAGCAACTCTGTATGACAGCATTTAATATTTAGCAATGTAATATTTAGCAATGTAATATTTAGCTGAAGCCTAATTGCAAAGGCTAAATTTGAAACTCACCTTCGGTTTCGCAGTCCAATCCATGACAGAGAGTGTCGGATCGTTGCAACTGCCGGAGAAGCAAACGTTAGAATAAGCTTGTATAGTGGCCAGACCGTTTGAACAGGTACTCACCGTTAGTAAGAGGTTCTGCATCTGCAGATATCTTTGCAGAATCTCCCCCACGTATTCGCACTGGTCGCCCATTTCAGTCACTGGAACCTAAAGTGTTACAACGACAACGTTTAAGACAAAACACACAGCTTAGCAGGGCCAAGTAGTCGCGCAAAAGCTAATAATCTGAGACAAGTTGAGAACAGTTTAGGCCGACGCTCAGTTAGGCCGACATTCAGTTAGGCTAACACTGAAGCAGTTTGTAATACTAACGTTTATTGCTACTTATCATTGAAAGGCTTACATGCATTCCCACACCAACATCATAAGCGTTTAAAAGAAACAACCTTAAAGCACTATCAAGCTCAAAGCCTAAACATTATGTGAAACATTGATTGCTGGTCCAAGATTGGATTGCTGGGCCAAGATTGGATTGCTGGGCCAAGATTGGATTGCTGGCCAAGATTGGATTGCTGGGCCAAGATAGGATTGCTACGTCAAGATTGGATTGCTACGTCAAGATCGGATTGCTACGTCAAGATTGGATTGCTAAGCCAACATTTCATCTCTAGGCCAACATTTCATATCTAGACCCACATTTCATCCCTAGACCAACATTTCACTCTAGACCAACATTTCAAACCTACTTCATTATGAGCACCAACATTGATTTCTACACCAATATTGAACACTAATCATTGATTTTTACACCTTTAGAGAACACCAAACACTCGGGCCTAGCCAAGCAGGACATGAGCAAGCTAAGCAGGACATAAGCAAGCTAGACAGGACACTACCACCTGTAAGGATCAACTAACCAGGTTTAGGACTTAAGGGTTTAAAAACTAACCAACACAAAATAGTAGCACAAGAGACAAGTTGGCTTTATCACGTTTATAGACGGCAAGCTGTTCCAAGCAGGTGATCACCATCAACTCGATCGCAATCAATAACTGTTACGTGTATTTCGCCAACTTAGGATTTGTTTACACGTTTTGTCCAAATAAAAACACTTGTATATAGCACAGCTGACTGGCTTAACTTGCTATGTCTGCCGTTTGTGGCGTTGCTTATGGTCCGGCATTTTCTAAGCAGGTCATGTTTGCTTTTCTATTGGCTAGGTGGCCCTTAAAATCTTTAAGGTTAAGACACTTTAAGAACGGGACATTTTAAGATTTAGACTACCCCGAACTAAACGCCTGTCCGAAACCCGTGCATTACAAAACCCGTGCATTACAAAACCCGTGCATTACAAAACCCGTGCATTACAAAACCCGTGCATTACAAAACCCGTGCATTACAAAACCCGTGCATTACAAAACCCGTGCATTACAAAACCCGTGCATTACAAAACCCGTGCATTACAAAACCCGTGCATTATAAAAACTGCCTACTACTCGACCCGCCACTTAAAAATGTCTTCTTAAAAAGTGTTGCAGCATTCCTTAAGAAATCGTTAACCCTAAACAGATACCCAGTTGCATAAACTCGGTCTCTTCTTGTCAAATGCCGCCTCACCCCTTAACTTACTCTAAACCTGAACACACACTAAGTCTAACGCGAACACATCTCGTTTCCAAGTGAATGGTGTTCAACAACTGATTCTCATCTACGCCGAATCACAACTGTTCATCAATCATAAACTTGTTATTTGTTTGTCATTTAATTAAAACATTTAATCAAAACATTTAAAACCATTGAACACTGCAAAAAACATCGTTGCTGATTGTTTTAATATTGCAGTCCTAACATTTAACCTTGCACAGTCTTTACATTGGCCTTAACCGGTCCATATTGAAAATCTCCACATATCCATCTCTCAATATCCATATTTTCCCATTTTCATATCTCCACATATTCATATTTCCACATATTCATATCTCCACATATTCATATCTCCACATATTCATATCTCCACATATTCATATCTCCACATATTCATATCTCCACATATTCATATCTCCACATATTCATATCTCCACATATTCATATCTCCACATATTCATATTTCCACATATTCATCACATATTCATCACATATTCATCACATATTCATCCACATATTCATCTCCATCTACACACATTAACCAATACCGAACACTCCCTACAAACAATTTTGCCACCACCCTCCGATCACACTCTGCCGACGCCACACGTCGCTATTTACACTAACGCTATTTGCACGCTTCTCCGACCCAGTCAAAACAACTTGCTTTCTTTACAACTTGTCATCCATTCCATCTGGTTTTCCATGTCCTGATCTTTTGCTCAAAATGGCTTTCGGCGAGACTCAAGCCTTAAATGGCACTCTCTCCTTGTATCAAAATCGACCTATGGAAACTGTCTCCTTGTCCAGGCTGATCGATTTTAGTATCCAACGGACTTTTCACGAACTCACCATCTTAACTGAACTTTTGCCCCGCAAAAGCGACATGGAACGCAAAATTGAAATTGTTACTTTTGCCAACCGCACCAGACAACTGTTTGTTCGTCTACTGGCTCTTGTCAAGTGGGCAGGAAGTGCCTCTAAAGTGGAAAAGTGCTCCACCATTGTATCCTTTCTGGACAAACAATCCATGCTGTTCACCGAAACTGCAGACATTTTGGCTAAAATGTCTAGAGAAAATCTTGTCCAAGCCAGACTTCCTAGCTTTCAACTACCTTCTGCTGTTGAAGTACTCACTTCTGGCACTTACACTAGGCTTCCTTCCTGCATCAGAGACAAAATCGTGCCTCAAGATCCGATCACTCCGGAAGAAAAGCGGGCCACTCTTCTTCGTCTTAACCAAATCATTCAACAAAGACTTGCTTCTACTAATTTACCTTTGCAAATGCGTAACTTAAAAATTGAACATGGCCGGGTCGTGTTCCACGTTCCATTTGAGTTCGAACTCACTCTCACTTTAATGGGCGACAAGCCGCAAATTCCTTGGCGCGTTCTCAACATTGTCATCTTAGTCGAAGACAAGGAAACCGGTGAAGGAAAAGATCTTGTTCATTCTCTTCAAGTTTCTTTCTTACAGCACTTGGTTCAAGAAAAACTCACTGAAAATACCAGACCTTTATATGATGCTTTTGAAATTCTTCATTGTTTTTGTTTAAGTCTTCAGTTAGAAGTGTTGCACGCACAAACCGTCAGATTAAGCAGAGAACGACTTGGTGATTTTATTAAAGTAGAGGAGTATACCGCAGGATCCAAACTGGTCATCTCATACTGGAGAGACCAAGTTATCAACGACATCAAAGGCTGCAAACTAGTCATTGTCATTGATGATAGAGACGCTACCGAACCCTTAATTGTTTCTCATTATCCTGATCTGGGCTACAAAGAAGCTTTGTTTACCAGTCAAGCAATCAAATCCGACACTTTCTCTATAGAAAAACTTTTAATTTACACAACTCACGAAAGAACCAAGGAAAGCTTACTACAACTTCAAAAGGACCTTAAAGAACTACATTTGAGTAATAATTTTGAATATGAAATTTTCGGCTCACCACCAGTTTTACGACTTTCTTATTTAAATCCCTGTATGGACTCAGAAAAATTAATTCTATCAGTTGATGCACTAACAGGTGTTTTCATGGTGCACATTCCTCAGTTTGAAAACTGTCCTTACATTGATGAAATTCAATCTTGTCTAAAAAAAAATTTTAAAAATATTAACAATCTTCTTAAAAAATTAAGAATTTGGGTTTTAAAAGAAAGATTTAAAAAAACTGCTGAGTTTTTATTTGTCACAACTAAAGAATCAATTCCATTTTCATTAAATGAGACCCACAGCTTCATTAAAGATGATAACGAAAAACTTTATTTTCAATTTGTCAAACATCAAAATTATTATTTAATGGTTTCTTTTAATGAAAAAAACAACGAAATCATTTCAGAATACTATTTACTTCAAGTAGAACCTGTTAGTATTGAAATAGAAAGTAAAGCCAAAGATATTGAAATAACTGCAAAACCTTTTTTAACTGTTAGTTCATTGCTAAAATTAAATACAAGTTGTATACTAAGGCCAAAGGAAAATATTTTATATACTCAGGAAAATATGGATATAAGAAAAAGAAAAAGCTTGTCTCTCGTTGATAATCATAAAAAAGCTAAATTAGGAGCATTTTTTATCCAAGACTTAACTTATATTTTAAGTTTTTGTGAAGAAAAATTGGCTTATGGATTTTTATCAGTTGAACTTTATCGACGCAATATATGCCATCAAGTCGGAGTCAGTAATGATCCTGATTTTACTCAACATATTAATATAATTCAAATGCCGACAGAAAAAGGTATTACAACTAAAATTTACAATGATTTACTAGATTGCACAATAAGATTACAAGGAAAAGCTAATAAAATATGGCTTATAACTTTTAATTTTGCTAATAAAGGAATTCCTAATGTTTTATTAAAAGAAAATGTATTTAAAAAAGTTGTATATTGTATGGCCGATTTTTCAAACGGATCACAACAACAAATCGTTCAACTAATAGATGATATGATTGATAATTGGAATTCATTCGGAAAATTGTATGATGTAATCTACGATTTTTCTTGTCTGACTAATTTCACATCTTATTTAATTTTATTTGAAGTCAAGTTATTCAATTATAAAACTTTAGTCCTTACATATGGCTCAAATAAATGTTATACAGTTACAATAATGTGGAAATCATCAGAAAAAAAATATCATTTAAGTTTTGGAGTCACTAATACAACGATTACTAATAATAATCCGCATGTATTGGTTGCAGTTCAGTTACAGCACGAATTTAATAATCACAAATCAATTGCAACTTTGGTTCAAACGTTAAATGCGACATGTCAAAGTTTAACAACAGTTCAACATTTGGCGAGCATTCCAATGCTTGGTGTAATTAATAGTGTAAGTAAAAATTTGTTGATAAACTTTTTCAGGAAATTTATTTATTGCCATGTTTATATTTTTATAGCGACCACAAGTGCCAGTACAAACATTTTGCATTGTACCTCAATCATCTACTCACATAAGACTTTTATACAGAAATATTTACTGTATTGATGTTGTTATTCAATTAGATGGCTTTATTGCCATAAGAGATGGTGCCTACAGTATTTTTGATAAAGCTAAAGTATTAGAAGAGTTAACTCCAATCCAAGCATTGAAAAAATTTTTGAACAAATTTGTAGACAAAAATGCTACATCAAACAGAAGATTGTCGCAAAATGAAGACGATAATCCTCCATCACCAGTGGCTACTCAGATGGAAACCTCAATTGAGTCTCCCTACATGTTCCAGAATCAGTCCATGAAGAATATCAATTCTCCGATGAATAGTGCGATGGGAAACAATGACAACCAGCATGCAAATATTCAAAATCAAATGAGGTCGAACATTCATAGTTCTAATCCAAATACACCTGCATCTCCACACACCTCAATACTTTCACAGACAGGCTATGTTCAATCGCCAGGTCACCCTGAGCCTTCTCCTGGTAACCTATTTGGCGTTAATTCTCCAATAAGTTCTTTACATGCGCCTTCTCCATCTACATTTCATCCGCAACCATCTCCTGGCTCTCAGCAACATATGCAGCCATCTCCTGCTCCACCCAATAGTAATAATAGCAATTTTAATATGTCAATGCCATCTCCGGTATCAAGTGGCTGGCCCAACAGTCCATCCATTTATCGACCATCGCCATCTCGACCAGTGCAGAGTCCAGCACAAAATCACAGTTACACAAGCCAACCTCAGACGTCTTCACAAACTCATATGACAAGGGTGATGCCACCAAGATCTTGGGCTGCATCTTTTCCTACTTTGTTGACTCAACAGGGCTTTGAAACTATGTGCAAGCCAAATGCACCAATCGAAGCTCAACATCATGGAAATAATTCCGTGTATGCGACTTTATCTCAATTGGAAAGGTTTTTGGGATGCGTTTTCATGAGAAAAAATCTACAAAAGTTTATTCAAAATGACGAAATGTTTAGTTTGATCCACACACCTGAACCTGGAATTATTCAATTCAAAAACGAAACTATGCAGCTTAAAATTTGTTTGCATCCTGTCACAATGCAATCATTACAAGTGAAAATTTTGCCACTACCCGAATGTAAGAATCAATGGTCCAACGAAGAAATGGAGATCTTAGAAAGATTTTTTGAAGCCAAGGTGATTAGTTTTTTTTTAATATTATTTAATTTTATTTAATAATTATTTCAATTAGGTGGTCTGTGCTCCTTTCAAACCAAATGCGTTCCTAGCTTATGGACGTCTTTTGAACACACCACTAAAAGTTTTAAAAGACTGTATCCAATTAATGAGACTAGAACTGTTTCCAGATCGTAATTTTAAGTGGACTATTAACTGGTGTTTGACAATCTCGCCTGCTACTCAAGTAATGATAGTTGCACCTGGTATGTCGGCTGTTCTCAATAATCGAAACACTATTCTCTTCTTTCTGCAATTTACCCGGAACACGATTTCGCATTCGGGTGATCAACAAACACTTGTGGTACCTTTTGCCTATGAGATTAATAGAAATACATTACAAATACCTGGAAAGGATCCAAAAGATTATCCCATTGTAGGTGTTATGCATCAAATGTTAGCTAGATTCACCGAGTATAATTTGCATAAACAAGAATGTCCAATTTTCAATTCCATCAAGGAGATAATGTGCAAGGATTTGATTAACCAGTAATCAATCTATAAAAAAACGAATTGCAAACTTTTTTGATATCTATAGCCTGTATCTATTTAACATAATTTCATTAGTATAAAAGTAGTATTTATTTTTTGAAATTTTTTTCTGTAAATTATTTTTAAAAAATGTACATTTTTTTAATAAATGACACATTTTAAATTAATCACTTTTTTTATTGTTTTTATTAATTACAAATTTTTCTAGAAGAGATTGCTTTTGCTTTCGCTCGCTTTCGCTTATTTCTTTTACATCATCGTTTGTTTCTTTATTTTTTAAATTAGTTTTCTCTTTTTTGGCCTTTTCTTTTAAAGTTTCAAGTACAATAAAGCCCTTGTGTTCAGTTTCAAAAAAGTCTGGAACTTCAATGCTTAGTCCATCTCTCTGCAAAAGCACCATAAACACAGAGTTGCATTTAAGAATTTTTTTTTCAAACTGAATTAATTGTTTGAAGAAACCATTATTAGGTCGGATAATAGGACGTTTGGAATGAAGAAAATTGAAGGCATCATGTAGATTCATTGATTCATATTTCATCAAATAAGCCAAAATTAGAGAAGTTGATCTGGAAACGCCGGCAACACAATGGACTACCACATTACAATTTTGATTAAGAATTCTATCTCGAATCAAGTTGGAAACTTGGTCAAAATACTCTTGAATATTGTCTTCTGGCGAATCATCCACAGGGACTCGAATAGTTTCCACACCTGGTATCTTTAAATTAGGCACTTCTAGAGTCGCATTTATAACACAATTTATTTTATTTTTGCTAAAATTTTCCTTTGTCATTCCACCTATTCCTGTGAGAAATAGGTGGTCTAGAACCTTGGTCATAGCAGCAAACATTGGCATTAGAACTATTTGACAATGGGCTGGCATCCGATCCCGTTTACGTAGAACAGCCTTCTCACTTAATAATTTCAGAACACAAGCTGGTTCTGATTTTTTGTCATGTTTTCTGGAAACAAGTGTGGACACTTTGCCTTCTTTGACTTGCGCAGATTCATCAGCTTTGGTTTTTAAATCCACTTTACTTTTTTTCATTTCATCAATTTTTGAATAGTTAAATCAATTCTAATCAAAATAAACAATTGCAATCAAAACAAACAAAAACGGATTTTACCAAATTTTTATATTATTCCTCAAGTTATTATTTTATTATTTCATTATTCAAACGGACGTAAACAGAAATTTATATTTATTTGATTTGTTTATAAAAAAACTAAACTGTCAAGTCAAATTTTATTCCAATTAAAAATTTATTATTAAAAATGACTAAGAAATATCCTTGTTTTTTCCATCAAAAATTTTATCTTCTTTCGAGCTTCTATGGCAACAACTTTTTTAACGAAAAACAAAATAAAAACTTCAAACATGTAATAAGTAAAAAATGCATCTTCAACTTAAAAAGTCAAAGTTGGTTTAAAATATTTAAGCATAAATTAAAAGATTAATCTTTCATTTTTTTCCATTTAAACAGATTTCAACATAAAGAGTTTGCCACATGCATTTGCTGGTTAAATGCAAACGAACTTTTAAGTTGTGGCGATGATCATTTGCTTATACATTGGAATTCAACTACTTTACAACCTATTAAACAAATTGAAATTTTGTCAAATATTTATCCTACTGACATTGCTTCATTTTCAAAAATAAATAAAAATTTAAATAATCAATCTTTAAGCTCTACTAATTCTAACCAATCGAATTCAATCAGTATTATAATCTCATCTACTGATGGTCAAATTCATTTTTTTAATTTGCTAACTGAAAAAATTGAAAAATCCATTCAAGCTCATCAAGGATCAGTTACTTGTTTAAAATTTAGCAATGATGGTTCAGCTTTATTAACTTCTGGAGAAGATGGATTTGTAAAAATTTGGTCTAAAACTGGTCTTCTCAGAAATACATTAGCATCTGAAGAATATGTTATTCATTGTGCTATTTGGTGTTTTGATTTTACTGAAAGAGTACTTTACACAATTGGGTCTAAATTATGTCTTAAACCGCTAATACCTAATTCTAAATCAATAGATTGGAATGCACACGATGGATCAATAATACGTTCTATAGACTGGAATTTTAAACAAAAACTAATTTTGTCATCTGATGAAATCGGTTTATTTAAAATTTGGGATAGTATGGGAAGAATTTTAATGACAAACACATTCCGAAATATTCCAATTATTTCTTTAGCATGGTCTAATGATGGTGATAAATTTTGTGTGGCTGCTTTAAATTATATACAAATTAGAAATAAAAATGGCTATATTCATTGTTCACAGTCAATTGAAGATAATCAATCTACGATTAAGTGTTTTGATGAAAATCAATCAATTTTAAAAATGAGTTGGTCACATGATTCTTTAAATATAGCTGCATTATCAAGTTCAGGAAATTTGTTTATTGGTAATTTAACAGGTCAAAAAAAACAATGGACAACATTTCAATTAATTTTACTGGATAATAGAAAAATGAAAATTCAAAATATGATGACTAATTTTGAACAAGAATTTGAATTTTCAGAAAATATTTCCTCCAGCTCTATAAAATTTAACCAAATAATTATAATAACAGGATCTCAATGTTTTTTATATAAATTGAATTTAGTAAATAAAGATGTAAATTTTTTTAATGAGACATTAACACCAACTCAGATAAAACTAAAAGAATCGAGTCCATATCTGATTGCACAAAGTAACAGTTTATTTGCTTTACTTGACCGCAATCTTACCTTATTAATTTATAATTATCAAGGAAGATTAATTCTAACTTTAAAATTATCTAACAGAGTTAGTTTTGATCATGACTTAACTAATTCTACATTTGATCTATGTGATGAATATTTTGCTTTTCGAGACATAAATGACTTTAAGATAATTAGATATTTTGAATCTTCAACCGGTAGAGAAATATTAACTAGCGATGAATCCAAAAAAAATAATCCGTTTAAACATCATGTGGATTTGATGTGTTTGGCTTTAGAACAAACTAAAATTGTTAATAAAGATCGTAAATGCGCTTTTTTAGACAAAAATCAAAATTTATATATCAGTTTAATTAAAAAAGATAGTTTTATTGGATTAAGAACAATTAAATTGATTAGCATGTGTAGCAGTATATGTTGGAATGAAGATTATTCTATGTTATGTACAATTCATCAATTTTCTAAACTAGTTTTACTTCCTTATCCTCATGCAGCTTTCTTAGATCGCAATTTACAACAATTATCTACATCTTTTAAAGAGTATACTTTTGTGAAAAGTAACAATATATCTAAAATAGACATTGATTCATTTCAAAAAGAACAGATTCGTATTATTGATACTAAAGGTTTACATTTAAGTTATTTAATAAGTCCATTTGTTTTTTTACTTCATCAATATATAGAGGAACAAAAGTTTGATTTGGCTTTAAAATTATGCAGACTTGATATTAAAAATCTTACATCTGGCTTTCCTATAGACTCTAATGAGCATTATCTTTACGATGATAAAACAAATAAACCACTTTGGGCTACTTTTACTGCAATGGCATTACATTATCGCAATTTACATATGGCTGAACTTGGTTATTCTTCTGTGATGTTTTTTGAAAAAGTTTTATATATTCAAGATATGCAACAAGTTTTTCAAAAAATATCTCAAACTAAAGATTCTTCTGAAGATAAAAATTTAAATACTCCTTCAAGAAAAGTGTTAGCCGAAACTGCAAAAAATGCTGAAATTTCTATACTATGCGGTGGAGGTTATAAAGAAGCTGAATTTCAACTGTTGTCTGTTGGATTTGTAATGAGAGCTTTTTTTATGCATTTACAACTTTTTCATTGGGATACAGTGCTAGAATTTATTGAAAAATATGATAACCAAATGTCCACACAAATTATTCATCAATCAAGTCGTCTAGAAATCACAATCAACAATCCGAAAAACATCTTAAAGCAAATAGGACTTGCTTATCGAATTGAATACATGGAAAGATTCGAACGTGAAGAAACTGATGAACGTTTTTTAAATTTATTAGAAGAGGTATGTTAAAATAAAATTTTTATTTTTTTTTATCAAATTATTAAAATTAGGTTCAACCGATGGAGTGGAATATTATAAAAAAAATTGAGGAAAATCAATACGAATTTCTTTTAAAAATACAAAAAAAAAATTATAAGTAATAGTAGTGATTTAAGTTTATATAAAATATATTGTAATATTTACATGATATTTACAATAAATTAAAATTTAAATAAAAAACAATATTTAAAATTTTTATGTTACAAAAATAATTAATATTTACAAATATTAAAAAAATATTTCAACTAAATATCTTTAATAAATTATTATTCATTTTTAATTTAATTTTTAAATCATTAAAGCATAATAATTGCACTAATTGACTGTGTTTAGTTTTTATAAAAACTTTGACTTCTATTCTTTTTTAAAAAAAGTATCAAAAATTATATAAATAAAGTAATATCTAAATAAAAATATTATAAATATTGACAATATATATAGAAAAAAAAAATTTAATGTTTCCACTTGTCTTGATCTTCTTTTCGAGCTTGTGGTGTCATTTGATTTCTCACTCCAATAATCATGTTAGAAGTAGCTCTGGAAGAATGAATTAAAGGTAGCAAAACATTAGCAGGAAGTCTGCTCATCATTCGAACTAAAGATTCATTTCTATTGCCAGATGATAAATTACGAGATGCTTGTTGAAAACCTTAATTAAATTAATTAAAAATTTAATTTAAAGTATTTTTTTTTTTTTATAAATCTTACCTTCAGATATAACGTTGTAAGCACTGAGAGCACCTTCTCTAGCGTCACGAGGTTGTTGTGCTCTTAAGCTTGATTCATAAGCACTTGCTAAAGATCTTTCTCTTCTTAAACTATTTACGGACATTAAATCATGAGCTGCTTGAGCTGTAAAAGTAATTAAATTAACTGCTTTATTAGTTAATTCAAGAAAAGCAAGAGTTGAACACGTTGAAAATGAAAATAGGCCTTTTTGCAATCCTCTTACAATACGTTTATCTTTTCTATATTGGTCTATTGGCATAATAAAAAGATCACGAATACCTTGAACTAAAACAAAATAAAATTAATTATTTAAATTAAAAACTAAAAAAACATACATAATTGAACAAAACTGTGTACAGGACCAACTCCTCCTAAAATTGATGGCAATTGTCTTCTTTTTATATCTGTACCCCAACTATCAAAAGCAAAAATAAATACTTTTTCAAAGCCTAAAATTCCACTTCGATGAACTAATTTGCGTAAAGTTAGCTCACTTTGATTCAACTGCCCTAAACCCATCAATAAACCTGTAATAGCACCCTTAAAAAAACAAATTCATTAATTTCTACTTAAAAAAAAATTTAAACCAAAACTTACTTGGCCCATGTTAACTCTTTTGCCATGATAATCAAGTTTAATTGGTAAATCCTGAGAAAATTCAAAATATTTAATAAATATTGGTGATTTATTCGATTCTTTTAAATTGCTAGTTGCATATGAATTTAAAGAAACCCTTTCACTAGCGTCATCAGAAAAATTAGAATTGGTTTCAAAATTTTCTTTAAAATTAATGTTTGAGCAAATTAATTCAAAATGCAGTGATATTTCATTAAAAAAGTCCATCAAAAAAATAACAGTGTCTTGATCTATATTTAATCTAATTGGATTGCCAGAAATTCTTAGATCACATTCTTCTGAAGTAGGATCATAAATTTTATTAGTTGAAGTTTTTCCTGAATTGGCTTTTAATTCAGAAATTTGTTCGTTATTATTACTTTGTGCACCGTCTAAATTTACCTTTTGATCACAAAGTAAACTTCTATAACAAACCATATTCATTGACAACATAGGATTACTTCTTTTAGGAACTTGATCTGATACATATTCGTACATAATCTTGTTGATCTCAGAATTTTTTACATAATCTAGTATTTCGATTTGATTACAAGAAAAATCTAATCTCCAACTAATTGGAAAAATATTACTACATCTCTCAAATAAGCATTTTAATTTAAGAAAAAAGAATTTAACTTGAAGATCATTATTACGATGTTCTCCACTTCTAGATTTTAACAGATGAATACTAGTATCTGGTCTCTTTTGTCCACTTGAATTGCTTGTTTTTTTCAAATCTAATTCTTCCCAGATTAAATCTTCAATAAATTCCCCTTGCATTAATTCAGCACCCGAAGAATTAAAAAGGCCGCTTTTTTTTCTTACATATGTAACAAGGCGTCCAAAGTTAAGTGAAACGTAATCAAACTTGGAATAATTTTCACAATATTTAACCAAATGAATGTCTTGATTATATGACTTATTTTGATTATTGCCTGGTGAATCATTAAATCTAACAAAAACTTTATTTTGCTTTCTCATTTGAGAATCGTTGTCTAATCCTTTTCCTGGAGTTTCTTGGTTAGACAACAAATAGTTTTCTTCAAAATCCCTTCCTCCAAAGACATGGACATGAATTGACATATCTTCTAAAAGAAATCTGAAATTAGCTATTGATTCATTTTTTTTTGGAACATTAATCATTTCTGGCGAATCTAAATGCTCATATTCGCCATATTCTCCTAAAGTTTCTAATGGTTTGAATTCGGGTTCTTTTGCAACTCTATTTCTAATACCCGTTCCAAAATCATCATCTCCTATTATAAAAAATTGATTTTCATCGTTGTTAAAAGCCAAATTGGGTGAGTTTATTTTTCCAGATGAATTAAACAAATGTTTTTTTTTTACGGGTTTTTTATTATTATTAATAATTCTAATATCTTCTTCATTGTCTTCCAAAAAACTGACATCGTATAAAGGTTTTTCAGGGACTAACATTGGATTATAATTATATGGTACATGAGGTTGCACATTCTCCAATGTTTTAGGACTTGTAATATTTCGATGAGCTGACTTTGGATCGGTTGTGGTTTCACTTTCTTTAGATGAAAATTGTTGAATAAACGCAAAAAATGCAGCAATTGAGTCAGAGCACCCTTTTAATTCAATCAAATTATTGCTTATTCTAATTTCTTTAATTTCTCCGTTCACCAAATTAAAATTGGTTTCTAAAAATCCACTGTCTAGGACACAAACGTAACTATTAAGATTTAATTCTTCTAAAATCTTTGCAGTTTTATTTATACAATATGGCGACCATCCTGAATTGTCAATTTTATTACTATAAACAGGCAGTTTTTTAGCTAAAAAAAATGCTGTTTCGTCAAATATAAACCTTAAAACAGTTTCTGAAGTTTGCTCTGAAACTAGGCAAGATATATATGCATCTTCTGCCACTAAAAGACCAGGTCTACTTGAAATATCATTTGTCTTACAAAAGCATTGTTTTTTGATTTTTTTCAAAGATTTTGGAATTATGTTTTGATTTGAGCGAGTTGTTTTAAATACATTATTACATGAACATTCTTTATCAAACATGATGGCTGCATTAATTAAATTGATGTAGATTTCAGTGACAATATTTGGCGGATTGTAACCTTGAATTTCTTCATCAATTAAATTAATATTCTTCCAGAATTTCAAATATTGATCTATATTCAGTTGTAGCATCAAACCGTCCATTAATTGCACTACTATTTTTATTTTTTTCAAAACACTACTTTTTGGTGAAATTTCAATGCCGATGTTTAATTTACAGTCAGAATTGTCATTTACAAGTTTGTTGCTTGTAATTAAAAAATATTGTTTATTATTAATAGTTGCAGCTTGTAATTCTGTGACTGGATTTAAATTAAATGACTTTAGATTTACACTATCTCCATGAATGAAAATTCGTGTAGTGCTTTCTTCTTCTTCTAATTTAATAACACAACCAATAAGCAATTCTTTACTAGTTATTGATTGTGACTCAATTTTTCCATCTTTTGTTATTTCTTCATTATCATCTTTTTCAATTTTATTTTCAAAATGAATGGAAGCTTCTTTAACAGTCAGCAAAAATACCATAGAGTTATTTAAATCAAATATTGGATTTACAATTGAATGTGTCATAGAATGAAATATAGCTTCTGAATCACTAGATTCATCCAATATTGAATTGCACTCGTATAATGAGGTAGTCATTGGGTTAGGCTTTTGAGGCTTAGCAAAATATTGCATCTGATCATCACTTATCAAATATTCATCTTCAGGTTTTTTATTAGTAGATGTATAAATTGATTTTTCATTTGAATCCATTTTATTTTTTGCATTTTGAATGTAACTTGCAATATTAGCATCAAAATAAGCGAAACTCTCATCTAATGGTGTCAAATTCCCACTAGAATCTAATAAGCTACCTTCTAAGTTACAAAAAGCAGCTGAATTGTTGCTTCCGGTTCTTTTTTCAACTCCATTAAAAGGCTTCCATAGTGAAAAGTCATTTCCAAGCCTGTTGTAAATCATATTAAGATCATCTTTACTACTAATGATAACGATTAGTTGAGGAATTGATAAATTTACATTAAATTTAGATACTTTTGATGCAGCATTTAGATAAGTAATGGATTGCACTTTATCGTTAGGTGTTATTAAATCTTCGTCCTTTTTATTTCCTCTAAAAATTCGTTTTCTTGTTTTAAATGGCAAGTATTTTACTGAGTCTAAATTGTAAACCGTATTTACAAACACTGAATCTTCTAAATTTTCAGACATTCTTTTTTTCGTTCTTCTTTTAATATTTACATTATTGTTGGCTATTAAATCATCATCACTAATGCTTGGATTAAACTTAATTTTAATTTCTATTAAATTGGTTGGACCCAACGGCCTTAATTGGCAAAGTTCAATCGAAGTATTGACCAGATTATTTGATTTAAAAAACATATCAGCATTTTTATGAACTTTTCTTAATTTAACATAAGTATTATTTAAGGAAAAAGAGGCAAATTCGCAAGTGGCCTTTACATTATTTGAACTGTAATTAATGTTTATTTTGTTGCAATCAAATTCAATTATTTCATCTCTTATTTCGCTAACTTTTCTTTCTAAATTTTTAGACAAATTAGGAACTGGAAAAAAAAGTTTGCCAAAAATTGAAATCAAATTAAACTCAATACTTGTATTATTTTTTGGCTTTTCAATTATTGACTGATTTTTTTTCATTTTTTTAGATTCAAAAAATAAATCACATTCAGTATTATCCAAATAGGTATCAATTCTTTCTATTAATGTAGGATCTAAATTAATTTCTAAAGCAGCGGATGCAGAAATTTTCACCTTTTTTATTTGACAATCACTTTCTAAAATATAATTGGATAAATTACTCCCTTCTTCCACACCACTAGAAGCAATCAATTTTTCGCTAATACCGTTTCCAGTTTCTGAAATGAATATTTCTGAACATTCCAAAAGTATTGAATCATAATAAGTTAAACCAATATTTAAAAAAATGAACTTGAAATGATTTTTTTTGTTTAAAATTTTATCCAAGCTTAAATAGATAGTTTCAATTGAATCTGATTTTATTAATTCATCAAAATCAAAATTATTTTGATTATCTTCTATCAAACTAACAACCAAGCCTGGAAGTTTAAAAGATAATTTTAATGGAGATAATTTTTCAGTTTCTTTTTGTTCATTTGAAAAATAAATACTATCATCTTTATTAAATGAGTAAAAAGTTTTCCCTTTGTCTTTGTCTTGTTTACTAAATCCAGAAGACCAAATTTGATTAGTTTTGTTGCTTAAAACTGGTTTATCAAAAAGTCCACGTTTCCTTTGCTCTTTCAAAAATTCGTCTACTTTTTTCATATCTTCTTTTGAAATTAATTTATCTTTTAAAACAATATTTGAATTGGCTAAAACTTTATCGAATTCGGATTCATCGGCCTTATTTGAAAAAACTTTAATCAAAGATGAAAATTGTTTAGGTGTTAAAATAGCATAAACAACAGATGTTAATGAAATTTGAATATCAGTATATTCATTAACTGAATAAAGAATGGTGTGATGAGAATCGGTTTCGCTGATTGTCTTATTATCAATTAAAATTTGAATGCCCTCAATCAAGATCTTTTTGGATATAGTTTTAAAAACTTTTTTCTTTTCTTGTGTATCATCTTTTTTATTTTGCGAACATTTTTTGCTTTTTTTGTCATCAGAATCAGCAAAATCTTGTGCACAACATTCCTCTTGATTTTCTTCACAAGTTTTTTTATTGTTCTTGCTTTTTTCTTCTGTTTTAATTTCAGCTTCACACATTTCAGCTTTATTAACCTTTATTTCGATCACTTTTGTAAAATGTTAAAAAAATATTAGAATAAATATAAAATGTATAAAAAATAAAATATAAAATAGATATAAAATAAAATCTAATAAATTAAACTGACCTGTGCTGTTATTATTGTCTGTTAAAATGATTGATAAATCAGTTAAAGTTAATTCGATTCTGCTAATTGCAGATTTGATAATGTTTGTCAATGCTTCGTATCCTTCAAAGCCACTTGCTTTATCGTTTTCATTTTTTTTGCTTAACTCGTTTTTTTTGACCATATTTTCAATAAGATCTTCAGCGATTTGAATGGATTCTACCATGATGGAGCTGGCAATAGATTCTTGAATGTTAGTTTTGATTTGTTTGCCTAATTCTTCGGAAAGAAGGCTAAGTTTAAGATAGATTTTAGTGCCCGAGATTTTGACCACAATATTTTCAGTTAAGAGTTTGGAGTAAGGAATTTCAGCTTCGATTTCAGAAATGAAAGCATTATCGATGAACTCGATAGGCAAATTAGGATGGCTTTCATCTGCATCTTCAGCGTTGAAATATTGAGCAAATTCATTTTTCAAATAAAAAGTGTTGCTAAGTTTTCGGTTGAGAGCGTGTTTACTTAAGACGATGTTATTAATTTTGCCAGAAACTTTTCCATCGTAGAAATGAAGTTTAGAGTTTTTGATCACACAATCTTCGTGCAGGTAATCGGCCAAACACCTTTTAAACATATATTCGAACAAACGGTCTTTGAACGACTCAAAGATTGAAATGGTGAACATGGACATCTTGAGAGCGGATTTGAATGAAAAGCGTTATAAAAGATGAGAAGCACTTGAAGACAGCAACAGTAGGTGCACACAAATCCAATTGTCCACAACTGTAAAAGGATAAGAAAATCATAAAGGACAAAGACAACGACGAAATTTAAGAGCAAAAAGAAACAAAATTATCAGCTTAACAGGCACAAAGAAATGCCAGTGGGTGTTAGAAGCTAGCGCGGGGAAGAAAGGGGATGGCGGATGGAGACAACAAAGGCCAACCAGTAGTAAGGCAGGAAAGACAAGCATAGATTAAAATATAAGAATTAGGATTAAAATAAGCTAAGGATTAAAAAGAGCAATACAGAGCAAAATGCAGAGCAAATCTAATGCAGAACATATCAAGTGTAGAGCAAACTTAATACAAACCAAACATAGCAAGATCAAATACAATAAGAATAAGATCCACAGCACAACAAATCTGAAGCACAAGTCTGAAACACAAATCTGAAATATAACAAATCCCAAGCACAACAAATTATAAGCACAACTAAAAACCTAACTTGAACACATCCAAAAACGAGTCAAGTAAAATCCAAAACCTGATCCGAAACATCACACAGACCCAAACACAAGCAACAAGGCCTAGAAGAAAAAACTACAAACATGGCCGAACTACAAAAGGGGTAACCTGTTCAGGTTAACTTACACAGACTTCTTGTACTCCGCTTTCTTAAACTGGTTCTTTCAAACAAAGCAAATTTGAAACGACTAATCTAAGGCCAGTTCAGCCCTTTACATGGTCGTGATCAATCAGCTGATCCAATGTAAACAAACAAATTTTGTGCTGAAAACTCAGATAATCACAAGTGCCACAGTTGGACACTCATCAATAGCACACGTGGTTGGGTTTAACTGGGTGGGCTGAAAGGATCTAGCTAATTTGGTTTATATTAGAAATCAAGCAATTAGCTTATGTCTTGTACAATTTAAGCTGGCAAATGTTGTTCACTTGTAAAGACTAGTAAATGGCGTTCACTACTCTGAAAAAGGTGCTAAATTGGCGGGATAATTAATCAAAGCTCATTGGTCACACTTTTCTTAATGGCACGATCTATTAGGATCACTATTTAATTAAGACAGGTTCGCGATCGGAATGTGATAGGCCTAATTCAAGTTGCATAACCTTCAATCTGGCTTTTGTGTGACTGTAAACTAACTAGATCTAGCTTTCATTAAGCTTTTAGAAAGTCCACACACACACACACGAACAACATAGACACGAACAACACAGATACGAACAACACAGAATCAAGCAACACAAGATTCATACAAGTTTAATATCCAAATGGATTCGTATAAAACCTACAAGATCTGGACAAAATCCGACACAAGCTCACTTGCACCGATTCTATTAATATGTATTTCCGTCATCTGCTGCAAACACGTAGCAGGCTCAGATAATCCCTGCAAGAATCCCAAGTCTTAAAGCAAGCCTTGGAACCAACCCATCAGCTTTTTGTCCTTGCAAGAATGGGCGCCTTTGAATGTCAATGGCACTGATAAACACTTTAGCATTTGTTTACACTACTTTTTGCATTACTTTTCAGCGCTGCCCAGCTTTTTTCGCTGAACTCGTTGCTGATTGTTGCCAATTGCTGCTCTAGTTCGGTTTTTAGTTTGGTTGCTAATTTGGTTGTAAATCTGGTTGTAAATCTGGTTGTAAATCTGGTTGTAAATCTGGTTGTAAATCTAGTTGTAAATCTGGTTGTAAATCTGGTTGTAAATTTGGTTGTAAATTTGGTTGTAAATTTGGTTGTTAATCTGGTTGCTAATTTAGTTGCTAAACAAGTTGCTAGTTTGTGGACAAACTTGCTGTTCGCTCACATGCACATTCATATGTTGGTTTCTTGCGCGATCACTTTTCTCTTTTCTCTCTCTCTCTTTGCCTGTCTCTTTTGCATACGCACATCATATTCTGTGTTTTTAAAAATTTCATATTTCTAAACATATAATTATGTTTTTATTTATCAATTATTTATTTTCGTTTCAGGCGTGAAACGCATATGCAAGCAACAGCTGATTATGTGCAAGACTCCACACTACGCACTTTGTTTGTTATGATCATGGTGCTACGACATCTGTTGGCCGTAAGTCACCAGAAATACTTGCTTTGGAAGAGCAGAAGGCTTATGTCTTGTGATATTTGACTTGAACCACCTTCATTTAAGATTTCTTTGATTCAAGATTTCTTTATTTCTTTAGCTTAAGATTTCCTAATTCAAGTCTGCTTTTTGCAAAGTTCATTTTCAAAGTTCACACATTTATTTACAAGTTCTTTCGCAGCTCCATTCACTGATCTAATAAAAAAATTAATCCTTAAACTTATTTATTAACTTTCTCACAAATTCACAAAACCAACAACAAATTACAAACCACCAACAAACTACAAATCTCAATTATGGCTTGTTTACATCTTTTATTAAAAACTTACCACTTTTTTCAGCTTAAATCTATTCAATTTGTTGTCAAAACAATTTCCTTAAAACACTTTAACCAAATTAAGCAAAATTCACTAATATTCAGTCACTACTAATTAAATACGATTAAACAAACCACTTGCAAGTGTGTTAAAAAACAAATTTTAATTAGGGCTCACTTCAAGCTTTCCAATGGTCGATCGTTTATTTTATTAAGTTGTAAACTTATAACTTAATCCAACTAAAGCATCAATGTCGATTCTCTCTGTTGCTTTTTTAAATTAATCAAAAACTAATTAAATAACAAATAAATAATTAACTTAAATAGATTTAATCAAACTATTGACTAATCTAGTTGCACATGAGTTTTTAAAATAATATAAAACAAAATTTATCATGTGCGATAAATCATTTTTAACATATTGATAATGTATCATTTAAATTGCGTTTTCATTCAAGTAAAGCGTAAAAATTTAAAAATTGCAACTTTCTCAAATTTCATTAAACTAATAAATTAGACTATGCTTGTTTAATTTTTAATTAAATTTTCAGACTTATTAACTTATTTCATATCACTAAGGTTAAAAATATACAAGCAAATAAAATTGAATTAAAAGTAAACACTTTTTAGATAAAATTGTTTAATTAAATATCACATATAAAAATGTTATTAATATTTTTAATAAATTTAATACAATTTTCAATTGATTTTATACCATTATAAAACAGTTGTGCTTTGCACAAGTTTGCTCGCAACATAAAATTTAAAGCAACATAAATAATTTTAAGTACAAAATTACATAAATATATTAGTATAAAAAGTTTTTGTTGACAATTTTGTTGGATCATTTGTCATTACAAGGCGAAGTCATGAATCGTGATTTCATGCAATAAGTGCTTGGTTCTGCTAAACCTTGTTTAGGTAAATTACGTTTTAAATAGTTGTTCCACTGGTTTTGGTCTTGATCAACTTGTTTGCCATGTAACTCATTAACCACATAGCCAGAAGTAGGTCCCACAGTAAAGGCATGGCCAGTTTCATTATATGAACCTGTGTCTATTACATTTTTCGGCTTTTTACATTGGCTATAAGTTGAACATGGCATTAAATCAGGTAATAGATGAGTCTGGTTTAAGTAGGGTTCACTCACGCCAAATTTATGGCCTGAAGATACAAACTTAGTTTGTTTAGTTTTTCCCGCCAAACAATCTAAATTATCAATAGTTGAGCATTTCTTATCATTTATTTTCTCAGACGGTTGGTTTTGTTTAAATAATTCTAGTAATCTATTTAGACTACTATTTGTTTCTAAATTGGCACAATTTTTTTTTTCGTATAATTCTGAATTTATTGCATTAGTAGATTGAAAATGATTTGTCGAAAGTCCGCTATCTGTTGTACTAGCTATTTGATCACAAGAATTCGATTGGTTAAGTTTATTAATCAAACTTTTCAATATTTTGGTAAAATGTTCTTTACTAGATTTATTGGACGAAGTCGTATTTGGTGTTCCTCTTTGGACTAATTTAGAATCTACTAATCCTTGTGAATTATTAAACAAATTCGCATATTTTTTTTGATTATTTATAGAATAGTAATAGTTGTTTATATTAGGAGAAATATTTCCGAAATTAATTAATTTGTCAGTCTTTTGTTCAATGTTTCGAATATCTATTGAATCGTTTTGATTGATAATAGGTTTTTGTTTTTCTAATTGAACTTTTAAATTACATAATTGATTCATTTTTTTACGTAAAGCATACTCTTTAGCTGAATATTCGGGCATCGGTTCACGTTTGGTCACATTGAATAAAGAAAAGTTAACTAAAAATTCAGAGTTTTCGTGATCAGTTTGTAAAAGAGGCAAAAATTGTTCACCCCAAAGTATTTCATTAGGTAAATAAGATGTTCTTGCCTGAACTGATTGTCCCGTACTTTCAATTGTGCCTAAAAAAATTTTTTTTTTAAATTATTTTATTTTTTTAAATTTTAATTTCAAAATCAACCCACCTTCTAATACAATTACAATTTCAAACTTTAGATTTTTAATTTCATCTTTAGACACAGACCAAAGTGGTGAATTTTTATCAATATTATGTGAAACTACTATCGGCCAAATTAGTAGCAGTTCACCTTCTGAATTTTGTGAATTATCAATTGTTAATTGTAATTTACTTTGAGTAAATTTATATAATTTTCTGTCCATCGATATTTGATTATAATTATAATTACGATTTTGATAATCTGAGTTGAAATTAATATCACAACTAAAACTATTTTTAGATTTGCGTAATCTTAATTGATTTTTTATTTTATCATTTTTATTTAATATCTCATTTTTAAGGCAAACATTTTCTTTGCGAAGAAAAAAAGCAGATATTTTTGCATTAATTATATGAGATTTTTCTCTGACATCACCAATTCTAAATTCTAACCTAAATTGTTTGTTACCTTTGAAAAATTGTTCGTTTAAATCACAGTTGGATTGATCATCAACAAACTGAGACTGTAACTTATTTTTGAATTTGTACTCATGATTTGAATTCATTTTTGTACTATCTGTTTGGTTCATAAAAGATGTTTTACTCTTGCTTTGACGATCTTCAATTTGATCACTGTTAAACTCTTGTCCTTTTTTCATCATTTTCATTATTTTAATTAAATCGTCAAGATTGCCGTCCATTTGTTGTTCAGGTACTTCATCAAATTTCTGAACTTGTTCTGCCATGTTAATTACAGCATTTTTAGAAAATATCAACGTTTGGTGACGATTTTGTGGCCTGGACAATTTGGCAAACACAAAACCAACTACAAAGCACTGAATCAAGCAACCGGTGATAGATTGAAGCATGATCACAATGAACACAATTTGACATTCATCTGTAGGCTGTCTTGTGCCATAGCCGATTGTGTGCTGAGTTTCAATAGAAAATAGCAATGCATCACCAAACGAGTTGATGTTGTCCAAGCAAGATTTACGACTTTTTGGAGGTGAATTACTTACATTTGATGAATCGGACAATTTGGCTATTGCATCTGAAATTTCGTTTTCCTGTGGATGGAGAGGCAGATGATGAGGACGTTGAGCAGAGTTAAACGATTGTTGTTGTTGATCAAGCAACTTTTGCGCTTCTAGATAATCTTGAATTTTTTGTCTGTGTTTTTCTTGAAGCAACAAGTTCTGCAGTTGCATTAGCAAAAATAAACTTTGCAACTGTTGTTGTTCAGTCTGGGTTAAATTTTTACCCAATAATTTCAAATACGTTGATCTGAGTGATAAAGAAGATCTTTTATTGTTTAATAAACGAGCATTGTTCTTGTTAAAATTTTCTTCAGGATTATCCAACCATTTCGATATTGTGTCTAAAGAATAATTGTAACTGAGAAATTTATTTTTAAATAGTTTGTTTTCTTTCATAGCTAGTAAAAAAATTGATAAGTTGTTAATGTCCAAATCGTGGTTTTCCAATAAATAGTTGTTTTTGTCAAATTTAAGTTCAGTTAAGTTAAATTCTCTAGTTAAATTGTTAATAATTATACTTTGATTTAGCAAATGATCTGTGAGCCAAAGTAAAATTGATTGATTATTAAAAATTATTGAATGATTTTGGATAGAATCGAGTTGGTTTACTGAACGTTTAACTTTCGGATATTCGAGATGACTTTGAATACGATTAAAATTATCACTTAGAAAGTTGACATTTAAATTAGAAATGTTGTTCAAATCTAATATCGTATTATTGTTTCTATCAAAAGAACCTAAATCGCCACTTTGATAAGCAATTAGCCACCAAATAATGGCAAAAAATAGCCAACTTAAAACAAAACTAAGTGCAAACACAAGTAGATTTAAATGCCAATCAATGTCTACCATTGTAGTGAAAGTATCTAGAAAAAATCTTTGACTTTTTCTAGATATTTTGGCATTATGAATATTAGCCACTCCATTTTTAGCCACACATCTTCGATTGGAAAGAAAACATTTTAACGGCTGTTTGTCTGAATGAGGTGGATTGTGAATTGATGATGGAATGTTGTTACTTTTTATAGGAGCCATTACAGAAGGAGAAAAGGCTGGAGAAGATGTGTGAAAAATGATTTGATGATGATCTGATTTTGGACTAGATAATTGGTCCATTTGTGATGAGACGAGTCGCGATGAATGTTGGATAGGAGGTGCCATCGAGATGATTGGAGACAAAGTAGGCGAATTCGCAAGCGAGGTTGATGGATGATTTGTTAGAGTGGGATGAACACTGGACGAATTACTAGCATGGTTACAGTTAGTTTCATATTTACCATCCACAATGGACTGGCTGTGTCTGACATTGCAATCATCTGGTTAGTAATCATTTAATAAAAAAAATGCAAAATTTAAGACATTTAGATTAAATTTTGTAAAATTTTTGCTTTCTGTTTTAATATTTAGTAAAAAAGAAATTTTGGTTTTCTCAAATCATCAGCTTTGAATTAAACAAAGTAACGAAAATAGTGTAAAAAAATACAAAAATTCCATCAAGAAATATTTAATACAATTGCAAGTTCACATTTGAACAGCAGCGTTTATAAGTATTTTAGAATTTGTGTTCCAACTAAATCAAAATACTTTGATTTAAATAGTAGCAAACTAAAATTGACATTCATCAATAAAATGCTAAGAAAATTGTGCACATTCATTTTTCACCATCATTATTACAAAATTATTAATCATAAGATTATAGAAATTAAGTAATATGCATTTGCATGCGGTTAAGCAACAGGTGCCTGGCAAATAAACTGCAACTAACTATCTGTTCATTGCAGAAAGCGCACTTTGACAAAAACTGGATTAGATCAGCTTTGAATTGGAATAAGATTAAAAAAGGATTAGTGCATTTAAGATTGGAGCGCATTTAAAAAACTCTTGCTAAAAAAAATATTTTAATTTTGTTACCTATACCTGTGGTGTTTGCACCTTTACTGTTGATACATTGAACATTGATACATTGAGCACTAGGACAGCGAGTTAGTCCTTCAGCAATGCTTCCGCTGTAGCACCGTTTCCTGTTGTGTGTTGGAATTACTTTGTTCAATTGTCTGTCTAGTTCCTGGTGAAATTTTCGTCCCAATTCAGCATTTAAACACGTGTTCAATGATTTGATATCTTCTCGATTCTGAATGGATTGCAAAGGATTTCTCATTTCAGACCGATTCGATTTGCTTTTAAAACTATTCATAGAAGGGTTCAAATTGGATACGCTTTTATTCATATTTAAATTGGCCAATTGATCGGTAAGAGTTCGGCTTGCTTGCATCAGACTTTGCCATTCATTTGTACTATTGCCATGATAGGTGTTCATTTTTATGTTTTCTCCTTTCTTAAGTGTCTGACTTATAATCTGGCAACCAAAATCAGATGTAGTAAACGGAAGTTGATTTTGGGACCTGCATCAAGATCAGAATGTGACAAGAAACAGATCTCACAAACAACTAATACCAGATTCTAAGGCCAAAACTGCGGGCTCTGAAATTAAAATGAATTGATTTGATGAGAGAACAAGCTTGACACGGTTGATTGTGTAAAGATCAAGTAGATACAAGTGTTTGTTTCTACTTTCACTTTACACTGACAAAGATGTACTGAAAGTTGCTTTCTTAAAGACAATTTGACACTAATTCAAACAACTCACTCACTCATTTACACATACTCACATTTACACACATACTCATGCCCGCATCTGATTCCTCTGTCAGTCTTTCACTACTTCCATTCTTTTACTTAATGTTTTGAAAATTTCTTAATTAATCAAAACACAAACAGTTGCAATGTGAATTGTTTGTTTAAAGCTATTTGCACAAATTTTAAATCTTATAAGGGCTTGTGTCAAAATCGCGCTCACTAATTAGTAGCAAAATTATTTAAGATTCTTTAGGCACAAAGTAAAATCTCATAAGAAAGCTTGCAAAAATTTATAAGAAGGGTTATAAAAAAGGCTTTTAAATAAATTTATAAAATAGCTCATAAAAAAGCTTATTAAAAAAAAGATTTTTTAATTTGTAAGTTGTTAAGTTTTACATTTTTTATCTTTTATGTTTTATCTTCAATCAGTAAATGTATTAATTTCAATAAACTTTACATTTTTTCTTTATTGATTTTAAGTCAAAATTGCAAACAAACTTGTTTACTTATTCACTTTTTGTATTAGTTTCAAAATAATTTTTAAATTTCTATAAAATCAATAAATTAATAAAACAAAAAAAAAACTAAAAAAAAACGCATCTAAACTTTACTAAGTATGGTAAATCGATTCAAACCTAAAACAATATTGAAATTTTAGATAATTTAAATATAAAAATTTTTAAATAAATGTATAAAATAATTTACAGTAATAAATAAAAATAATAATATTTTAAAATAAAGTAGTTGACACAAATGTATAAAAAAAAAAATTATATATTTAGATTAAAATATATTTTAAGGATTAAATATTAAGTTGTATCATTTAAAGAACCAAACAACACTTGTACGATCTAATCAATGGCTGAAGCATAATTGAATACAATGTAAGATGACTGAAATGTAATTTAAAGTTGCCAGACATTTCGTGATTAGACTTGAACAATTAAATAACTAATTGATTTGAAATGCACAAATAGAGGAACCAATGGAAAAAAGTCACAAATTTCTTACCAATTGAAAATAGTTTACACTTGAACACAGTTTAAAGGAAAAAGAACATGAAAATATTTATCATTTTTTTATTAGTTTGTAATTAAAGTGATAGTTAATAGTTTGGTCGTTTCATAAGCTCATGCAAATGGAGATAAATGCATTTCTGCAAATGCAACTTCATCCCACTGCAACGGCTGTTAAGGAGATTTAAACAATTTAGCTTTTTATAGTTTATTCAAATTAAATGTTTATTTCTTAATATTTTAGTGTGATTGACCATTTTATTTCAAGTCAAATTATATCCAATAACATGCACTTGTTTTCTAATTGTTTTTTAATTATTAATAATCTATTCATTAGAACGAAAAAATCATTAAAAAAAAATATTTTATTGCGTTAACTACATAAAAGATTTTCCAGTGTTTTGATTTTAAACAATATTTGTCAATTATTTTTATAAAACATCTTCATCTATTGCTATTACGTAAATATTTTTAAAAATAATACCAGATACAAATTTACAATAAATCTTAGGTTTTTTTTAAAACTTTTAGTTTGTGACTTTTATAAATTATTTTTTTTTTATGTTTTAAAAATTCTTTCTTACAAACTTTTTCTTTTATAATTTTGTTTTATTTGTTTTTAATTTACGTATTTTTTTCAATTAAAAAATAATTATCATTTTAATTAATTTCTTTTAAAATTATTAAAAACTAAATTGCTTCGAAAAGTAAAAGTTTTTTTTTTATCAAAAAATATTCTATTTAATTATAATTAAATTATAAATCATTATAAAATTTATTTGCTAATAATTATTTCAAAAAAGTTTTTTAAATAGTTTTAAAAAATAAAAACGGAAATATAACCTTAAAATTTGTTTTTTAAAATTAAAATAGTTTAAAGCTAAATATTTTATTGAAATGTAAATGTAGAAATGTAGAAAATAATAAAAGATAAAAAAATAATTACATATTAGTTACGGTATTAGCATACTTAATAAATATATTGTATTTTTTAATAAAGCAATTATTTAAAAAAAATGTTGAATTCAATTTTACGTTATTCACTCATGCAAAAAGTAATATAAATTATATAAGAGTAAAACAGATTAAAACTTAAAATTTTAAATAAGAATTGATTTTTGTTATTTTAAATAAATTGTAATTATGTGATTACTTGAATTACTATTTTTAAAGTATATAAAATTAAATAGTTTTATTAAAACAAAGTAACATTATAATCAAAACTTTACGGTATAATTAAAAAACGATTTTAGATGTTTTATACTGTTAATTCATATTACTCATACTGCAATTAAAATTAAAAAATATAATTAATAAAATTTGTGATTGTTACTGTCTAGTCTAAATTCAAACAAGTTTTAACTAAAATAAAATAATTTAGCAGATATTTATTTAAAAATTAGGAGTGTATAATACATAGTGCACAGTTTAATTATAATATATTTAATTATTAAAAAATATATTTATTTCTTAATGTTTTATTTTTTAACAAAATTATTATATTGATAATGACCATATTAATATATAAAATTATTTAAAATATCTATTTATAATTTTTTTTCATCAAATTTAATTTAATTTTTTAAATAATATTAAAAATTTATTATTTTTATTTAAAAAGAATAAATTAGATGTAAATTTGATAATTAAAAATGTGTAAATTTTATAATAAAATTAATATCTAATATATTTTAAATAAAAACAAAATTATTTTTTAATATTAATTATATAATAAAATTTTTATCGCTAAATTGTTTTTAACATTTTCAAAGCTATTCAATTTTATTTAAAATTTATTTATTTAAATGTTTACATAATATATTTTTTAATGTTTTATTCATAAAAATTAAAACAACTATATAATTTTCAAATGAATAAATTTATTTTTTGGCAAATTCATTTTTTCAATAAATGTACTGATTTAATAATAAAAAATATAGTGGTTATATTAAATTTCTTTATTAATGAATAAAATCAATATTTTTTTTTTTTGTAATTATTAATTAATAAAAAAAATTTTATGTTAAATATTTGATACAAATTTAATGTTTAACTTATAAAGTAAATAAACAAAAAATATTAAAAATAATATAATTAAATCAAAAAACGCTGTTTTTAAAAAATTTATTACAATAAAAAAAATATTATATTTATTAAAATTAGTAATTTAAAAATGAAATAGTTTAGTTAACAAAAAATACTTAAAAAATAACTTACTTAAATCAACCTTTGGTATAAAAATATTTTTATAAAAGCATAATAGTATAAGTAAAATAAAAAAATTGATATTTATTTTGCTTATAAGTATAACTGATTTATATCATTTATACTTTAAATAAATTTATTTACATTTTGTATTATATAAGATAATTTGATAGACGAATTTTAATTGATCACAATTAAACTAAATTTAAATTTAAAAACTAAAATAAAGACTAATTCTTTAGCTAGATTTTTTTTTTTTTTTTTTTTTTATAAAAAATAGACTTTAAAACTTATAAGTTTGATCAAACAATGCAGTATTATCTGTGCTTTGGATAAGTTTATAGAATTGTTAAAATGATCCATATAGTGAAATAAGATAATAGATTTGATTAAATCAAAAATTAGATGAAGAAAAGCGGAATTCAGAATTTGAAGAAAAAAGCGCAGTGATAGACACGCAACAGATGCAACTGATAAATAGTCCAAACATTATGAAAATTGAAGTTAAAAGCCAAAAAGCGTATAAATATACACTTTTGCTACAAAAGTTTGCATGAGAAGGATTGCTATAATTAGGAGGATAATTTCTGTAAACCATCACACAACCTAAAGAAAAAAAATAAGATTAGAATGCAAAGAATTCGATAATATAAGAATAACTTGCCTGCTAAAAACCAGCCAAAAATGAAACTGTTAATAAGAAAATCTCTACGATTTGTCTTAGATGTTTGATAATCGTTAATCACGTTAGTCAAATCGCGTTCATTTTCCAAATTAATTACAATCCTGTTTGAATTTCTGCCGTTACCAGAACTGCACGGATCTGGTGGTACATTACGTTCGGCATCATTGGATGAAGGAGTGCATCTTATTGTGCAGATATTGGTGCCACATGTTGAACTAGAGTTGTTGGTATTAGCGGAAGTAGCAGATGGAATTTGAGCAGTGGAAGTAGAACATTGTGAGAAAAAGTTTAAAATGTTTTTTACAATCCAAGCTACTCCTCCAATAAGAAGAAAGAGGGGAATATTTTCGGCTGGACAGTTATCCAAATTACTAGCACCAACCAGAATCATAGTGAAAGGTATTAAAACTGTGAACGCTATTAGAACTGTAAGTCCGATTGTACCTAACGCCACAATTATGAGTTTTTTGATTAAATCTGGTAAGGTCTTAGCGGTTTTGCGCGCATTCTGTACTTGTCCAAATAAGGATTGATAGCTTGGTGGAGGAACTGCAAGAAAGAATAGATTAAAACGAATGAAGCAATAAAAAGTGAAATAAGGTTTAGGTTAATTACCGTTTGGATTCATCACTTCTTCATATGTAGGTGGAGGTCCAGTGCTGGTGCCAGCTGATATGGGCACTGTCCCCGGAACATCCCAATAGGTTGGAGGCTGGTTTGCATCTGTTGTATCGACAGTGGCTGATGTTTCTGTATTGTGCACATTGTTTGCACTAGTTTGGTTGTTTTGTTCATGAGTTTGTGAAGATGAAATTGTCGTAGTGTCTTCTGGCTTGTCTTGTTGCTCAGGAAGAGCTGAGCAATTGTCAGTAGAAACGGCCTAAATGGATGTAAGACGTTTGATAACTATATATTGAAATATACTTGAAATGCACTTACAATAGGTTGAGGCTGATTTTCAGACATGTTTATACAGTTTGTTTAATTATTATTATGAAAATAATCAAATTAGAGTAGAAGGTGCAATTTAAAAAGAGAAGAAATTTACGCAGTTGAAATGATCTATCCGTATTTGACTCATTGCAGTCGCTATAATTAAGATGCCAAAGATGTAAGAGTCAGTAGACAAAAATGCGTAATAAGGGTGGTTGTTTAAGGTGTTTGAAGAGAGATGTTTGAAGGGTTGTGTAGATGGTTGTGTAGATGGTTGTGTAGATGGTTGTGTAGATGGTTGTGTAGATGGTTGTGTAGATGGTTGAATAAAGGTGATTGAATAAAGGTGATTGAATAAAGGTGACTGAACAGAGGTGACTGAACAGAGGTGACTGAACAGAGGTGACTGAACAGGGGCAACTGAACAGAGATGTGGAACAAAAGAGCCGAATAAGTAAAACTAAATAAAAATAACTAGACAAAAATATCTAAACGAAAATAGTGAAAACACAATGACCAAAGAATCGAGCCGAACCAACACTGCAAGACTAAGGACTGCAAGTTCTAGCTAGAGGTGCTGTATTTGTTTTGAGAACACGAATGAGTCATAGGAGCAAAAACAAAAGTGGCAAAATAGGCCTAAAAAGCATCTTAGGCGCACGCTGGCAAGGCCTTTCGCACTGTGAGATCGCCTGCGCATTCATTGCCATAGCACTGCATCTTCTCCACCTGCCACAATCCACTCACAATCGCTGCCAATTACTCACTGTGTCATTGACTATCGACCACTATCGATCACTATCGTTGTTGGTCTGGTACACTGGTTCTGAACAAGTCGCCAACCCAACTAGCGAAAACGCTTTGATACTTTGCTTGTTCACAAGTCAAATGCGCACAAGTAAGCATCGATGGCTAAAGACATTTAAACATCGAACCCACCAGCGCCATCTGCCCCCAAACCTTGGGCTCCTCTTGCAACTTCTTTAACCAACGTCTTAAATGAACTGCACGCTCACATGTGGCCAGTCCTGAACTGGACTCTCAATTATTTCTTTCACATCATTTCATTTATTACATCTAAAACCGAATTTACAAACTAAAAAAATAAAGCCTTTTTCTCTTTATTACTTTTCTTATATAATTATTACGAACTTTTCTCTTTAAGCACCTCACGTTTACTCAAACTAAAGTCGCACTTTGTGTAAATGAAAAACACAATACTGAACAGCACAAAGGTGCCAAACAAAATTATCGGCTCTTGAAGCATCCACAACTTGTTGTAATCGTACGAAACCTCCAGGTATTGCACGTGTTCGTTAACCAAATTGCTCTTGCTCAAAGTCAACACTTTTCTGCCTTTTACATCCAAATATGTGTACGATAGCTCGATTGGATGCAATGCCACATCAAATGGGGGATTCAACTCAAAATTAGTGGCACCTTCTGGAAAAATTATCCTTATTCTTGCCTCCTTAATCACTTGATTATCGTAAAAGTGATCCACTATCGGAATCTTGAGAATCTGTCTCTTATCATTATTGCCATCGCTTTCTACAACTTGATCCAAAGGCAAATTATAACCTAGCTTGTAAAATGTTTTCCAACCTCCAAACAATGGAAATCGTGGTTTCAATTCCACCTGCAACTGACCTTCTCTTACACGAACAACGCTTGTGGAAACATTTCCGATTTCATCTCTGTAATATATATCACTGGAATCAAGTCTTAATTTAGTTTTTAATACTTTCACTGCATTAATTCCGCTTAATGGATCTTTCTGATATTCATATCTTGAAAATGGACCCTAATTGAAAATAAAACTTTTCATAATTCACTTTTTAACAACAACCTTTCAAAGCTTACCATTAATTTAGCTCCATTGTGATAAATTTCAATCGTGTTCTCTATTCTAGCTTTGTTGGTCCACGGGGATAATTCAATTTTTCGGTCCAAATTAGTGACTAAATAATCTAAATAAGTTTACTCATAATTTTAATTTTTCTACATTACCAGTTAGAAAAGGCGAGTTATTTTCATTGTGGATTTGTAAAGATGATTTAGTTAATTTTTTCACATTTTCATATGGTCCATAATTGATCAATCTGTCAGCCTGAGCAGTTGGTTTCAGCCTGCTGAAAGATTCAATTGAACCAGAAGCAGGCAATTTTACTTTAGTTTGCTGTGTTCTTGTGTCATACAAAGAATAATAATAATGATTTCCATTGTATTTGACTAACTGTTTAGTGCCCTGCTTAATTTGTTCAGGATATGGCTGAAGCAAATTCGTAAACACTTGTTCTATCGTGATTAAATCTGACTGTGATTTAGGTTTGATTGCATAATCACCATCCAATTCAATTACATAGTGATCATCGTTTTTCTTGTTTACTTTCAAAGCATGGCGATGTCCTTTAACTGTAATGAAGGCAGATATGTAAGCCAGATGTTGGCCAAGTTGCGATTCCAGCACAAATGAATATTCTTTAACAACTTGATTGTTTGGATTTTCAGCAATTAGTTTAGTGGTTATTCGAACCAGTTGAGTCGTTAGATCTATCAACCGGTCGACTTTTTTATTAACTAAATTTTCGCCGGCACTTGATGAAAAAGCGGAATGTAAACAAAAAATGACTATAAAGAGTGACTTGAAGATTGAGGAATTCATATTTAAATTAAAGATTTGTGACCTTATGTTATACACCTTTTGATTCTTAAAGAACAAGAATTTTATTTTAATGAAATTTGGCCTGTGTCCTCTCCCCTAACAGATCTTCATTAATTAAACAAACTATTTAATTTATTTGACTAAATCATTAGTACACGACGACACTGCTACCAAGTTTTTGTTGTTTGAAACTTAGCGCTCGCGAGATGGCGCGCAGTATGTTTTTGAAGCCTTTTCAAAAGCGGCTTCATTCAATACTTGATCAAAAGTTTTTCTCATTTAATTTTCGCATATTAATTATTGTCAAAAATAAATAACCACTTATTGCCTAAATACAAAATTCCACGCCTACATTTGATCCAATGTTTGTGCATTTCATTTAAAAATTTGCATAAAGTGCCGATCAAACTTTCTTTATTCATTTGCCATCCCTGTGTGCTAAACAATTGTCCGAATCCACTTAAATAAATAAGAATTTAAACCTACCTGAGTTGGACCCTTGCTTTTCAACTTTTCTTATTTAAAAAACTTAAAATGTTCAGTATAATTCACCAGAGAAAAATGTGAACAAAGTTTAGAAAAAAACTTCCACAACATCCACAAAATCTTGAAACAAACATTCAACAATAAATTTACTAATAATTAGTGAATAATAGTTTAATAAACGCATGAATCAGTTTCAAATAAAGCGAGATTTGCCTTCTGCTATTACAAAAATCATTGCCATGTGAAATTTCAACCACATTTGGACGTCAATGCTGTAATAGTAGAGGTAAAAGCAAGTAAAACGTGTCAAAGCCAAATCACTAGATTAATAATTTATTGCTAGTAACTGTTCTTCTCTGTTAGTTTTATCTTTGTTTTTTGATAACTGCATTTTGTAAAAAGCTATCGATTGCCATCACAAAACGCTTGATTAATAAGTGCAAATTAATAAATATTATCATTTATTAATGAATAAGTTTAAAGGTTTTTAATGCTTTTCAATCTAGAGTACTTTAATTTGTAATGATGAAAATAAAAGTAATAATAATTAATTATAAATTAGTAAAAAAATCATCATTTTATTTAAATCAAATATCATTTTCGATTCATATTTGTAATTAATTTAAATTTAGATATTTTTATTACTTTTATTTTTAATGATAGACGCTTTAAAAAGAAATTTTTATTTCATCAAAATGTAATGAATTAATAGTATGAAGCTAATTTAAAATTGCAGTTAATCATGATTAGTTTAGACTTAAGGTATTTTTGCAAGTCATTATTAATAGTATTGTTTATTGGATTTGAAAAAAATGCAATAATTTTTTGCTTTGTGAACTTGACACTTTTTGATTTTTTTTTCATTGTCAATTTTAATCAATCTCTTGAACAATAATCATGATAATTTTAATGTATTTTAATACAAGGAGAATTTAAAGGTTAAATAATGCACGAATAACTTAAATTGAAAAATTTAATTTATAAGTAATTGCGCAATTAGAAAAGTAACATTTCATGTTTTGCTAATTGTAATAAATAGCGGAACTAATTACGTTCAGCTGTGTCAACAAAACAGTTTAAATGCTATTTAATTTTTGAATTGAAAATATTTGAGTAAAATAAAGTTTTTAAAAAATTGGAAGCTTATTATTTGAATTAATGGGATAGAATTTCGAAAGCAAATATTGGTAAAAATGTAAAGCAAATTATTCGCTTATTCTAACTAGTTGTAAAGTTTGAAGTAATATTTTGAAAAAATTATAAGCTTGAAAATTGTTTAATTGTATTTGTCCCTGAAAGTAAGTGATTTTCAGCAGTTTATAAATTTATATAACATGTATTGAAACTCTAAATTACATGACTAAGTGTGTTTTCAATGTTGAACAGAAGCGAAATAACGAAAATTGCGATTTCAAGCAAATACTCAAAATAGTTTCCATTGATTGGGAGTTTGGACAGAATGCAAAAAATGCCAAACAATTAAATTAAGTACGATTTCATACGAGTGATATGTTTTTGAGTTTCGGATTGGGCCAATAAATGTATATTTGCCTGAAACGATAAATCTAGCGATTGGAAGCTGATTATTTCTGCCACATATGTGTAGAATAAGAGTTTGAGTCGAGATGTTTGATAGCCAAGCTTCTGAAGCAATCATAACTGTTTGTCTCACGAATCAGGATGTAAACGCATCGCACCTAATCTCTTTCCGCCGCCCACCAAATACGGTGACGCATACTATCTTGTCATCACACACCCCTGCCCCGCCTCCCTGTTCATGCTCAAGCATATGGTACGAATGGCGGCTCTGAAAGACGGCTAGAAACACGGCTAGCAAAGACGGCGGCGGCTCTATGAGTTCACTTTCAGTTCACAGGTAGTGGAGTGCAACAAAACAAACATCAAAGTGTGGACAAGTTGGATCAGTCATTTGAAAAACTATTGGAATAGTATTGAAATAGGTACTATAACTGGAATAGTTATTACAATAGTTGCTGGAATATGTACTGGAATAGTCACTTACAACAGCTACTTGGATAGCTACAGGAACTGCTGGAACAAATGCTAAGGAATTCGTTGCAACAGCTATTGAAAAACTTATAGAAACAGCTATCGGAACAAGTATTGGAACAGCTATTGGAATAGCAATCAATTATTGCAATAGCCACTAAAATAGTTTTTGGAACAGCTAGTGGAACAGTTATTGCAACCACCATTGCAACTGTTATTGCAATAACTATTAAAACAGCTATTGAAACAGCTATTGGAACAGCTATTGGACCAGCTATTGGAACAGCTATTGGATTGCTTTTTGGATTAACTATTTATTCACTTATTGGAAAACTATTGACCTAAACAATTTGTGACTATTGGACGACTATTGGATCACTGTTGGATGAATATTGGATGAATATTGGATCACACTGGATCACATTGGATCACATTGGATCACTATTGAAACACTTTAAAACACTCATTGAAAACACATATTGAAACACCTATTGAAACACCTATTGAAACACCTATTGAAACACCTATTGAAACACCTACCAAAACACTACCAAAACACCTACTAAATACCAAACTAAACTCCTACATAAACTCCTACCAAAACACATAATAAAACACCTACTGAAACACCTATTGGAGAAGTTTTCCAAACAGCATTCCTAATTCAGGCCGTCGTTTGATAAGTTGCCCTTTTACTGCCACTTTTTAATCAGGTTTCAGAGCAAGTTTATTCTAGTCTTTATTAAACTCACTTACTACACCTACATCGATCGGAAGCAATATCACCTGACTTGGCATCTACAAGACGTTTGCATTCGGTCTTTAACTATTACAACCAAACTATTCATTGCAACTAGTGTTTCAGCTCGAATGCAAGAGGCTGGGTTTGGATCCGACAGTGGAAAGCATGTATTTATATAAAAAGTGAATCCAAAATAATGGAAACAACTGGCAGATAAACAGTGATTAGTAATCGATTGAAAGTGAATAATTAACGCTGAATAGACGAATGCAATAGTCGCGCCATCCTGTCCATCAAGTCACTGGACACCACTAGCCTAGTTAACACCGCCTGCTATTGCCACACCTGGACCACACTTGATCCGACTTGATCTGGACGCGATCAGACTTGACTGGATCAGATTCTGCTAGCTCGTACTTTGTCGGCTCCCACTTTGCTGGTTTTTGTTTTTTTTTCTGTCCCTTTTTCTTCTATTGATTTTTTTGTTCTTTTCCTTCTATCTGTTTTTTGTGCCCTTTTATTTGACACCCTTTTGCTTCTGTGTGTTCTGCTTCTGTGTGTTCTGTTTCTGTGTCTTCTGCTTTTTCCCCATCTTTTTTCTACCCTTCTCTTTCTCCTTCTCCACACTACTCCTTCTTTACACTTTTCCTTCTTCTCTACCCTTCTTCTTCTCTACCCTTCTTCTTCTCTACCCTTCTTCTTCTCTACCCTTCTTCTTCTCTACCCTTCTTCTTCTCTACCCTTCTTCTTCTCTACCCTTTTTCTTCTCTACCCTTCTTCTTCTCTACCCTTCTTCTTCTCTACCCTTTTTCTTCTCTACCCTTCTTCTTCTCTACTCTTCTTCTTCCTTATTCTTCTCTCTGTGTTCTTTCGCTGTATCACACTTGGTACATCTCTTTTTGTTCACAATTCCTTTACAGCAAACCCGCCACCATCTTTCGCTTTGCGCAATTAAGTTCAAGCCAGTTCTTCGCATCCAGCCAATCCACCTGCTCGCACTCACCATCTACTCACATTTTCACACATTTGCTTCCAACTGCTGTTCTGGTGACAATCGTCAAGATTATAAATTAGACGTCAATATTGATTTGCCACAGTGTGTAGCCAGTGTTTGCCAGTCAACCAACTTTCCATTGTGATCTGGCATCCAGCTTAATTTTGCAAATCCACTCTTCATTCTAATACTGGGCTAATCACTTAATTCATTTTACGAGAAAGCTAAGATCTTTGGCTAAAAAATCATTACATTCTTCAACTACTTTTTCAAATGGAAGATATTCAACACGTCTCAAAAAACATGTCTGTCAATGGCATTATACGCGAATGTATTGGATGCACTAATTGCTACAAACGTAATTCGGTTCATGTGTTTGTCGTCTTTGGTGCTTCGGTTAGTTTTACCTTTTCTTAAATCTGCTCACATTCATATTAAGGCTTGTGCTCTTCATTTTTTTACTTGTTGTTCATTCTAGACACAATTTCTTGTCTAGTCCTTGCTCGGATTATGGCCTGATTCCTGGCTGAATTATTGTTCCAAATCTTCGTTTAAAGTGTCGCTCAAATTGTCCAATCGCTTGTTAACATATTTGCAGTTTCTTGTCTGATCATGCTGAACTACTAATGATAGAGTGATGACAAGTAAATTTATAAGGAAAGATTTCAAATTTATTCTTAGGCGAACGATTACAACTTGAGAATTGAAGTTTCAATCTTGTCTACTAAGCAATAACTTGATAGCTATATACTTGTGATGAACATGCCATTAAGCAATTGTGCACTTCAATTTTAATCTTCAGTTGTTTTGGCTGGCCAGTTCTAATCAAATTGTCAATTGTCAATTCATGCAAGTGCTTGATTAGGTATCTGCTTACCTGGTGTGAATCGGTTTGATTATATAAGTCACTCATAAACTATGCATTTGTTTATGTCTTTTTGTTTGCGGCTTTTCAATGCTCGCAGTCAAGCTTAATTTTTAATACATATTTTAGATGAATATTTGTTATTTAAAATGTATTTTCTTGCATGTTTTGCTAAAATATGAAACGGAATCCGGCAAATGTTGATTAGTATTTAGAATAAAATTGCTTGCTATTATTAATGTCTAAAAACTGATTACTTGTTTAAATTTGATTTTCACGTAAGAAGTGCTAAATGGATAATTTGTCAAGTTTTTCCAAGTACTTTTCAACATCACCTGATTAAACAGAAATGTTGCATGTACAAAGCACAGTGAAAACACGTTTTACATCAAACTATCTTCAAATTTATTATTTGTTTATTAGATATATCTGAATGAGCAGATATATGAATGTCAGCCAATTCATGTATCCTGTGTCGAACTATTGGCGTGATAATCCCATGCTATCTTGTTAATGTTTTTCATTAATTAATTTGGTGATTAGATGTCTGTTTAAAGCGCTTATTATTTTCCTTTCTTAAAATACAAAAGGTTTATTTTTTAATCTTCATTATGCTTGTCGTGCTTATGTTTCTTTTTTTTTTTTAATAGGGAGATTTGGCTAAAAAGAAAATTTATCCGACACTTTGGTATCTTTATAAGGAATCTTTATTGCCGGCAAATACCATTTTTGTTGGTTATGCAAGATCTGAATTGACTGTTGAACGCATTCAAGAATCAACACAAAAATATTTTGAATTGAAAAATGATGATCAAAAAGACAAACTAGATAGTTTTTGGAAGTTAAATCATTATGTCAGAGGAACATACGATTCTGAGGCTGATTTTGAAAAACTAAATAAAGATTTAGAATTGTATGAAAAAAATGCTATTAATAATATGCCAAGTGTTGACTGCATTTCTTCTGATGTTAAAAATCTTAATTTAAATGGGAAATGTACTAATACTGTATTTGAATGCAACAGATTATTTTATCTTGCTTTACCACCTACTGTATTTAGTCCAGCAACTAAATTAATTAAGAAAAAATGTTGGTCGCAATCTGGGTTTAATCGGGTTATTATTGAAAAACCGTTTGGTCACGATCTAGAATCTGCTATTAAATTAAATGATCACATTCAAAGCATTTTTAAAGAAGAAGAAGTTTATCGCATTGATCATTATTTAGGTATTTTAAGTAGATGATGTTGACAAAGATTGGTCATTTTGTTTTTGTTTTTTTTTAGGAAAAGAAATGGTTCAAAACTTAATCACTTTAAGATTTGGTAATCGTATTTTTTCTCCGATTTGGAATAGAGATCACATAGCATCAGTTATGATTACTTTTAAAGAGCCTTTTGGGACTCAAGGAAGGGGTGGATATTTTGACGAATTCGGTAAATTTATATTTTTAAGTTTGTTTAAAAAAAACTAAATGGCATTATTTTTAGGAATAATAAGAGATGTAATGCAAAATCACCTTTTGCAAGTTTTAAGTTTAGTTGCAATGGAACGACCATTAAGTACTAAACCAGAACATATTAGAGATGAAAAAGTGAAAGTTCTTAGATCAATGCAGCCAATTGAATTGGATGATTGCGTTTTAGGTAATTTTTTTTTTTTGCTTTAAATATAAATTAATAATCAAATTTAATTTAAAATTTAGGGCAATATATCGGAGATCCTGATTCTCATGATGAGGAGGCTAAAAAATCATATTTAGATGATAAAACAGTCCCACCTGGATCAAAGCAATGCACCTATGCACTTGCTGTCGCTAAAATTCATAATGAACGTTGGGATGGAGTCCCATTCTTTTTAAGATGCGGCAAAGCATTAAACGAACGAAAAGCAGAAGTTAGAATACAATTCAAAGATATTGCTGGAGACATTTTTTCAGGTAAAATAATCTTTAAATAAACTTACAAAACATATTTATTGTCTTTAATTATTTTCTTATTAATAAAGGGGAATGTAAACGCAATGAGCTTGTGATAAGAGTTCAACCGGGAGAGGCTGTTTATTGTAAATTGATGAGCAAAGCACCTGGTATCACTTTTAATATAGAGGAAACTGAATTGGATTTGACATACAACTCAAGATATAAAGGAGTAGCACTACCTGAGGCTTATTCAAGACTTATTTTAGATGTATTTTTAGGTTCACAAATGCATTTTGTACGTTCAGATGAACTTGTTGAAGCTTGGAAGCTATTCACACCTGTCCTGAATAAAATAGAAACTGGAGGTATTAGTCCTTTACCTTATAAATTTGGATCTAGAGGACCAAAACAAGCAGATATTTTGTGTTCTAAATACGGATTTAAATTTTATGGTACATACAAATGGGTGCAGCCAAAATAAAATTTTTTCAAAATATTGGTTGCAAATGTGAATAATTTTTTATGCAAAGTTGTTATTAACTTAATTATATTTTAAGAAATAAAATTTATTAAGTTGTTATTTTTATAAAGAAGCAATAGTTAAAATTTATTTGTTAAATTTATTAATTTAAGTAACTGTTGAATATTATTATATAAAAATTATCTTTTTATGATTTAACAAACAAAAAAATCTGTAATTTTTTAAAAAAAATAATTAAATCTTTTTTTGCTTTATATTTGTAAATTATATATTTCAATTTTTAAAAATGTTACTTTATTATTTATACAAAAATTGAGATAAAGAATTTTTTTAAAATTTATTTACATTAACATTTATTAAATGATTATATTAAGTTTTATTTAATTACTATTTTTAAAATAAATTAAGTTTGGCTTCAAATATATATATGCGTCCATATATATTAAAAAAAAAAAATAGTCATATTTGTTTTAATTTTAATTGCTGACAAATTAATAATTAAATAAAAATTTTCCTTAAGAAATATAAATTGCATTTACATTGTTTATTAACAAACTAAGAAATTTATATTAAAATATTATTTTGAAAATATTTATTTTTATATGTTAATAATTTTTTTTTATTTCTAAACTAATAAAACTTTTAATATTGCAAATTTTATTTTAAAGTTAAAAAAAAAATTAATTTTTATTTTTTATTATAAATTAAAAATAATATTAATAAAATAATAATTTTTAATAATTTACCTTTATAAATTTAATTCATTTATTAAATGTTTATCAGAATAATTTAAACTTTAGATATTGAAAATAAAACCACTAAAAATATCTTTTAATATATTTTTGAAAAAATTTTCCGTTAATAACATAAATTCTATTAATTTCAATTCCCTGATTTTTATTTATCTTTTTAAATAAAAATAATTTTAAATAAATAATTTTTATAATAAAATTATCGATTTTTGTATCGATAGATATAAACAATTAAAAATATTTAATACATCTAATAAAATAATAATCAATTTCAATATTTTTAATTAATTCAATAAAATATAGTATTATAATACTTTAGTAATTTAAATGATTATTTTTATATATATATATTTTTGTTTAAATTTGTATAAATTAAACTTATTAGAACTATTGAATTTATTTTTTACTTTTAATTAAATAATATGATGATATTCCACTTTAGTTTATTATAAAATTATAATAAAAAACGTTCATCAACAAGAGATTTTTTGATTAAATTTTTTTTTGCTAGATTAATAAATGATTTTTTTAAAACCTATAAGTAAATAAATATTATTATTATTTACAAATAAATTGATAAAAAATTAATACCTTATTGAAAAAAAAAGTACAAACAATAGCTGACACATAATCTAACATGATTAAATCAACGCAATTAAATATCATTAGTTCTAAAAAAATTACATCAAATTCTATTCCAGTAAACATAACATTTTCAAATGAATGGCATTTATCTATTAAAATTAATAATAAAAATTAAGCAAAATTATTAATAATACAAACTAAATAACTTTTAATTTACCCGGATATAAAAAGCTTTTATCATTAGGAAATCCTTCACCAAATTCAGCATCTAATATCATTTCAAGAGAGCTTTTATCACGAATTAAATAATCCATTTCACCATATAAATGCTCAATGAATCCAATCAATAATTTATTCATTAAAAAATAACTTTGCCAAATTTTTTCCACATTAGATTTTCGTGAAGAAAAGCTAAGAGATTTTCTAGTTAAAATAGAACATATTTTTTGATAATTTACAATTAATTTTATTTGTAAAAACATTTGAAAACATTGAGTCTCTGAATTTTGCATTAATCCCCTTTTAGAACAAAGATCTTCTTCTTCTCTAAGCAAATTATGATACATTTCTGGCATGTTAACATCAGATTTTCCAATTGGATTTCTACCATGAATATAATATCCATATTTATCATAAAGTAAACAAAAAATACTTATCTAAAAAAAATTAATTTTTTAAAAATATTTTTAAATAAAAATAAATTTAAATATACTTACATTGCTAACAGAGCAAAAATCTACAAATTCAACAATCTTATCAGTTAAAAATTTTTCATAAAATAATTTAACTACAAGATATTGAATAATAGTTAACGTAATAAAAACAAGGGAATTTAAAGCTAATCTACAAATTAAACTATTGGCTAAAATTTCTTTATAACCTCCAGTAATCGAATTAGAATTAATATCTGCTTGACTATATGCTTCTAATCCAGCACACTAAGAAAAAAAAATTTAATTAAATTATTTTAAGTATTACTTTTTTTTAATTAGATAATGAGTAATAAAAAACTTACATAATAAAGTAAAAGCATTAAAATCAAATGAATCGACATACTGATTCTGCTATATTCGCATAGTTCGATCCATTCATTAGCTACAAAATAAGTTCTCCAAATACTAACTTCTGGAAATAAATCAAAATTATTTACAGGCATCTTATAACTGGTATTTGTTGTTATATTTGATGAATATTGACTATTATCATTTTGCTTATTGGTCAATGAGCTTTCGTTTAAATCTTCATTTTTTATTAAATTTTTGCTATTTGATATTATGTTTATCACATTTTCATGATTTTCAGCTTGAACATTTTCCGTAAGTTGTTCATTTGATGAATTTGTATTGTTATTTATGCCATTAACTGATATTTGTGATTTATAATTATTAGTTATTTTTGATTTTGGTTTTTCCCAATCAATAAAAAATATGTCAATATTAACACGTGTATAAAACTCGTGAGTTACGGAAACACATTTGAGAACAAGTGCCACAATTGTGTATAATTGAACATAATATTCAACTGATCTACTAGGTAACACACTATGAGCTACAGATTGCATCTTAAAAATTAAAAAAAATTGAATACATAATAAAAGTACAAATGAAAAAAAAATATTTGCAATATAATCACAATTAAATAAAATAAATTTAATTAAAATTGTTAAATTTAATGTATTATTATTTGCTCTTTTTGCCCAAACCCACGTACGAAATAATGCATACAATATAGACAAAGAACAAAATACAGACAATATAATTGTCATATTTTTGTATATGTTTATTTCATTGGCTTCAAAACGAACCGCAATAGACAATTGAATCAATTGTTCTGGAAATTTTTTTAGGTGTTCTACATTAATTATATTATAATCTAAAATTAAAATTGGTGGATAAATTTGACTTGCATCATTATGTTTACTTCGAATCATTAATTGCATTTTTTTAACATATCTAATCAAATGATCATTATTTTTTTTATTAGTATTTTGATTTTTATTATTTAAATTTATTCGATTTTCATCTTGAGATTTTTCTTGATTAAAGGATGTGATTTGTTCAATAAGAAAAAATCTTTTTACAAGTTGCCAACGATTTAATAATTCACTATAATAATTTGAATAATCAGTATAATAGTTAAAATATTCTATATAATAATTATCATAATTAATTAATTTATTATTTTTTATTAAATTACGGTTTAATATAAATATAGGATAAATTGTTGATTTATTTTTTTCATTAAGAATTAAATTTAAGTCAATAAATATTGTTTTTTCTGCTGTAGTAGGTACAAGCTGAAATAAATTTTTTAATTTAATTTGGCACTCATATTCAATATTAAATGGAAATGTTCCAATCATATTCATGGCTTGATTTTCACCTGAACACAAAAGTAGCTCACTTAAATTAATTTCTTTAATTTCTAAAAATTGACCAACAGCATTAAATAAATTAGCCATAAAATGCATTTTTTCACCCAATTTGAAAGATTTTGGAATATTATCTTTAAATAAAAGATCTTTAGTGTTTTCTTCAGTATATATTAATATTGGCAAATAATTAGCTGAAATTTGTTTGGTCATTGTTAAATAAACGTCACATATAGTAGCTAAAACAGAACTGCCCTTATTATTGATTAAGCTCTCAAAACTATTTTGTAATCCTTGGTTTATTATAGAATTTTTATGATGATAATGACTTAGCACACAAAGATTTGCAATCAATTCACAAGCTGTAACATTTTTTGCATATTTACATTGTGAAAAAGAAGAATGAAAAGTTTGTGCAAAAAAATTTGAAAATATTTTTTCACTATTTAAATCAAATTGCACATTAAATAAATCTTTGGGAAAACCTAAAATTTGATTTTTTGATATGCAAATTCCATTACTTACAACTGATGAAGATGATGGACAAGTGCAATTTTCGAAAGAAGAATGACAAAGAACGCATTTAGAATCTACAGGTTTAGTTCCTACTGGACATTTTTCACAAACTTGAACTAAATTATTAATAAATTGATTAGAATCTAATTCCTTGCTGCTGTTAGATATAGATTTATTTGTTAATATTACTCTTTCAACTAAGATCGAATCTGAGGGACATGGCGGACAAATTCGATTAAGCTTTACATATTCCAATTCTTCTAATTGTTGTTCGGTAATAAAACTTTGATTTTGATTTAATGTCACACTTTTACAAAAAGCGCATGAATTACCATTAAATGATTTAACCATTGTTACTGGACAAGGAGAGCAGGTGTAGTCTTGATTATAATTGTTAGATTTTTTTTTTATTTGTTTAAAATATCCTGGTTTACAATCACAAGACATATGATCGGCTGTGCTTACTAAATTAGATTTTTGTGCACTAATGTCCACAGTTTGACTGAAATTGGTTAAAAGATTAATATTATTAAAATAATGGCCTGGATAAAGATAGCTATCAAAATCAAGAACAGTATCTAAATAAAGATTGCATTTTTGACATTTTAGTTGATTAACATTAAAATATTCTTGTGCGCTACATTGATCTGGATAGGAAAATGACTGCATTTGTTTTCCATCAATTGTGGTTAAAAAAGATAAGATCAGTAATGTAATAAGTATCATTGCTGTTTGTTTTGCACAACTATTGAATATTTGAGCATTGGGCATGATGCTTTTACCAAATCATTTGCAAGCTAGTCAAATCAAGTATTTTTAAATTATTTGCACAAATTAACATCACTAAAAAAGTTTCCATTTGTTTTAAAAAGGTTTAATCGACATTTTTTAATTAAATCTTTAATTAAATAATTAACTAAATTGCACATTTGAACAATATTTAGTTATTGATGAAAAATAATAATGAAATACTTTGAAATTTTCAATGGCCAGTGAAGTTTTTTATATACGTACTCGATTTAGTAGTCTGGACATAGTATTATTATAAATAGAATGATTAAACTGAGGTGAATACATTTGTATGGCGCCAATTATAGTGCAAATATGCTTTTAAGTAACCAAAACAAACCTTGACATGTAACCAAGGTAAATTGAAAATATATATTTATTAAATGCCAATGTCAATTAATTTTAAAAAAAAAACTAAAAAAACTAAAAAAAAATATTCCGCTTAACTGATTTAAACCTAGCGTGTTTTTAGTATCAAAATTAAAATAGATTGAAAAATTACTTTTTACACAATGAGTTATATTTGATAAATTATCAAAAATAGCAAATAAATCAACAAAATTAGTCAAAAATTGTTTTCTAATATTTTTAATCTTTTTAATAGTTTATTTTTAATATGATTTAATTTTTTTAGTTTTCAACATTAAACTTTGTAATACGAAAAAGTTTTTTTAAAACTTTAAGTATTAAGATCGCTTTTTAAAGTTTTTTATCATCCATAGATGGCAGTCTAGTCTCTTATTAAATTGTTTTAAAATTGGAAAATTAAACTGTGAAATTTTTAATATTGATAAAATTATTTTAAAAATAATATTTTTTTTTATTGGATTTATTTGACATTAGAAAATAAAAAATTACATGTGTTTTAACTTCTTAAATTACTATACTTGCATTAGAAATTCTAAATGCTACTTATTATTTACTTATGTATTTACTATTGTTGCAAATAAATTATGATTTGCAGATTATGGTGGACAAATTTAAAAAAAATTTTAGGTTAATTAGCTATTCAAGGTTAAAATTATTATTTTTTTTTAATACTTAATTTTATTACTTTTATTATTTTTCAATTGTATTTTAAACATAAATATTTATACATAGGCATGTTTGCAAATATTTATTTTAATTTTATTTATAGTTCAATATTTAAAAACATTAAATTTTAATATTTTAATTATAAAAAAAGTATTGAAAATTTTAATTAGTACCGTTTTTTAATGTTTTATTTAAATTTTCATAAAATAATTTTTGAAAACTTTTATAATTGTTATTATAATATTTTTACCAATAAATATTTGTAAAAAATTATAAATATCTATAATTAAAAGCAAAGTATTTGATATTTATGTATAAAATAAATATTTAAATTTACTCTATTTTAAATTTATTCTAAATAATATGTTATATAATTCAACATTCGTTAAATTATAAAATTAATATATTTATCAACAAAATTATTGTTAAATATGAAAATAAACAGATGCATAAATACCATAACTCAATAATGTTTTTAAAAGTAGTGCTATCATATTTTATTTTCTCAAAATAAATTTTTATATCAAGTTTAAAAAAAATATTTGCATGACTCGAAAAAAATATAGAGGCAAAATAATAGATTAGTTACGCCTTAACCCTAAAAATTTTTGAATCTTTTTTGTTGAAAATTACCAAAAAAAAGAAAAAACTAAGATAATTAAAAAATAAAAAGAGATAAAATCTTAATTGACAAATTAATCTAAGAACATGTAAATGTAAAATAAGAATACTGGTGAGTTGTATTTGTTTAGAGATTTTTTTAAGAGAAGTATATTTCTTTTTACCTTTGAAGCAATAAAATAAAATTTTGTTATTTTAATGAAAAAAGTTATTATTTTTTTTTTAAACTATTTAAACTATTTAAAAATTGAGAAAATTACATATAGAAACATTATTAAGCAAAAATAAACTTAATAATTATATTAATTTTAAATTAAGTAATTAATTTATAATTTTTCCTATTCATAGTGCAATTATAAAATCATTTGATTTTTAATTTTTAAAGTAAACAAATGGAAAAATGTAGATTTAAAACGCATTTATCAAAAATTACTCATAATCTACTGTTGCCTTTACCCTAATCTTTAAATTAGATTTTTCATGTGACTTTATACTTTAATTCTTTATGACCAAATTTATTTAAAGCTCATGACAAATTACTATGGTTTTAATTTTAATTTAACAATTTTTACCGAAATAATATTTTTGATAAAATATTTAAAAACATTAAAATAAAAATTTAAAATAATCAATAAAACTAATTTTTTTAAAATAACTTAAATCATGTGATATTTAAATAGAAAATTATTATATGAAATATTATATTAAGGTTTTTTTTACACTTGAACTAGTTGCAACCAATTTTCATCAAAATGTCGATTAAGATTTTCCACTTTTACACGTGAGGCTAAATTCAATAATATTTATCAACAATTTTAATTGAATTTAGTTGAATTTGCATAAAAATTGTTTTTACTATAAAATCGGATGATTTGTTTTTACCTAGATTACAATTGTAAAAACAATGCAAATTTTAGGTGATATTATTATTAAGATTATAAATAAACAAAAATTTTAAATATTTAATAAAATTCAAATTAAAAAATTTGTTTAAATATAATTTTCCAAGAGAGGGCGACTCAAACTCTAATTTTAAAGTTTTTATTTAAAAATTAAATAAATTTTAATACAAATAAGTATGTAAATAATTTTTTTTTTTTTTTAAAAAGTGCGGTTTTAAAAAATGACATTTGGTCTTTAAGTTTTGATATGTGAACAATTAGATAAGGTTTTAGAATAATGGCGTGAGTTTTTAGTTCAAATGGGCAACTGAAATTTTTTCGAATAGCGTGTTTTACAAAATCGTGTCAGCTATTAAAATGTAATAAAACTTAAATAAAGACATAAAGATAATTTAAATAATTTTTTTTATCAAAAATTACTATTAAATTGTAAGTTACATATTTTAATCAAATAAATTCTAGAAAAACATGTATGAATTATTTTGTCAATCACTATCAAAATATGGTTTCTTGCATTAAAATTTTTTTTAAGGATAATTTGCATTGAGAAGTTAAAATCTAACATTTTTAAATTTATATATTTAAATTTAATAAATTTTTCTTTTAATTTTTAAATTAAAAATTTATTTTATTTTTAAGATAAATTAAAATTTTAATTTAAAATTCTTTATATTTAAAATTTTTTAAATATTTTTAATTAGAAATTAAATAAAAACTATAACAAATGAATTTAAATAAAATATTATTTTAAAATAAACAATATTTTTTCATATAGCTAAAATAAAAACAAATTAATAAATTATAGAATTTAACTATTTTATGAACAATAATATTCATGCTTAAAAAAAATTTAATAACGTAAAAAAATTAAAGTTTGCATTCAGGGTCAAAATTTTAAACAAACTGTTACAATTGTATTTTTTATACGAAATAGCAAAAAAAGTTTAATTTTTTAACAATAAAAAGAAACCATCAACATAAATTTGCAAATTTAATCCACGTGTCAATTTTTTTTTTAAACAATAGTAATTTGCTTAAATTATAATAATAAAGATAAATAAGAAAGAAATGAGATATTTTAATTTGATAAATGCATATTTTAGCAATAGTTAAAAAAAAATTAATAAAAATTCAAGTTTAAATTATAGATACAATAAAAGCTGAAATGGTGAGGTTTGAAACAAATGTTTAACACTGATAGATGAGTTTAGTTAGAATTACATATGGAAAAGCTTGAACAAGTGTTTATTTACTGAAGGCAGGTTAAATTTGGATGAAAGTAGGCAAAATCAGTGAAAGCAAGTAGATTAAAGATGAATGACCTGTGAACAATGCTGAAATGGTTGAAATGTTCCGAAATGGTTGAAGAAAGTTTAGAATAAGAACTGATCTAAACTGGTCACACTTGTAACGCTTCAACTATTTTGTGCAAGCATCAGTGAATCAGTAAAGGAAATAATCCTGAACAAGCATCATCTTTTGGATGCTACGCCATTGTATTTGCAAGATAACCCACGGCAACTTGTTTACCTGTCATTGTTTCATTTTTCTATTTATTTTAGTTTTTAATCGCACTCACTCGCAATTTAATTTGCTTTTAATTAGACTTAACTTGTATGGATCCTTTTTTGTTTTTTGACAATTGATAATTTTACTTTTTCTCACTTTTTTTTTTCAAGGAAACTTGGTATTTGAGTTTTTTAAAAAAGTAAAGCCAAAAAATTAAAAATAACTTTTTGTTTAAAATGACACCGGTCAACAGTGTTAAGACAAGGTGTCAAAATGTAATTATAAATTAATAATTACAATTATCTTGATTGGCTGTTTATCCTGATCTTTTTGATTTTTTATTTAAATTTTTTATACTTTTTTAAATTATATTAATTATATTTATTTTGTTTTAAATTCATTTTTTTTGTTTGTTTAAAAAACTTAAGTTTTTAAGTTATTTCTATTTTGAAAAATTTTAAAATAATTAAAGTAAGTACATATTATCATTATAATATTCATTGAAAACAGTCTTATTTGTTTTGCATTTAAGTTTATAAATACATATTTGATATAATAGTTTGTTGGAATTTGATGTTTACATCAATTTATAATACTTTTACACCTTATTATTTATTAATATTTCGTTTTAAATAAGATGTAATTACTATGTAAAAAAATATATTTAAAATTCATGTTTAAACATAAAAATGTTTTGTCGAAATTTTGGAAATTAATTTTAAAAATTAAATTTTTTTTCATTCTAATTATATTTAAATGCAAAAATTAAAATTATTTATTCACTTCAAATTAATTTATAACTTGCGGGTACTTTATGTATAATAGTTAAATTTTTTTTTTTTATTGTAAAATTCGGTTTATTAAATTGGTTGACATAAAAAATATTAAGAATAAATTTTTCTAAATCAAAATTTTATATTTTAATTTAAATTTAATTTTTAAAAATAGCTAATTTTTTTTATGATTATTTTTAAAATTGTTTTTTTATTATTAATTTAAATCAAATTTAGTTTAATAACAATGTTTAATTGACTGAAATAATTTAAAATTAATTATTAAATTTAATTGAATTAATTTAATATGCACATAAAAATTGAATTAACAATAAACGATTGAAGAAGAATCAAAATCTTAAATTCATCACTTTATCTGTTTTGAGATTAAAAACTGACAAGTGCATGCACGTCAATTAAAATAAATAATATAAGATAAGTTAAAAAATTAAGATTAAAAAAAGTCAAATATTAGTTTGATCAGATAGCTTAAAGCTGTAAAATTTTAATTCTATTATGCTCTAGTTCTGTAACGGATTTTTATAAAATTGTTTTAGCAAACTTTTTAAACTTGCACTATATTTTTTGCAAGAAAATATAACAAACTAAAAAAAAAAAAAATTTAATAAAAAGCAATATAAAAAAATGAACAAATAGCTTAACATTAATTGCATCTAGTTAAAAGTTGAAATACAAAATAAGCAGAACAAGTGAAATCAATAACAACTAAAGCACATTTTGATCATAAGCCTTTTTTTATTATTAATTATATTTAGTTTAGCTTTAGGACATATTAAATTTTTATTTATTATATTCTGCTTTCTATGCTTAAAATAAAGATATTTGCAATAATATCCATGTTTTTAATATTAAACAAAACAATTTAGCCAGCTGTTTTAGTTACTATTTTCAATAATTGCCACCATTGTATGTGGTTTGTAAAAAACTATTGACTTATAAATATGATATAAGGTAAAAAAGAGAATGTAAGCTTCAAAGTAAAAAAGTAACAAGAAAATAATAGTAAAATTAAAAATGAGCTTTAGTTTTTTTTTTGATGAAATGAACGTTTCAAAAATTATATTTTTATATAAAAAAAATTTAAAGGTTTGAATTGTAATAAATTGTGTTTTTAAATTGTTTTCTCAATTGAAAACATTCTAGTTTAAAAAACACGCTTTATTTTGTCGCTTTGATCAACGTGCATCAATTTCGATTACAAAAAATATAAAATCGAAATTAAAAGTAAAAATAAAATGCAAAAACACAAATAAAGATAAGCAAAAAAAATAAGAAAGAAATTTAAAAAGATAGCTCCAAAACTTGTTTCAAATAATTTGATTCATTATGTGATTTGAACATAAATTTATCTACTGCTCTTTGTACTTCTGATTTGTCCATTTGTTTAATTCAAATTATTTTTGTTTGTAAAGATGTCGTTTCAGTATTTTAAAATAACAAATCTTTTACTTGTATGATTTAAATTGCAATTTCATTGCGTGTAATTTTAAAAACAACTGACTTTCAGCTTAAGAAAGTTTGTTTAAAAAATTTAACAAATCCTCAATTGCTCATCTTAAAACAGCTAATTTCAAATGTCTACATTTTTCAAGGTAATCATCATAAAATTATAATCTATTTTATTGTAAATAAAAGTTAAGTTAAAATTAAGTAAGTTTAGGTTAAATTTTCTTTTAAAAACAAAATTTGCAATAAAACAAACGAGATAAAAAGATAAAGAGATAAAGAGATGTAGACGAGAATATGTGACAAAAAGAATGGATAAGCCTTATTTGAATATTGCTAATTGCTAATTGCAAAATACTATTTCTTTGCATGTTTTATATTACAATTAAAAAACTTTGTTTGAAATTGTTTAAATTGATACCGATTCATACCTTTGTTTAAATAAATATGCCAATACATGTTTTACTTGTATTTTAAATCCAGACTCATATTTTTAAAACTAAAAACTTTAAACTAGTTAGCAATTTAGTTGGTTTTTAAATAAGACTATTTAAGGACAATCTTTTGATCAGAAAAACCTGAACTAAGTAATTATCTTTCTAATGTAACATGTGCAAAATGCTTTTTTAATGTAAATAGCACATTTACCGTCCATTAACATTTTAGTTTAAATTGTGCAAGATCAAAGTTTAACAAAACCAGCAAATCGTGCTCAATTAAGTTTAATTTTTGGTGATATTCAATTACATTTGCATAAATTTGTTTGCTTTTTATTAATAATAAAAGAGAAACTAAATTTAAATTTTAGCTTGATTTTTCAATCTAGTAAATCTTGTTTATTTGCTTAAATTTTTATCAAAAATTACTATCAAATTAACATACAGTTTTTTTTTGATTATCTTTTTTTCCATCATTCAATTGTCACTTTTAAAATTATGTTAACTTAAATTTGTTGTTAATTTTAACATTAAAAATATTATTTCAAAAACTTAAATTAAGACATGTAAAAATTAAAATAAATATTATAAGTTTCTTAGTTTAATACAATTTAATTTTTTTTTAAATAGTATTTAACTTACTTAAATATCTGATTTAAATATAGATAAATTTAAATTGTCATTTAAAATTTTTTATATAATTATAAATATAAATTATATATAAAATAAATCAGTTGTACATATTTATTAAAGTCATAATTATAAAATAAAATAAAAAATTTTAATATTTTTAACAAGTACTTTAATCGGTTTAAAAAAATGCATTTTATTTATAATTTTTTTAAAGTTTTAAATATATTTAAATTAAGTCAATCAATTAAAATAATTTGATTGTTGGCAATTAAATATAAATTGCATTAATTTTACTAATTTTTATTTTGTTTTAAAATTGTTTTTATTTATTTTTTATTTATTCTAGATTTAGAGGATATACCTTTATAATTATATTTAAATAATTACATTTAAAGTTCATTGTTCATTTAGTTATAATTATAAAAATAAATAATAAATTAAACTAAATGATTAAATTAATATCTTAAAAATTTAATAATTTTAAATAAATTATATTTTAAGTTTATGATAATTAAAAAAAATATATTTAAATTAATAGTTTTCTATGTTAATTAAAAATTTAGTATTAATAGGTTTAAAAAATATATGAATTTTAAAATATTTTGGTTTTATGCCAAATTTATTATTATAACTAGTTAGTTAAATATTTTAATTGAAAAAAAATTATAAAATTTTATTTTATTAAGAACTTTTAGATAATTACATTTAATTATTTTTGGCTAATATAATTAAAAAAAAATAACGTTTTTACTTCATTGAAGTGAATTAAAAAATTTTAGTTTTAAACTTTAAATTTAATATAATAAATTTTATGTTTGTTGTAGATCAGGTCATAACCCGCTGTGTTTAATTGAATAATTAATAAATGGTAAATTTCTAAGTGTTAAATATATTTTTGGTCAAAAATATAATTATTATTCAATTTTTGTATTATATTATTTCTTAATTATAAATAACAGTAGATAAATATATTAAAAATGTTTTTTAATTTCTTATGCTTGAATTTTTTTAAAATATTATTTAAAAAAATCATAAATTAAATAGGTCGATATACATAGCTGAATAAAATATTTTATAATTAAAAAACATCTTAGCAATTAATATTAAAAAATTTTACAAATTTTTATTTTGATGTTTTTTTTTAACTAATTTTTACAATAAATTTTCCACACTTTTTTAAATTAATTATTTTATTGATATTTTTATATTTATATATTATACTAATTTACTTCTAATATATTTTTAAATATTCAAGTAATCACTTTTAACTTAAATTATATCTTTTTTTTAAAGTTTATTTAATTTCAAAGCATCTAACTATAATTTTATGTTTTTAGGCTCTATAAAATATATAACCTAACTTGTTAATTTATTATTTATTTTTTTTTTAAATTTAACTTATAATTTAATTTTATAAATTATTTTATTTTTAAATTAATTAAATATATATATTTTAAAATTTAAAAATATTATATCACAAGTATTATTAATAACAAACATGATAAATATACAAAAAATTCATGACGATTTTTTTTTATTGCTACATTTTTTAAAAACTTAAGTTTATTAATTAATAAATTTTTTATTATTTAGTTTTCTTTCGTTACTAACATCATTTTTTAAAAAAAATATATTTTTAATAAATTTTATTGAATAGAATAAAATATAAATGCTTGTTGAATTTATAATAATTTTTTATACTTTTTATGTTTTTTTTTTCTTTCATCACTGCTGTAAAACTTCTTAATCAGAATGATTAGCAAAAGTGGTTTCCGGTTTCAATATACTTGCGGTTTAAAATCTAAACTTGGTTAATTTTAAATGGTTTCTAAAGCTAGTTTTACAATTAATCAATGCAAAGTTATTTGTTCACATTTAATTAATTTTAATTTAAAATTTTAGAACTTAGAAATTTTATTATTATTACTTGTATTACTAATTTATGAATGGGATCGTTCAACCAGTTGTTGGTATAAAATAACAAATTCAACCAAATCATTAATTAAATATGTGTAGGCGATTAAGTAACTTAAAGACTTACCTGCAAGTAAATGATTCAAGTAACTAAAAAGACAAAACTCATCTTTAACTTTTTTTATTGTATTAATATGTTTGTCATGTTAATTGGTATCACCGACAAATCCGTATTTGGCTTTAAATTAAAAATTTTAATTTTCTTTGGTTTTTCTTTGTTTTCTTTTTTAAAAATTATTTTTATTGTATATTATATATTTTTGTTATTGCTTCATATTAAAATGCTTCTTAATTTTTTTATTGAACATTTTTTACTTTAAAGTTATTTAAATCTGCGGAGGATAGAACATAAACAATTTTTTTGAACTAATCTGCACTTTACCAAATTTAAATTAGAAATTAAATTGTTGCTTTTAGCAACATTTTATACAAATTAATTTTATTTTTTATAAGTTTTTTATCATTTAAAATATAATTCATGTGTAAAAAAAATTGAACAAACAAAATTAGTTTTTATAACAAAATATTTTTTGTTTAAATTTGTATATTTTATGTAAAATTTTTATATTTTAGTTTTATTTTTTATACAAACTAACATTACTATATTTTTTTAAAATTCCATTTTTGGTTAAATTAAAAACAAAAGATTTTATTAAATTAAAACTTGTGTCATATCTATTTATATTAAATAAAATAAATAAAAATTGAAATAAATAAAAAACTATTAAAAAAAATTTCAAAAAGTAGGAGTAATGTAAAATTGAGTGTCACATATTTTGTCATTTAAGTGTGAATCATATTAAAAAGTCAAGAAAAAAAAAATTAAATTTATAATGGATGCATATTAAAACCGGATGCTCAGATGATACTTGAAATTTTTATGTAACGTGGGATTGGGAATTAAGTTAGCCTATTTTCTGTGACTGACCATGCATAAGTATAGTTTTTATTATTTATAGTATTTTAACTAAATATTAAATAAATTTTTTTAAGTTCCTAAAATTTATTTGAAAAAAAAATTACTTATTTTTTATATATTTAAATTGATTTATTTCAAAGATTTAGTTTGTTTTTTTCAAATTTAATATAAACATAAAAACATTTTTTATTTTTTACAAGTGTGTATTTTTATTTTTCATTGTTTCTAAAACTAAAATTTAACTTTTATGCATATTTTAATATATGCACATACAAATATAAATAAGTTTATGTACTTGAATAAGATAATCTTTGGCACCTATTTTTAGAAAAAAAAAAATTAACACTTTTATTTTTGAATTAAAATAGTTCTTGTTTGTTTTTATGTACTTATACATTTATAAAATTAGTTAACACTTATTAAGTATCTCTTTAGATTTTTTTGTTATTGTGTAAATAAAATTTTTTATAGCTAATTTTTGAAGCTAATTCTAAAATAATTAACATGTAAAATTTAAATTTTAAAAAAAAAAAACATTAATAAATAATTTTAAAGTAATTTAATTTAAAAATTTTAATTTACTTGTAAAAATATCATTTTTTTTTTTTTATTTTTATATAATAAAATATGATTTAATTTAGATACAACAATAATTCCAATTCTTTATTTTTTTTTATTTTAAAGTTAAATCAAAATAATATTTTAAATATTATATTAAATTTAAAATTAAATTATGCCTTAAAAATAATTTAAAACTAAATAGATTATTTATAAATTTAATTTTTTATAATAAAACTTTAAAAAATAAAATATGACATTAATAAATAAAATACATTATTCTAAACAAAATAGTAATGTACATTTAATAAAATTAAAATAATCAATTTTTTTACTATTTTTATTAAACTAAAATATCATTTTTTAAAATGTTTAACGTAAAATTTAAAGTATTACTAATTTTTTTTTTAAACAGGATTTATAACTAAATTAAAAGTAATATTACTATAATTAAATGCTAAATATAATTTATTAAAAAAAAATAATAATAAATTTTTTTTTTTTTTTAAATGCCGCTGTAAACTTCAATATAATTACTTACTTAGTCAAATCTTTAATAGATCTTCTTTTGCTTGATTTCAGCTCTTTATCCTTTACTTATTTATTGTTTCATTTTTTTATAAATTGGAAACGCGTGTAAAGAATCAAGTTGAACAACCTTAAGACCACAGTTTACAATTCGTGCACCCATTGTGTAATGAATTTAATAGTCAGTGGTACACTTGACACATTATACTGGTAAACAATCATGTAAGATTATGATATACCAGCTGTCAAATCATGATTAACATCACACCTGCATAAATTGAATAACAAACATTTCAATTGCTCACTTGATTCAAATGTTTAAGATGTTTGGTTGCTCAATTACTAATCATAAAGTAATTTTGCTTGAAGCTAAATCTATTGTTGCAGGTCACAATCAAGCTGACCATTTTTTTTCCTTTTCAAATTTATTAATAACTATATTTAAAAAACTAGTGGTTTGTTTATTTTTCTCATCATTTTTTTTCATCTGTTGGCTATCTTTTAACTGAAATTTTCAATGAAAAAAATTAAACAAAAATATAATTTTATTTTATATACTTCAAACTAACAGGCAAATATCAAATATAAACAAGTTATTAAAAGCATATAAATCAGTGTTAAGTTATAGATTGATTATTATTAAATGTGTTATTTCTAATTATACATTTATTCATGGTCATTGACCATTCAATAAATTTTAAACTGCTTTTCACAAGTCTAGTACTATCTCTATAAAACAGATTACATAAATTATTAAAAAAAGGCGTGTTTTTTTATCGCTTTTGATGATGTTTTGCTTAAAAATAGTCATTTTTTGTAAGCGTTAAAAAATTACAAAATTAGGTTAATTGGTAAGTGAATTAAATTTAATTATACCTGGTTTGGCTGGGACTGGAGTTTGTGAACTAACATTTTTTTTTACTTACTGTAACTTTTCAAATGACAATATTATTTTTAACCCGTTTTAAGTCTATTTTTTGAATTATCTTAAAGTAAATGAACATTAAAAAATTTAATTTATACTTTGTTTACGGATATGAAAAAACTTTATTTAATATATTCTGTGTAAATGCATGTTTTAGATATTTTTAAATTATACTTAATTATTAACAGTTTTGTGTTTTAAATACATTATATTTTTCATATTTATTTTTATATGGTCAAATATTGCCAGTTTGTTTTTTTTTTAAATTTTATTTAATTTAAATAAATATTTTAAACTTAATATATTTTTTAACATTTTAGTTGTCTTTAAACTACTTTTAAAAAATACTTTTAACAATCAATTGGCAAAATTTGTTAAACTTCTGATTAAAAATAAAATTTGTTTAAAATTAAATCAGCATGTTTGTGTTTTAATGAAAAAAAAATATTTTTAAATATTTTTAGATTTATTTTAAAATTTTTTTTATAAAATTTATCTATTGAACAAATTAAATTTTTAAATTTATTTTTTTTAAATTTTTTTAATAATTGTTTGGTAATAAAAGAGTTTTGCGTAAATTTTAAAATTTAACTATGAATTAAGATTTTTTAATTTCTTTTTTGTTAAAAAATTTTTAGGAAATGTAATAAAAACATCATAAAATATATAAAAGTTAATTTAAATATATATATATATTTAAAATAAGAAAAGTGTTAATTAAATATAAGTAACAATTCAATTAAAATAGAAAATAACTACAATTAAATAAAAAAAAATGTTTTTATTTATTTTAACTTATTTTTAATAACTGCTGTTTGTTCTCAAATTTTGTAACGAAAGAAAATGAGTTTGGGAAATTGATAAAATTTATCAATTTACAAAAATTTTTATTAAAAATATTTTAAAAATAATTTTGAAAAATAATTTTTTATTTTGATTGTGCAAGTAATTATATTGTTCAATTAATACTTTAAAATTAGTTAATTTTAAAAAAAAAATAACAATCAAAATTTATTAGGTAAATAAGTTATTTTATTTTAAGTTTGAACTTTAGCTTATTAAATTGATCTTATTTTTAAGTTAGTCTACTTATTATTTGACAGGTGTTCTCCTGAAAATAAAATGCCTTAATTACCATAAAAAATATATACAAATAAGACTTTTTTACCGGATTTTTTTGTCTTATACTCATTGCTACCCACTTTTAATTCTTTGTAGTCTTGTTTGATGCCCACACACTGTTTTGCACTTATTTTTCTAGACAAATTTAAAGCGGATAATCAACAGGTAATGAGCTTTAGCAAAATGTAAAGCAGGTCGTTGATTAAAAACTTTAAATGCCGATTCGCCACCAATGGTTAGGCAAATTTTTAATTTATTTGTACTGCCACTTGGTTTTATTTTTACGGTTTTGACCATACTGTTGCTCATCCAATTTTTAATTTATTGTTTTGTCTGATTTATAAATAAATTTAGATTTTATTAATATTTATTTAATATTTGGCTTGCCTGCTAATTGTAAATTAGTTGTTTTATTCAGCCGCCCAATCATCTCTTACTTGCTTTGCATGCCTGAGTTTGATTCAAATGCAAATGTAAAATACACATGAACGTGCATTCGAGCAACAGGTTGTTTTTTAAGAACTGATGATGGGTTCTTTTTAAGACTGATCAAACAGCGAAAATCATCTTAGTGAATCATTTTCTTTGAACAAAATAAAGCATTTTTAATTAAACAGGATTTACTAGTGTTCTGATCTTTTGCGCACACGCTTAGCTGACTTCATCTATCAATTGTAAAAAGAGCACGATGCCAAATTCAGAAAAAATTTTGCAAAAATAATAAAATAAATCGTGCCAAATTTCATCTAAACAATTTAACACTGATCAGTTTGATTAGTAGAAATGAAAAAACGTGCTTAGATGAAGATGAACATGATCAGTATTTGTATCGGGTAAATTAAATAAGTGAAAACTATTGTGCACATCTAAATGAGCTATTAGATAAAAAGAGAAAATGAACAAGTATGATTATAAACAACATCATTTTATCATTTGCTATCTAAACAACAGTAATTAAACTATGAAATTGATATATTTTATTAATATTTTGACTTGATTTCGCGCAAAAATATAACTATATAACTATTTGTTTAATTTGATAAGTTTACTAGCAAGATATGGCAATCTTTATAGTCAACTCATTCGTCTGCAAATTTATAATTATTATTACTATTATAATTTGTTTGCTTTTTATTTTAATTTGCTTTTTTATAATATTTACAATTAAAACTTTCAATCAGTAATTGTGTTCATTTTTAATCTCTATTCTAGCCCATCACTATTTTGCTTATCCAGACTCGTCTCACTTCCTGTTGTTAGTTTATTTTTCTTATTCGTGTTTAAATCACATTTCAGAATTATGTCTTTTTGATTCTCTTATTTCTTTCAATTCCTTTTTTTTTGTTTGTTTTTTAATTGTTTTCACTTTTGCTCATTTTTCCACTTGACTTTGTTCATTTTTTTGCAATCTGCTCTTATATTTGGTCTATTTGACCATAATTTTTGCCGTTAGTTGTTTTCAATTTTTTTCTTTTTCTGTTTGAAATGAATTGAAATACATGAACTAATTGTGACGCAAGAACTCAGTTGGTAGTAGGATTGTAACTGACAAAGGGTGAAATCACTTTGCACAATTAACCTCTTATTCCATTAAGACGTGACAATGTCAAACTTTAACTGGCCACGTTATTTCCGCAATCAATTTTTTCATTGTGTACTTTGTTTTATTGTGCTCTAATTGTCCATGCAGCTGAAACAAATGATTTTAAGCAAAACACCAAAAATAAATGCATGCAAATAAACATAAGTTTAATTGAAAATGTCATAAAAATTAGTTCAATAATTATTTTGAAAAAAAAATAAATAAAAAAAAAGTATTTTTAATATATTAAAAACAAATTTAAAAATTATTAGTTTTTTTTTTATAAAACTTTCTATAAACCTTAGTATTTAGATTATTAAAATATTTTTTATTTTTTTATAATTTTTTTTTAAGTTTGATTATTTGTTTATTGATTATTGACACAAGTTAAATTTCTAAAATATTTATAAATAAATATTATAAAATTTGGCAAAATATTTAATCTATTGCTTAATTTAAATTCAAAAATATTGTCCATAAATAACAAATTATTTTTTACTATTGTATTTGAAGGCAATTGTCTAACAAAATTTAAAAATGCTTAGATTTCTCATCTTTATCATTTAAATGATACAGAAAATTGAATTCAAAACTCAATCATTGAATACAATTAATAAATAGTTTATAGAGTTTTTTATTTATTTTTTTCAATATTAATCAGATTTTAAACAGAACTACATTAAATGATGGATATGTTTTTGTTTGTTTTCTCAAGAAAATAGCTCACAAATCAGTTTGAAAAATTACAATTTTTTTTTTGAATAAATTTACAAATATTATTTCAAATTTATAACGTTATTGACAATGTTACTGAATTGATTATTCGTAAATTCTGATCAATTGCAGCACTGACCATTTAAATTTTTATTATTTTTTTTAAATTTACTGTTGATTAGATTTTATTTAAAAGCATCAAAAAATCTATTCTGACTATTTGTTTATGATTTCAATGTATTTCTGAGATTTATTTTCTATTTCAATATGAATTGAATGCAACACTTTTATTTACTTATTTTTTCAATATTTTGCTTTTGGCTTTTCATCTTTCTATTTTGTGAACAATCAGATTTGACCAACACAATAGGCAACTCTCAACGTGAGAACAATTTTATAATTTAAAATTTAGGAATTAAAAATTTAAGAAACTAAATTTTTTAAATTATGTGCAGTGCGGTTAAGTAGTAGGAACAAATATTCTGCCTACACTAAAAAGCCGGACAAAGTAATTATGGCTCACCTTAACCCTGCACTGATTTGTTATGCCAGAGTTAGTGCATTAGATGCCTAATTAACTGCTATTACGTAAATTGTGGTAACTCTAACCTATTTGATTCAAACTTACCGTGTTTCGATTAAATTCATTGGTTCATTAATTTTAATTTTAACCAATTGTCGTTTAGAATTGGAACACATGGATTTATGTTGTTTGTTTATTGTATTCATACCATAAAAAGCTCAAAATTTGCTAAAAAAAAATTTCTATTCAAAAAAATTGAGCAAATTGAAATCTTAATGGCAATTAAATTGGGTTTTTTTAAGTAACAAATAATAAGACTTTTTTACAAGTTTTTTAAATAAACCTACTAAAAAACATTAGAAAAATATTTTAGTTACTTTTTTGCTTTTGACCAACTTTGACGAGCATTTTCCTTTTGTCACAGTTAGATGGAGTCTATTTAGGAAAAGAAATAAGGAAGTGAAATCAAAATGGTGAAGATCACGCTTGACTACATCAGCTGGCACAAATGCTCATACTTGATTGGCTACGTTGTCTAGACAACAGGACAGATACATGTGGTGATATTAGCAGCAAGGAAAATGATCATCAGTGCATTTGAAGAAAATCATTGTAACGTGTCCATTCTTATTAACCTTGCTTGTTTCAACCACGATTAATGGTGTTTGGCAATCTGTGTCCAAAATAGATGATGTTCAGGGCTCTTACACCGGTAAATAATGGCCAGCATTATCCAAACGTGTACAGATACGCCTACTTTTTCATTATGCTTTCACCTGTTCACCTGTTCACCTGTCCGTTCAAAACAACTGGTTTTAAGTCTGCACTATTACACCAAGTTCAACATTTGACTTCTTATTTGAAATAAGATGTTTTTTAATAGGCGTTTACTGCGTTATCTACCATCATTTGTTTTGCGAAAAATCAACCACAAATGTAATACTATTAACATTGTCTGTTATTTGTCAAACAATTTTTTGGATGTCCTTTATTTTTTTTATCTTATTTTTTACCCAGTTTTTACTTTTTAAATTTTCGATCATTTATTAAAGACAATTTTTCATCGTTTTGATCTTATTTTTAAATTTGTTTAATTGTTTTTTTTATATAATAATGGAAATATTATTTACTAACATAAAAACATTTTAATTAATTTTATTAATTTTTAAAATTTGTTGTCGATTTAAATTGAGCGTAGAATCAGCAGGTTCTGATTAGTGCTCCAATAAATAGAACGCGCAAGGAAGAGGGTTTAAAACCCTGTCTTTATTTTAAGATTTAATTTAAGATTTACAATTGGTAGAAAATACACTTTACTAGTCGTATGAGAACGAAAAAATCGAATGACCGTTTCTTTTTCGTTCCGTAAACAACCGGACTTGTTTACCAAAACCTTTTTCGATGTAAATTTACCTTTACATCTATGATCTCAATTTGGCAGACTCCGTAATAGTTTAATCACTATAAGTCTGGTAGTGTTGGTTTTGTGTCTGCTAAGACTTCTGACTCATTGGTCCTACTTTAAATAAACAACTGATAGTATGTCTCTAACCAATCAATCACTAGCTATGTCATCTTTACAAGGACTGCTGCAGACAGTGGCTAGAGGTAAAGGCATAGCAGATCTGGTGATTTCTTGAGGTAGCATACTCTAGTCATCTCGAGACTATTAGGTGTCCTTAAGTTTAGCGGCCAGTGAATGAGTCACGTACCAAAACACTACGCAGTTAGGTAGAATCTCTTAAATTGAGGCAAAGTCGAGCTGTCTAGCAAGGACCGGATAAACGTCGGTACTGTTTGCTTGATACTTTCGACTCTTCAATCTAAGCAAAGAGAATTCTCCTAAGAGATAAAATAAAATAGACTTTTACATAACTCTTATAAATAATTATTACATCAAATTCATAATTATTTATTTTACTTTCTTATTTATTGACATAAAATTAATTAAAATTAAGTCAAATTAAAAAATATTATAAACAAATAATTTTTTTTGTTTATTTTTTATAATCGAAAGATTATGTTAAGATTTTAAATAAAATTTTTAAAATTCATTAATATTAAACATGAACTTGAAAAAATATTTAAATATTATTAAAAAAAAAAAAATAGAAATTTATTAAACATTTAAACTAGTTTCTTATTAAAATTTTTTTTAAATAGATATTCAAGTTTATGTAATAATTTTTTTTCATAAATATTATATATCTAATAACTTAGTTTTTTTATTAAAAATTTTTTTAAATTATTAAATTTTTAAATTAACATAAATTATACTAATCTTGCTAATTCAAATACTAAATTTATCTTGATCAACTTTTTATTTATTTGTCTATTTAATTTATTTTTTATTTATCAACTTATATAAAAACTATTTATATTTATAATAAAAAAAATATATTGTAAATTATGATTTTTAATTTTTTATAAACATAAAAAATTAAAAAAATTTCTTTTTAAATAAAAAAAAAAAATAATCAAAAAAATTAAGAATAAGTATAAAAAATTAATAAAATTTTTTGGAGTAGGACTACGTTAAAATTTATTACAGTTAATCTATGACCACTCCTTAACTTCTTAAGACTGATTGTTTGGCTATCCTTGAATTTGATCCCTTGTATGGTTCTATTTTTTTAATTATAATTAGTACAAATTTTATTTATTTTGTTTTTATTCTTAATTCAGCTTTGATTTATACTTATATAAATATAAAATTATTTTAATATTTATTTAATTTTAAAAAAAAATTATTTTGTTTTTGATTTCCAATGTTTCACTTAAATTGAATTTATTTTTTATAATAATTTTTTTATTATAAAAATTATTATTTATTTTTATTTAACTATTTACTATTTTAAACTTTTAACTTAATTTTTTTAAATAATTTGTCTTTTAAACAATTTTTGCACTTATAAATTTATAGTAATTGTTTTTATTTTTTAAGTATAAAAAATGACTAATCAAAGATAAATCAAACTACTTTTTTTTTTTAATTATAATAAGCAGCTTATTTTTATTCAATTAAAAAAGTTTAATTCTTAAAAATAACAAAATAAGCTTGAGTTTAATGATTACTAATTCAAAATATAAACAATTTGTTTAAATACCGCATAAATGATTAACTGGTTTTACAAGTTATTAATTTTGTGATGAAAACTCAAAATAAAACTAATTAAATTGGACATTTAATAAAAAAAAATATTTTATAGAAAAATAGGATTAAGATAGATAAAAAATAAAACAAATGTTAATAACATTGATAAAATAATAATAGATTCAATATTGACATTTAAATTAAAAAATTTAAAACTGATTTATTTTTTTTATCATAATTAAATTTTGCATTAATAATTTATATTTTGATTTTAAACAAATTTTATTCACGATTATACATTTTAACCACTGTTTAATAATTTGATTTTATATTTTGTTTAATCTTTTTTTTTTTAAACAAATTCTTAAAAATAAATAAATATGCCTCAAGTCTCAAGATTTAAAATTTTTAAGCTTCCGATTTGTGACCTTGGAATTGATTTGATTTGGTCTAACTGTTGGAAGCACCTAATCTCCCCGGGCAACCCACACGACTGAATTGATGACGCACGATTCTAAGTCAATTCACCTTTGACCAGACATAAAATAATAATAAAAAATATAATATTTCAGGTTTGAATTAAATTGCACAAAAAAATTCATTTGCCTTTTTTTTTCTATGTATTTATTAATATTTATTAATTTTTTTTTTTATTATAATTATAGAGTTAATTTCAAATTGTTTTTAAAAACATAAAAACTGGACATAAACTAATTTATTATTTCTATTGTTTAATTTTAAAAATAATTTTTTGAAAACAAGTTAAAATTTATAAATTAAAAAATATATTTTAAATAAATATTGTGCCAAACAACCATTCAATAACTTATTTAAATTTTCTTTAATTTTCGTGTTTAAGTACCATCAATACTATTACAAAGTTTGATCAACATTTGCTTTTGCTGTATTTTTTTCTGATACAATTTCGTGTTTGATAAATTTATTTCAATTGTGTTGAAACTGTTGCACATTATTTCAATTATTTATTTGATTTAATTTTCTTTTATCATACAATTTAAAATACAGGTTTCTTTATATATAAAAAGTCATGTAACTATTTTTATTTGTGATCTATTTGCAAATTTTTTTTTAATATTTGCAATTTAATTTTTGTTTGTTGATTTTATTTATTTTTTTTTTTTTTGTTATTCTAAAATAATAAAGTTTGAAAAATATGAAAAATGTATAAAATAAAAAATAATAAAAAAAAAATTAAATTTATTTATGCATTTATAAAATTAATTAGTTACAAATTTTAAATATTATCCATTTATTGAATTTAGAATAATTAAAATTTTTAAAAAAATTAAGTAATTTATCTCTTTATTTAATATTACTTACATATTTAAATTTATACTAAAAGTTTTTTAATTTTAACTATCAGTGAAAAAATTATTTTTGCATATAGTCAGCTATATATGTAAATATATTCCATATATGCATATATCTATTCCAAATATGTCATATAATTTATTTTATAATTTTTAGATTAAAAATTTATAATTCATCTTATTTTTAATTTTAAACATTTATTTTTTTTTATTTGGTTTAAAATTTAAAATTTTTAATGTTTTTTACTTAATGTTTTTATTTTTTTTGATAAAATAATTCAAATTTTATATAGCCGTTAATGAACTTTAAATTATTTAACTAATTTTTAACTAATATTATTAACTCATTTTTTTTATTTAAACGTTAATACTCTTTTAAGTTTAAATACACGCTTGATAAAATTTAAATTGATTTTTTATTGAAATAGAAACTTGATTAATTAAGCACGATTTTAAATATATAAATATATATTAATCAACAAATTTAGATGATATTTAATTATTTAGCTATTTTTTAAAACAAAATTAACAATAATTTAAATTATTTTTACAAATTAGAAATTTTTTTATAAAATAATTAATAAACAATTCAATTATCAAATCTAATAATTCTTTAGATAAATTCAAATTTTTATTTAATAAACTTATATTTTTTACATTGAAACTTTAATAGTTACTAAAGTTGCCAATTCTTAGATAATATTAATATTAAACATTTAAATTAAATAATTTTTGATTTAAAATCAATATTTTAATATAATAAAAATAAAATAATAAATTAATGATGAATAGGTGGATCCAATTGAAAAATATTAAAAAAGGTAAAATTACTTTTTGTAAAAAAAAAAAAATCATATTTAAATAGGCCAAAAAAATAATTTTTTTAGAAAGTACGTTTTATAAGTAAAAAAGAACAAATATAAAAATTAAGCACGATTTATATTAAATACTAAATTAAAATCATATTTTACTGATTATTTTTATAGTTTAATAATAAATAATCAAGAACATTTAAAATATTCAAAAATAGATTAAAAACAAAAAAAAAAATATATTTAAAGACAAAAAAAAAAATATATTTAAAGACAAAAAGCTAATTTCTCAGGTCATTCATTAGAGCGAATCAGACCTTGAAAAAAAAATTTGCATTGAATGTGTGTGTCCATGTCAGCTATTCATACAATGATGAAGTGTATCAAAGCGAATCCAACATATGTTTGCAGGCTTGTCAAAAAAATCTTGGCAAATGAACAGGTTGAAAAAAAATATGAACAAATTATGAAGATTAGTTCAAAACAGCCAGATGAAAAAACAATTTTAAAACAAACCTGCAATACAATACCAAATTAGGATTTATAAAACAATGTGGGTAGATTTATTAAAAGAAGATGAAAAAAAAGTAAATAAAACAAATGATGATAAGAAATAGTAAAAATATATAAATAAGATAATTATTTAAGGTTATTTAACATTTTATTATTTAAATAAATGATTTAAACAAATAAATATTTAAAATAATAATTTAACATATATAATTTTGAAAAAAATTTTAATTAAAAATAAATTTACAAAATAATTAAACTTTATTAATAAAAAAATTTTACAAAAAAAATAAATAAATCACTTAAAAAAAATTTATAATTGTATTTTAATAAATATTTATATATAAGTTGAAAAATCAAATATGTCAATAATAATAAATTATCAAAATAAGTTAAGTAAAATTAAATAATTAGATAAAAAAAAATTAAATAAAACTAGTAAAAATTCAAAGTGTGAATTAGTCAAAATAAAATAAAAAAAATGCTAATCAAATGACCTTAAAAAGTTCGGATGTGTTTGAATATAGTGAATTAGCATTGACCGAGTCTAATTTAAGCGTCCAAAAATCTCAATTTAATGTGAATAGCAATTAGACGCAATTGAATTGAAACGAATAATTTTCTTATTGTGCTATTGGTTAAATTGCAAACATTTCGTTTTATTTTGATCAGCTCAATATCAAATTTTTTTGAACATTTACCAATTTCAATCATTTTCGATTTTAAATTTAACTTTTGAAATTTTCATACAACTGATCAAAAAGTTGGAATAGATAATTGTTACTTTGTTATTTTTACGTGAATGATGGTGTTTAAGCAATTTTCTCAGATTTAAACTAGGCAAGGTCAATGCTAGATGAGAAAACTAATAGTAGCTACGTAGCTTTTGCACATTTAGAACATCTTCTTTTTAGATTGCCTGATGCGATTTATGTAAGCAACTGTTGAAAATCGCAACTATGATCTGGTCTTGTTGATTGAGCAAAAAAAAAAAAAAGGTGACAATCATGGTCAACGAATCAAGATTGTTGTCAGCAAAAGTTAAAATAAACGTGGTAAACCATATCAAAAATTGTGATAATCACTGCGGTAAAAGATGTAAAAAAGTGAAAAAAGATTAGAGGTCAGACAAGAAAACAGAACAATTAAGATTCAGTTCACGCTTGACCAGCATTTTTATCTGATCTCAAGTCGAGTATAACCTGTGATAATAAAAGTTTTCATTGAAACAATTTGAAAAGTCTAAAGTAAAATAAAATTGTGCAAAATAACTTGTTTAAATTTAGTTACATCAATTACATGATTTAAAAAATATATTAAAGATAATCTTGGCTTACTTCTTTTGTTTTTTTCTTTTTAAATTATCTGACATATTTGCAATCAATTCATTTCTAGTTTATATTTGATTGATAAACCGATAAATTTGTTTGTTTTATTATAGTGCTTTTGGTTTTAATGCGTTAACTGATGGTGCCAGAGACTAATTTTTTTTTTCATTATTTCATAAATGTACCTGTGAAGGTCAATCAAATGTAACCTGGGTAACTGGCAAGAGGTAACAAAACATAAGACAAACTAAACTCTAAGTCAATTAAATTTCTATTGGTTGCACAGAAACGGGTAAAACCGTATTTTATTGCTTGGAATTGCTTTCACTTAATTTTTTTTTATTTAAATATTTGGTAAAAATACTTTACCAATTACAAAAAAGCATAAATAACTAATAGTATATTTCAATATTATGTATAATTTTTTATATATTTTACCATTAAGCAACAAATATTTGCAATATATTAGCAAATTATTTTTTCATTGCTTAGTTAAGTTATTAAATGTAAAAGTTAAACTTTTAGAACTTAGTTTATGAATAGACAAATCACATTAAAGTCAAATCGATTAAACGTTGAAATTGGCAGAGTAAACTATGACCGTCAAAATTTTATTGGTCGATTAAAAATATGATGTGATTAATACAAAAAAAAATATTAAAATGTTTTAACGTTAAAATGATCATCTTGTGAGCGACCTTTTATAAAAAAAATTACTCAAAATTAATTTAGTCATTATTAATAAATATATTATAAAATCAATGATCAACTGCAACAGGTGTTTATCAATTTTGATTTAACATATATGTCAATTTTTGATTTTTAAAGCTGTTTTAAATCAAAAAAGTTAAAATTTTATATTTAAAAAATACTCAAAAATTATTATGCAAATAATTTTTAAATATTTTAATAATTTAATAAATAAAAATATACTAAAATTAATCTATCAAACAAATAAAAGTTAAACATTGCTGCAACTTTATTTTAATAAATCAACTTTTTTTAAATATAAAGTGTATTTTTTTTTTTTTTAATAATATTTTAATGCTATTAAATAAGATTAAAGTTTGTTTAACGAATTTCATTTAAAATAAGAATAGTTAATAAAAGATTTAACATAGAATTAATATAATTTAACTTTTGTTTTAAACATTTTATAATATAAAATTTATAAATGATATAAAAATTTTTAAATTTTAAATTATTTTGCCTTTTAACTCTGTAAAATCTAAATATTATTAGTTGATTAGTATAATAAAAAAATAAAGGAAAGCAACAAAATAATTTTTTTTAACTTGAAATATTTTAAAATAAAAAAAAATTTATAAAAAAAAAAAACTTAAAAAATTCAATATTATGGCTCAGTGTTATTTTTAATGTAAACACTAACTTTTACATTCAAATTATTAAACATTTAAATTGTGTTCTAGTTTTTACTCAATTTTTGAGATCAAACTTTAATTGGGTTTAGTAGCGGGTGCAATTGTTATACTAAATTTGTTATAAAAAAAATAATAAATAAAGGATCTTTTCATACTGTTCTATGCACTCATCTTGTTCTCATATTCAATTGATGTCATTAAATTAAAAACAGTTATAGTTTTGGGATCAGTTTCAAGTTCGAATGCTCCAATTTTAGAAAAAATAATACTCTTATAAGTACTAAAATATTTAATATTTAACATTTTTTTTTTATTTTTGAATTAAATCAAATTAATCATTTATACTATTAAAATTTAATTTGAATATTTTTAAAATTAAAAATTTAACAAATGTCTTTTCGTTAAAAATTTTTAAAAATTATGTTTTAAACTGAAGTAATCAACAGGTTTTTTATATTAAAAATTGATATAATTAAGTTAGTTTAAAAGAATCAATCAAACATTTCTTTGTTTTTATTATAATTGCAATGCATTTGTGAATTCAACAGTGAAAACAGAAATATTGCTTTAATTATTATTAGTTTATATTTACTTATAAATTAAAAATTGATACTGAAAAAATTGCAATTAAGTAAATTGTTAAAAAATATTTTTAAAAAATTTATTTATTTTTATTATTTTGTAAAATTTTTACGCTTTGAAAAGCACGAATCCATTTATTTAGCTTAATTTCGAATTAATATACTTTAAAAATGTTTTAAAAAATTGATTCATGAATATTTGACAAAAATTGTTTTAAACTAATTTATTAGTTAGAGATCATTTAAAATCACAATGCATGTAAGTTTTTTTTATTTTTTATACGGTTACATGTTCTATGGAAATGATCATTATTGGAAAGCAATTTGATTCTATGAATGCATAAAGGTTTTTCAGTTAGTTAATCTATTTTAACAGTAAATAACTTGAGCGATCATAAAATAATTATAATGTCAAGCCGGTTTTTTAACTTGATTTTAACAGCTTTTGGTGACAATCTATCAATTTTCAATTAAAAAAAATTTTCATTCCGAACATGTATAATAATTTTAACTGTTTACCAAATTGTTTTTTTTTTTTTGAAGATTTAGATTAAGTAAATGAAAAAAAAGGAAAATTAGAATAAAAAAAGTTGATTTTAAAGCAAATTTCTTGATTAACTGTTTAATTGCATGAGAAACCTAATGCCACCTTAGTTTTTACACTTAATAATATTAACACCACAAGTATAAGTTACTGAAACAAGCAGTTTTTGAAAAAATAGATTTACCTTTGACTTTATTTTTTTTTTATGGAATTGACATTAACTTTTACAGATTATTTTGCCAGAACAGATTTTTTAATTTTATTGAAAACAGCAAAATGCAATTAAATCTCTGTTTTTCATCAATTGAAATTTTATTTTTCAATTTTTTTCTATATTTACTTAAATTTAATTGCCTTTGCATCACATTTTCTTTCTAAACTCTTTAAGATAAATAAAAATAAAACTAAAATCGAAACAAATTAGGAAAGAATTTTGGGTAAAAAGCATCAAAATAACAAAAGCTTAGAAAGAATATAAACATGCAAAAAAAGTAGTTATGAATTTTAAAAACAAAAAAGTAAAAAAAAAACTAGTTAAATAACAGTTGAACATGGATAGATACATTTGATTTAATGTGGATTGTAATTCTTTACTGGTCCTATGCTTTTTGAAAGGCAAACGCAAAACCAGATAAGTTGAAAATTAGTAACCACCTTAATTCCAAGTTAATCACAATCAAATTAGTTTGAGATGAAACAGAAATGCTAGAAACAACAAAAAAATCAGGAAAAACAAGTGAACTAGATAAAAGAACAAGGAGTTTAAATTACGCGCCTTGAAGAAATTGTGCAGGCGTTAAAAAAATACCAATACACGCCCAGTTGTATTGACTATGAATAGTGATTTGATGTAGTGATAGATATCTGAAAAAGATACTTGAAAAAGATACTCAAAAAATTTGAAAGCAAAATTTGAGAGAAAAATTGTGAAAGATGTTCAAAAGATGTTTCAGAGATGCTTTAAACGGATGCTTTGAAAGGATGATTGGAAAGATGCTTTAAAGGGATGCTTTAAAGGGATGCTTTAAAGAGATGCTTTAAAAGGATGCTTTAAAGGGATGCTTTAAAAGGATGTTTTAAAGAAATGCTCTAAAGAGATGTTTGAAAAAGACGCTTCAAAGAGATACTTCAAAAGGATGTTTGAAAGAGATGTTTGAAGAGATGTTTAAAGAGATGGTTTAAAAGGATGTTTGAAGAAATGTTTGAAGGAGATGTATAAAAAAGATATTTGAAAGAGATGTTTGAAAGAGATGTTTGAAAGAGATGTTTGAAAGAGATGTTTGAAAGAGATGTTTGAAAGAGATGTTTGAAAGAGATTGTTGAAAAAGATATTTGAAAAAGATATCTAAAAGAGCAATTTTTAAGACCTGTTTGCAAGAGGTGTTTAAAGGGTGTCTGATAGAGGTGTTTGAAAAAAAATGTTCTAATGGAGTAAAAAAAGAGTTTTCTAAAGAGTTTGAATGTAATGTTTATAAAAGATGCTGAAAGAGATGCTCGAAAAAAATGCTCGCTAATCTCATGTAAGACAACTTATAAGACAGCTAGCAAGATAATTGAAAGAAATGCTTGAACGAAGGATATTAGTATTTGATTCAAATAGAATGCGTCGACTAAATCAAGTGTTGCATTTGAATACTGTTCATAGAACTACAATTGTAAGCGCCTTTTTAAACCATGTTTGTATCTTTTGCACTTTTTGTCTATTTTCTACAATCTTATTTGAATTCATTCTTGTTTTTATCCAGTTTTCATCGCCATTCCACTTGTAATATACACAAAAAACTTGTTGCCATTATGCTGATGATTGCTTTGTGAGTTGTATTGTACCGGCCAAACCTTATTCTATTGTATGTAGATTATATATGTATGTATATGTTTTTAACGCATCGCGATCAACACAATCTGAATATAAATTAGTGTTTGACAATTTTTCTAACACCTGTAACTACTTATCTAACTTTGAATGGTTAATCTAGGACATATGTAGACCGAAAAACTAAGAAAAGCAAATCGAGGTTTAAGTTTGGGTTGACAAAAAAGTCGATTCAATACTAAAACCCAATAAACTTTAAATTTTTAAATTCGCAATTGAATTTAAATTTTGGTTTAGATGAATATGATGTAACTAAATTAAAGAAATTATATAAAAAAAAACAATTAAGTTTTTTTAAAAAATCAGTGTTGCGAAAATTAGTGCTAAAAAGTTTGCAAAATTTGAAATAAATATTCATCAAACAGCCGTGCTTAGTGTTCATTACGATCACAAGTCATTAAACACACAATAAACACCATCAGTTTTAAATAAAAAGTGAAATGTGAATAAATTTTTTTATGAATGAGAGCGAAAATTGTACAAATGAAAATAAATTATAGTAAATTAAATGCTTTATAAATACAACTCATCAAATCATTTGTACAAATTTAAAAACGTATGTTTACACTAATTAAACGGAAAAACTTTAACAAAAATAATCAACAAACGTCATATAAGTGTCTTAATAAATCTTAAAATTTTTTATGCAAACATTTTTAAAGAAACTTTTTTTCAATTTTATTAAAAATTGTCACAAAAATTTGTTTTTTTTAAATATTTACTAGACCTTAGTGTTTTGAATTAAAATTAATGTGAAAAATAACAGAAATAATAAATATTAGAAAAACATTAGTGCGATTTTAATAGTTCAATAGTTGATATTTGGCAATGAAATATTAATTATTATTATAAATTATTATGTCATATTTATTAGTATTTTATATAGTTTATGTAAAATTTAAAAAAAAAAAAATTGGATACAAAAAACTGAAAAATTTGAAATGATGAAAAAATTGAAATACTATTGGACCAGCAATCTAGGCCAAAATCAGAAAACAAGTAGCAGATGAACTGCAAAGACAAAATAAAATAGGAGGAAAAAAGAAAATAAGAAAGATGATAAGAGAAGTAAATGAGAAAAGAAAATAAATGAAAAAATAAGAAAAAAAAACAAGCAAAGAAATAAAATAAAGAAAAAAAATTAAAATCAAAGAACAGGTGCACATCAACAGTAGTTGCCCGCTGTTTTGGCAGGCGTAAAGCATCTGTTGTAAATGTTGTTTTTAATTTCAGTAGTTGAAGTTGCATTTTCAATCGTTTAAAACTGTTTGGAGTTTATGAAATAAGCTTGAAATGACCACAAAAAACTGACCAGCCAACTGACATCCACCTGAAGATAATCTGAACAAAGCACAATTAGTTCAATTGTTGAAACAATAATGTGTGAAAGAGAGATGATGAAAAACTGAAGGTTGGGTGTGCAAACGGGAGATGGTAAAGAATGAGATGGGAAGAAATTGTGTTAAGAAGTATTGGAGATTCAATTGTAAGATTTGCGAACAAGATTTGTTTGGTAAATGCAAACCATTGAAAAGATATTCAAATATTTGCGGTAGCAGGTCAAGAGTCACAAGAAAAATTATGCTTTTTTATTCAACTATCTGTTGAATAGTTTGAATCTTAGCGAGATTGAGCTGCGATCGATCAAATAAGTCACCAAATAAGAGCTTGCCTAAAGGTGTTTAGATACTCTTAAAGTGAAGAGCAAGTTGGAACTGGTGACCGCCAAGTGGAGCAGCAGGAAAAAGAGCAGAAGTCAAAGAAAGAAGATGAAAACAAAGGACTGAGAAAAAGACAAGAATTAAGATTGAAACAAAGAAGCTGAGAGTGAGACAAGAGACTAAGAATAAGACAAAGAATTAAGATGAAGATGGAAAGTTAGTAAAACCTTTATCATGGCACGTTATACTGCAAACGCAGCCATGCAAAACACATTGTGCTTATGCCCTTTGGTAGGTCTGTATGCCGGCTGCTTCAATACACAATGTGACATGACTGACCTTGCAGTCGACAGGTGAACATCTTTTGATGTTGGCCCAACTTAAGAATGGCTTAAGCACAGGTGTTGCGGCTTTCAGTGGCAACAAGCCATTTTACTTTCTTCTACTCCATTAATTTAGGCAAATGTTTTGCCATCAAACATATTAAGTCCGTCTGACGTGAGCAGCTTTCGGTTTCTGATACATAATTCATAAAAATATTAACAATGCAGAATTGATCAATGTTCGGGCTTGATTGAAATTGAATTTGGCTGCGTATTTGTTTTTGTTTGATCTTGGCTAGAAGAAAGTGCGGCGAACATATCTAGCTTGAAGGTTTTGGGATTATTCACAAATATTGAATATTATTTATGGCAACATCGAAACGCTGCGCACACATCAGCTTGTAGATTGTTGGCTGCTTTAATTAAAGTGTCATGTTTGCCATCCGATTACGAAAATCTTCATTCAATTGAGAACTGATCTGTTTTTTATGTTTGACTCCATTGTGTTTACATTGCGTATCTTAATTGCCACATGCCACCGTTCAGACCAACAACCATAGACTGTGGACAAACTAGAAAGCGACTGAAATTTATTCTGTGTTTAAGAAAGGCTTGTTTGCTTAGGATTGTCACTTGGTCGCCAATAAATCACTGTGCCAGTCATTTTACAGATGCTGGTCACGCAAGATGTGTTCAATATGACTATGGATAGGTTATGGAAACCTAAGTGAAATGCCAGTTTGATAAAACACAGAGCTTGTATGGACTGTGATGTTGTTCAGTGGCAAAATTGAATTACCAAATGTGTTTAACTTGCGAATTCAATTTGTCTTTTGTTTGGTTTGTTTTTGCTTTGCTCTCATTCAAGCAAATTTTGCATCAGTATTAATTATGAAAGATGAAAAGCAATATGGAAAGCAAAAGAAAGAAAACTTTTCAAATATTACAAGCTGATTGATGTATGGACATGTAGAAACATAAATATTAAGAAAAATGAATTGCATTTTCAAAAAACTCATGTTTTAAAAATTGTTAGTTGATATGGATTGCATAATGTTTGAAAAAGTTTATTTAAAATTCACTTTTTTAAAAAATGTGGAGGATGTGAAAAAGATGAGATGTCAGACAAATAAGTGGTAAGCAAAAGGATGTAGCTGAGCAATATTTAGAGGTGCAAAAACATGTAAATAAAGGGTTTGAAAAAGATGATGCTGGGCTTTAGAAGAACTTAAGTGGAGGGTAAAGTGATGTGAAGAAGCTGATGAAAGGATGTAGGAGTTGGTGAGAGATTGGGGGGGGGTGATAAAATGAAAGAGTTTGGAAGAGAACGCATGAATTTGAAAGAGGACGAATGAAAAATGTAAAAAAGTGTAGAAAGGTTGGTAAGGTGTGAAGAATTGTAAAAAGATGTAGATATGTATTTTTATATATTCAATATGATTAGCGATATAGAAGAATATAGAGAATTGTTATAGCATAATGATAAGTACCAAAGAGGGAGAAAGAGAGAGATAATTCGAGAATGAGTCAGCTGGCAGTGAGTTATAAATGAACAAGTGAATGGACACGCCCATTGGTTCGCCCCCCTGCAGTGGGGTCGGGGCGTTAGACCCAAAAAGAGAGACAAAAGCGGACAAACAGCTGCCAACGTTCCGGCTGTAGCTGGGCGGTGCCGGCGGGATAAAAGCCGGCGGCTGCAGCAAGCAAATATATGTGAACTTAAACACAGGACGCATGCGCGCAAAAGCGTCGCATCAAGTGGCAAAGCAAATGCGCGCCGGTTCAGCCGCCAGTTGCCTTCTATTTACAGTTAAGCAAGCAGCCGCTGCTTTATTTACGTTTTCATATTTATTGTTTTACGATTTTGTTTTCGTTTTACCTTTGTTTCTTCATTTTTTGTTTGTTTTCCTTCTGTTTTTGCTTCCTTTTGGCTCCTATTTTGGTTGCTTTTTTTGAATACTTTTTTTTGCTACCTTTTTTGGTTGCTTTTTTCGCTTCCTTTTTTGTCCATTTCTTTGTTTTGGTGTCGATTTTTTTGGCCGAAAATCGCAGCTGGCCACTATTTTTTTGCCATCTGTTGTAAGTTATTTGTTATCAGCCATCTGTTTTCAACTTGTCATAGTTGTAATAGTCAGCGATAGTCAACCACAGTTAGTGATAGTCAATAATAGTCAGTGGTAGTAGTAATAGTCAATGGTAGTCAGTGCTAGTCAGTGCTAGTAGTGACAATAGTGACATCAGTAACATCAGTAACATCAGTAACATCAGTAACATCAGTAACATCAGTAACATCAGTAACATCAGTAACAAAAAGTAACAAAAAGCAACAAAAAACAACATAAAGTAACAGCAAAAATCAATAATGTTTAGTGATAATTAGTGTTGAGCTAGTATTGCTAATTACAATACAAACTAGACATTCTAACCTTTAATCTTTAAGTTAATCCGATTGTAGTGATTATTCCGCAAAACCTGCAACTCAATACCAATATTAAGGTTGAAATTTAAGCCAAGTTGTTGTTTAATTGACCGCACATTTATCAAATGACATTGCGCCGCACCTGTTCAATTGCCACGCCCGCACGGATTACTTTAAATTGCTTTCACTTCTAACACAATTAAAACTACAGTTGTGATCAAATTGATTGTATAACCATTAAATAAATCAACACTCCTTCTCGCAATAATAGTCGGAAGTGATTCATTCTTGGGTATACAAAAGGTTAAGCTCGAACATCGAACTTTAAAATTTAACATTCAACTTTGAAAATAAAATCAACAATTTTGATTTAAGGCGGCTATTTCAGTGGCTATTAGTAACAGTGAAATTCACTTTCGCGCCCTTTACTCCACACACAACAGAGAAGGACAGACCAAAAGTGTGGATTAACCGAATTAAATCTGTTTCAATCAAAGTCAACCGAAGCCAAACAAGCTTGTAACTAGCTTAACAATTAATTTGTGTGTGTGTGTTCTGCCTAATTTTTCTAAACTTAGTCCAGCTTAATTCGCTCACTTTTATCTTTAATCTCTTTCTTAATAATCCTTTCCTGCTAACTATTCACAAGTTAGTTCCAGTGCCACACATCAATTATCTTTTGCTTTCATCTTAAGTTTGGGTGTCGGCTCTCCGTCTATGTTTGCTTATATACATGCATGTGAGTGGTATGTTCGATTCTTAAGAAACTGGCAGCAGTAAAATTTTAAAGAATTCAGTTTGCTCTGCGTTTTTTCCAAAACTCATCTTTAAATCATCTTCCAATCTCATCTTCCAAACTCATCATTAAGCTGATCCCTAAGCCAAAAGTGCATCAAAATGGAGCATGTTGACAGTGCAAAGTCTGAATCAACATTCAGTCCTTTGCTCATGTCTATATGTGGCTTGAAAAATAAACGCAAGACAATGGAAGACAGACATGTAGTTGAGCACAACTTAAATGCCACATTTGATTTAGACGTAAGTTACAACAGCAAAGCAAAAGTATTTTTCTACTTGTTAAATTATTTACTTGTCCATAATCATCTGTTTAGATTTTGTATATACATTGATCACTAAATTATTAGTTTTTTGCGAGATTGTTGCTTTAGTTTTCAGTTTTTTTTTCCACTTTTTTGTTCATACACGCCTAGCTGAAAGAAAAGTTGCTTTAAACAAGACAATAGCTTAAACTAATTTAAATTACAATCTAGTTGTTTGAAAAAAGATTACTTTGTTTTTGTCTATTCTTCACTTCATTTTTGTCACATCACCACCACTTATTTATTATTATATATTCATTATACATTTACTACATATTCACAAAATACTTACTAAACATTTGCTACACATTAACGAAAAACCATAGAGTAAATTTAAAAACACCATACCATTTTTTTACACAGGTCAAGAACAAGCTTTTCCATTACAGATTAATTTAAATTCTTGTTTAAACATTCTCTTCAATAGATTTTTGCAAAGAGAGATTTTTTGTTTTTCTCTCTAATATCAATAACACTACTTAATTAAATAAGATGGCTGATGACTAGATGGGCAAATTAATTTATATGACTAATAAAAATATTTTGTCGAGAACAAGCCTGTTGCGAAAAATTATAAGTTGAAGGATATTTAGTTGAAATTTGTAATTAAAATTTGATTAATTGGCACAAATAATTGAAACAATCGAATTGCGTGCTCTTTCAGTCTTTATTCTTTTTGTACAATTTAATTCATAATCGAGGTAACCAAGTCTGAATTTTACTCAAATACATGAAATTTTACAATGACCAATTATTTTGTTTTTATTTTACAATCATTTTGAATGAGGTTTTTCTAATGCCATCAACTCGATTGCTATATTGAGTAAGCAATTGAGTGGCGTGGAAATAAGTATGAACGGTTGGATTGGGTAACAAAGTGGCTCATCATCTTAAAGGTTTCATTAGCTTAAGCAAGTTTATGATTATAATAATAATAATAATTATAATAATAATTGAACCCAATTGATCACACGTGTTTAGGTGTAACTAAATCGTAAATTTAGATTAGTTTAACTTTTAATCCAAGCAGAAATTAAATCGTAAGATGGGTGTGAGCATCTTAAAGAATGAAATGTTAGGATTTTAACTCTAACTATCTTGTCATGTGCCGTATTTGACTTTGTGCTGTCTTTGTTTCGCCCTTGCGTTCACATTTGCTCAACTCGTTTGTCAAGCTGGACTCGTGCCAAAGGTCAGTAGCCAGCTTTTTTGTTATTAGACGCGGCCTGGGTTGACAAGCAATTCGTGCATTGACAACAATCGCACTTGAACTCGGATTAAACTGATCCGGATTTGATTAGCAAACATAGAATATATTATGAGCAGCTTGTTTGTGGCCTATTGTATCGAACTGAGCCATTTGTACGCAGGCGTTACTTTTATGAGTCACTTGGCCATGTTTGGCTCCACTTTGATACATTTGAATCAAAAAGTAGCAGTTTCAAACTAGTCATTTGAAGGTAGTCATTTGGAAGTAGTCATTTGAAAACAGTCATTTCAGAGCAGTCATTTAAAAGCAGTCATTTCAAAGTAGTCATTTCAAAATAGTTATTTCCAAGAACCAACTTTTGCTCCTTTAGCCCTACACCGATTGCATTAGCTAGAACTTGCACCGGCACCTCTCCAACTCGAACGCTGTTTACAAACCTTATTACTTGAATTTAAAGCACAAAAATAATCTTTCAAATATGTAATAATTATTTTGCTCTCTTTTTTGTCTTGCATTATTGGCAACCTACTGGATGCAAATTCGCAATTTCTAATGGATTTAGTTGCCGCACCAATACAGTTATTATGCAATATTTGATGGACATGCTGGCTTCGAAGCAGCTGAATATGCCAAAAACAATTTGCACCTAAGACTAATTGAAAGTGAACATTTTCGCCATGGACAGATTGAACAGGCTTTGAGAGACGCTTTCATCATTACCGATAATGAGTTTTGCTTGATCAGTGAAAATGGGCGCAAAACCTGCGAATTCAATACCGAACAAGTCTGTTCAGGCTGTACAGCCCTTTGTGTAGTATTTGAAGACCGTAAAAAGTTCTATCTAGCTTGGGCTGGGGACTCAAATGCCATTTTAATTAGAAACGGAGAACCAATTAACCTGATGGAACCTCACAAACCAGATCGCGAAGATGAACAAAAACGAATTAAAGCTCAAGGAGGTGAGTGTCTTGAAATGGACATTTGGCGTGTTATGGGCACATTGGCTGTTTCTAGAAGCATTGGCGATTCCAATTACAAACCATATGTTACTGCAGAGCCTGACATTGTCACCCATGAACTAGATGGCACAGAAGATTTTTTTGTTCTTGGATGTGATGGCTTATGGGATCTTCTTTGTCCATTAGATGTGTCTTCCATTATTTATGAATATCTCGCTTTAAACACGCACAGGCCTTCAAATGAAGTTCTTAACGAAGTGGCCATGTTTCTCGCCCAAAAAGCTATGGATGAAGGATCTAAAGATAATATCACTACAATTGTCCTTTTTTTTAAAGACATTGAAAAAATTTCACCAGCTCTCAATGAGAAATTATTCAAATCAGATTTCACACAAGCACAATTGCTTAATACTAGTTTTAATTCTAATTATTCTACTGGATATTCATTAAATCCTGATGCAATGCCTTTCGAGCCAAATAATAGCCTTTTAAACGCACCTCAAACAAATCATATACTTAATGGAAATAATAATAGCGTTTATCATGAATCTATTAATATTACTTCAAACGAAGATGTAGAAATTAATAATGAAATTCAAGTAAATCAAATGAATTATACAGAAGAAAGTGACGAATTGCATTCTATTTTACCTAATATTAATAATAGCATTGTAAATGATGTACAACACGAAAGCATATTAATTGAAAAAGAATTAGATGATGAACGGATTGTTATTAATAATACTAGTTCAGAACAAAGGAAAAATAATTTTGAATTATTAAATCAAATTGATGAAAATGAAGATGAAATTTCAAATTCAATAGTTAATTGTGAATATAGCGTAATACCTACTGAATCTGTTGCTTCACCAGTTGAATTAAATTCAAGCTCATCAGATTCAACTAATTTGAAAACAAACGAATTTAGTCCAATTGCAGATAAAATTGAATCACTTGATACAAATGAATCTGTTGGTTCTCCTTTTGAACATATTACAAATGATTTAACAAATCAAGTCTCTCAAGAAAATGAGGCTTTAAGTAATCAAGAAACTAGTAAATTATATGAAGATATTAATTCTGAAGAAAATTCATTTGAGTTTATTGAAAAAAATAATGAAGATATTAATTTAAATGATAATCTTAAAGAAAATATAGAAATTCAAGAAAATAAAATAAATTATATAATAGAAAATGTGAATAATGATGAATTAATTAAAAATGAGCAAAATATAAATAACAATTATGAAAATGAGAACATTTTTCAATTAAATAGTCAAAAAAATAATATTGAAATTAATAATGAACTTTTATTTGAAAATAATAAAGAGAATAAAAATTTGGCAATAGATAACATATTAAATAATACTGAATTAATAAATAGTAATGAAAATATAAATGAAAAAGAAATTCAAGAGAAAAACATTGAAACATTTAATAATACAAATGAAAATCAATTGGCAAATTCAGAAAATTTTGAAGTATTAGATAGTAAATTTAAATTAGAATCATCTGTTTATGATGAGAAGAAATCTGTTGCCAATGATGTTGTAGATCTTGCTGCTAATATATTTCACAATAATCAGGAATTTGATTCAAGTAATTTTGAAATTATTTCACCATATAAAAAAATTGAAAGCGAAATTTCAAATGATTTTGATGATTTGAGTCAATCTGGGGAATCAGTTATAGAAAATATTAAAGAAAATAGTAATGAAATAAACTATGATAAAAATTTAGATAATGAAAGTAAACAGGAAGATAATTCAAATTATTTTGAAAATAAAAATTTAATACCTAATGAAAGTTTGTATTTAAATGATGAAACATTAACATTTAATAAAAATACTGTAAATGATTTTAATTTAGAAAACAGTAGATCTAAAGTAGAAAATGAAGAAGATTTTAATTCAGAAGAATTAGTAGAACATAATACTGAAAATATTAATGATACCGAAGATAAATTTAATCAATTTAATGAAAATTCAATTGATAATGAAAATTCAAAACAATTATTTAGTCAAGAATCGACAGATTTAGAAGAAAGTTTTCAAGATCAAACTATATATAATGCTAATAAACCAAATATTGAAAAAGAAATTGAAGAAAATTCTTTTCAAGATTTAGATTCTGAATTAAAAAATAAGTTTAAAGAATCTGAAAAAATAGAGAATACTGATAATTTTTCATACATGCATTTATCTGAAATGAGTTTAAATCCATTTGATGAAACAGTTGTTGAAAAACAAGTTATAAATAATTTAGAATCTCAAAATCAAAACAACCAAATTGATTTATTATCGGAAAATCAGGTTTCAACAAGTGAAAAAGTTTTTAATATTAATAAAAAGCAAGAGAATGAATTTAATGATGAAAGTTATGTGGATATTAAAAAAAAAGTTATTTCAGACGTTGAAAAAAGTCAAAATTGTATATTTGAAGATACTTTAAAAGTAACTATTTGTGATGAAATTAAAGAAATCAATGATAAACAGGAAAATGAAGCACAAATAAGTGAATTATTAGAAAATGATAATAAGAAAAATGAAACAGATGAATATGAAAATGAATATGTCAAAGTAGAAAAAAATGATAAAAACGAAGATTCAATTATTGCCGAAAACAGTGAAGTTTCAAAAGTAATTTTGGAATCGAAAGGTTTAAATCAATATGAAATTATTAGTAATAAAGATGAAATTTTACAAAAAGAAAAAATTGTGTCAATTGGAAATGAATCTGAGTCATTAAATTTAGATAAAAAATCTGAAAAAGTTTTATTAGTCACAGAAAAAGTTGAAACAAATATACAACAATCTCCTGAAAAGAAAATAGATTTAGATAAAAAGAAAGTTGCTAGTAAAACTTTAGTAAAGACAGCAACATCGATAGCAGCAAAAGCTTCACTTGGTGCAGTTAAGTCGACTTTGAAAACTGGATTAAATAAAAGTACCTTAAAAACTACACCATCAAAGCCTAGTTCAAGTAAACCTGCTTCAAAACCAATTGTATCTAGTACATTAACAAATAGAACATCTACAAGTGGATTAATAAAAAAGACTTTACCTAAAACTTCTACGTCTACAAGCACTGTATCATCTACACCCAAAACTTTAGTAACTTCAAAAAGTAAGACAATAAGACCTACTGCTACAACTACATCCACAACTACAACAACTTCAACTACGACAACTTCAGCATCAATGATTGGAGTTAAAACAACATCAACTAAGCCATCATTAAAAACATCTTTAAAAAATACAGTCAAGACAACTACAAATACATCTGCAATAACAAAATCGGCAACCGCAACTACTAAAACGGCGTCGAATAAAATAGGAGTTAATAAATTGGGAAGTGCTACTACTAGAAATAATTTGTCTGCTAAACCAAGTTCAGCAACTAATTCGATCACTACTAAATCAACTTTAAATAATGAAGTAACTAAACCAACTGGCACAAACACAAGGATTACTTCAAATAAATATGCTAATATTACTAGTAAAATAGGATCTATACCAGCTAACGTTGCTGTAGGAGCAACAAATATGGCACCTGCAAAATCAACAGCTAGTAAAACTATTAATAAAATTGCACCAATTAAACGCTCAACTACAACTACTACATCAAATTCAAAATTAATTAGTAAAACTTCTAGCACAGTGCCTAGTACTAAATCAAATACTGGATTGAGAGGAACATCAACTAAAATAACAAATGTATCAACTAAAAATAGCAAACCTGTTTCAACTACTACAACTGCAGCTACAACTTTAAAGACAGCTGTTCCTAGAAAACCATTAAATAAAAAAGTAGAAGTAGTTGTCAATGGTAATTCTGAAAAATTAGAACCTTTAACGAATGGAAATTTAAATGGATTAAATGGAGATTGTAATGGATTTAATGCGATCAATGGAGTAAATTCAGCATTAGCTACTAGTACTACAATACCAACTTCTAAATCAAGAGACAAATTAACAAATTCATTAAAAGCAGAATTAGAAGCAGCCATGGAGTTGAATGGATTACCTAAGGAAAATGGAATTGAAACTGATTTGTTAAATTAATTTACACTCGTTTACAAAGTGATATAATTTTTTTTTTTTGAAAAAAAAAAAATAGTATTTAAACATATATATAAGTAAAAAATTAGGCAGTTTCAATTTTGTTTTTTTTTTTTTAGTATTTTAAAACGTTTTAAAAAAGGCTTTATTAGTGAAAAAAGTATATACCCGCAATTAAACAATTGATTTATATAAATTTGATATAAATATTTTCTATACTATTGTTATGATCTTATTTGACTAAAATCTTATTAAACATATTAAAAATTTTGAAACACTCAAAATTAATCATTTTTTTTTTTACATGGACAAAGGCTTGAAAAAAGATAGTTTAATAAGTTTTTTTTCAAATTTAATTATGGATAAAAAAAATATTAAACAGCAGGTGCTTTATTTATTAAATAATAATGAGTTTGCTTTTTTTAATTAATGTTTTAATTAATAATAAATTAAAAATCAAAGGTTATTTAAACTTTTATTATTAACGATAAGAAGATTTACGTTTTATTAACTACTTCCATTAAAGCAAATCTTTGCTATAATTTTTTTTTAAATTTTAGTATTTTAAACTAATTTGGTGCTTTTTAAATGGAATTTATACCATTTTTAAAATTTTAAAAAGTATTAATGATTCATTGCATGGAATAATAGTACTTGGTCAATATCTTATTAAAAATTCCTATTGACATAGGCTTTATTAAAAAAAATAGTAAAAAATAAAAATTTTAATAACTGTTTTTTTTTATTTATAATATAATTAGTAACACTTTTTTTAAGCTTTTTCTAGTCAAGTGAACACACTTTTAAAACTAAAATACTGGCATAATTTTTTTAAAACGAATTTAATTAAAAAAATTTCTATACCAATCTAATTATATAATTACCTCTAAATAAGTGGCTGAGGTATAATTAGCTAATAAAATCAAAGCTGACTAAAAAAATAATCATGTAAACAGCCACAAAAGTGTCCTGAAATAAAAAATATTTATTTTTTAATAGTGATAGTTTTTTTTAACAAATATTTAATTATAATGCTTTAATGTGAATTATTTTTTTGTTTAGTTGTGCCTTTAAAAACTTTTCCGAAAAGATTTTTTTTTGGTTTCTTTGGCCCGACTCAATAATTTTAATAAGCAAATAAAATTTTATTAAAATAGTAACAACTTATAAACTAAATAAAATTATAGTGTACTTAATTGATTATTAAAAGAAATAAAAAACTAAAAAAATAATAAAACGATAAAAAATAAACAAAAATAAAATAATAAATTTTTATTATACTTTTTATTTTAATTCTGATTATGTTTTACAAATTTTAAAATTTACATAATAATTTCCTGATTATTGTATTGCTTAATAATTTTGCTTATTTTAAATAAAAGCTTTTATCTTAATAAAAAAAATAAATTGAATTATTTTTTATATAAATTTTATTTATGGTAAGTTTAAATTTTTTTTTAGTTTAAAAAAAAAACTAATTTTTTCACTTGATTACGATTATTATAATACTAGTTTATTTTTTAAAAAATAATAAATTTTTTTTTTATGCAAAATTTATTTTTTAATAAAATTATTTAGGATTTTTATAAAATAATTTTTGTATATAAAATAAATTTAAATAAATTTTGAATAATAAAACTTTAAAGCTAATTTTATTAAATATTTTTTTATTTTGTTTCAAAAAATTATAATATAATCAAGGCAATTAACTTTATATCAGTTATTTTAGTTTAAAATAAAAATTTTTACATTATTTCAATAAATTAAATTATAAAAAATTGTTAAAACTAATTAGAATTTAAATTACATTCATTATGAAAAAAATCCATTGTAACTAAATAATAGTTTATTTTAAACAATAATTTGTGATAGATTTTTAAACACGATCACAGGCCACCCGGCACACTTCAACATTATTTTAAAAATAAAGCTTTGCACAACAAGATAATTGGCTAAATTGATCTTTATGATTAAAGTGTCGAATTTTAACTTTGATGCGTTTAAAATGAAAGTATTTAATTGAATGAAACGGTGTTAAGGCCGACCTTAAAATAAAAAATAAGAATAATACATAAATCCAGACTAACATAAATGAAAATAATAAAAAATCAAATAAAAGCCGAAAAAAAACAATAAACTGTTTATAAAGACAGTGAAAACCAAAAAAAATATTATAAACGAGAAGATCATGGAAGTGAAGCAAAACATAAAAAAGATAGCTTTTGCATTAACGCAAACACACTTATGTTGATAATAGCATTTTTTCTGCTATTTTAAATTAGACTCAATTCACCCGTCAAACCTATCACAATAGAAATAAATATAGAAAGTCTATTGGCAAAATTCGATTTGATTAATTGTTATTTTTAATTGTCATATAAAATCGTGACCAAGTGCTTTTAATGGAATTTACCAATCTATATTCATCACTTTTTCTTTCTTATATTTACATCTATATAGGCATACGTATATGCATTCATATATAAAATAACAGATTGAAAGATATAAAGTTTTTCTTATTAGCTTAGTCAACAAATGCATTTGTTAATTTGTACATTTTTTGGTAAATTTTTCACTTGAATTAGCGGGTGTTTTGAGATCCAAAGGAAATGTTTCAGTTTTTAGATGATAAGCAATAGATGAAAAAACAGAAAAAATAAAATGATGAAGAAAAGGAAGATAAAATTGGCATTTTAAATAAGCCTAGCCTTTTTGTTGAATTATCAAATATATAATAAACAGTAAATAGTTAGAGATGAGTAGATCAATATTGAGCAAACACGCCACAATGGCTAGTTTGATGTCTCATTTGATTTGGCACTCCCTTTACTAGCTTTAGCGGTGGTTAATGAATCAGTGAGAAAGTCTGAAATTGCGTCTCCCTGTTGTTAAGACTGTTTCTCATCCCTTAATATATTCCTTCTTAATTTTATTTCAATAGGTTCTTAACTTTTATCTCACTTTGTGAAACATGCGAATACTTGTAGACCAATGTTTTTCCTAATGCTTTAAATTATTAAGGCGAAATTTTTATCAAGACTTATTACTTATTTGTTGTTCTTTATACTTTCAACTAAAATTTATATGCAACTTTATTTTAAACTGCTTTTTCAAAATGTAATTTATTCATAAATTATTTCTATTATATTTTTTTCATCTTTATTTTCATCTGTTAAAAATTCACCTGTTGCATCTTTCAACAAGTTTAATTTTCAAAATACATTTTTAATCAATAATTTTAAAAATTAATATTTTAATAAATAAAAAAATATGCTATATTTTTCACCTGTTTTGCATATTTGATTTTTTTTATTATTATTTGAAAATATGCTTGAGAAACTTTTATTTTACATTTAGCTTCTCACACTTGATTGTATTTTGATGATGTATATCGACTGTATTAGACTCATTATTTATTAATTTTGATTTTTTAAACGTCTTATTTATGATTGGCTTACATTAAGTTTTAACTAAGCTAAAAAACGTTTTTTTACATGGAAAAAAAATTAGGCTTAGAAAAAAATGCCTACCCTGTTTCCTGTTTGCTTATTATTTCTATTCTTATTTTTGTCAGCCAATGTAACAACATGATTATTTTTAATGACAAAAAAAGCTTGACATTCACAAAGTTACAAAAGAGCAAAATCTTATAAATAAATAGTTAAATAAAAATATAATAAATAAAAAATATTTTTAAATAAATTTTCTTTTGATGTAGTTTTAGTTGTGACAGAGCTAGTTATTGCACGCAATACGTGTTGAAGTGTGACTAAGTTCAGGTGAAACACTGGTAGTTGAACGTCTTTAAGAAAAATCTCAAAAAAGCTGATTACATTTTCAGCTTTCACTTTATAGCAATACTTATTTAAAGTAATAGGAAACTTTTATACAATAACTGGTGAGAAATAACTAAATTGAACATGAATTGAAAAAAAAACAAACTTAGTTTGCATACAAACTACCTATGTTAGATTAAAAAAAATTTAAAGAAAATATTTCTTAAAGAAATTTTTGAAAAAATTTGCTAGTACAGGTAGAATTCAAATACATAAGAAAAGTTACCTACTCAAGTTCGAATTTCTTTAAAAAAATTTCAAATATTTTAGACATTTAGACTTTATAAAAAATTGGAGCAAAAGAAAAAAGCATTGTATTCATTAATACAAAGCATCTAAAAAGCGTACTAGAGTCAGGTTTTTTAAATAACATGTGAAAAGTAAATAAAAAGAATATTTAAATTGAATCAATATATAAACTACAAATTTAATAATTATGTTAAATACTTTAAATTTGTTAGTAAAATTTCAAATACATTAATTATTAAAAAAAACTTAATTAATTAAAAATAACTATTTTTAATTTGCAATAAAAAATGTTTTTTTTTTCAATTCTGATCAATTCAAATATTTACTAAAATTTTACAGGTGTTGCTTTTTTTTATAACAGGTTTTGTGTTGTTTTATTGCACTATTAAGTAATATAAAAGCGGCATAATTTAGATTAGGCTACTGATTATATTTAGAATAGTTTTAAAAATAATTAGAAATGAAATTTAAAAAACTAATTAAAGTAGAAGCATATAGACAAATGTTATTAAAATTTTTTTAAAAATATTGCGTTAAAATGATTATTTTAATAAAACTAATTAGTAGCTAATTGAAAATTATTTTTAAATTATTTAGTTTAAATACAAAAAAATTATCTTAATTTAATTATTTTAAGCCTTTTATTTTTGTTAAAAAAAATTATTGGAAAATAAATTTACAAGTTTTTTTCATTTCATGTAATTTCTTAGTTATTTAGAAAGATTTTAACATAGACCTAAACTTAAAACAGATCTTTATCATCTTGACGGATTTGTATTGAAAACAATCGTGAATATTTTTCTGCAACATTAAAAAGCAAATGAATAGTAAAATAAAAAAAACTTTACAATTGTTTATTACTTCCGTTTTCAGCTTCTTATTTAGCTGCATTTTATTTAATTTAAGTTTGTGAAAAGCTTAAGGAAGAAGCGTATTTACCTATTGTGAAAAGAGCCTGGGTTAAGCTTGCTTGTCATGCTTATCTTATCAAGCACACCATCAAAGTGGAAATGAAACAGTCCTCCCCGTTGTCCAACAATCAGGTCACTTATCTTTTTTTAAGATCAGTCATATGATACCTTTAAACATAGTTAAGATCCGTTGTTGTTTTCTGTTTCATTTATCTTGTTACTTTAGTTATTTGAGTCCAAAAGAGCTCATCAATTTCAAAAACGCTGATTATGCTAGACTTTTAATCAGCCACTAGCTTCTCACCTATGTCTAACGATCCGTTTGAGAGTAAAAAGTCTTTTTGTTTAATTCCATTGATTTTCAACTTAACACCAGTCTGCAATTTTCTTTTTAAATTGCGATTATTTTACTTTGCCATTTGTCGATTTATCAACACTAATGCTCTGGCTTAAGTTTTTAATTTGTGCATAAAGTTTATTTCCATTTTAATAGAAAACCGACCAATTGCCACACACAGACAAAGGTATGATTGGGCTTTGTCACCTGTGTTGGCATTGTATGATGAAGCCAGTGTGAAAAACGGGTTTATTCGCACAGGTAGACCGCAGGACATCTTAGATGCGAAAACCAGATAAGACTCAGCGAGTGTTTGCAGCTTTTGCTTACCTAAATCACAATTGGTTTCAAGTCGTCGGTCTTGTGTCGGTTTGCAAGTTAGCGCACTTGGCGTAACTTAATCCAAACTATGTATATCTTGAGACACACATGTATATTCACACACAGTTAGATGTGCCCATTTGTGTTGGACACGAAGAACCAAAGACAAAACTACGAATCCATACACGAATTCAAACTAGTACTAATATGAATTCTTATGCACTACTCAGCGGGAAACAAACGTCTTGGCAAAGTGCGAAGGTGTGTTTGAGAGTGAATGGAGAAAATGCTAGACCAAACTTAATAATGGCAAACGCGAGTGTGAAGTTTACCCCTTTCAGCCTTTTTGTTTGCTACCTTTGGCTGCTCTTCCTGTCACTCTTCCACTGACCAAATCTTCCTTTGGTCAGTTCTGCCCATCTTAAAGAGTACAATGGAGGCCACATGCTGGCTTCATCCAACAGGTCAGATAATAGCCTTTTCACACCAGCGTCACTCGAGCCAAAATCAATTGTCTAAATTGACCAACAATTACTGCATCAGTACTCTATAATTAATTGAAAGTCGCTTCATTGGAGCTTTCATCTATATTTATCCACTTTTCAAACATCACTTTTTTATTCACAGTTGTCAACCGCTTTTTGATTTATTTCTTAATATTCTTTCATATTCTTTCTGTTTAACGATTTTAAGTTTTTCTGTTTGCCATATTGCACTTGATTGTTATGTTTTGTCCGATTCTACCTGCTCACCTTACAAAAAAAACACGCTCAAATTATTGATCAAACTTATTAATTTCCTATTGCTTAAACTAAAAATATCTAGTTTAAAAGTTATTTTTGATTTTCTCCTCCACAAATTTAGTTTTAGCTTACAATCTAAAGTGCTCTTCAATTTGCCAAATTAAATTTTATAAGATGACATTTTGATTATTTTTGTCAAACATTCAACTTGACCACAATTAGAGCGCTGGAAAAACAGCAAGATACTTAGCCTTAACCAAGCGGAAACGTGACCACACACAGATTTTGATGATCAGAAGCAACTATGGTTTTTTGATTTTCAATTGTACTTTTACTAGACAAACTTACCAAACATTCAAAGTGGTTCAAACTTATTTTAGCCATTTTTGCTCTAGTTTCATATAGCTATAACATTGTGTGCTCGAATAAGGACTTGCTTTCTTAACAAGCGATCTATTTTAAAAAAACTTCTTTTATTTCTAGCGCACCCTTTGCTTGTTGGACAACATTTTTGTTCGCCTAATTTCATCTGTTGTGATGTCTGGTTTTCTTTTTAAGTTATATTTTTTCACTATTGTGTTCACTATGGAAAACATTAAAATATCCAGTAAGAATTTGTTAAACATTGCTACAGTTTTTAGCTTTAAATTTGCTTAAAAAAAAACTATTTAAAAAAAAATAAAATAAGTGAACCATTTTTTTGCTACTTATTCAAACGCCCATTGCTGGACATTATCATCTACACTTTTTTTTACCCCTTTTTCTCTAACATTAATCAGACGTATCAAAGCTATTGAATCTAGTTGGCATCAATTGCAAAATAATTTTAAACGTATAGAAATTATAAATTTATTCTAAAGAATCCTTTACTTACAATGGTTTTGGTATCAAATTACCAATAGATTAATTGTTCACGCTATATGCATTTCTATTGGCGACCAAAATTACAAATATTTCAATTATTTATAAAAAGTTTTATTCAAATACAAACGTAATATTTAAAAAAAAAAAATTATTTTATGTTTATTTTCTGACAATTTCTTATTTATATTTAAGTTTCAATTTTTTTTTATATAAATAATGTTTTATTAATTTTTACTTTTTTAAGACTATGTTTACAATTAAATAAAATTTTAATAAAAATTTTTGTAAATTCTATTTTTTTTTATTTATTATTTAAAAACATAAAAATATTTTTTCTAATTAAATTTATTTAAAACAAATAAATTTAAATAAATTTCTCTCTTAATTTAATTTTTACTTATTGATTATTTTTTTTTAAGATTTAGTTAATTATGTGATTTTTGTAAAATTTGAAATAAAAAAAAAATATAAAAAAAAAATTATATGGCCAATTTATTTTTTGTTTTAAATTTTATCTTGATTTAAAAGTAAATTCTTTTTACTAATCTAATATTCTTTAGGTTTAAAGATTTTAATCATGTCATTGTAAACTAATATAGTTTTTCTATATAAAGTTGTATGACTTCAAAAATTTAAATCAGCTTACATAGTAAGCGTTTTTAAAATATAAATTTTAATGCTAAATCTTTTTGCTATTATTAGTATTTGGACTAATTTCGTTTTTAATAATATTTAAGTTTAATAAGTTTGTAGCAAAAGAGTAAATTAAGACGCAATTTTAAATAGTCAAAAAAATAATTTTAAGACTAACCTTAGACTTTTGATTTCTTGTTAAGATATTTTAAAGCGAAATAAAATTAAACAATTTTTTTTTCACCTTTACTTAACGCGTTTAATGGCAAATAGTGTTGATAGGTGGTCTTAAAAACAAAATTATCTGGGCATTTTTAAAGTATAATAATGGGTTTAATGGGGTAGTCAAAAAGTTTAGTTTTAGTTAACAAAACATAATTTTTTTTTTGCTGATTTAAAATCTAAAGAAGTTATTAATTCTAGATTTTAAATTTATGTTTTATAGAATAAAAAAATAATTTTTAAATTTTAATAAAAAATATATAGTTTTTATAAATTGCATCAGGTTTTTTTTATCAATTATTATTGTATAGTAAATTTATTTTAAACTTGCAAAAAGATAAAATTTTATTGATTTATTATAATCTAGACAATTTTTTGATTATGTTCAATGATCACAGACTGGATTGAATTTTGGTCAAATAATAATACCTCACAAATTACTAGTTTTACTTTGATTTCTTAATTATTTATTTAAAACATGCACTTCTTTATTTGTATTTATTTGTATTTTTCTTAGTTGTTTTTTCAAAACTATTTCTTGCCGCTTGTTGTTTTCTTAAATTATCAAACTTTTCTCCCTATAGTAGGTGGTTGGTCTAACATTTTTAGTTATTCTTAGTCTATTTACAGCTTAAAAACTCGTATTTTTTTGCCACACACGTCTTTCAAACCTAACTGTTAGTTTCATTTATAGTTCGAGTGCTGGTCTGATTAAAACAAGCAAAAACACAAGCCCACACGGTAATTTTGTCTGGCCAGCCTATTTTCTAATATTAATGTTTTAATTTATCTTTCTTCTACACAGTTTCATAGGTTAATTGTGTTCAATGTTGCAAATAATTTTTACCTTTGATTTTCTTGTCCATTATCTTAAAGAATACATTATAATCATTGTAGATGCTTGGTGGCCAATCGCTGCCGATTACCTAGACAATCTTTTAATTCTAGTCTATTTTAAACAAGTTTTTATCAAAATTTATACTATTTTATGTTTTAAAATTATGTTTGCATGTTTTTAATATATTCAAATTCAATTTATATTGATGATGAATGTGAAAAATTTATTTTAACATTTTATTATAAGCAGATGCAAACAAATATTCTATTATTTTTAAAAACCAATATGTCTCAATTGAGCATTAATTAGCTCCATTTGTAGATATTTACGGAAAAAAATTATTTACTCTTAAATAACTAAAGATTGAAGATTGATCAAAATTTAATTACCAAAAATATTACATTGGTTTACAATCTTTTATAGATTTCAAAATAAATTACTATTTTTTTTAATTTTTTTGTGTTTAAACGTATTGTGCTTAAAGCAAAATTAATATATTTTTAAATTAACAGTTGAAAATATAAATTTAAAGTATAAATTTCAACAGTAAATTATTAAAAGACAGATGAATTTTTTTAGATATATTTTTATTTAAATTTATTTAATAATTGATGAGATTTAAAAAGTAACTTTAAAAATTAATTTAGTTTTAAATAATTATTGTGTTAATTATTAACCTATTAAGTTATATAAATTTAATTATTTTTATATAAATAAAAAAAATTAATAATTACTTAATTAGTTGAATGAATAATTAATCAATTTGTTTTAAAATTAACTTTAAATTTATTTTAACTAGTTAAGACAAAAAAAACGATGAAAAATAGGTTGGTGGTCTTGTTTAATATAGAAAAAAATGTCATTTTAACTACAAAAAAAAAAATATTGACCGCTTTGTAAATATACAAGGTTTGAGTTCATTGGGGTTTATTTGATCAGTGTGAAAAAGTTAAAAAGAAACAAACATAAAGCCAAAGCGAAACAATTGTATTTGTCTAATGTAAATAATCTTGTGTGCACTTGCAGCTTGATCATACAAATTGCCAACATTTGTCTTATCTTCATCGTAAAAAAAAATACTTAGATTTTTACTGAATCTTTCATCTCAGCTTGATTAAAAATGTTAAAATCAACTTTTTAAAATAAACGATTTGAGAAGGGTAAAATGTGTAACCAAAAAACATTTACATAGTAAAAACCAAATATATTGTTGTAATTGGCCTTTAATTTATTGTTTGTTTTTAACTTAAACTATGGTTCATAAGTTACAGTTCGTAGCAATTAATTTTTAACTTGTTTTAAATTTTTAAACTTTATAATTTTCTTTTAAATTTGTTTACAAATATTTCAACTAAACAGTTTGATTTTTTTATAATTTTACTTTAAAAATTTGTTTAATGGTATATTAAACTTTTTAACTTTTTTACATTAGTTCATTTTATGTTTAATTTTTAAAATAATTTTATTAAATTTTAATGTCATATTTAAATTATTTTTTTCTTATTTGATTTATTTTAATTTATTTCAATTTTTATTATTTCTTTATTATTTATGTAAATTTTTTTTTAGATTAATATTTATAAATACACACATAAATATTAGTAAAACTAAAAAGAGCAACAAAGTTTTAGGTGAAAATAGGTGGCTAATTTGCTGAAAGCATTTTCTGGCCTAAAATTTTACAGAAGCACTTGAAAAGTTCTTGACAGCCATGTGCCATACTGTGAAGTGTGAACAAGACTAAGCAAAACTTAACTGACACATGACATTTGGTTGGCATATTGGTTAATTTGTCTGGGTTTTTATGATTGCAAATGGAATTCGTCTGAAAGTCATAAGCCAAGAAAACAAAATAAATTTAAGAATATAGTAAAATAAAATAATTATTAATAATAATGTAAGTAAAAACATAAAAAATATAAATTAAATAAAAAAATTCATTAATATATTGGTTAAATATAGGTAAAATAATGACTTATAATATAAAATTTAAAAGATTATTAAAAGATTTTAAAGATAAAAAAATTATAAATAATTATTTTTTATATAAAAGTTTTAATTGAAAAATCAGCTAGCCAAAAGTAAAGTAAGTAGCTATTTTATATAAATTGAAAAATATTTTTGAATAATTCAAAAAAATTTGAATGAATGTTTTTACTAGGCAATGTAAACAAATAGTAAGATAATAATGTCTGATAATGTCTTCCTATTGTGAGTGTATTTAGCTTTTTGTGCCAATTTCTGTCTGGGCATTCTCATAAGCCTATAGACTTGTGCCTATTTTACTTTTTAAAATTTTTTTTTTTTAATATTTTTTTTGTTTTAAGTGTGCCTATTTTATTGTGACCAAATCAAACCCAATTCCTGTGGCCACTTTTACCATCGTTTAGAAATTGATTTAAATTTTTTTAACTTTAAATCTAAACTTAAATTTAGCTTCTAATGACCTTCATATTTTACCTTTATGCTCGTGCCATTTGTATAAATAATCACTTGTTAAAAACAAGTAGACATTCTGGCGTTTTTTTTATTGGCTTTTATTGTGTGTTTTAACTATATTATCCATATTTTATTTAAATATTGTTTATAAACTGTCCAAATATTGTTTAAACTTTGTTGAAATACTATACAAACATTTTACAAATACAAGTCAAGCTATATGTGTTGACTTTTACTTTTAATTTATTTTAACTAAAACTAAAAATTTTAATTTTTTAATATTTTAATAGTTTTTATTATTTATATATTAATTTATAATTAAAATAATTTAGCTGTAATTTAATTTTTATTTTTTATATTTATTAATTCATAATTTTTATTAAAAAAAAAAAATAAATAAATAAATTTTAATATATATTTAACTTATAAAATTTGTGTAAAAATAATAAATAGAACCGGAAATAGGAACATCCGTCAATTTAAATAAGTTAAATATTTAAAATAGACAAAAAAGCAACAATTTTTATATTATTTTACAGTGACAAAATGTTTAAAAAGACGCGTGTATTATTATAGTCGACACACTTTCACTGAATTTAAAAATGTCGGTTTCTTAAAAAAAATAGTCACAGTTTACGACACACGGTGGGCTTTTTTAAGATAAACATTAAGATTGCATGTTATCCGATCTTAAAGAATCAATGCCGGTTATGATTGTGAGTATTCTGTCCATTCATTAGCATTAGGTGCACGCATCTAACTAATCCAAAAAATTTGGTGTGTTTTTTTACTTTTATATGAGAGTTGTTCACATGGTTAATAAAGCAATTGGAGGTCCAAGTAAGACATTTACCACTCCAAGTAAAAAAAAAAGAAAATGGTGATACAAGGTTAAAGTTTCAGTGGCTTGTAAACAAAGAGTAAAGTATCCAAATGATAAACATCTATGTAATTTTGTCTATGCTCACTTGTCATTTGTTTGCATGGGCCGATGATTTCATAGAAAATTGGTGAAAAACTATTCATTAAATAGGCTTGGCTCTATTTAAGTTAAAGTTAGTGTGTGGGCTGGTTCACACACTAAATTTTCACTTTAGGATAGGTAAAAAGATTTAAAAAAACACTCGTGTGTCAAGTTAAAATAGAAAAGCAAAGATAAGAATGATAAGTAAATTGTAAGAAAATTGTTAGGAAAAACAATCTAACCTGATTGTGAAAGATGGTAAAAACGGCAAATAAAAATAGAATCTTAAACTAAAATCTTAGAACAATTTAGCTGAACGTTTGAGATTAAAGCAAAATGTAAAAAATCTAAAATGATTTTAAAGTATATCGAAAAAAAAATTGAATAATAAAATTTCAAAAGTTAATTGAAAAAATTTTGGTGTAAATTTGTGATAATTTAACAAGTTAAAAAATGTTAAATTCAATTTAAAGCTATTTAAACGTGCAAAATCAATAAAAAACTAAAATAAGTTGAAGATAAATTGAAGATGTGGCAAATAAAAGAATTGAAAGAGGAAGAAAAGATCTTCAAATCTTAATTAGCTGGTTCTTTCCAACCATGCCTTGACATGGCGGTCTTTTTGGCCCGTAATTAGAGAGCATTTGCCGTTTGCAACTTACAATTGTACACGTTGCCCTTTGGCTGTTATCTTTATTTCATTGCACTGTCTCTATCTACAGTATTAGATATTTTGTTCATCTCGGTTTCCTTTTCATGTTTTACCTTGTATTTTTTAGTTTTAGATTTTATTTTTATTTATTTCTATTTTTTAATTCCTTAAACACTAGACTATGTTTAGGCTTATTGTTCATATGTTGCTTGTGTGTGGCGGCTAGCACAATTAAGTCCGAGCACCCCATTAGCACACACGTTACCATCTTTAAAAATATATATAAATAAATAAATAATGAAATTATTTGCTTTTTTAAAATTTTTATTTAAAAAACTAAGCAAGCTAATAAGTTAAAGATGTGCTCATAATGCATTTGGTTCACAGCCCGTTTACAATCGATGTAGCATTGATTCTTTTGATTCTAATTGATTGTGTCAAATGCGATGTTAGCTTTTGTTTTATTGCATGTTTTTTAAAGTAATATTATAGTAAAAAAACAAAAAAGTATGAATGCTATATTTATTGATTTAGTTAGAAATTTAGATTAACTTGAAATGTTGCAAATTTAAAAAAATTAATTCAAGTTGTTTTTGTTGTTTTTCAAGTGAAATAAATCGTTCATCATTTTTAAGATTAAACGCAGTTCAATTTTCAATTAAATTTAATTAGGAAGGCAAATTTAAAAGCAACAAAATACAAATATAAAAGAATAATTGATAAAGAGTTAAAAAAATTTGAGCGCTATTTTTTAAAATAAGTTTGCAAATTTGAACAAAAATATATGTTTGCATTTATAAATATATTAACATCATAATATAAGAAATGAGCAATTTGACTGGGCAAACTTTTAAATTTAAGCACCGGAAATATTTTTTTTGAGGTAACAAGCAAAGCGAATAATAATAGTTGCGAGACAAGCGAATGCTACGCAATATTGGCTGTTTCCAGAGAAATTGAACAAAATTTGAAATAGTAGTGAATAGGAAAAGTGGGTGTTAAATCGTTTGAATAGTCGAATAGATGAATGAGCCGAAACAATGAATAACTACAGCCACCCGCTGTCCGTCCTGAGCTGAACCAGGTACCGCAATTTTAGTGATGTCTACTTACCTGTCCAGCATGTAGCCATTCAATCTTGCACTAAGTAAATAGTTTGTATTTTAAAAAGATTATCCATAGACATATAATGGCGGTTCATTCTAACAACTTTCGAAAACTAGTCTCAATAAAGATGATTTTTTATTTTAACGCAATAATCGTTTTAGCTTCTTTTCATGTTAAGATCATGCAAATTTCAGATATTCAAGTATTAATCTTATTTTCAATTAATAGAAAAGTTATAGGATATTTATGAGCAATCGGTTAAAAGTATGCTCAGAGTATATATCTTAAGTTTTATCATTTTAAAATCTGTTTTACTTTGAAGTAATTTTTTTTCTTTTAATATTTACACTTTTAAAATATAAATAAACTAAAGTTTAGGTCAAATTTGAAGATAGTTGATGACCGATAAAGATACTTTAAAGTATTTGGGTTAAAAGCCAGAAAGGCATTTAATGTTTTTTGATGAAAATATGATTTCAAATATTTAAATTAAATGTTTTATTAAAAAAGGCTTGAAAGATTAAAACAATAAAATTTAGCATTTAAAGTAAATGAAAAAAATTAAATTTAATAATCTAAATATGCCGCTGCTGCCTATTCATTAACTTTAGTGTGGAAGGAGCGGCTGTAGTAAGAAAGAGGGCGGTCTTTGCTACATATGAATGAAAATGCTAAAATGTAGCAATGGACAAGAGGGCGTGTGAGTAAAGTTGACTTAAAAGTGGGTTTTGCTAGACAAAGAAACTTAGCAAACAGAGCAAATTAAAGAAAGCTGTCTTAAAAAACTGAATGGATTTTAAGCAACTTTCTGTTGTGGCGGCTGCAGTGGCTAGCCTTAGCTGATCAAGTTAGTCGAAACGGCTATTTACTTTACGGCCTATCACGTTTGCATTTCATTCCTAAAATCGTATTTGAAAGGTGAACATTATCTAAATTTTTAAAAAGTATCTAGTATTGAATTTTCTTAACGTTGTACGTGTTATTAAATGTAAAACAAGTGTTTAACTTTGTAGATTAGTTTAAATTTTGGATCAATTTTGATTTTTAATTGTTTAAATATACTAAAAAATATTTAGAAATTTAAAAAGTTTTAATATTACTATTTTGAAAAAATTCATTTCATCATTTTATCAAATGTACTATGATAAAAATTATTATTGAAATGCGCATGTTTGTTCTACAAATTTTGATGCTAAATTTAGTTTAAGCTCAATGTTTTCTTATTTATTTATTTTTTATTTAACCACATGCATTTTAAGAAAAAGTGATTTATAAATAAAAACAAGGGATATGCGCATTGCTTATGTGCTGAATTTTTAAAGGTTTTTTTTGGAAACACATTTTTTATTTGGTTTTTTCATCTTAACTCAGTTTCATCAAACAGATCAAGTTTTTTTAATAAATTTGTGAATTTAAATTATTTAGATATAATTTAAAAAATGCATTTAAATTTTTTTTTCCACACTATTTTCTGTTTATTTGCATTCAATTTGATGCAAATCTACAGTATTCCAATTAATTCACGACCATATAATAGCGGATTAATTCGTGATTATAATAATCATCAGCAAGCCACATTAAGAACACCGGCAAAAAATCAATCTAGTGAGCTGTTAATTAGTGAATCAATGGCTTTGTCTGCTAATTTTAATTCTGGCAGAGATCACTATCCATCTTTAATAAACACATTGAAAAATCGACCTTTACTCAAAAACAAAGGTAAAACTTCTTCCTCTTCCTCTTTATCATCATCATCACCATCATCATCATCATCAGTATCAGCATTAGCATTAGCATCAGCATCAGTATCAGCATCAGCATCAGCATCATCTTTGTCATCACCATCATATTCTTCATCCTTATCATCTTCATTACTTTTTAATAAAGAAAATCAAGTTGCTAGAAAAAGTTTGCTGGACAATGGTAATAATTTAAAATTTGATCGTTATTCAACTAAATCTTCGTCCAAGTTGAAACGGAACAATAAAAATCAAATGAGAAGCAACTACAATAAAGCACAATCAGCTGAAGTTTGTTTAGAATCGCCTTATGGAAATTATGAACTAGACATTGGTTCAAAAGCTTATCTTTCGCCGATTTTATTTAATGGTAAACTAGTTTCTTTGTCTGAAGATTATGGTGGACGTGTAGCAGCTACTTTTCAAGTGATCAAGTCTTTAAAGAGCACAGGTTTGCTTGTTAATACAAATAAAAATCAACAAGCTAAAGTGCCTCTGATTTTGCACACAGACAGTCAGGTGACAATTCACTTTGTCCGCAAACCAAGTCAACGTTTTACTCCCCCACATTGCGCAGTTTATCTAAACGCTAGTTCTATTGGTGCTCTTAGATTAGAACAACGTTATTTTGTATTTGCTGCTACTCCCTTACCATCTTTACAAGCAATGCATCAGACTAATTTTGACCAATTGATACAAGTTAACTCAAATCAATCTTTCTACAATAAAACTGAAACCAATGCAAACTCAGCTCATTATGTAACTTACTTGTCTGCTTTTGCGGCACCTGAGCCATACAACAAAAAAAATGCGAAAATTGTGTCTAAGACAATCTGCAAAAAATGCTGTAAGTAAAACATACTCAATTTTGCTGTATAATGCTCAGATTAGATTAATATAAAGTTGTCACAAAATTAGTCTTGAAGGTTTAGGCTTTAAGCTATCGGCTTATTAAGTATGAGCGTCTTTTTTATATTCGTTCGAGGTTATTGTGGGTTGAATTTTACTTTAAATTAAGATTTTCGGACATAATTTTGTTAAATAACGAAAATGTTTTTTGTTCGCCACTTGTTTTAATCAGTGATTTTAAAATTGCAAAGTTTGTACCTGTTCCCAATTACTGATTTCTACATGTTTTCTGTTCAACTCTTTTGTTTGTGAATAATAAATTTTCAGATTAAAAAGTTAATTCCTATATTTTGATTAAGAGATCTTTTGTTTGAAATCAGCATTTCAGCTAAAAGAAAACTTATCTTTTTTTTAAAGAATTTGATGCGAAAGCGCAGCTGGTGATCGCACCTTGCACAACATAGTTGAACGAGAGCACTAAGTCTAGTGAAATGTTTTAAATGCAGCAAAAAGTTTCTTAATTTGAAATTTTTGAATTCCTTTCTCTCTTGTTTTCAATTTTCTTAATTTTTTTTTACTAAGCTTAAACCAGATCCAATGGGCAAAATGTGACTCGCAAACGTGGTTTGTTCATGTGATACTAGCCAGTGCAAGTTTCCCAGTTTGACTAGTTACCAGTATTCGCCTGCACTTGCACATCACAGAGCAGAGCCCTGTTTATTTGTCTGCTTACTACCAACTAGAGAAGCACCCAGTGCAAAGTGCAAAAAAGCCATTGAAACTTGTTTCCGTTGGGGCCATTGTTTGTCCACTGCTGCACCTTCACTAGCCCAATCGAATAGAGTTTGAATAAACTGGAGATGAGGTAAATAAGCCAATTGTGTGCTTAAGGTGAAGGATCACAACTAGTTTTGGTTAAAAGTTTCGAGAAGACGAAAAGGTGAAGAGAAGTTGAAGAGAAAAGAGAAAGCTTTTTCTAGACAAACTAGGCGACATGAACCGCTCACACGCTTAATAAGGGCCCTGTTCTGAACAATTGGTATGGGAATTACACTTGAAAATATTCAGAGTTGGCTTTAGACCACCCGTTGGTCCAGCGCTCCACCCGACGGTCAGTTCTAGGCCAATTTGAATCGCTCAAACCATCATCAGTTTAAGCATTCTCTAATTTCTTACATTTTCCAATTAATTTGCTTTTTCTTATTTTTACACTTTTAGCTAATTATTTTTTTAATTGACCAAAAAATAAGATAACATTATGAAAATCATATTTAAAAGCATCTTTTTAACTGTTTGCTAAAACGAATTTTTAGTTTGATCTGATTTCGTCATTGACCAATAAATCCGTTACTTTACAAAACTTTATTAGAATTGCATAAAACTATATGAAATTCAGTAAGTTTTAACTTAACTTAATCAAATTTTACTGAATTAAATTCAACTGAATCTAACCAAATTAAATTGAATTCGACCAAATTTAATAAAATTATTTTCAATTCAGTTGATTAACAGTTGTGCTTTAACAGAGTTCAAGGTTAAGGTTAATCAAAAAGGGTGTCTTACTTGTTGTAACCAGGTCAAACTTAAAAAGTTATTAAAAGTAATTTAGCAAATTTTCACATAGTCTGTAGTCTTTGATTGTTTGACGTTTGAGCAAGTGCAGACTCGCAGATAGAAAATGTGTGTTGGTTGGCAAATGGCTTTTTGGATAAGATAAAACGGCAAGCTAATGCAAAGCCCATTGATTAGTTGCAAAGACCGCTTTGGCCAGGTATGCTCGAATTAGATGTAATAGCTTCATTTCAGCGCTTCTCTTAAGATGTGTACACCTTTATCGCTTTGTGAAAGGCGCTTTATCTTGATCTTAATTTTATTTGATCCTTGCCAAGGCCTTCTTGTTACTTTCACACTGGCCACTTGTTCAACTGGTAAATGTGGAGTCCTGACTAGGCTAGTCAAACTCTGATGGCCAACTGTGGCACTTGTGTGCCGCATGATTGTGCTTAAAGAAGATGCTATTTGTTTATTCTTTCTACTCAAACAAATCCGTCAGAGTTTTAAAAGGTTGGGCCAGATTGGAAAGCCCACACACGCCGATAAATTCTTGGTTCAGGTGAATTTAAAAATTAATCTGAATGCGACTTGAATGCGAAAAACAAGAAATGTTTCAAATGCAGATCAGCTAGTCATTTTGCACTATGCATGTGGCCATCTAGGCTCGTTTTTGCCTTCTTAAATAGAGACATTAGATGTCTTGTGGCCTCAGCAAAATCTATGTTTAAGTAGTTTGCATACTGCACAATCTGACAGGGTCTGTATATTTGAAAATAAAGTCAATTTTCTTCATTATTGGTTTAAACGGTTCAGACTTTGCGTGTGTTCGCCATTGCAATTAAACATGATTAACGTAATTATGCCGTTGCTTTAAAGCGGCTTTTTTTCGCTATTTTTATCATCTATTTTAAACAAGCTAAGATCATGTTTAGATGTTGATTTTCTCAATTATTCATTGTTTCTTGTGTGATTTGCTTCAACAAGTTGAACTGATTATCTTTATTCATCTGCTTTTCCAATTTTATAGTTTTAAAATATTTGAAAACGCATTAAAATTTTGGTGTTTTTAAAAATAATTATCTAAAATTGTTTAGTTTTTTAATTTAAACATTTTTTGATAGTTTGCACTTTATTTGTCTATTAATATTTAATTTTAATATGTTTTATTTAATTAGTTTCAAAAAAGCCTCAGGTCGAAGGTTTAAATGGGGATTTACGTGTTCAAGTTAGAAACAAACTTCGTTTAAAATGCAAAATAACTGGATATCCACAACCTTGGGTTGAATGGTATAGAAATGGCAAAAAATTACGTAACAAAGGACGAATCACAATTAAAAATTCAAAGTAATATTAATATAAATAACAATTTATTTAAAAAAAAAAATTAAAATATTTATTAATGTTTTGTAGAAAAATGTCCCGGTTAGACGTAGCTAAAATTGAATATTCTGATTCTGGTTATTATGAGTGTAGAGTAATGAATGTAGCTAGTAAACAAGCCGCAATGTCAAAAACCAGAGTGATTGTAATCCAGCCGAAAAAATCGCAAAATTCATCTGATTTAAACGGAAACGTTGATGGTAATTTCAACGGAAGTAGCACAACTACTACAGCGGCAAATTTATGGCCTTTAATAGGCAAACCATGTCCAACTAATAATTTTTGTTTAAATGGCGGTGTTTGCACGTTTTATGAAAATGTTTTTGAATATGTTTGCCAGTAAGTGTTTTATTTGATTAATTTATGTTTTATTATCTTTTTTTTTCTAAATCATTCTTGCAAAGTAACTTCGCATGCAAATAATAAACGCATTTTGCAAATTAATTATGAAATGTAAAATTAACGTAATCAGTATCATATTAATTTAAATATAATATCAATAGTTTTGTTTGTCATATATTTTAGTTTTATTAATTAATTCTAATTTTTGTTAGTTATATAAAATATTTAAAATAAATTATTATTTAATTTATTGACCGTTAATTTGTTTGCAAAATTAGATGCGCGGACGGTTTTCAAGGGCAACGTTGCGAAAGTAAAGATATTTTTACACTTAAGCAAGAATGTACGTATATAAGTTGAATTCATCATCATAAACGCATAATTATGAAAGGGCCAACACATTTTAAAAAATTCAAATAAAGCAAAATCAAATCAGTTGTTTTTATCTGTTAAACTATCTATCTTTTTTATCTTTTAAATACAAAAATTACTTAACTTTTTTACTAACTGTTTGATCTTTCTTTACTTAAAATAGATGTGCTCCCGGTTTTAGAGGATTACGATGCCAAGAAAAAGATATTTCTTTAAATGTACGTTTACTAAATTAAATTTGATAAAAACAAAATATTTAAATTACATAAAATAGGCAAAAAAAATAACTTTTTTTAGTTTAAATAATTAGCTAATAAAATTTTATTATAGGGCAAATCCAACTTTACTTAAAAAAAGAATTCAATTTGAACTTATTTTGAATTTAATTTAATTATTTTTAAGTTAAATTATTATGTTCATTTGTTACAGATGACAATTTAATAATTTAAAAAAATTATAAATTCAAGTTGTCACTGGCGCAACCTATTTTTCTGGTCTTTTGGTCTGATTTTATGTTTAATTAAACTGGTATGTTATTTTTTTATCTAATTTTTTAATTTATTTTTCATTATTTTTATTATCATTATTTGTTAAATTTTTATTTTACTTGATTAATCTACAAACATTAATCTTATATTCAATGAATATTTTAAGTGTAATGAACTTTAACTACAAAATAATTACTACCAATTTTTTTTTTAATTTTAGCACTATTTATAACTTAAATAAATACATAAGAAAGTTTTAAAAAAAAATATTGAAAAAGTGCAAAAATTAAACAAACATGTCAAGTAAAAGCAAAAATGCTACAAATGTCTAAATAGATTTTTATTTTAATCTTTGTTTCTAAATATATATATTTTTTTTATTTAAATAGATTGGTCCGTTTACATAAGATGAATTGCAATGCTTTAAGCTATATTCACTTTTTTCTATTAAAAAGTGTCATTCGATTTTACTTACAAAAATATTTTTTCATTTTACTTCATCAACCAACTTAGAAACACATATTTTAGCTTGTTTTTATTGTTTTAAGTTAAAGTTATTTTACCTTCAAAGAAATAATTTTAAGGTATTATTAATTTGGGACCGAATCAATTTTAAAAATTAATATTAAGTTCTAATATTTTGCAATTATCAATAAGCCACTTAAGTCATTTATCATTAAAATTATTAAAAAAAAAATTTTATTAAACAAAATCAAAACTAATAATACATTATTCTAAATATTTATATATAAATTAAATATAAATATAAAAAACGAAAAAAAATCAAATATTTTTGGTTAAATTTATATTTAAAAGTTAATGATAAAATAATTGCTTCATTTTGTAAATACACATTAACATAAAAGCCCAATTTTTTTTTTAAATTAAATTTAAAGTCGACAAATTTTATTTTTACCCTTCATCATTATAAAATTTTATTGAATTAATTCATTAAAATTCATAAATTTTTTTGTTATATTTGGCCCAGTTATTTTGTCATAATTTTAAAAAATTTCACAGATTTTTGTCTAAATAAAATTAATTATGCTCTTAATCAATATATAAATAAGATTTAAGGTACTTTAACTTGATATATATTCTAAAATCCAATTTTTATATATTTATATTTTTATTTTTTAATTTAAAATTAAATATTCTTGTTTAATGTGTATATATAAAAAATTGTAAATAATAATTTAATAGGATTTTTAAAAAAAATTTTAAATAAATTTTATAAATTTAAATTAATAAAAATAAAAAAAAATTGTAAATAAAACATTATTATATAAATTAATTACTAATATAATAAAAGTAAGTTTTAAATAAATTTAACAATATTTTTTTTTTTATTTATTTACATAAATAAGATTCTAAAAAATAAAAAATAGTTATTCATAAATATTTTTAAATAAAATTTACTAAATAATAATTAAATAATGTCTAATTTAGAAAAAAACTTAAACCACATACTTTCATGTATTTTTGAATTTGAATCACATATATCTAAAAACCTAATTAAAAAACACCAAGAACTTATTAAAAATCTTAGTGACAAAATGCAATTAGATCAAACTCAATTAAGTTCACAAATCAAAAATAATCAAAGTTTTTTGCCATTATTAGAAAGAAGATTTACGACAATTCAAGAAACTCATTTTAAAGATTTTCTTAATAAAATTAATCAAACATTTTTTTCTAACTATTTTGATGAAATGTCAAAACTTGAAAGTCAAATAAAAAATAAAATAACAAATGATTTTGAAAATTTAGTTAAAAAATTTTTTTTAGAAGACTTTTTACAAGAATCTCGTTTATTAAATGAAGAAATTAATAAGAGTTCAGAAAAACAATCAATTCATGATAACAGAAGAAAAAAAGTAGATAATTTAAAAAAAGAATTATTTAAACAAATTGAACAATCTTTAAGATTATCAGAGAAAATGGATTTGAAAAATTTAAATTTAAAACAGTTAAATTTAGAATCAAATAAATTAGATATACAAGAAGATTTTTGTAGGAAAGCTAATGAATTAAAAGAACAAACTAAAAAAGAAGCTTTAAAAGTATATATGGAATTTCTTTTAAAAACTAAACAAGAAAACTTTAAAAATTTAGATCAATTTTTTAATAAAATCAAAAATTATTTTTATCACTATCTAGATAATGAGCAAAAATTAGAATTGCAACTAGAACAAAATATGATAGATTCTTATAAAAAAAATTTAGATTTAATCGAACAAAAAGCAATAGAAATTGAAAATAAATGTTTTGATACTTTTAAAATTTTTAGTATTAAATTAAAAGATGAATTTAAACAGCAAATGCATAAAATAAATAATGAATTTACAAATGAGATTAACAATTTACTAGAAGAATTTTCAAAAAGACCTATCAGATATAATATTAAGACATTGTTTTTAAATCCGATTCATGAAGATGTAAAATTTAAAGTTTTTCAATTTTTTAAACTTTTAAATTTAAAATTTAATTTATTTGAAGAAGAAATTTCACAAAATTTTAAAACACAAAGATATAAAATTCGCCCTGAATTGTTAAATAAAATTGAAATCTTAATTCAAGAACAAGTAAAAATAGATCATTCTGATGAAGAATTAAAGATTAAACAGGATACCGAAACCGAAATTAAATTAAATAAAGAAGAATCTAATCCGTTATAATAAAATAATTAATTTTGTTTAATAAATATGTATTTAATTTATTCCATTCAATTTAACAACTTAACATATACCATTTTTATTTTACAATCAAATGTTAATGAATCAAAACCATGTCTATTTAATTATTTAATTTATTTACAACGCATATTATAAATCATTAATTTATTTGATTATTTAATTTTAATGTTTGAACAAGATCACATTTTTTTAGAATACTATTTTAGTTATTTTGCATTTAGCAAAAAATTAAAAAATAAAAATACTATACATCAATTGTCATATCTTAATTAGATTTTTGAATAATAACGTTAAATAAGTTATATTTAAAATTAGTTTTGCTTGTTAATCAAAATTTAAAGTTCGTGCATAGGTCCCCTCCATGGTAAAGGTGCATAATTTACAAAATCATTAGGCATAAACTGTGAATTCATGTTAAAATGAGGATTAATAACATTATTAATTGGTGCGTTAAAAGGTATATGACCCATCGGATAACCAATAGAATGTGGTGCAGCAATTTGCATTGGATGGTGCTGTATTGAAATTGGATGATTAACAGGTGGAGGTGCGAGAATAGTTGGTTTTACATAATTTAAAGGAACGTTAACTGGATAATTAGACGATCGATCAGACAAAGTTCCTGTTTGCAAAAATCTATTTAATTCTAGTTGTGTATCAAAGATTATTACATTAAAAGGAGAATTAGGAACATGTTCATTAGACCACTTCACTTCAATTCGATAATGGCCAGGTTCAGTTGGGTCATATTTGCAAAGTATACTTCGTTCTTTAACACTATCTCTAGCCATTTCTACTCTGAAAGCTCCTTTAGGGCCTCGAATTCTGACAGTTAATTGACCAGCTCCAGCTCCTTTAGTATCACATACAAATCGACTTTGATACAATGGCAATACTCCATGCTCAATACCAGGTCCATGTACACGCACTTTGCTTGCATCAGGCTCACCAGATACTTTAACATTAAAAGGACTTCCTTTAACATGAGCTCCACCATATTTAATTGAAAGTACATGTTTTCCTATTTCTTGTGGAGTATAGCTTAAAATGAATAAACCAGTTGATTCTACAATTAAATTGCAAATCGCATTTTTTTTAGGCCCAATGCATTGTGCTGTTAGTTGACCAGGACCTGCTTTGCTTGTATCAATTTTGATTTTAGAACTTTTATTTAAAATTGCTTCTTTAAGTGCTTGACATGATTGAACTTGTACCATATTTGCATCACATGCAGGTGAAATTTGCAACTTTAACGGACAACCACTCACTTGGCGATTGCTCCATAAAACATTTAAAAGATAAGTGCCAGGTACTTTTGCCTTATAAGATACTTTAAAAATTTTACTTTGTACTTCAGTTACACTTATAACCGGTCTGTCTTCCTCATTTTTTTCTCTTTTGCCTGCTTCCGGTTCACTTAGTTTTAAAGTACAAGTAGCTGTTCCAGCTATGCCGCATAAACTTCCGTCAATTGTAAATTGACCAACTTGACCTACTCGAGCTCCAGCCAATCCTTGTCCTTTCAATGTTACGCAAATTTCTTCAGATTCATTCGTGTTACTATTTTTGCGAACCATATTTCCAGGTGTGCTTTGTATATTAGACTTTAAATTTATTAACTCATTGCAATTGTTATAATTATTAGTAATATTTGATATTCCTGCGAATGCAATAATTGGACATTGTGGTAATAATAAATTAGAATAATACAATCTTATTATATATTTGCCATTTATTTTAGGTACGAACTGCAATTTGTATTTATTATTAGACCTTTGTTCAATTATATTATCGTTTACTTTGCCATTTGGCATTAAAATTTCTCCTGTTAATTTACCTGGACCAGCTTCTTCTGTTATAAAAGTAATTTTTTCTGTTTGATTTAAAGTTAATGCCATTGTTTGGTTATCATTAGCATTAAAAATACTTTTCCATCCTTTTTTAGGTTTGATTGTATTTAAATTAATTACATTGATTTTATAAGTAGTTTTAGTGACATCTTGACCATTCCAACGAATTTTAACATCATATACTCCCACAGCTATAGGAACAAAAGAAACATAAAAAACTCTATTTTTTTCTTCAACAATTAAATCCTCTTCTTGTGCTGGACCATCCACATCAATCTGAGGCAAACCTTTAAATCCATTTGCGTCAACATTAAATAAAAATCTTTCATTAACGCAACAAACTGTATGTTTAAATAATACGATTGGCAAACATTTGTTATCATCTCTTTTTTTTACAAATTCATTACAATTATGTTTGTTATTAGAATCATCATTTAATCCAAAATTGTTTTGAGTTTTTTCATTAAACGTTTCTTCATTTTTATTAGATATTGATGATGTTGGAATATTTGCAATAAATGTTATAGGAGTACCAGGAACTGGAAGTTGTCCATAACTAATTGCTATTTTATATTTTCCTTGAACCGTTGGAATGAAACAAATCAATTCTTTTAGATCATTTGCAGTTAATTCAATTGGCAAATGTCTGCCCAAAGGACTTGTGACAACCACATCTAATTCTGCATAACCTGCATCTTTGCGATCCACTATTGAATTTTAATAAACAAATAAAATCAATAAAAATATTATTTAAAAAACAATAGTTAATTATAAAATATAGGTCAAATAAAAAATATTTAATAAGTAAAAGCAATAGTAATAAAATGAAAAGTGTTAATGCAAAATTTAAAAATTGTATTCACATAAAGTTTGTTTATAAAAAGTAATATTCACTAACTGAATAATTTAATTAAAGAATAAAATAATTAAGTTAAAATTTTTTTTTTTAATAAAAAATTTGTGAACAATACTGAATTATAAAAACATTTTAAATTGCTAAGTTATTAGTTAAGCTAAGTAATCATATGAATAAACAAATGAGAAATAAAATATAAAAAAATTAAACAAATAAAAACTATAATTTCTATATGCATGAATAACAAATATAAAAAAAATTGAACTTACAAGTTAAAAAGATTTTCTCATTTACCACAAAATTAGTGTTTTGAATGGGCTGAAGTTTCACCTGATTTATGTCGAAGCATTCTGTTAAGAATGGTGAATTATTTAATGGTTGAGATAAGTAATAAATTTCCACTTTATGAGTGCCGATTTTGGCCGGTCTAAAAGTTAATTTAAATACAGCTTTTGAACCTTGTTCACTTAATTCAACCAATTGATGTTTGATCAACTGTTGATCACAATCAAACACTTTGCAAGTAAAATCTGCTAGTTCTAAAACGCCTGCCCCACTATTGGATTCAATGAGCAAATGCTGCTCTGTCTGCACTTGAACTGATTTGTAATCACGAACAACTGTTAATAACTCAATAGCATCACGTATTTCAATGAGTTGAGGGCAGCCAGCTGCTTGGTGATCATTGTATAAGACATCAATATAATGAGGCAAATCAATTTCAGGTTTATATTTAATCAAATATGTTGCTTGTTTGCTGTGCATCTTTCCACCGACATTATTACTCTGAGTAATTAACTTTGATTCAACTTGATTTGTCCCTATTTCATAAATTTCATAAGGCACATGTTGCTGCTTGCAAGTGATGTTTACTTGAAGAAACCCGCAACCGGCCCGAGTACAATCAATAGTAAACTGTTGCCACTTACCCACTATTCCATCATTCACATTTAGTAAACGTACTCGACTCGGATCACAACATTCTACTGTGATAGGTTGATTAAGCAAACTTTGTTGATTAACAGCATTAATTAATTCAATTTTATAAGTTCCAATTTCTTTAGGGGTATAATCCAGTTTAAGTTTATTTGGACGTTTACCATTCAGTAAATCATAAGTCAAATTTGAATTAATCAAATTACCTTGCGGGTTATAAACGCAGGCTTCTATTGTGTGTTGTTGATGTGAATACAATTGCTGAAGACGTTGTAATTGTACTAATAATTGCGAATCTAATTCAATATAAACAATGTTAACCGAACCAACTAGACAAGTTGCATTTTCAGTTGATGCTACACCTTTTACAATTTTGTTTGCTACATTATTCAACATTGAATGATCAGTATTTTCTACAATTGTTTCATTTTTAAACTTTTCCATTGAATTTTTAGTACTATTTATATCGTTATTTTGTTCTTCGTTTAGCATTAATTGATTTACTAGTTTTTGATCTAACTCGTTCGATCCTGAAGTAAGTGAAGCAGAAATTGCGTTAGCCTTTTGAATATCTACTTTAAATGGGCTGCCAGGTACATCTTCTTCATTAAAAGTCACGTTTACATAATATTGAGTTTGTTGAGTGGCAACAAATGTTACATCATAAAGTCCACGACTTCGCATAAGCACTTCAGCTCGAACCGAATGTTTACGAGTTGTTACCACAAGTTCTAAAGTTCCTTCGCCTGCATGTGATGCATCTACTTGAAATGTAATTGGCTTTCCTAAGGTAGCCAATTCTAAACCTGATATTTTAACTTTACTCACATCATAAACGTTACAATTAATTGGAACTGAATTAATCAAAAGTTTATCAATGTAAACAAAAATATGATAGGGACCCACTTCTTTAGGTATAAATATAGCTTCATATTCGTTCATTTTGTCTACAATTTCAGCATTTAATCTTTGATTTGCTGGTGTTTGTACAATTACTTCAGGATTAATAACAAGTGATGAATGATTGTTAGGTAATGGTTTGTTATTATTCATGTATTTAGTTATGTTTAATCGGATTCCTTTACTTAATGAACACATTCTTAAGCTGCTTAAATTCGTGATTAAACTGTTTAAATGAATTTCACTTTGATTATCAAGTATTTGCATTGTGTATGGGGAACCTGGCACAGATTCTCCATTAAATTTAACACTGACCAAATGTGGGATGGCTTCTTCAGGCTTAAAATTAACCCTAAACTTTGCATTGCCTATTAGAATAAAAATTTTTAAATATTTCACAATCAAAGCAAATTTCAAAAGTTTAATAAAATTTTAAATTAACATAAAAAGGCTTAAATATAAAATAACAAATATTAAAGCTATAATTTAAAGTTAAACTTTTAATATTTTCAAATGTTTAAATTCGTGTCTTACCTTCAGATTGAACATAATTAGGAACATTTCTAGAGTTAACTGAAACAATTATTTCTAAATTACCGGCTCCTGCTTTACTTGCATCAATTGAAAAATAGACTGGTTTATTGAGAACACCATTGTTCAAATCAGTGATCTTCACGTTTTTGCTGTCATAAACTTTAATTAAAAATGGACATCCACTAACTGATTCTTCAGCAATTTTTAAATCAATCAAATGATCACCAACTTCTTCAGGTTTGCAGCTCACTTCATATATCGTATTATCTATATCAGAAGAATGAATTACTCCATTGACTACTGCATCTTCTTTATTTAAAATATTAACTTCAGGCAGTAAACGTTTTTGTGAAGGTGAATAAATTTGAAACATTTCCGTATTTAAAGCAATTGTTTTTGATTTTATAATGAATTTAATTTTATTACTAATAGAAATTCTTTCACTTGTAGGTCGTTGCAATATTATTAAACTTGTATCTAATGCATTTAATTTAAAAGGTGATCCACTGGCCATTTCACCGTTGAAAGTAACATTTATATTATGAGTTATAAGTTGTTTAGGAGTAAATGTTATTGCGTATAAAGTAGGTCCAAGAACTTTTGGACTAGATGGAATTCGACCATCATTAACACTAACTTCAAGTACACCGGGTCCAGCATTGCTTGTTTCGACTTAAATTGTAAAATTAATTTTATTAAATAATAAAAATAATTTATTTAGTTTACCTAAAAATGTGACAGGTTTATCAACAAAAATTGTTGTTGGCATTTCTTTTACTTTAATTTGACTAATATCAAAAACTTTGCTAGTAAATGGTGAACCTTTAATTGGCATATCATTATAATGAACGTGAATTACATATTCGCCTGTTATTGTTGGTGTAAATTCAACTAAAGTATCATTGTTTTCATAAACAGAAACAGTTGGCTGACATTTGATACCTTTTTGACCTTTTCAAAAAAAAATGTTAATTCAATGTTAATTCAATGTTAATAATATGTTTTATTAAACTCACCTTCTATTTTGATATTTAATAAATTTATATTAGGTACATTATGAAGTAAAAAAGTTGCTTTGGTTTTGATAGCAGCAATTAATAATGCTGAACCACTTGCACTAATTTTTTCCATTTTTAATTTTTAAATTATATTTTTGATATAAATATTAAAAATTTCACTTTTAAAAAATTACTTGAAAAGCATTTTTACACAGAAAACATTAAATATAATATTAAAAAAGTTATTAAAAAAGTAAAATATTGCAAAATAATATTAAATATTTAAAATATTGTTTATGTAAAAAGTTTTAAATTACATGAAACAAAAATAAAAATAAACATAAATTAAACTAAAACTATGGCTAAATAAAAAATATAAAACTAAGTAAATTTTGGTTAAATTTTTCAAAAAATGTTTAGATTGACTTAGTAATGAAGAATTGATGGAAGGCTAAGTCGAATTGACAATCAATAATAATGGCAATGAAGCTGAAAAATGTCAAAATTTTATCATTCTTTTGGCACAAAATTGGCTGAGTTGCCATTAAGAACTGTATACAATTAATAATAACTGCATTAAGGCCACATTAGGGTAGATAAAGCTTAGTTTGAGCAAATAATAATCTTATTTGTGTTAGCTGCAGTTATTCAATCGGTTTAAACGTGGCAAAATAAACACTGACAGCTTCTCGAACTTTGATACACAAAATGAAACACTAAACTCTTAATTCTGAGTTTCTCAGGCGACTTAAGTTGCAGCAGTTGTTCAGTAAGCTTTTGATTCATTAACGAAAAAAGCAAAATCTAAAAAAACAAAACTTAACTGAAAAATTTTTTAAGATTTTTTTCTTATTTTTTGTTTCATTCTTGCTACTTTCTGCCCCTAAAACTAACTAATATAAACCTGTTTCTTGTAAGTAAACATATCTGTAAAAATAAATAAGTAAACTAATAATGCGGCCGTAGTAAAATGGCCTGGCATAATAGTTTGCTTTCATTCAACTAGTGGTAAAAATGAACCGAATTAAATTGCTTGATACTTGTTGCTTCGCAAATTTTATAAGTGAAAAACAATAAACTTTTGTCGATATTGTGATTTACAATTTAAAATACATAAGATTTAGTTATTAGTTAGTAATAGTTCACTTAAAATTTAAATAAAAAAAAAATTTAATTGATCATCTTTATATTAAAAAAACAGCTTACTTTAAGATATTTGCAAATTCACATTAAGTTTTAAAAACAAATTTTATAAATAAGCATAACCAAAGAAAAGTTAAAATTAATGAATGATATGTTAAAAATTAATACATTTGTGCAAATAGAATTTAAACGTTTTTGTTTAATATCTAGTTAACATTAGTAACATGTAAGTTCAGTCTAACAGGTTGTCAATAATAATTGTATTTGCAAAAGATAAAATGAGAATTTAAATGTTAAAAGTCGTCTTAAAATATTTGCTTACTTATAGACAATGAATGAGGCAAATTTTTCTATTTAAAGTAAATTGTTTTAAATGTTTCTAATCAGTTTTGATAAAAAAAGTTAAAATTCCTGGTTAAGCCATTTTTACCTGAATTACACCTTACTTTGTTTGCAGTGTTCCAAATTACAATTAAGTTAACCGGATCATTTATAGTTAAACTAGACAGTTAATCAACATAAACTTACTGTTTAGCCACAAGCCGACTAATGCATTCGGTTAATTAAATATAAAAAAAAACTAAATAAAATATTCAAACAAAAAAGAAATAAACTAAAATGAGGAGAACTAAATTGCCCTTTAACCAGATTAAATAAACTTGCATACTAATTAAGGTCGGTTAGCTAAAATTTTTAAGCTGGAATAATCGAAATTTATATATTGAATTGCTTAAAAAGTGGCCAAAAAGCTTGAAAATTCAAGTTTTTTTTTAACTTTTTAACTCAAAACATCTTCACTACACGCATTTTTATCATTTAATTTGATTATTTTAAAAGCAAAACAATAGTATAAACAGGTTTTAATTAGACACTTTTTCACTTTAATTAAATTAGTAGAAACAAAAGTAAAAAGATAATGAACAAATGATATTACATTAAGAAAACAATTAATGCGAAATAATTTGAAATTAAATTAAAAAATATGTAACGTAATCGTGTCAAAACTAATAGTAAATGGTCACTATATATTAGTTTTTAAAATTCTTATTTCCACAGTGGATCAAATTGACTGAAGAAATTGTGAAGATTGCGGGCGGATGATAAAAGATCGCTACCAGATCTTAATGATGTACTTAAACCGATAGTGGTAGAATAGCAATTATAAAACAAAGCTCTAACACTTTGTAAACGTTCTTTACGGTAGCAAACTGTTGCATCCATTTGATTCATTTTTCTATCTTTATAAATTTGGGCACATAATCGTTGACAATTTACATCATCACAGCAACAACTACTTATTTCTTCTTGAACTAGTTGTTTTTCGTTTTTGATATTGCCCGAACTGCGTCGTTTTTCTTCTAATGAACTAAGATAGCTTTTATCTCTAATCGAACCTGTGTCTGTTACCATTTGCCAACTGTCACTACGGTTAAGTGTAAAAGAATTATCACTTAATTTATTACTATTATTACTCGTGTTACTGTTATTGCTAGTTTCGGTATAATCAGACTTATTTATTCTTCTATTATTTTGAGATGGTATAGCCATTGCATTACTACGTTGAATGGTGGATTTAGACCCATTGTAATTCAACTTTTGTGCATCATCTGCCAAATTGTTCACCAATTCTTCATCATCATCATCTTCAATCAAAAATTTACACCCTTCTTCTGAATTCGTTAATGTTGGTGGAGTTCCACATGATATGCTTACTTTACGCGTTTGTCTTACTTTTTCTCCACATAATGCGGCATGTGCTCTTGATGCCGAATTTATATCATTGCTAGAATTCGAAGACAAACTCTGATCATCTAATGAAATTATGTCATAAATATTATGTTCCGAACAATCAATTAGTTGTTTATTTAAATTATTTAAACTGTTATTTTTGAAAGTATAATAAGATGGAGATGTTGATTTATTATCTAAATTACAGGATGATTTTTGTTGAGATAAATTTTGAACTGATGATTGATATAGTGTATCTAAATCCGAATCGGGCTGATCAGAATTATTTACAAATGAGTCTATACAACTAGTAACTCCATTGTTTACAATTGTACTAGTATTGCTAATATCCATCCCAATATTCGATTCACTTTCTTTTAAATTCGTAAATTCTGTTTCTTCTTCTTTAGATTCATTTTTAAATAAACTGCATTTATTGCAACATTCAAAACCTTTAATTCTTTCAAATTTGTCACCAAGTTTAATAATATCACCATTTAGATAATCAATCGAGAATTCAATAGATGAAAAATATTTTAAAAAATAAAAACAAAAATACATAATCACTTCCCCTTTAGTAATTCTATCATTTAAATTATGACCAAATAAATACCAGTCATATGCAAGTGTCAAATAAGTTATTTGTTCTGCATTTAAATTAGAATGGGCTTTACCATCAGCCCATAATGATAATCTAATTAAAGATATAAAAAGAGGAGTTCTATCCCAACCAGATATACAATGAACTAACATTGATTCATTAGGACATCTAACTAAATAACTAAGTATTAATTTTAAATAATTTTGAGTTAATTGAATAACATCCCATTTCTTATATTGTGAAAAATCAATATTTAAAGAATTTATTATTTTATTATTCGGAACGAATAAATCTGCATCAACAAAATGTTGTTTCCAATCAAAAACAAGACCTAAAAATAACATATGAATAGCATATGAATAAAAAAAAAAGAAATAAAATTGTTTTAATTTTCAAAAATTATATTTTGTTTAAATTGTTTACCTTCTGCTTGATATTGATTATTTTGATAATCTTTAAAAAATTCACATCCTGGATAAGGAAGTGCCATTATATTGAAATCTTTATATCTTTTTAATTTATCTGCTTTTTCTGAAGATGTTATATTTAAACCAAATTTTACTTTTTTTTTCTCAACCATGAGATCAACAATTTGTTTAACATTTAGATATTCTAATAATAAAATATCCTGATTTCTAACAGAATCTACAACATGTGATGAATCAGATCTTGTTAGAGCAGTCAAAGAATTGATTTGTGCACTAAAGTAACTATTCGATGTTTGTTTTACAGTATTGTTACTTTGAATTGGCTTTTGAACATTAACTTGATTTTTTTCTAAGTTAATTGAATTCGATGTTTCTTCAGATAAAATAACATCATTTTCAATTAATGAACTTAAATCATTGAAACTTGTTTCAGCTTCTTCATTTTTTTTTTCCAATTGATTATTATTTAAATATTCTTCATCTTGAGTGCCAAGTAACAAATCTATTCCTTGTCTGCCATATATCTCAGCTCCACCTTATTTAATGAGGAAAAATTGAATAAATTTAGTTTGAAAAAAAAGAAAAACTATAATGAATTAATTACCACTTAATGTTGCTGATCGACATATATATTTTCCATTATAAAGTATCACAGGTATAGGAAACCTACATCTACAACGAGCAATGCGTGCTCTGTTAATTAATAATTTTAATTTTTCATGTTCAAAAGGAAACAAATGTGTTTTGGGCACTATCATTTTAGCTGGATAAGAAGTAGTTAAAGATCCATTTTCATTGTTAATAACAATCAAATCATCAGTATCGTAATCACAGGTAAATAAATTTAAACAAGTAAGTTGAATTTTTTCGGATTTTGGACAATATTCTTTTGATTTAAAAGAGCTTAAATTAAATGTTCGAAGAAGTCCACGAATATCTTCATTAGTTACTTTAAGCGTGGCCGATGCTGGTGTTTTATCTAGATTTTTGTCTTCAATATTTATTTCAGCTAATTTGGAAACAAGATCGTCTTTTTTTTTGCTGGTATTCATATTATTTTTTACGTTTATTGAATTTGAATTTTTGGTTAAAATTTGATCGTTTCTTTTGTTCATATTTGGACTATTGCAACCGTTTAATCCTTTTGCGTGAACATTACAATAGCTTCCATATTCTACCTTAATTTCGGCCATGGCGAGTTTTTTTTGAATATGAATCACAATTAAAAGTTGTAAACAAGCTGAGAGGCAACAGTTAAAAACATATATTCTGTTTTGTTTTGAAATTTGTTGCTTTTCAACTCATATGTTATTGATAAATAAGCAAATTAATAATTAGATTTTAATGAACGTGAACAATCAGTCAGGATAAGTATGATGAATTAACAATTGAATTCAAAGTGCGAGATATGGTTGGCTCGATTGAAAATTCAGAAATCGCGTTAATCTCATATGGCGTGAATACTTTAAGAAGGTTTATCTTCAAAATGAATATCTCAAGTAACTAAATTAAATTAGCTTATTTACCTCAATCGTTGCTTGGAGGGTGATCGCAAAAGGTTCTGTTGATGCAGAGAACGAGCAGCCAAAGCCATATATAAGCAGTGGCGATGTTTTTAAGTAAACTCATACACGAACACAAAGTTTTTGAGCAGCAGACAAAGTTCAAAGAGGATTAAGTTCACAAGCTAGTTGTATTTAATAAGGACTTAAGTGGCCTTTTTCTGCAGCAAAATGGAGTGCCTAATCAGCAAGTCTCAACTGTCTAGTCTCACTTTGGTCGAATGCAGTTTGAGGCAAACAAATCACTAAATACGCATTTCTAAATTGAAAATTAAACAGAAACAATAACCAAATCAACGTAATTGTGCATTTGCAGAGATACACCTTGTGCACTCAACTTAATAGTTGTGGTTACACCATCCACCAATGTAAACAAGCCATTAGTGGAATGCCATTCCTACAGACGGCGTACTCTTTTTTGTTTGATCAAAGCGCTTTTTTCAAACCACTTTTTCAAATTCATTCACTTTTTATCCTTTGTGGTCATAGCTCAACATAGTCCAATAAGAGTAAGATTAAGACTCAAAAGATTAATAAGACTTAATAAGTTAATAACTCAATAAGTTAATAACTCAATAAGTTAATAACTCAATAAGTTAGTAACTCAATAAGTTAATAACTTAAAAAGACAATAACTTAATAAGCCAATAACTTATTAAGCCAATAACTCAATAAGCCAACAGCTTAATAAGCCAGTAACTTAATAAGCCAACAACTTAATAAGCCAGTAACTTAATAAGCCAGTAACTTAATAAGCCAACAACTTAATAAGATAATAACTTAATAAGCCAATACCTTAATAAACTAATAACTTGAAAACCAACAACTACATAGATCCACAACACCAAACAACCAACAGCTCCAAACTATTCCGAACACCAATAAACCTTTAATCCCATTCGGCCAATTCATACACTAAGCGTAAAAAAAGCTCTTCTGCTCACTAATATAAAATACTTGTGATTAAAAACTTGTTTTGATATTCTAAATCCTTTATCAAATATAATTTTATCTAAATAGCAAAATTACAAAAATTTGTTTCTATTGATTTGATTAGAATGAAATTCTCCACTAACTAGTAATTTCTCTGTCATAAGATTGCAAACTCACTATATAAACATTTAAATACAATTCGCATTATTAATATTCATTTGCTTTTCAAATATTTTCACCTTGGATTTCAATCGAATTGTATTAGTTTTAGTTTTATTAAATATACTAGCTTGTTAGGTGTAAAACCTATAAATTAGTCGCCTAAACAAAAATCACTATTCTATTCATTATAGTAGTCCTATTAGAAACTTTTCTTCGCAAATGCAACACCTAAATTCAAAAGCGTAATTAATCGTAATCTAATGATTAGTTTTATAATTAATAACAAAATTCTATTTTTTTGACTGACATATAAATACATCAAATAATTATAAATATTATATTTATTCAAAAAAAATATATTAAATAAATTTTAATCTTTAGTATTTAATACTTTATTAATTTAAAAGTGTGAATTCAATGTAAATAAATTTGTTAAATTCATTATTTTTTTAATTTATATTTTAATTGCTAATTGTTTCTATAAAATTGTTGATTTTTTTTTTTTTTTTCAATTTACATAAATATATATTCACTTTTTAAATGTATGTATTGCTAAATTTTTAAACATTCAACTATTTTTACAAAATAAATGTAATAAAAGTTCATTTTTTAAAATACTTTTCAATTTAAAAATTAAGAAATTTCAAAAAATAAAAGTTTTCAAGTATTTAATTACAAAAATTTCATTTTTTTTTCAGTTTCAAATTGCTTGTCTAAAAATTCAAAAATTTTAATTTAGTCATTTATTTCATAAATTAGTGAAATTGCTGTAATTTATAAATATAATTATTTTTTTAATCTATTTTTTTTTTTAAATAATTTAATTTAAATACAACTAAATTATTTATTATATGTAAGTGTAAAGCTAATATGATATTTTTTATTAAAATAATTTTGGTTTTTTTAATAAGTAAATTATTTTTAGTTATAAAATAAAAATCTTTATTAATTATTTAAAAAAATAGGACAGATTTTCAAATTAATATTTATAAAGTTAATTCAATTGTAAGTATTTAAATGCATATATTGTATATGTATGGCTAGACGATTAAATATACAGTTAAATATAGAATTGCATTACAATAAAAATTAATAAAATTAGCAAGACCAGATTATAAAAGCATAAAAAATAAAATTAATAAAGCTAATATTTAGCTTAATTGAAAGTGTATTAATTTAAATTTTACAGCAAAGCTTATGCTTCAAAATGATTAAAAAAAAAAAGATAAATTTATTTTGAAAGTGAACAGGATGTTTTACTGGTTTTAAAATTTTTATTTTATATAGTAAAATTTGATTATTAATTTTTACTTTTGTTTGCCTTAAATTGATTTTTATATAACATTTTTTCTTTTTTTATATATAAAGAAATGTAGATTTTTACACCTAAACTTTCGCGGTATTAAAATTTATTTTGAAATAATTTTGTTTCCGTTTATGATTTTAAATTTAATAATTGTTACAATTAGTAACTGTTTGACCTTAAATAATCAGCTAATTTTTCAACTACATTATTTAATTGTCCTGGTGGAACTCCATCGGCACAAACTGCTACAAGCAAGCCTGCAAAGAAAAACAAGGTAAGAAAATAGATTGACAAATTTTTGTTACAAATTTAACTTACAGCTGTTGGTTGCTACAATGCATAAAGCATTTTTAGTCTTCCTTCCTCTAACCAGATTAGGCTCTGCAGATATACAAATATACTTTTCGCCTCCCACAATGATACCATTTTGCTGGAATGAACTTGGATCACTTTTAAGTGTGTCTGCAATGGTTTTCAATTCTTCTTGAGTAACCTGTATTAGAAATGGGTGGGTAAATAATTAATATAGCCATTTCTAAGTAATAAGAATGCGCATATGTGCAAGCCGATTTCATAAATGGTGGTGGTGTAAATTAATTGACAAAGAATGCCATATGACATGGCAAACGAATAAAGCAGTTCTTGTGTAATCAGTTTAAAAATGAATGTTTAATTTTAAAAAAAGTAGAACATTATTAGCATAAACATGACCTTTGACAAAATAAACGCCGACCGATGAAAGATCTAAGCGACTTAAAACTATTTAGTGCAAAAGAAATTAAAATAATTAAAAACTAATAAATTAAAGCTTAAATTAAAACAAAGTAAAACTTCATTAAGCCTGAACATTAAAAAAAAATTGCCTACTGAAGAAATGTTTGTTAAGGCAAGATAGAGAAATGAGTAGATTTTAATTTGCTGTTAATGATTATGAGTGTGTAAATGGTAGCTAAGTTGTTTATCCATGGAAAAACATAGAATTGCTAGTCAGTGAAAGAGCTGCAAAAGCAGACAAAATCAACAATTTCACCAAATCTAAAAATATTCATCTTGTGAACTAAGCAAGCATCCGTTTGCCAAAATTACAAAACCTTAGCAAATTTTCGATCCACTTATTAAGAAAACAGACTATTTCAACAGTTGCACGAATTCAGTATTTGAATTTGCAGTCTGAACAGCAATAAATGATTGATTAAATGTTGCACCGAACTGGCTGAATAGACCAGAAACTGGTTAAAAACCAAAGAAGTAATATAAAGAGAAATAAGCAGGTGTGTATCTCTTGAAGAGACAATGAATAAAGAAGTTAAAAGATGAAAATGTAACTCACTGGAGCTAAACAGGACACTTCTTTCTTAGCCCAAATGGCACCCTCGGCTAGACCAGCAATAGCGGCCAGTTTACATTCCACCTGGGCACAGATTTGATCATCGACGTACGCTTGCCAAGACATGTTTAAAGTGGCTGTTTCAATTGAAAGCTTTGCCTAAATAGGGAGAAAGTATAAGTGAGACATGTTTGAGAGCAATTAAGAAAGTAAGGTGTTCTCAGTCGAATGTGTTTACAAATTACTGAACAGGTTTGATTGGCGAAGATAGCTTGCAGACAAACTTGTTAACCATCTGCCATGTAATTGCAAAGTGTTTGCAATCAAAGTTGATGTAAGAAAGTTTGCTTTGACAACATGTTTTGGTAAACATGGAGACAAGTCCATGGCAGACAAGTCCAAAAAGGCAAGTTAGTCTGATTGAAGACTGAACAAATAAAATCGTTGCTAACTGGCTCAAAGCTGATCCCTGCGAACAACTACAAACAAACCTAGCAATGGCCAAATCAGAAGCGAATCAATCACAAATCTAGCTGGTTCAGCAAACTGACAGAACACAATCGATGAGGTGAACGAGTTTGATAAGCAAGATAAGTAGTTTAAGCAAGATAAAACAGCTCTAAGGCGGCATTTTGACTGAATACACACTTTTGCGAATCGAGAAGAGTTCCAACTTGACGGGATGTGTTCGAGAAGAGGTGAGATGGCAAACTGAGGCAACACTGGGCGAATCGCTTGACAGAGAGGAGAAGAGACACGAGAAGACGACAACAGTGGAAGACAGCAGTGCGAGAAGACAAGAAGACAAGAAGAGAGGAAGAGGTGTTCCACACAAAGAGGATTTAATTAACAAAGAGACTCTACTCAACTGCGAATGCTCAGTTAAACAGTTGCTGCTCAAACTTTTCCCTTTAAACGGGGCGTTTGCCTAATTACGACGCCTGCTCAAACCACAACTTGCTACAGTAACCACTTGGCTTTATCAACTTCAATTCGTTCACTTTAGCAACTACTTTAGCAATGCTTAGTCCACCTTGCCACACCAGTTTTCACTTGATCCACCTTACCACAGCAGTCTTTTGTATGGTCTAGCTTGTCACATGCGCTGGCCCTGTTGCCACCTTGCATCGGCCTTAACTCTAAACCAACATCAACTTCCTTACATCGTCCACCTTGCCACATCAGCCTTAGCACATCGTACCAAATTCAGTCACACTAACATGCAACACCTTGTTGATCCAATCACACCATTTCAGTCCAACTTGTCGAATTAGCCTTCCAAGCAACTTCTAGTAAAATTCACAAACTCATTATTCAAATCTTTCAAACACTCTTCGGATCACTACCTACTGTTCGTTCAAACAAAACTTAAGTGAGCCAGCTCTAGTTTCAATATAAGGCGCAACAACAACCATTTTCAAGATAATTTTGCGCTGTGTAAAATATAGTCTTAGATTACCACAAACAGGTGCCATCTTTGACAAACCCGACTTTTGCTGATCTTTTCACTTTGCCAGTAAACCATAAATCATCTGTGCATTTATTTCTTATTTTTCTAGCAAAAATCCAATTGAAACATTTCATGCTGATTATGCAAGTTAGTAAATGTCAAATTTAAACTCATAACCATTTACTGCAAACAATTATGCGTTTAAATGAAACAGTCCTAAACTGTACACTCTAATTGAAATCATGTTTACTAGTTATGATGCACATAAATTTCAAATTCATGTGTGCAAACACTTTAAAATCCAGTGTGGTTCCTATTTTTTATTTATGGAATTCATTTTAACAATTTTCAATGCGTCCAATTGAAAAACGTAGTTGCTCAAAGGGAAGCAAAACATTGTGAACAGAAGAGAATTGCGAATAAAAGTAGAACCGCAAACAGCAACCTACAAACAACAATTTGTAAACAGCAATTCTTGTTCACTTTCAGTTTTCACTTAGCAAAGAGTTTGCGTGCAATGAAAAGGGCGAAGATAATTGCGGAGTTTCGTTTGTAAAATAAGAAGCATTCGCGAATATTAAGGCATGTCTGAACATGCTTAAGAAATGACTAGTTATAAGGCTGGCTTCAACTACTGATCCATTGCTGCCAAATAAGACATCAGGTCTAATGCAGTTTATTTTTACCACAGGTTATTTTTAAATAAACACTTGTTTGCTTAGCTTTGTCTACTTAAACGGTCATTGTTTAAGATCATTGTTGTCTTTTACACCTGTCATTTCCAAAGACACAGGTTCAAAATATTGAGCACGACATATGCACAAGTCAATAAATAATTTTTCCAAAGTCAAACTTTTTTCAATTGAAATGTTTAAAAAACTTTTGTTTTGTGCACTTTATTATTTTAACACGAATAAAAGTAAAATGTAATAGTAAAATTAGCCATTGCATATGCTTAGCTTTTAGAATGTAAAAATTGGCTAACCGTGTAAAAAAAAATGGTTACTCATCAATTTTTTAAGTGTAATAAATACTTAAAGTATTTAAAATAGCAAAACAAAAACATTTCAATGCACATTATTACTAGGCGATCCTTTTAATAAATTTGAAATGTCCCAAATTTTAATTGTCCTGTCTGACCCACATGTTAATAACTGATTTTTATTTTCGTTTAAACTCATATAAATGATACAATGTTTACTATCGTAAAATTGTGCCAATGGTGTCTGACTAAATAAAATAAGCAAAAAATTAAAATCTAATTTAAAGCCAAGTTCAACTTACTCCTCATTTGTAATAGTTGGAAAACATTCGTCACATATTCTAACTTTAAACTCATGGCCCATTAAAGGCAACGTACTTCTATTACTGGAACACGAATCACAAATTGCTTTTCCACATTTTCGACAATGATGCTAAACAAAAAATAATTTAGTTAAAAAATTTAAAAAAAAAAGCATAAATTAATTAAACTTACTTGTCTCAAACCTATTGTTTTTTGGTCTACCATTGCACGTATGTTCCAAAAAAATGGCTTTTGACATCTTTGACAATTATCACTTTCTTGCCATTCTGGAGTCTTTTAAAATAAAAATATTATATTTGAAGTTTTTATTAATTTATTAATTTGTAAAATATTTACTTCTTTTCTTTTACTTTTCATGTCCCAAGCTACAATCATGTGATCTTCAGATCCAGATAATAATAATTGAGGACCATTAGCAAAACAAACACTAGATATTTTGTTACTGGTTATAAAAAAATTTTATTATCCATTCAAATATTAAATTAAAAGTTATATTTACCTATGGCCTTGAAGTTCAAAAGCAGTTCCTTTTTTTCCACCTATGTCCCAGCAAATAACAATTTGGTCATTGCTTGCTGAAAAAAGCATTTGTCTTTGAGCGTCCCATTTAAGACAACGAATAGCACCAGAATGTCCTGTTAAAGTAGATGTTTTAAATGAACTGTCTTGATTAATTTTAACCAAAATGATTTGGCCCATTGTGTTTCCTATAAAAGCATGTTTAGTCTGGACATCATATCTGAAAAGAAATTTATTTTAAAAATTACTCTTATAATCAAAAAACCTTACTGTAGTGCAGTGTAGGGATAATTACAGATAAAATTGCCTAATTTTCGTCCAGTTTCAGTACAATGCCAACTCAAGCATTTATCTTTTCCTACACTTAATAGTAAAAAGTCTTCGCTAGAATAAACTAAATCTGTTATTCTGCCATTGTGAGCAAGATAATTTCTTTCATGCGTAATACGATTAAAATCATCTGCAATTATGAATCCTGTAACGGTCCCATTGTCCATTCCAATGAAAAGCTTGTTTGATTGTTCATGAATACTCATACATATGGCAGGTGCTGTATTATAAATATAAATTAGTAAATTTATTTAAAATATGTTTGATAAACTTTTGCCTACATGGTAAAATATGACAAACACTAGGCCAGTAGTTGCCTGTGTTGCGTTTAATCCAAATTCTGACAGTTCTAAAAAAAAAATGACAAATAAAAATAAGAGCAATTTAAAGCTAGACGCAAAATACATTACTTGTCATCACTGATGCTTATGATGCCTTCTTCTTCGTTTAAGATTAATGCTTGATTAACAACGTCTTGATGTCCTTCTAGTTTATTTAAAAGCTGCATTTTGGTGGCAAATTCGGTTGTATTGTAAAAAGGGTGAATTTCTGCAGCCATTGCATTTAAAATAATTGAATAAATCTATTTATTTAAAACAATAATTCATTTATTCTATCAAAATGCAATTATCTTATCAAAACAGGTAATTATATTATAATTGCTGTTAGAAACAGTTTGACAACAAAATTAAATTTAAACAATATTTTGGAAAATGATTAAACTAAGGAGCATTGCATGTCGTATAATTTGCTGCGTATTCAAATCCTTCACATTGCAGATTTAATTAAAATTTTTTTTATATAATTAGTCTTTTGCTTGATTGCCGATTCTTTATTTATTTATTTGTTTACTATTCGTAATAATTTTTGCTTTTTTTCTCTTGTTAGAATAAATAATAATAAAACAAGCCTAAAAAAACATCTTTAAAAACATTTGGGCGATTTAAAGTCTAAACTTGCACAGATGACGCTGCTTGTAAACAAAACAAGAAAACAGCTGATTGAAGCCAGTCACGTTTTCTATTTTTGAATTTGCTTTCAATTTGTTTTTGACTTTGTTTTCGATTTGTTTATTATTTGATTTGTTTTTGTTTTTGCATTTAATTATGGCAAATTCATCACAAATTAATTGTAATGAAGAGAAGCCGACAGTTTTAATCATGTTGGGCATGGCTGGCTCAGGCAAGTCTACACTAGTGCAGGTAAAACAAATATTTCATTTAATTATTCACTGTTTCAATCTTAATTAGAGATTAGCCACTAATTTAGTAAATGATAAAAAAAAACCATATATTGTCAATCTGGATCCAGCATGTTTAAACGTTTCTTATCCATGCAATGTCGGTAAGAAAACTAATTATATATCACGATTAAATTCACGATTTTTATTCTTTTATGTCTTACTTATTTGACATTTTCCCATAATTGTAGACATAAGGGACACTGTGAACTATAAAGAAGTTATGAAACAGTTCAATCTTGGGCCGAACGGGGGAATAATTACTTCATTGAATTTGTTTTCAACAAGATTCGATCAAATAATGCGATTGTTTGAAAAACGTGAAAAAGAACATGATTTTTTTATTTTAGACACTCCAGGACAAATCGAAGTGTTCACATGGTCTGCTTCAGGCACAATAATTACTGATACTATTGCATCAATCTATCCTACTATTATAATTTATGTTATGGATATTGTGAGATCAACTTCACCAATTACATTTATGTCCAATATGTTATATGCTTGTTCAATTTTATATAAAACTAAATTACCATTTTTAATTGCACTAAATAAGATTGATGAACAAAATTCAGATTTTGCAATTAATTGGATGACAGATTTTGAACAATTTTTAAACGCTTTAGAAGAAGAAAAATCTTATGTTTCTAACTTAAGCAGGTCTATGGCACTTATGTTAGATACGTTTTATTCACAATTGACTACAGTTAGTGTATCTGCAACAGAAAATTTAGGAATAGATAAATTTTTTAAAAAAATCGCTGATTTAAGAGAAGAATATTTTAAAGATTATAAACCTGAGTATGATCGAATGAGACAAGAATTATTAGATGAACAAGATAATAAGCAAAAAACTAAAAAAAGTGATAATGAATCAATTTTAACAAAAACTAACGGATTAATAGAATTTGAAGACCAAATATATAATGAACAAGATTCTGATGAAATTGAGGATAAAATTGATGAAGAAAGTGAAGGTAAATTTTTTTTCTGTTGTTTATTTTTCTATTTTTTAATATTAAATTAAAACTAATTTGATTTTTATTTTTAGATGAAGAAGAAAAGAAAGAATTTGAAGATTTTATAAATAATTTTGCTCTAAAATTAAACAGTAAAGATATTTGATTATTTAAGTATATATAACACTGTAAAAAACATAAAAAAAAATAAAAGTTAATTTTTAAATTGTAAAATTTATAAAATCATAAAATTACTTTAAAGCGAAAAAAGGTTTAAGATTATATTTTTTGTTACTAGTAAAATTAATGCTGAACTAAAATCACATGCAATTAAGATTCATCAAGAATTAAACGCTAAATTACTTCATTTGATTTAGCCAACAATTTTTGAATTGTTTAAAAGTAACAAAAACGTGTGTTCAAATTGATTTAATTATGGGAAAAAATTTTTAGCTTGACATTAAAATGTAGTTTTTTAATCGGAGTGAAAAGTTAGAAAATATTTTTTCTATATTGAGTATGCAATATGAATGTTGTCAATAGACACAATAATAAATGTTAATTAAACTAATTGTGGGCTTGTTTTTGTAAGATTGCACTTAAGTTTTAATGTTGGAGCACTTAAGTTCATTTGCAATTGAATACGTTGTTAAACATGTTTAAGTGTTTTTAAGAAAGAAACAAGCTTAATATTAATCACATCTACTTTAGTTGGGGTTTAATTGGTGCAAAACTTGTGCTCGATAGATGGCCAAGAAAGCCAGTCTAAGAAAGTGACAAATTTATTTTGAGTCGACGTGTCGAGCTTAGCCTTGTGGCTTAATTTGCATATTTTCGAGGCAAATAAACAGTAATTGAGCAGTTTCTTACTGAGATTTAAGATGTAACAACGCGCGTCCTGTACAGTATTTGTCAATAGCTAACCAACAGGAAAGCAACAGTTGAATGTGGTAACAAATTTGGCGGCAAAAGGCAATAGTCAAACAGACTTGCCATATTGCAAAGAGCGTTGCGACAAGTTAATCCTAAATATTTGCTGCGATTTGCTGACGAAACTATTGCTAAATTCTTTCAAAAGTTGCCTTCTCTTATCATTTAGGAAAATAGTGTGCACGAAAAGAGCTGATTGTGTTAATGGCTAAAAAACAAATAATTAAGACATAATAATTTAATAATAATTTAGACATTTTTAGTTTTGAGAAGCTAAGATGCTGATATGAAAAGCGTTTGAACACACAATTGAACAAGCATATTGAAGTAAGAAGTTCGAAGAAATGTGTGTTTAGGTAAACCTAATTGAATTGTTTCGAAGCAAATTAAGAGGCTCACAACCTGGACATTGGCAGGTTCTGATCTGGCATGAGCGCTTAGCAAATCAAGATAGCATAATTGGTAGCGAAATTGAATTGTTAGATTGCTTGATTGTGTTTTTTAACGAGTTTGAAATCGCAGCAGATTTGTGATAGTTGTGGATGAAAGTGAATTAGACGAAAGAGTGAGTTGTGAAGGAGTGGGATTGGATTAAGAGACACTTTTATTTAATGTACTTTTTAACAGTGTATAGTAGTTGAAAGGGCGTTTTTGGTGTAAAATATTCAAAGTTACAGGTTAGTAGTGATCTAGTTTTGTCTAAATTATGGGTGAATTGTAGCTAAATTGTAACTAACTGTAAGCTGCCCCTTGCGCGCATGATTCGCTCTTTAAGCAGTTGCGCAGTGTGATATTCTTTTGTTGCCCTAACCGCGCCCCTTTATAGCCGAGTGCTCGTTTAACTGTAAGGAGCGGGTGCGCCGTTTTTGAAAGGCAGTTATTAAAAGCAATTTTTGTTTAATGATAATTTGTTTAACCATCATTGTCATATGATTTTGTCTATATGGTTGCCTTGTCTAGATGATTGTCTAGATAATTGTCTAGATGGTTGTCTAGATGGTTGTCTTGTCCAGATGGTTGTCCAGATGGTTGTCAAGATGGTTATCTTGTCCCGATGGTTGTCTTGTTTGAATGGGTTGTTTCATCTGTTCGGTTACCCTAGTCTAGATGCACTTAAATGGACTATACAAAATTAGTTGTTTTATCCTTGTTATAACTTTTGTTTAAAATCACCTTGAATAGTGATGATCTTGCTTGATGAATATTTTGCTCGATGAACACTTTGTTGATGGTCACATTGTTTGGTGATCATCATGTCGTATTCAATGATCACCTTGTGTGATAATCACCTTGTTTGATCACTTTGTTGCATGTTTAACTTAATGCTAGAAATAAGTTTATGAAAATGTAGATGCTGGTTAAATTGTTGATTAAATAGTTGGTTAAGTCGTTGGTTAAGATATACATAAGTTGCATGTATAAGTTGTGTATATAAGTTGTGTATATAAGTTGTGTATATAAGTTGTGCATATAAAATAGGCATATAAAATAGGCATTTAAAGCAGGCATTTAAAGCAGGCATTTAAAGCAGGCATTTAAAGCAGGCATTTAAAGCAAGCATTTAAAGCAAGCATTTAAAGCAAGCACACATAAGTGTGCATTTAAGGTGTAAATCTAAGATGTCTATGCTTACAAATCTAAGTCGAAGGATGCAAGAGATGGTTTGTTGACTGGTGACGACCAATTAAGATTAGCAATTAAGAAAGGCAATTAAGAGTGCAATTAAGATGTTTGCCTGTGCAGCACCTTAGACAGCCAGCAGCTTAGATTGGGCTGGCTGTGAGATGCAAGGCTGTACATGGGCCAGGTCCGGATTAGGGTGTTTAGCAGTTGCCATGCATTCCGGATTAGGAGATCGGCTTAGTTGGGGGCAGGGAGTCGGCTAAACAGACAGCGGACTCGGCGGCGGCTGTCTTGCGCCACTCGCCCACTGCCCGTCGTACCTTCTCACCGCAAGCCTAACAGCGGAATTTCGTTTCATTTGTTTGTATTTTCTTCAGGTGTCTTGTCACCTTCTTACCTGTATCTTGTCACCTTGTTTTCTGCATCTTGTCATCTTATTACTTGTATCTTGTCGCCTTATTACTTGTATCTTGTCACCTTCTTGTCTGTATCTTGTCATTGTGTCTTATGCTTGTCCAAGTACTGTCTTGGTAGGAGTTTCTCTTATGTGTTGCTCTTACTTGCTGATTTTGTGTGCCACTTTTATGTGCTACTCCTATGTTCTTGTTTGTTGATCTGTTCCACCTTAATTGTCTTTAATTGTTCTTATATCTCTTAGCTTAGTTTCTTGACTGTCTTAATTCTCAAATTGTTTAAATTCTAATTTCTTAAATTTTTTTTCAAATTCTTCTTCTGATTCTTCTGATTCTTCTGATTCTTCTGATTCTTCTGATTCTTCTGATTCTTCTGATTCTTCTGATTCTTCTGATTCTAATAATTCTAATAATTCTAATAATTCTAATAATTCTAATAATTCTAATAATTCTAATAATTCTAATAATTCTAATAATTCTAATAATTCTAATAATTCTAATAATTCTAATAATTCTAATAATTCTTATAGTTCTTATAATTCTCTCGATTCTCTCAATTCTCCCAATTCTTCCGATTCTCTCAATTCTTCCGATTTTCCCAAATCTCTCAATTTTTTCATTTCCCCTTTTCCCACTATTTACCTAAGTTCACTTCAATTCACTTTTGTCCGCCTTTTTTATCTGCCTAATAAATGATGAACTTGTCATCTTGTTCTATACGATAATCGTGCAATTCTCGATTGATTAGAATGCTAACCAGATTTAGATGGCCTCCTGCTTGCATTGCACCCTCATCGAGCAATGGTAATTAGTTGAAAATAGGCTGAAAATGAATTAAAATCAGTTGAAACTGGAAAATATATGTTAATATACATTCATATATTAACTAACTAATATCAATATATATGTGAGAAAAAAGTTAAAAAAAATCACTACTTGATCTTGCTTTTGTTTGAAATTGGATCGAATTCAACATTGAATTGCGCACTGAAGCACCCAATCCAAGTCTGGAGTATTTTAGTACTGATCACTTGTTTTTCTTGGTCTGGAACAGCTGATGTGGTACTGTCCATGAACTGCGTGCTCCGAAAAGTGGCAAATGTTTAAAATGAGCAATCTTAAAGTAAATATATTTTTGGAATAAACAATTTCAAAGTGAATAGTTTGAAAGAGAACAATTTTAAACAGAACAATTTCAAAGTGAATAGCTTTAAAGTGAACAGTTTGAAAACGAGCAATTTGAAAACGAACAGTTTAAAAGCGAATAGCCTAAAAGTAAACGACTGCAAAGTGAACCGTTTCAAAGTGAATGAATTTAGAGAGCAAATTAGAATGAATTGGATGAATACATTGCAAAGAAAAATGTTAAAGAAAGTTTAAAGAAAAATTGGAAAATTTGCAAAATTTTACAAAGAGCTGCACAGTTTTATTATGATTAGAGACTAATTAGTACCACTTGGTGAATGTTGGTTGAATATTGAGTGAATATTTAGTGAATATTTAGTGGATATTTAGTGGATGTTTAGTGGATATTTAGTGGATATTTAGTGAATATTTAGTGGATATTTAGTGGATATTTAGTGAATATTAGGTGAATATTTAGTAAGAATTTTGTGGATATCTTGTGAATATTGGTAAATGCGTGACGAACACCTAGTGAATATCTGGTGAGTAAACAGTGAATGAAAGGTGAATAAAAGGTGATTCAAACGTGAAGCCTAATGATCATACTTAGACATCAACTGGTCTTTAATCACACCATCAGTGATTCAGTTAAAGCCACAGGCGAACACACTTGGTCATATATTGACAACAAGGGCGACGCAAAACAAAAAGGCCCTTATATATGAGCTGTATATATTGTTCAACAACACACATATACACCATATATATCGCGCAATCCAGCAACATCATCAAATAGGAAGAGGCTTTATTCCAGTTTACTGTGTGTTTTTGTTTGTGCTGCCTCTAGCCAGCCGCGACCCATTGTGAATGGGTCTGGCAAAGTGTTTACTCGTGGTTTAAAACCAGTCTTTCATCCAGTCTATAGTTGTCCACTTGATCATTTGGTCCATGCTCATCCTGTTTACCAGTCCATTGGCCGTCAGTTGCAGTGACCAATCATCTTTGATTATCAGCAAATAATTGTGAGTAATTAGCTAAGAGTGACAAGTTATCAGCCAGTGGTTATCAGTCAATGGTCATCAGTAAATAGTTATCAGTGAGTAGATTAGTTTCTAGTTAGCAGCTTTCTACTTGGCAGTCTATAGCTAGCAGTTTCTAGTTGGCAGTCTCTATTTGGCAGTCTCTAGTTAAAATCTTTGGCTAACAATCTTTAATTAACACTCTCTAGTTACTGGCTTTTAATTATTCAATTATAATTATTGCTTTTTAATTCAAGTTAGCTATCAACCACCATCATCCACCATCAACCACCATCAACCACCATCAACCACCATCAACCGCCATCAACCGCCATCAACCGCCATCAACCGCCATCAACCACCATTAACCGTCATCAACCACCGTTTACACACAATTTATAACCAACATCAACCATCAACTGCCAATCTGGTCCATAGCAAACAAAAACATTCAAAATAGTGCTAGTTTCAATGCTAACCATGTTTCAAACCCAAGCCAACCACATTTAAACTCATTTTACACGTTTGAAAGACCCGTTTTAAAAAAAAAAAAGTGATTTCAAAGCTAACGATTGGAACAACGATCGGAAAATTATTGCAGAAACTGGTCAATTGCCAACCATAACTGTTCAATGTAAACACAGATTGTCGTACTGGAAATGTTTGATTGATTTGTTTGTCTTGGTGATTGCATTTAAGCGCAATAAACTCAAGAACTGAAAAGAGAAATATGTTTTTATAATTCATAATCAAAGCAAATCAAGCAAACAGCAAGCAAACTGCACCGTAATCACAACATTCAAACCCGTGCTTTAATTGGATATCGTTGGTCCAACTTCATTACAGCTGGTGCGCTCCACACGTTTGGCCAAACAATGTCACTTAATCCACTTTCAGATTAGGCTTAGTAGTGAAAAATTAAAAGGCTTCAACTTAATAGTTTGCTGCTTATCGTTAGTGAATCACTGAATGAAATGCTCAAGAGTAGTTCACTCATTTTTCCTCATCCAACACAAAGAACCAATATTATGTGAAAGTCAAGTTGAATCAAGTATTAATTCAATTTCCAGATAAACTGACTAGGTGAAAAGCCGTACATTATCTTTCAGTGTTCAGGCATATAGTGATTTAGTGAATTAATTACTGCTAAAATGTTTAAAAGTGAAAAGCCAATGGAAAAGCTAGTTGAAAAAAGCATTTAAACAAATTTTACAATTAAATCAAGTAAAAATTTTTTAAGTAAAAAGTGAAAATGGCTCAAACCCAACAATCGTTGTATGATATTGATTTAAATGCACTTAAAGATCCTGCAGGAATATTTGAGTTAATTGAAGTAGTCGGAAATGGAACATATGGCCAAGTTTATAAAGGCCGGCATACAAAAACCGGACAATTAGCAGCCATCAAAATAATGGATGTAACTGAAGAAGAAGAAGAAGAAATCAAACTTGAGATTAATGTTTTAAAGAAATACTCTCACCATCGCAATATAGCCACATATTATGGAGCATTTATTGACAAAACGCCACCGGATGACAAACTATGGCTTGTTATGGAATATTGCGGAGCTGGATCTGTTACAGATTTGGTTAAATCCACTAAAAGTCTAAGTTTGAAAGATGATTGGATAGCTTATATATGTAGGGAGATATTAAGAGGCTTGGGCCATTTGCACCAGAACAAGATTATCCATCGAGATATAAAGGGCCAAAATGTATTGTTAACCGAAAATGCCGAAGTGAAGCTAGTAGATTTTGGTGTTAGCGCCCAATTGGACAGAACAATTGGTCGCCGAAACACTTTTATTGGTACGCCATATTGGATGGCCCCGGAAGTAATTGCTTGTGACGAGAACCCGGAAGCCACGTACGATAACCGATCGGATTTATGGTCATTAGGAATAACAGCTTTGGAAATGGCCGAATCCAAGCCTCCTCTTTGCGATTTACATCCCATGCGAGCTCTATTTCTTATTCCAAGAAACCCTCCGCCTAGATTAAAGTCTAAGAAATGGAGTAAGAAATTTCACTCATTCATCGAAACAGTTCTGGTTAAAGATTACACGCAAAGACCTTATACAGAACAACTGCTCAAGCATCCTTTCTTGCGTGACCAGGGCAATGAGCGCCAAGTTAGAATTCAATTAAGAGAGCACATCGACAGAACCCGTAGACCAAGCAATGTAAATGCTGAATCAGTTGGTATTGAATTTAACGAAAACTTGCAACAACAACAACAGCAACAGTTTTTGATGCAGCAACAGTTAATCCAGCAGCAACAGTATGGAGCCGGACAACAGTCCCAAACCCAGTTCGGGGCTAATGCAATTCTTTCTCAACAGCATTTTAACGCACCTCATCACGCCCACCAAATTCAGTTGCAGCAACAACAATTTGGTGTCGGAATATCTTTGCCCCAACAATTTGTTGGAGGAGCAGCTTTGCAGCAACAACAACAACAGCAATATGGTTTACAACAACAATTCATCTCCAGTGGTCTAATAAGTGTAGTTGGAAACGACGGGACTGATGAACAAACTGGAGGCTGTGTGGCCGTAGATGATGACGACGAAGAAGATGAAGAAGAAGACGACGATGACGTGGTTGTTGCAGCTGGTGTCCTTGTCGAACCTAAAGCAGATCGGGCCAGGACTAATAATAATCACGCTACTACCAGATTTAACAATGAAGAGGGTACTTTAAAGAGAAACGATAAAAATGTAAAATCACCTGGAGCTGCTCCTCCTGTGCCCAGTTCTGCTAGGCCAGACTTAAGTTCGTTTTTGCAACAACATTCTTCTAAACATTCTGTACATCCGGCTCAGCGTCCTTTACCCACTCCCCCATCCAGAAATGTGCTTCTGCCTGAAATGCCCCCACCTAGCAAACCATTGCCACCTATTCCAGTAGAAGAATCTTCTGCTTTGAATGGCAAGCAATCTAAAAGAAGTTCAAATGCACCAACTGAACGCAAAGTTCTTACACCACCTCGAAATCAAGTGCATCAATCTCAACCATCACAGCCTCACCGCAACAGTGGTCTATTCAAGGTGGCTGTAGCTCAACAAAAATCCGAAGAATTGGATTTACTTGCTGCCCAATTAAACGAACTTGGATCATCTGCAATTGGCAACCACAGCAACAACAATAATAATAATAAGATAAAGGTCAAATCTAGACAGCAACAACAACTTAATGACCCTCCTCCACCTCCTCCACTTGTAGAAAGCGATTCTGATGAAAATTCTGATAGTGATGATGAAATTGATGATGATCAGCTTGTCATTAACAAAACTGCAGCCAGTCAAGAAATCAGTAGCAAAGTAAACAGCAATGGCAAAAAAGTTAAACGAAACGATGGAACGTTATTAGCATCTGATCCGCCTCGGCCATTGCCTACTGACAATAACGTTCTGAAGGGAATCAACGGAGAAATGCAAGCGCCAAATCGTCCTTTGCCTCCTACTCCTGATGAGGAAGAAGATTTCAATGATAGAACCTTAGTTATTCGAAGAGTAAGTTCACCCTTTTTTTGTTTATATTAATTTTAATTTTATTAATTATGATTTCATTTTTATATTTTTTTTTTACCTTTTGTTTGGTTTTTGTTTCGTTTTTTGTTTTCATTCTGGTTATGCTTTTGGTTATTATTTTGGTTTCTAATTATTTTGTTTCGTTTATTTTGATTTTAATTTTATTCATTCTCGAATCGCTTGTTTCAACACATATACATTTATTAGAATCCGTTAAAACAGAGTGCCAAAGATAAGGTCAGCTGCAATAGTCCAATTAGCAATTGTAACATCACAACAAGTAATAGTAGCAAAACAGCAAATACAAGTAATATTCAAAATACAAATGCCATTACACATTTGACAAATAGTAGTTTTAAGCAAACTAATTTAAATAGTGGTGCAAATAAAGCGCAAGGTAAAATTGCTTCTCAATTACTGCACCATCAGCAGCAATTGCAGCAAAGAAAATCCGTTCCTTGTACAAACAGTGGGAACAGTCGAAACAATAGTTTTAACAGAAATTTAGTTAAAAATGCTGAAACAAAAAAATCTCCTATTCATTCAATCTCCACCAAGGTAACTACCATTATTTAATATGAAAAATAACATAAATAACACAAATACTAAACTTACTCGCTAATTGCGAATAGGTTAAAAAAAAATTTTAATTTGCCCAATTTTTGCGCAAAATTTTTTTTTAATTGATTAAAATTCATTTCTTTCATAAGGGTGAACGATCAAATAATGGTAATGCAGAAGCTTCATCTAATGCCTTTTCTTCCAATAATAATCGGACTTCAAGCATTTTGCATGAATCTTCTTTATCCCAACAAACTCACCAGAAAAGTTCCTTAGCAAATAATGGTTTGTCTGAAGAAGTTAATAATATGTTAATGGAGGTAAAAAGCATGGATATTTTTAACCGTTTTTCGGAAATTGCCATCAAATTTTCTAATAAATAATTTAATTTCTAGTATCGTCAACAACATGGTTTATTAAATAACCGTCTTAATGGCAATAACAAAACTCCAATGCACTTGCAACAAAAACAAAGGTCATTTTTAACATTTGGGTTCTCAGCTGGAGGATCTTCACCAACGTCCACTTCAGTAAATACGAATAATAATAATTCTGGTTTAAGTCCATTGCCTAGAAGAGAAAATTCGCAATTAGGTTTTAATAATTGTAATAATTCTAGTGTTAGTAATTTATCTTCTACAAATGTAAGTGCAAGTGGGCAAGTTCCACCATCGAATGCAATTACGAATGGAAATAGTCCTGATGCTCCAGAAATTAGAAAATACAAAAAAAGATTTACTTCAGAAATTTTGTGTGCTGCTCTTTGGGGCGTTAATTTATTAATTGGAACTGAAAGTGGTCTTATGTTACTTGATCGCAGTGGACAAGGAAAAGTTTATTATTTGATCTCAAGAAGGCGTTTTCAACAAATGGAAGTATTGGAAGGTCAAAATATTTTAGTAACGATTTCAGGCAAAAAATCTAAAATACGGGTTTATTATCTTTCTTGGCTTTTTAGTAAAATTATTAGAACTGATGAGGTTAGTTTATAAGTCATTTTTATTTATAGAATGATTTTATTATAAATTTTTTTTATTGATAATCATAGCAAGTTGAAAAAAGAAACGGTTGGATGGATGTTGGGGATCTTCAAGATGCAATTCATTTTAAAATAGGTAAATTTTTTTTATTATTTTTATAAATATAATAAAAGTGTGCACAACATTATTAGACTGTTAAATATATATTTTTATAATTAACTTAAATTTATTAACATAATATCGAAAGTTGTTTGGCAAATACCATCACAAGTTTCAAAGGACTGGGAACATACTTTCCGAGTTTGGAGCGGAAACGGTATTATAATTTTATTATAATTCAGCAATTAGTTTTTAAATTTAATTTTATCAGTTTTGTGCACGATTTTATTATATTTTTATTTTTTAAAATGTTTTTTTTTTAATATAAACTAAATCCCACTTTTTTACCTTTAGTAAAATATGAAAGGATTAAATTTTTGGTAATTGCATTAAAGGATACAATTGAAATATATGCATGGGCACCAAAACCTTATCATAAATTTATGGCTTTTAAAAGCTTTAATGACTTATTACATAAACCATTACTTGTTGACATGACAGTAGAAGATTCAATTAAATTAAAAGTTATTTATGGTTCTAGGCAAGGATTTCATTCTGTCGATCTAGATAATGGTCAACTTACAGATATTTATATTCCGACTCATGTATGTATCAAATTTTTTTTTCTTTTAAATAATTTTAAATTTTTATTTATTTTAGAGTCAAGGTGCTATTATTCCTCATACTATTGTTACTTTACCTAACTCTAAAGGACTTCAATTGTTGCTTTGTTATAATAGTAAGATATTTTGATTTTTAAAATATTAATAATAATTTAAAAATTTTTTAATTTTTTTTTTTCAAAGATGAAGGTGTTTATGTCAATACTTATGGAAAAGTCAGTAAAAATATTGTGCTACAATGGGGTGAAATGCCCACATCTGTGGCTTATATAGGTATCGGTCAAATAATGGGTTGGGGCAATAAAGCCATAGAAATAAGAAATGTAGACACCGGGCATTTAGATGGAGTATTTATGCACAAAAAAGCTCAAAAATTAAAGTTTCTTTGCGAAAGAAATGATAAAGTAATAAAAATAATTTATTTGAAAAAAAAATATTAATTTAATTTTTTTTTTAGGTATTTTTTTCTTCTGCCAAAAGTGGATCATCATGTCAAATTTATTTCATGACACTTAATAAGCCAGGAATGGCTAATTGGTAAAAAAAAAAATTTAATTTGTCTATATTTAAGTTAAATAATTTAACTTAAAAAAATACTTAAATCTGCAGAAAAAAATTGATAAATGAAATTTTTTTTCAACAAACTCATCTTTGGTATCCCTTTTGGTTGACTTTTCCATTTAACTTTGAAAGACTTAAAATAGTTATACTTTAGATACCATAAAAAAAAAATTCTTGAGCTTTTTTTTTTGTAAAAAAATTGTAAATTAGTTAGCAAACCAACAAATACATTCACAATTTTTCAACTGACTTCTTATTAAAAATTAGTTTTTTCTAAATAAAAAAACACCTTTTTTTACTATAGTGCCACAACTTTTTTATTAGAATAACAAAAAACGATAATTCAGCTTATATTTATTAGTTATATTTTGATGATTAAATTATTCATTTTTCTGTAATATATATATTTTCTTTTAACTTAAAAATGTTTAATTTTCAGAAAAATTTTTCTATTTATTTCAAAATTGAATTAAAAGTTGATTATTAACTTTCTGACAAAATAAATCACATAATCAAATTTTTATATATATATTTATATATATTTTTAGCTAAAAATTTCAATATGAAATACCATTTTTTAAGAATTTTGTAACTTTTTAATTAAAAAAAAACAGAAACCAAACAACGCTATAAATTACATAAATTTTTGTGATTATATTAAATATTTCTATTAATAAGTTTTTGTAACAACTAATTATTGTTTTATAAAAAATAAATACTTTTGATTTAACTAGTTAGTTGCATTGAAAATAGTTTTAATTTAGCAATTAATTAGCGTTAGTTTTTGTAATTTAACTGCATATCAAGCGAGCGATGATTTAGATATAAAGTTTTAAAAAAGTCATGCACAATAGACGATGGAACACACTGGCAATGTGCCTGTTGAGTTGCCTATCAGAAAACACCCGAGTGGAAAGCTTTATTAAGCAGGAAACCGTGGTAGAGAAATAATTAAATTAAATGACAAGCAAAAAAACATTGCAAAGAGTGCATGTTGTAACAGATTATCAAGAGTGATGCAAAATTGAGTTTCAAACTAAAAGCTGTAGTTAAACAACTTTACCAAAAAACGCCTTGATCTGAAAATCGAGTTTTTAGTGTGGTCACAGCGGTGAGCCTGCCTTCTGGCCTACCGCCAACTGGACATACTTCATTTTACAAGTTGAATTTATACAAACGATACACGTAAACAGCTTTAAAAAACAATCCATATTTGCTAGTGTTTATTGATTGCATATAGTTTGTATTGGTGCATTTAATTATGGCAGAACAGAAAATCTCTTGTGGACCCGTTGTCGAAATCAAGGGTGATGAAATGACCCGTATCATTTGGGAGTTTATAAAGGATCAACTAATTTTTCCTTTTGTTGATATGAGTCAAATGATCAGTTTTGATCTCAGCATCGAAAACCGAGATCTCACCAATGACCAAGTCACAATAGATTGTGCAAACGCTGTTAAAGTAAGCTATTTCAAAAACAATTTTTTATTGTGCACCTAGAACACTTGCGCTTTTTTTTCTAACCCGTAACATTGACTGAATTATCCTAAGTCCATCTGAAAATAAATTTCAATTTTAAATGTAGCAATGCAACGTTGGGATCAAATGCGCAACTATTACTCCGGATGAGAAAAGAGTAGAAGAGTTTAAGCTTAAGAAAATGTGGAAAAGTCCTAATGGCACTATAAGAAACATTTTGGGAGGAACAGTGTTTCGAGAACCCATCATTTGCAAAAATGTACCTCAAATTGTTCAAGGTAGGCAATCAAAATGACTAAAAAAACAAATTAATCTATTTACTTTTTTCTAGGTTGGAAAAAACCTATTATAATTGGAAGACATGCTTTTGGAGATCAATACAAAGCAACAGATTTTGTCGTTCCTGAAGCAGGCACATTGGAAATTAGGTTTGTTCCGGCGAATAAAGAAAGTAAAGAGATCAAGCACACAGTTTATGATTTTAAAGACAAAGGAGTTGCATTAGCTATGTACAATATTGATGAAAGCATTGTTGATTTTGCTCATTCATCGATGAAATATGCTTTAGAAAGAAATTATCCTTTATTTTTAAGTACTAAGAATACTATTTTAAAAAAATATGACGGTCGATTTAAAGACATTTTTGAACAAATTTATAATCAACAGTACAAAAGTTTGTTTGAAAAACAAGGTAATTATTTAAATATTTAAATCATTCGATTAATTGCAACTTGCTATGCTTTTAAAAGGCATTTATTATGAGCATCGTTTAATTGATGATATGGTTGCTCAATCAATGAAATCTGATGGCGGCTTTATTTGGGCATGTAAAAATTATGACGGGGATGTTCAATCAGATTCTGTTGCTCAGGTATGTTTTTTATTTATTGACTTGTGACTTTTATATATAAATTTTTTCTTGCAATTATAGGGATATGGCTCTTTAGGAATGATGACTTCAGTTCTAGTTTGTCCAGATGGTAAAACAATTGAGTCGGAAGCGGCTCATGGTACTGTCACTCGCCATTATAGAATGCATCAGAATGGCCAAGCCACTTCTACTAATCCAATTGCATCCATTTTTGCTTGGACCAGAGGCTTTATTCATAGAGCTAAACTGGATAACAACATTAAGCTTAAGATATTTGCTGAAACTCTGGAACAAGTTTGTGTAGAGACCATAGAGGCTGGTTTTATGACTAAAGATCTTGCAATTTGCATAAAAGGTCTTGCTAACGTCTCTAAAGAAGACTATTTAAATACAAAAGAATTTATTGACAAATTGGGGGAAAACTTAAAATCTAAATTAGATGAGCTATTAAAAAAAAATTAGACTATTTCAATTATTAAAACTGGTTTTCCCTAATAGATTTAAAAATGAAAAAATTTGAAAAAAGCGCCTATCACAGAGTTGGTTTTACCTAGGTAAACAAACTTTTTTCAATTTAACCGCAAGCTTTAAATACAAGAAGAAATAAATTGTTTAAACATGTTCAAAGAGTCGGTTATTTAAAATTGAACTTTTCATCTTGGTTGAACCTTTCACTCTTGAAATTTTCATATATTTTTTAATAAAAATAAAAAACTACCCGAAATGGTGGTTAATAAATGCTTGCTCAAACCATTGATCAATCATATTTGCCAAAAGACTAACTTCTTAAATTCTTGCCATACGAACGTAAGATAATTGCGTTTCTAAGCTTATTTTAAACTAAAGCAATTTACCAGGTGCTTATAGAAGGTAACATTGGGGTGGGAAAATCTACCTTGATTCAACTTATAAAGCAGAATTATTCTGACAACGTGATTTCCTTTAATGAGCCAGTTGAACAGTGGCGGTTTGTGGACGGAGTGAATCTGTTTGAACTGATGTACAAAGATCCTAAAAGATGGACTTTTGCTTTTCAATGTTTTACAAATCTAACCAGAAAAAATTTGCATAGTTTCGTAAAGAATAGAGATGCCAATGCTGTAGTTAAAGTGATTGAAAGATCGCTATTTTCTGCACAATGTTGTTTTGTGAAAAACTCTTATGAAATGTAAGTGCAACGAAGATTGAGCTTGTTCTAACTTTTTGTTTATTAGGAATCTTATAAGTCCTGCAGAGTATGCTATTTTAAAAGATTGGTTTTTATTTCTTACAAAGGACATTTTTATTGATCATTTAATATATCTCAGGTCAGATCCACAAGTCTGTTTTCAGCGTATTCAGTCTAGGTGTAGACCCGAGGAAAAAAGCCAAATTTCTTTAGTAAATACATCTTTTTTCTTTAACTGCAGTTTTTTCAACCTCTTATTTGATTTTATTTTTTAGGAATACCTTCAAAATATACATAATTTACATGAAAAATGGCTAATCCAAAAAGAAGGCGCACCTTTTCGAAAAACTATTAAAAACATTATTGTCTTAGATGCTAATTGTAGTTTAGCAAACGTTTCTAAAAATTTTCATTCTTTATTTCAAACCATTATACCAAACAAAGTTTAAATTTGATTTATTAATTATTCATGTTAATTATCCATTTTAAATATATGTTTAATTTGAGTTATAATTATTGCCACATTGTTGTTTAAGTAAATTTATTTTTTATTTATAATAAGATTGTTAATGAATTGTGGGAAATGAAAAAAATCAAGATTTACAGTTAAAATGAAATTTAAGAAATTTTTTTTTTTTAATTCAATTATCTTATGTTCTTATTTTGTGTACACTTTTTCTTAAGTAAACATTTTTACCTCTTGTATTTTTTATTAATTAAGTACGTATCACAAAAACAGGTATAACGTTTTATCATGTGAAAATTGCCCTATTTACGATGAAATTCATTCATATAAATACTAGTGAATGCGTTTTAAGATTCTTGATTTAATTTGTTGCAAATATGTCATAAGCACCTATTTATTTACGAGACTTACCAAAGTAAAAAATACAAGATAATACAAATCATTTTTATTTTTTGAAATGTACCTTAATCATTAAGATTAGTCAATTATAGTATTTAAAACTGTTTTTACTATATTTAAAATTGCAATACATATATTGTAATTTTTGCTAATTTAATAATTTATTAATTGATAAAATTTTTATTTTTTGTTAAAAATGTATTAAATTTAATTATATATTTTTTTATTAATTATAAATAAAATAATTAAATATTTATTTTAATAATTTAATTTTAGAATACAATCAAATTTTAAATAAGTTTCCTATAAATCAACGTGTAATTATTTTACCGTTAATGCAAACAATTGTTATATTAGTAAAATTATTTTTTGAACTACAAAACTAATTTTAAATAAAATTTAAATAAGTGATTAAATTTAAACATATTATAGTAAACAATATTTTTTTTTTATTTTAGTTTTGATTAACAAATAATTACTTTTGAAAAAAAAAAATTAGTTTAAAATTAAATTGAATAAAATTATATTGAATTAGAATTGAATAAAATACATAATTCAAATCTTTTGACTTACAAAATAATTAATTGAATAAAAAACTTGCACTTTAAGCTTTTTTTTTAATGCAAACAGTATTAGTTTTTTTTATTATGTTTGGTAAAAATAAAACTAATATTGTTATATAAATGTTGATTATAGACGATCTATATTAGTTTTTAAAAGAAAAAAAAATGCGTTATCAGCTTTATTAATGGAATATATAAATATATTATAAACCAAAACTAAAAAAAAATTTATTAAAAAAATATTATTTTTAAAATTCGACATATATTAATTAAATAAGAATAAAAAAAGTTAAATTTAATATCAATTTATTGTATTTAAAATTAGACTAAAATTTCGATTCCATATAGATAAGAAAAAAAAACGACAAAATTTTTTGTTACAATCAATTTATAACCATATTCATTGTCGTTGAATTGCATTTATATGAAAGAAAACACATTGCTAAGCTTGTTGAGATTACAAAATATTTATTAAAACATGATTAGTAAAGCAAATGTGAATCAGGAAAGAGTAAAGAGGCAGAAGGAAAAAAATAGAGGATTGAAAAGAGAAATAAAAGAGAAGAAAAGAAAAGAAGAGGCTGGACGATTTCGAAATTGTCTTGCTTCAAGGTGCAACAATCCTGATCGGTCTTCAAACCACAATCATCAAGCATACTTCGATTATTAAAAACAGTAATCATCTTAAAGTAAAAACTCAAGGAGACTTATTTTTTACATCTTTTTTTTATTGGTAGTTAGGTGAATGTGCATGTATTTCAAATTTTCTTAGCCAATTTTCTTAAGTTTTTGTGTTTAAAGGATATTCTTTGATCTGCAGTAAATCTAATCCATCAGTTAAAGTAAGATATTATTTAAGTTATTTTGTTATTTAAGGAAGAATTGACAATAAAATAACTATTAATATAAAATCATTTTTTGTTCATCTACTTAACTTTTTTATTTAGTTGTAATCAAGATTTACTTATTTGTGGCAAATTATTTTTTTTTGTAAATATTTATTTACACCTGTTTAAACTGTTTATAAACGTCTTTGAAACTTTATTCACAGACAACTGTGAATATTTACTTAACCAAAAACTAATCAATGTTTTAAACATAAGTGTTAATAAATCAATTTACTATTTCTTTTAATTAAAAACGATTTTTAAGTGTGCCATTAAAAATTGGCATTTTCCTACTAATCGATTTGGCCAAATATATTGGCAAACAATCAAAAAAACGTCAAGTATCTTGTTTAATGACGATTCAAATTTATCTTTTTAAATTCAGTTTTATTAAAAGTTCATAATTTACTATTTTTAAACAAAAATTGTGTAATTTATAAAATTTACATTTTTTTTAATTGTTTCATTTATTATTCAAAACGGACAATTAATTTATTAATTCTACTATTTATATAAAATTAAATATTTATTTAAATATTAATATAAATATATAGTAAAACTTTTTTAATATAATTTTTTTAATTAAAATAACTATGTAAAAAAATTATGTAAAAAAATTAAATAATGGTTTTACTAAAAGCTGCCAATTTATTATAATGCATTTATGTCTGTTTTAAAAATACTGTTAAGTTTTTATAAAAAATTTGATTAAACATTAGTTTTTTAAACATAAATTTACTTAAATTTTCTGTAAAATTTTATTCTTAAAATGAATAAATTATGGCAAAAGTTTTAAGTTTAATCTTTAAACTTCTAAACTTTAACTAATTGCTTCATATTTTAACATTTTTATTACTCATTTTAATTTTTTTTTTTTAGTATTAGTTAATATTTTTATTTTTATATTATACATTGTTCACTTTTATATAATTATTTGTAAAATTTTAATCAAAATTTATTTTAATTCTTTTTCTTAGAATTGTATTAATTTTATTAAGTCACAAAACATAACATTTAAAATTTGACAATGCAAAATGTCTTAATTAAATAATGCTTATTAAAACTTATTTTTAAAGAACAATTTGATGTAAAAACTGTTTGATTGTGTGATTTTGTCTTATTTTTTATAAAACAAATAATTAATTTTAAGAAATTTTCCGTCACTCTTATTTTAGCTTGTATTATTGGTTTGCAGATTCATTGAAACAAGATGAGACAGTCTTGACAGATATTATAAAACATTATGCAGTGATTGCATCTCATTATGGTAGCCATATTTAAAGGAATGGTTTGAACTTGGCTGTTGTAAAGTAAGTGCAATCAAAATGTGGCAAAGCAGCATGAATATGTAAAAGAAGGCTGTTTATGACAGATTTTCACATTTTGAACTAGATTAGTTGAAAATTTCATCAGAAATATATTAGAAATTCACCAGAAATTTATCTTGAGAATTTTGTTGGTGCCAAATAGCATTAAGATCAGCCTTAGTTAAATAAAATCTCAAGTCATGAGTAATCCAGTTTGCCAAGAAATATTATGCTTAGTTACAAATTTTCTTTAGCTCAGTTGTGTGGCTGCAAATAATTTTAAATTCATTTTTTCATCTTTTGTTTAATTTATATTAGTGAAACAAACTAAAGATAGTCTGCTGTTCCATTTTACAATAACAACTTTTATTTAAAACAATATTTTGATAAAATTTCATTTCATTTTTTATTGTATTTATTTGATTCTTATTTTATTTTTTTTTTTAATTAATAATTTAATAAATTTTTATTTTTTATTCTTCTAAGTGTAATACAATATTTTATAACTTTAGCGTGTAAAATAAAAAAAAAAATAAACAAATATTCGATCTGTTTGTTTTTGTGAGTATATTTTGTAGAAAAACAAGATCACAATTATGAAAATTATTAAAAAAATTATTATAAAATTTATTTAAAAAATTATTTAAAAAATTATTAAAAATTACTAAAAATTATTAAAAATTATTTCAAATTTAATTAAAATTTATATATAAAATATATATTTAAAAAATTATTCAAATTTTAACTAATAAATTTCTACAATTATATACAAGAGTTTGCCTGCATTTAAAATTCAAGTTAAAAACTATATTTACTGTTTGAAATCATCATGAATATGGATTAAATTTCATTCTAATAAATCCTAATTGTGGATCTGAACAAAAATTATTTTTTTTATAATAAAAACTTTATGTTATTTAGTATAAACGATTAGAATTTAAAAAATCATTGTATTGTAAAAGATATTAAAGTAAATTTAATCTGTTTGGTTACTTGTAAAAATAAAAATATTTGAAAATAATTAAATAAATATTTATATCTAGTAAAGATGTTTGATTTTTATTAAAAAATTATTCCAAAAGTGAAAACAAGCAAGATTCATTTTTTAAACTAATTCATTGAATTCATATTAAGCCCTAACAAAAATTCTATTGAATGAAGTTAAAACAACATTGGTTATTGCGGTCTAAACTACTCTAAAACAATGACAAAAATGCTTTTGTTGTGTGAGTAACAATCATGTTTAAAAACTAATAAGTGATTTATGATTTATATGTTGATGCAAATATGCTTATGTTGTAAGCCATTTAAATCACATTTAATTAACTAACTATTGCATGATCAGCTCTTGTTGGGATTGCATCAACTTGTATCAACTGTTGATCAAACCGGAAGTGCCTGGTATAACCATATTAAATTAAAACCTAAAGATTGCGCTATGTTCGCTACTCGACGAAGTTCGAACCAGTAGGTTTTAACAGTTTAGTCTATTTGTACAAAATTTTTTCACTTGTTCTCAAGTAAATTAAATTTTTCGGCTTATTTGCAAACGTTTCCGGTGTACATTGGCCACATGATCTTGCTGCTTGTGAATAGATGAAGCCAAACTCAAATCTAATTTTGCCAATATAGTAAATCATTCTGTAAACAATTAAACTTTCCACAATCCAGCTTAACTATCTTGTTTCTTAGCATCACAATTTTGCTGGTTAGGACTTAAGACTTTAACTTTGATAAGTACTAAATATAATGCTAAATTTAATTTTTAGATTTAAAAAAAATTAGTTTAATCGACATTTAGAACGACTAATTGAAATTTAGATTGACAAACTGATGTTCATATTGACAAGCGACTACTTTGATTCGCAATCAAATTTCAATAATAAATCAAAACAGTTTAGCTTAATCAAATTGTTTCACAAATTTTGATTTTTGGTTTTGATTTATTTTTTTGCTTTTACAATTCGATTTGAATTTTCTTATTTGATTGTTTGTGATTGGCTGCTAATATTTACCATTGAACATTACAACAGCAAAAATATTCATTCAAATTAGTGAGAATATTATTATTGACATGTGTGTTGTGAAAATGAAGAAGTACATTTGATTTGATTTGTGAAAATCAGGATCCGGGTTCACAATTTTAATATTTAATCAAATAACTAATCAAAATTGCTTCATATTTAAAAGGATGGCGTGAGTAAGGCAAAAGCAAATTCAATAATTAATTAAATCTTTATGTTTGAACTTGACAGCAAGATTTATCAATTAATGAACTACACGCTTGAGAACCGATTATTTTGATTGTACAATTCACTAATTAGCATGCTTATTGTCTTGTTTTATTTGAATAACAATTTAAACTTATTTTAATTTTTTTTTTCACTTCAAACTGTTTAAGAATGTAAATTTGATTGCAATTTGTTTGATTTAGTCCACAAGGTTTTTTAATAAGATTTAAAAAAGTGAACCATCTAGACCAAAGTTTAAGTGAAACTTCTTAAGTGTTTTCCGTCACCCGCTAGGCCACTTGGGCAATTAGCTTAAGAACTGCATGATAATTGCGTATAATTCAAAGTTTTTTGCTTTTTTGCTTTTAATGAATGTTTGCCGCAAACCAGGTTGAGAAGACGCAGAACAAGCTTAATTACACAAGTATTGCAACTCGGTACAAAGTATTTAGGCAAGTTTACGGTTTCATTATAACCAGAATGATAAGCTCACCTGACTTCCGGCGTTCATATTAGCAACCAAAAGCTTGTAAGCTAAAATGTTGTAAGAATGCAAAACTTAAACGCACATATTGAATAAACTGATTACAACCAAGCCAGTTGACACTTGGACCTTACAATATCCATTTCGGACTATCGATTTTTTCATGATCAAATTGTCTAAAAATTTAACCAGATGCAAAACCTACGTGTTTTCAAATTTAATTACTATTTCGGTTTACCAAATTTTAACCAAATTTAGTTATTGCTAACAGTCACGCCTTTAAACGACCTAAAACTTTTGGAGAGTTTTTTTTTCTAATAAAATACACATAAAAATATATGCAATAGTTTTTATATACCATAATCGTTTTTATATATGTTAAGGAAAGGCTACACTCATATATCTAACGTAGATTTATATAATACGAGAAATATGATTTTTAAACTATATAACGATTTCTTATAATTTTTCATTTTTTTTGTAAATTAAACTATATTTAATACACTTATGTCTTTTGCATCAACTAATGCAGTTACATCAACTTTAGTTTTGTTGTGTATTTTTTTTTTTAGTTTTCAATGTGTATTTACCTTAGCTATTTGCTAATTCTAGTCGGCCTATGTTTGCTTTGCAATTATTAATTTAAACAAATTTTTGTTTAGTTATATTTTAATAATTTTACATAGCTTTACATTGCAGCAATTGTGGGATGCATATGTAACATACACATTGCTATTTATATATAAAAACGGACGATCGAACATATATATTTGCAATGTGTATGATTTTACTATAGTTCTAGATAATGTTCTAACCATGAACATTTACTCTGTTAACGTGTATATGCGGCGTGCACAAGTGATCTAATTCAACGCACTTGCTAATGTTATTTTGTCTATGTTTATTCTGTTGTTTAGGTGGCTAATTAATTTTTTCTTAATAATGATCAAATGTATTTTTTAACAATCAATTTTAAATTAAGATTAAATTTAATCAATTTAAGTGCCCTGTCTTTTTTAAACTTATTGTAATTAAACCCTCATTTTTTATTTTAATTTATGCTTTTTGGTTTTAATTTTGCTGTGATAATTTATTTTTGAAAACTTCTGTTCTAGAATTTACATTTAATTAATCAAGTGATTACATTAAACAGTCGATTGTAAAAAATGTACCTGGACTAGTAGTACTTGTGTTTTTTGCCATTCAGTGAAGCGCGACACAATCTACTTGGACATAGGTCAGTCTGGAAATAAAAAAAAAAATCTGAAGACATCTTGAAACAATCTTAAAATAGTTAAGACGATTTATTCAAGCGAAGAGGTGAAAACTTGTTTTTGCTTGTTTTTTTAATTGTTTTTGCATTGGTTGAACAAGAATAGTATTAGAAAACAAGATAATAAAACAAAATAAAACAAATGTAAAAGAATACTCAAAAGGCTTGAATCATGACCCACAAGGGTTTTGAAAAGAATATATAAATATATGGACACATTAATTTCATATGCAAACATCATATTTCATTTGTTTGACTTTTTTAATTTTTGCCATTATTTAAATCAAAAATTAGAAAAAAAATTTAATTTTTGCTTGTTTAGTTTGTTTTATTAAAAATAATTTTTGCATTTTTTTTAACTCGGGTTTAGTTTAGTTTATTTTGGTTAAATAGTTTAAATATAAATTTATTTTTTGTAAATTTAATAAATTTTTTTCGTTGTTTTAGATTTTAGAAAATTGTGTTGTATTTTATAATATCCATCTCAACTTTATTATTCGCTATCAACGTCTAATTGCAAATTAGATCTAATTGCTTTTAATGTCAACTAGTACTCAATCATTGAGCAATCTCTATATTCAGCCCAGTCCTGCTTTGATGCCACGTTTGTATGGTATCAAAGCTGTGGCCGAGCGGGCACAAACTAACGAAAATGGCATTCAAGTGATACAAACACATTTACCTGCTACAATTATTCTTTATGGATATTTGATTGAAACAATTAGATTAACATTTACAAAAAAACGAGGTAATTATATTTAAAAATAAAATATAAATTAAACTATTTTTTAATATTTAATTATTTTTAAAATAGCAAAATATAATGAAGATTGTTCACATCTTTCGCATGATGATGCTTTGCAAGCAAAAAAAATTGATGAAGGAGTTGGTGAAGTCTCTGTGCAATTTTCAGATCCTTCTGATTATTTTATTTGTTTTGTGAATAATACTTCAGCAGATGGGAATAGTAGTAGTTGGGTACATCAAGGTGTTTCAGATAATATTACGTTAAAAGTTGCAAATCGGCTATTACCAATTCCTCTAGAAATTGCATTAATTCTTTTTTGTTTGACACTGTCAGGAATATTTTCTGGTAATATAATTTTTACTTTTTTAAGACATTTAATATTATTTTTTATAAAAAAAATTAGGTTTAAATCTTGGTTTAATGTCATTGGATCAAAATGAAATCGAAGTTATTATTAGATGTGGTACAGATAATGAAAAAAAATTTGCAAAAGTGATTGCGCCTATTCGTCGACAAGGTAATTATTTGCTATGTTCTGTTTTATTTGGTAATGTACTGGTCAATTCTTCGTTAACTATTTTAATGGACGATTTAACATCGGGTTTAATTGCAATTATCGGTAAAAAAATTAAAATTTATTTAATTAAACATTTTATAAAAAAAAAAAAAATTTTATACAGTATCTACTCTAAGTATTGTGATTTTTGGTGAAATCGTTCCTCAAGCTATTTGCTCAAGACATGGACTTGCAGTTGGTGCAAAAACTATTTATATTACTAAATTATTTATGGTGTTAACTTTTCCTCTAAGTTATCCAGTATCAAAATTATTAGATTTTATTCTTGGAGACGAAATTGGACATGTTTATGATCGCGATCGATTAATGGAATATATTCGAGTTACAAAAAGTTATAATAAATTAGAAGATGACGAAATGAATATAATTTTTGGAGCTCTGGGTTTAAAAACAAAAACTGCTGCTGATGTTATGACTAGGTATTATTAATTAAACATTAATCAATAACTAAAACTTTTTTTTTAAGACTTGAAGATGTTTTTATGCTTCCGGTTACTTCTATTTTAGATTTTAATACTGTTTCTGAAATTTTTAAAAAAGGATATTCTCGTATACCTGTTTATGATACTGATCGTAAAAATATTATTGACTTACTACATGCAAAAGATTTGACTTTTTTAGATCCAGCTATCAAAAAACCATTGAGAGAACTTATCAAATTTTACAAGCATCCTTTAATTCATACTGATGCTGATGAAACGTTAAATAATGTACTCAATCATTTTAAATATGGTAAGTTCTAAAAAAATTAGAAATGAATAAAAAAACTTTTTTTTTTAAAAAAGGTAAAAGTCATATGGCGTTTGTTAGAGCACTATTTGATACATCTGATGAAGATCCTTACTATGAAATTATTGGAATAGTAACTTTAGAAGACGTAATAGAAGAAATTCTTCAAATGGAAATAGTGGATGAAACTGATATTTTAAGTAATTTAATTTTTTATTTTAAATTCAATTTTAATTTTAAATTTTTTCAAAGCTGATAATCGAAGAAAACAAAAAAGGAAAGATACACAAGGAAGACAAGATTTTTCAGATTTTGCTAAAATTGGCGAAGGAGAATCAGGAAATCAAGTTATTAGCCCTCAAATGGGCCTTGCCACTTTTCAATACTTATCTACTGCGATTGAGCCTTTTTCAAGAAAATATATTACTGAAAATATTCTCCGCCGTTTGATTAGTCAAAAAATATTTTTTTGTGCTGAAGTCGAAAATATCGAAGGTCGTGATTTAATTGAAAGTTTAAATAGTTCAATAAAAGATGACGAAGATCCTCTTGTTTTATATCGTTCTGGAAAATGGGCAGATTATTTTATTTTAATATTAGAAGGCAGAGTACAAGTAATTGTAGGAAATGAAAATTTAACATATGAATCCGGACCTTTTACTTATTTTGGTGTATCTGCATTAAAGCCTCCAGTTATAGCATCTAAAATGTTACAAAGCAACCAAGGAAATAATAGTTCTACACAAGCAATTAATAATTTAAATCAATTTAATAACAGTAGACCCCCTTCACCAGAAAATCAACCTTTATTATCGAGTCAAACTGAAACAATAAATACATCATCTCGCCCATCTTCACCTGAAATTAGTTCTCTTAAACGATCGCCTTCAATTAATTCAGAATTAGTAAATGCAAAAACAAGTTCTTCTTTACAATTGCAACAAGCAGGACAAATGATAGAAAATCATGGTTTTATTCCAGATTTTACTGTTCGTGCAGTTGAAAATACAGTTTACATGAAAATACCACGCAAGGTATATTTAACAGCATTCAGAGCAAGTCTTATGGATAGAAAAGATGAATTTAGTGAAAGTGATTTTACTCAGTTTAAAGAAGAAATAGATAATATACTTAACACTAGACTGTTGAATAATAAAACATTAGGAAATAATAGCCAAGTATCCGCTTTAAGTGGAAAAATTAAAAAATCTTCTAGCGACATATTAAGAGAGAAAAAGTTTAGCATTGCCGGCATTTCGCCAAAATTTGTGCCAACAGATCCAAGCAATAATCCTACAGCTAATAATATGATAAGTAATGTATTAAATAAACGTCGTTCTTCTATTATTGGTCAAGCTTTCCCATCTTCAGCATCACCCAAAACAGCTAAAAAATATGTTAGACAACAAACAATGTTATCACTAAATACTCCTGTTTCAATCTTAAATTCAACAGCCCCTGCTGTTTCATCTACAGTCTCTGTACCTACTGCAATGGTTACTCTTTCTACAATTGCTCCTGTTCCTTCTACGGTAACAGTTGCTCCTTCATCTGTTTCTATACCTTCTTCAACAGTAGCTTCCTTATCATCTGTTCCAATTCCATCAACAACACTTTCTGCTCAATTTGAAGGTGTATTAGTGCAAGACAGTTCTTCCTCTTCAGTTGAAAATGAATCTGCTGTAAATAAAAATAATTAAATCCATAAGGATTATCCAAATTTTATTTTCATTTAATATCTTGATTTGGTTTCTGTTTAATTTTTGCTTTCAACTTTTACTATTAATTTGAAAAATAATCAGCTTTTAAAATCTAGTTTTTAATTTAAATTAATTTATTATTATTAAAAAAAAGAAACCTTATTGACAACTTTCTATGCAAAGTCCTAGTTCAAATTTTATAATGTCAAACATTCTAATTCTGCGCTAGTCATACTTTAAATAAATTAGAAATTTATATTAATAAACAAACAAATTTATCAACAAAAAATGCAAAATTAAATAGTTAACAAATTTAAAAGAGAAGTTCTTGTTGTCTTATATTATGTTAGCGTTGTTTCATAATTGTCAAAATATTTATTATATTTGTTTATATTTGCTTAAATTTGTAGTGTTAATTTTGGGTATAATGTGATAATTAATTTAGATCATTCATTTTTATGTTTAATATAATTTTATCAATTTAACCGCTTAGCTCAGGTGAAATACCACATTAGAAAGCAAGTGGATTTTTTAAATGATTTATTAAAAATCATCTTTTGTGCTCATTCATCAAAACTACATTTGCTATTACATAGCACAAACCATATAGTTAAAAACAAAAAATGAACAATATTTATTCAAAATAGGTAAACAAATTAAAAGTAAATTTTTAATGATGATAAATTATTTATTAAAAAAGTAATCTTTTAAAAAATAGTCAATTGACGCTATACATAGAAATCATTCTTTATATATATATTTCTTCTTACATGATAATAATGTAAATAATTATAATGTGTGTTTTTTTAAAAAGAAAAAAATGTAAAATACAATATGCAATGAATTATTTATTAAGAATCGTTGCATTCAAACAAAGTATACACATATGACAATAAATAAAAATACAAATAAATACAAGCAACGCACCTTAAGTTAACCGTAAACTTAGCGATCATTAAATTATCCGAGCCTCACCGGAGATTTGTCGGATCATGCAGACGAGTAAAGGATATACAATCCATAGTGAATTTTAGGGTTACATGTTTTATTGCCTTATTTTGTCATAAACTCGGATATGTTGCGAATTCATGTAAAAGAACAATTAGCAGCAATTTAATAGTGGCATAAATCGTTGATAATGAGCTTGAAGCTCAAACTGTATTTTATTTAGAATTGACAAAAATAAATATATACATGAATTTTTGTAAGTAATTTTTTTAAATAAAACAGAAGACATTGGAATTGATGTGATCATGAAAGATTAGTGTAGTTTTCGAGATGTTTGGATTAGCTACATTAACAAAACTTTTGGTGACTTTGTATAAGCGCCCTCTCTTGCAAAAAATAATCTGATTTAAGCTGGATATCAGCGGGAAAACTAAACCCGTTAGTGATCATTAAAAAAAGTGAGCATGAAAAAAGGGAGAGCATTTTTTGAACCATTATAATCGTAATAAAGGAATAAGCTTTATTTTGAGTCGATCAAATTAAATTAAGAAATTCAAAATAAAGAAACGAGCTTTATTTTGATTTATCAAGCTTTTAATAAAGACAGAAGCTTTGATTTGAGAAATCAGAATCAAAATAAGAACACTGGCTTATTTTAAATCAGCACAATCATAATGGTGTCATGCTTTGTTTTCCTACATGGATTTGGTAGTCTAGAATAGTAAGGACTAGATAGTTAGAAGCTAAATAGTTAAAGGCTAAACAGTTAGAAGTTAGATAGTTAGAGACTAGAAAGTTAAAGGCTTGGTAGTTAGAGACTAAATAATTAGAAATTAGATAATTAGGGATCAATAGTAGTTGGAAACTAAATAGCTAGGGATAGTTAGATGTTAGAATAACGCTTAGAATAGTTTTCCAAATAAAAAATCAAATTTAAGAAATTTAAATTTTTAACTTGCAAATTTAATGTCCAGACGACTTTGCAGTGATTTAGAAGTGATCCATTAAAAATCTGTTAGTCTTTTCAGTAGAGCATAGTGTGAGTCAAGACTGAGCAGAGCAAATAAAGGCGAGATTATGAAATTCAAATCAAACGACTTACTCGAATAAGTAAATGGCACCAAAGAAACCAAAGAAACCAAAGCAAAGAAAAATGCGATTTTTGTCACACACATTCTTAAAGAATTAAGATCAAGATCAAAGAAATAATTCGGTGTAAGAAACTTTTTTTTCCACGCCATCTGTGGCAGATGGAGAGCAGCGTTTTTTTTTTGTTTGCACTTTCAAGTGAAAAAATACAAACAATAATAAGAGTTGCATTTGAATTTTGAACACATTTTCACTAGCGTTTTAACTTTAGTGCATCTCTGTCGGTGTTGATCTTAAGTGGCCAATCGAAGCCTAACTTTAACAGCTAATTTTGTTGCCAATCTCAATCGTTCATCTGAGCAGCTTTTTCCGCACTTTAACGTGATCTTTAGCTTATCGAAACCATGAGTGGATTACCCAGAAGAATAATCAAAGAAACCCAGAGGTTAATGGCTGAACCTGTTCCCGGAATCAGTGCCATTCCCGATGAACAGAATGCCAGATACTTCCATGTAGTGGTGGCCGGTCCAGAAGGAGTAAGTGTCCACTTTGTCTGTCTTCCCTCTTAATCCTCTTCTTGCCATACAGTCGCCATTTGAAGGAGGGGTGTTCAGGCTGGAGCTGTTCTTGCCAGAAGAATATCCCATGTCAGCACCCAAAGTGCGTTTCATGACCAAAATCTACCACCCCAACATTGACAAACTCGGCAGGATATGCCTGGACATTTTGAAAGACAAGTGGAGTCCGGCACTTCAGATAAGAACTGTTCTATTGTCCATTCAGGCTCTTCTCTCTGCCCCGAATCCTGAAGATCCTCTGGCCAACGATGTGGCTGAACAATGGAAAGTGAATGAGGGAGATGCAATCCAAACTGCTCGCGACTGGACAAGGCTTTATGCAATGAACAATTAAGACTATGATCTCTTTTGATCATCTTTTACAGGTTTCTTAATGAAAATTTCTTAGTGAACATCATGTTTAATTTCTTTTCGATTCAATTAGTTAAATCAGCATGGGAAAAATATGTTTTAGCTTGCAGTTTATCTTATATATATATTTTTTGAAAATGACAACTTTGCAAAGTTTCAATCATCTCTATATAAACTAATTTTCACCTTGTTGATCTTGAAAGGCGTTTGCCTCTTGTTTTAACTTTCTTGCAAGCTTCAAATATAATTTATTATCATGGTAAATTCATACAGCTATTTACTTATTAAAACAAATTTACAAAGAGTATATTTTTAGTATCATAAGAAAAACTTTATATTCACTTTGTTGTTCTAATGTTTTAGAAATAAATTTTCAGGTTTTTAACATTTTTTAGAATCACTTAATTTAATAGTTTAAATTACAGTAATTACGCATCTTATTTAGAAACTTTTTGCGCAGCTCAACTTTTTTAATTAAATATTGATTTAAATTGCGATTTAAATTTCAAGCATTGCTTTAGTCCAGTCTTTGTTTTAGGCATCTTGCATTATCTATCTTTATCTGCTTCTTTTAAGTAATGATAGAGCTTGAAGGCTTTCATTTCGCCATATTTTTCTTTGCTCAATTTTGTCTAGAGGTACTTTGCTTTCTAAATCTGAAGCGATTGTGTCTAATGCTTTTCCTTCAATTTTGCTCACTGGATCAGCATCCAGACCCACTTCATAAATTCCTTGTCCATATCTTTGCATATAATCTCGTATTCCATTAGCATTAAGATGACAAGTTTCAAACGGACCAATAAATGCATATCTTAATCCAAGTCCATCACACATTAATGTGTCAACATCGTTTGGACTAATTGCATTACTTTTTACAAGATTATATGCCTCATTTAAAACTGCATATTGTAATCTGTTTAATCCAAATCCATTAAGTTCTTTATTTAAAGTAACTGGTTTTTGACCAATTTTTTGCATCAAATCACGAACTTGATGAAGTAAATTCATGTTAGTCCATGGTGCTGGAACTAGTTCGACCAATGGTATAAAATAAGGAGGATTTACTGGATGTACTACCATACATTTTTCTTTATTTTTTAAATTAGCAGTAAATAAAGATGGTAAAAAACAAGAAGTTGAACTAGCAATATATTTTAATGTATGTGGAGTAATTTCATCTATTTCTTGAAAAACCTTTTTTTTTAATTCTAAATTTTCAAAGACACATTCCTTTTAAAAAAGTTAATGTTAATTTTTTTTTTTTTTGGTAATTATAATTATACCTGACAATAGAAAGAATCAGTTAAACAATCCTTGAGTGAATAAGCAGGTTCAATTAAAGCAAATTGCGCTTTAGCATCTAATTGGCCCCTCAAGGCATTTTTTTTTTCAAGACTTTGCAATTCATCTTGAATTAATTTCATAGAGTTGTTTATTAATTCTTTATTTGTATCATAAATAGATACTTTAAAGCCAGCACTTGTGAATAAAATACACCAACTTCTACCTATTAATCCACTGTTTAAAATTAAAATTTAATTTTTATTAATTAATTTTTTAAAAACTTTTTTGATGAAAAATTACCTTCCAATTATAGCTACTTTTAAGTCCATTTTTGATGGAAATAAAAAAAAATTATTTCTAAATAAACAACTACACACTTTGAACTAATTTATAATTTACTTAGTTTATTGTTTTTATACATAATTTGTTATTAATCTATTAGCGCTTTTTTTTGAATTATCCTTATTTGTCAATTAAAAACAAGATATCTTTACTTATGTTTATAATAATGAAATTCTAATCATAAAAAATGGAACAGTCAAGGTAAATAATTGTTTCTAAGTGATAAAAAAGATAAAATAATTTTTATACCTAATTTTTACATGCTTAAAGTATTTTTTTTTTTTAAAACATTTATTGAGATTTACAAATGAACAATAAACAATTTGCATAAGTAATAATTTAATTAAACTTTTTAGAAATCATTTTTAATGTATTAAATAAAAACAAAGTAAAAAAAAATAGTGAGTTTCATAAAAGTATATACAGCAAGTATTCTAGATTTTTGATTGTATAACTTTGCAATGAATAAACATTTTTTAAATGATAAATTGTCTAATATTATATAAGATAACTATTTGTCTAATTTAAAGCAGACATACAAAAATATATATATATATTTGTATAGTATAAAAATTTTCAAAATCTAATACTTAATTTTAAGTTTAACATTGAATTGATAAATGTATTTATAAAAAGTTGTAATAAAATAAAAAGATGAAAGCATCTTTTTTGATTGACTGATATTATTCACAAATCATCCAAATCAACAATATGTACATGTTGGTTATATTTACTATAATTGCTTTCGTTGGTTAAATCATCCATTTCACCTTGCAATGCCCCTTTTCTGTTTGTTTTGCTTGTTCAGTTTTTTTTTTTTCACAATCATGTCGTATAAGATCTCCAGACCTTCGTCCAAACCTTCACCAATGATAGCACAAGCGGGTTGAACATGCCAAAGATGGGAGCCACTAAGTTCGGGCAAGCCTAGAATACGAGCAATTTCCTTCGGATCCTTGGCTGCAGGAAGGTCTTGTTTGTTGGCCAACACCAGGATGGGGACTCCAGCATTGCCAGGTGTCCTGGCCGTTCGTTGCAATTCCATTTTGGCTTCTTCCATGCGTTCTTGATCAACTGAATCCACCACAAACACGATGCCATCAGTGCATCTAGTGTAAGAACGCCATAAAGGTCTGATCTTGTCCTGACCACCAATGTCCCACACTAAGAACGAGGTACCTTTGGCTTTCCCAGACTGGGCTTTGATCTTTTCGCAATTGAATCCAATGGTAGGAACAGTATTAAGATATTGGTTGAATTTCAGTCGGTACAAAGCGGTGGTCTTTCCGGCCGAGTCCAAACCCAGCATCACAATGTGGACTGAGTTTAAAGACGGAATACTGTCAAGCAAAGAGCTTGAATGTTTGCCAACTGACGACCCCATCTTAAGATCTTGTGGAAAGAAAGAGTAGGTTTCAGTTGATGCAAAAAAATGTCAGAAGCAGTTTGTTTATAAATAAAAAAAATCTTTTGCTCATAGATGGCACGCCTGCTTCTCAAATCATTTAATATCATCAATGTTGCCAAGCTTTTGATCATTAATCTAAAGTATATTTAAGATACGTGGTCAATATGCACATTAAATATTAAATATTTAACCTTAAATATCAAACCTAAACGCACTCAATATCCACACTCAATATCCACACTCAATATTCAAATTCAATATCCACACTCAATATTCACATTCAATATTCACATTCAATATCCACACTCAATATCCACATTCAATATCTACACTCAATATTCACATTCAATATCCCACACTCAATATCCACACTCAATATCCACACTCAATATTCACATTCAATATCCCACACTCAATATCCCACACTCAATATCCCACATTCAATATCCACACTCAATATCCACAATCAATATCCACAATCAATATCCACACTCAATATCCACACTCAATATCCACACTCAATATCCACAATCAATATCCACACTCAATATCCACACTCAATATCCACACTCAATATCCACACTCAATATCCACACTCAATATCCACACTCAATATCCACACTCAATATCCACACTCAATATTCACATTCAATATCCCACACTCTATACACCCACACTCAACACTCAAACTCCAAACACCCAACTCCAAACACCCAACACTCATTCCATTCCAATATTAAATTCACAATCAAATTTAACTTAATCAAAATTTTATATATCCAAATGTGTTTATTAATTATTTCAAATAAAGAAAATGTTCTTTTCAAGACAAATTAAATAAGTTGCAAACAAACTTTATAGCTAACTTTCTTAGCTTGGCAAGTCAGTTTTTAGTCGTCACTTGAATATATTTTAGTCAAAAAAATTTATTTTATAAATAATTATAAGTTTACAATTCACCAAAATTAATTTCTACTCAACTAAAATCATAAAATTTACATTCAAAGATTTCAGTTCAAACTTCTTCCATTGATTGGAATGTTATTGATCTTGATTGTGCTATTTAATGGAAATGATAATCTTCTATATAAATCTACAAATTTTCTAACTAATAAAAAATCATAGATGTTTTTATTGTTTTAATCTAAATTTAAAATTTGTTACCACATATAATCTAATTTTAATAATTTTTTGTTTTTGAATGTAATTTTAACTCAGATTTAAACTTTCTTGGAGAATTTGTCTTTAAACTTTTTGTTATTGAAGTAATGCTTTTTTTAATTTCTGGGCTATCTCGTTTTTTTTTTGAAGAATCTGACCTACGTTTAGAAATTGATCTTTGCCTTGATCTTGATCTTTTATTAGAAATAGACCTTTGTCTAGATCTAGATCTAGATCTTCTAGAATCTGATCTTCGTTTAGAATTTGATCTTCCTAAATTTAATCTTTTTTGATCTACCTCTCTTGATCTTGATCGTTTTCTTGAAATTATCTCTTTTGATTTAGGTGTTCTTCTTGAATCGCTTTCTTTAGATTTTATTTTAAAATTTTTCTCCCTAGATCTTGATCTTTTTCTTGAATTTGATTCTTTTGATCTAGATCTTTTTCTTAAAATTATTTCTTTTGATGTAGATCTTTTCTTAGAATTAGATTCTTTTAATTTTATTTTGTCACTTTTTTCCAAATTTGCTTTTTTGTTTGAGTCTAAAGAATTAGATTCATTTTCTAAAATAAATCCATTTTTTTCATCTAATTTTTTTGATGAGGTTGATTTATCTTTTAAATGATGTTTATTTTTTGAACTATTTTTATGCTTTGAATATCTTGTTTCATGTATACTATCTCTAGAATCATTTGAATCTCTCAAATTTCCCAAATCTCTTGAATATCTTGAAGCTCTTGAACCTCTTGAATCTTTTGAATCTCTTGAATCTTTTGATCTAGATCTTTTAATAAAAACTGAAGAATTGACTTTTTTCAAATCTGACTTTAAATTCTCTTTAGAGCAACTTCTAGATAAAGACCTTTTATCAAATTTAGTTTTTTCATTATCACTGTTATTTATATCTCCTGAATTATTATTGTGTTCTTGCATGGTTTCATCTAAAGTTGTGAAATCACTTAAGTCATATTTGCTTGCATCAAAATTATCAGCATCATCTTCTTCATTTTTAACAGAACTGTCTTCCGACTCATCGTCATCTCTATCTTCTTTATATCTGCGTTTAAAAACTGTTTCCTTGCTAGAAAGCCTTTTACGTCTTCGTCCAAAATCGTCGAATTCATCGTCCGATTCCTCGTGTTTAATATACTCTACGTTTTCTCTCTCATTATATCCACCACCAAGACCAGTGCGAGGTTCAGTGTCTATTTTTTTAGGACAATTGCATAAGTTGCAATTATCTCTTCGAGCCCAATTCACATTGCCACACCTACTACATTCCCAATCATCTGCTGAAAAAATACCTTTGGATTTGTCAGCGGCACTTTTGCCAATTGAACTGCTTTTAACTCTATCCTTAGAAGTTCTATCTTTGCAAATTCTGTCCTTGTCTTTAGGAATGCGATCTCTAGAAATTCTGTATCTATAATCTGAATCTTCTGAATCACTGTGATATTTATAATTTGGTTTGCTGGTGTTGCATAAATTGCATTTGGTCCTTCTGGCGAAATTCATATTTTTGCAAGCCGAATTTGGACAAAGCCAATCATCATTATATACCATAGGCTTTCTGCGTTTATCACTTTTGCCATACATGGTTTCGAAAAATTAAACTTGAAACTGGTTTAAAATTGATTAAGATCAATTATTTGAACCGCACTCACGAAAGTTAAACTTTTCACTAGATATAAAATGATTGCTAATTATGACAACTAAGAGCAAAAAAAACTAGCTCATCATTTTTCATTTTAAAATTGAGATAAGTTAAATGCAAAAATCCCAAACGGGAAAAATGCTTGGCCCTTTGGATTAGTTTAATTTAGTGTAAACTGCTTTGTTTATCAGGGGATTTAAAATTTAAAGCATCAAAACATTGTGCAAAAAGCTAGATTGCATGGCGCACAATTTGAAATGTAAAGCAAAAATCAAAAACGGCAGCCAAAAATAAAAATGAAAATTGAAAAGTAAAACAAATGTAAAAGACAACTTGCTTTTTGGTGGATATAATTGTTTACACAAACATGAAAAAGTAAGTGGATTAAAAATTTGAAAAGTGTATTCTATTGGACAAGATTCTAAGCAGACTCTCAGTTCATTGACAAACGGTAGACACATTTAGAAGACAATGATGAACTAGAAGCAGAGCAGTGTTATGCCTAGCTGTTGCCGTAACCTAACTAGGCTAATCAATCGAAACAAATTGTTAGCTTTTGCTTAAATGATTGAATGTTTAAAAGCTTTAGAACCAGCAGACTGAGCGCTTGTTGGGCCCATTTTTTCAAGTAAAAGTATTTTCGGTTTATTTGGATTAATTTGTTTTGCGCAAATTGAGACCAGAAATAATTTTGAACAATTTTTTAATGACTTGTCTTTGCCAAGCATAAGTGAGTGATCATAGCAAGATCACATTTAGAATGCAAGTTTAGAATTGGGTGCGATTTTAGAAGCTGTTAAACAAGTTGTAAGTGAACAAGACCAGCAAAGGTAGGTGCACTAACCAACCCGTTAGTGCATGCAGATCATTTGATGGACATAGATAAAATATTTGAAAAAGGAGATGTGGGTAAAAAAGAAGTGTTAGGAAAGTGTGAACAAGAAAAAAGTTTTGACCAAATGAAAAGTTTTGACCTAATGAAAAGTTTTGACCAAAAAAAATGTGGATCAAAGAAAAAGTTTTCACCAGAGGAAAGGTGTGAGTGAAAGCAAGCAATGAAACTTGGCAAGTTTCAGGATGTCAAGACAAGACAAGACAAGACAAGACTAGACAAAATAAGACAAGACAGCACAACACATGACAAGACAGTTAAGATGTTTAACTTGCGCAGGTGTGACTGCAACACGACAAACAGGTGCAGCTGATCTGCCTCAGATGGCATAAGCGTCAGGATGGCCGAGTGGTCTAAGGCGCTGCGTTCAGGTCGCAGTCTACATTCGTAGGCGTGGGTTCAAATCCCACTTCTGACAACTGCTTTTTTTACACTTTTTCATTTGTCTAATCTTATTTTCTCAATTTCCATTAGTCCACTCTATTCATTTTTCTGTCAGCCTTCTTCTTTAGTTTTAGCCTTCTTTTTAGTCTTCCATTCTCCAACACTCATTTCCAACATATATTAATTTTTTCTTACAGCATTTCATTTCTATTGCGTTTTTACACTTGTTTTCTTACAAATTTTTCTCCAAACTCATTTTACATTTATTTTGAGTAGCTAGCACGTTTACGTCTCGTATGTAAACAACCAAGGATTCGCAAACGCAGTATCCTTTTTAAATTCAAACTATTAAGGTTACTATTAGTGGACAATGCAGCATTTATGTATAATTGCCACATGCAAAATTGCTACATGGATAATTATGAAATTGTAAATTCAAAAAAAAAAAATGCTTTTCTGCAGGTCAAACATACAGGGGTAAAGTGGCCGTTCAATCTTATAGTGAAATACTGCAAGAAAACGTTTTTCAAGGGCAAAAAAAGTAATGACATTGGAAATCAAATAAACTGTCAAATAGGCCGCATCCATATGCCTCAGTCTGACTCGCAATATATGAGCTCAATCAATTTGCCCACCTATTGCAAGTGGCAAAAGTCCACTTCATCTGAATCTGCATTCTCACCGGTCGAATTCGACGATCGCAAATATGATAGAATTGTCGATCCCACTTCAAAATCTAACAGTACGGGAAACTAATTGATCAATTTCTCAATTAATCGTTTTTAAAAAATGACCTGTTTAACCTGTCATTCCACTGTTTCCTGTCTGGTCCCCAACTTTCCTTGATTATGCATTTTTCAATACTTTTCAAACAGGATGTTTAATTCTGATTGTCATTTGGAACAAGTAGGCGTGTTGAACAAGCTTCGGGATGTGATTGGTAATAGAAGAGCAGCAAAAAAAGAAGTGGTTGTTAAGCACGGACGCGCAAGTCCATGCGCAAAGTTCTAGATCAAAAGACCTGCGACTTTGAGCTCCGTTTAAATTGAAAACTTCTGTATTTCTATATGGATTTCAAATTTGAACTAAATTTGCAATTACATCTTATTTTTCTAGTTTAAATCATTTTCAATTATCTCACTGCCTATTTTTTAAACTTAACTATTCAATCATCATGGTCTCGTAGCTGTGATTCAGCATCCAATACATTTAAATATGTCTGCTTGATTTTATTATCAATATATCTGACCGTTGTCTTTCATACTGGCTTTCAATTTATTAATTTAGATAATTTGCTTTTTTATTTAATAATATCAATTTTTTCTTATTCCAAATTAATTCATGTTTAAACTGGTGTTAATTTTGTGCTAATAAATGACAAAACGAATGCTTGTTTTGTAAATTAAACTTTTTCTTATTAAATATCAAAACATTTATATTATAACTTTATAGTAATTTTTATCATAATGTTTTTTTGAGTGAATGAAATATTTAAATACATTAGTATTATTTTAAATTTTAATTTTCAAAATTTTATTTATTATATTATTTTTTCATAAAAAAATAATTATATTTTACCATCAAAAAGTAAGTCTTTATTTAAATTTTAAATTTACTTATTACTAATTTTATTTAAACTTTTTTTATAGATCAATAAGCAATTTATAGAATAATATTAAAATAAAAATGTTTTATATTTTAATCAATAGCAATTATGTCCGTTTCTTTATCAACAAAAAAATTTTCTGGTAATTCAGAATTTAAATTAAATTTCAACTAACCCGAAAGTGAAGTGTTCTTAACATCAAATGCAAATAGTGCAATCAAGCAACTGCCTTTTGCCTGCAAATTCTAACATTTCAAATATACATCTTTTAAAAAATGGCTGACGTGCCTAATAATTTGTTTAATAATCTGCAAGGTACTCCTTCAAATAATAGTAATTTGATTAATAGCAGTAGTAATCCACTTTTTAACAATAATTCTGCAACTCATCGTGGTCTTTTTTGGCTATTAAAATTGATTTTAATGTTTAGCAATGCATTTACTGGCATGATAGGAATATTTATTGTCCTTTTTGGGTTTGCTTATCCAGAAGAAAGATTTCCAGGTAAATATTTGTTATATAAATTTTAAAATAATATAAAATTTTTTTAAAATTTTTTTAGGTGATTTAAAAGGTAAAAATTGTGCACTTTTATCAATTGTTTATATTGGATGGACATTAATTGGATATTGTGGAGCTCATCATCAAAAATTTAGCTTTTTGCTCATTTATTCTGGTCTTGTTGTATTTTATGTATTTACTAATGTAGTTATTTTTGGAGTTCTTGCTCCTAAATATCAATGGCTGGATGCAAATTTATTTTGGATTATGTGCGGATATTTTACTATTTTAATGGCTTTTGCTCTTTTGCTTGCATATCAAATTCGTTTAAAAGAAGAACGACATAATTACTATGATGATTACAATTTAAATTACACAATGAATCCAAATTCAAATTACGGGACCGGCTTGCAAAATCAATATTCCAGTAGTTTAAATTCTTATGCAACCGTTGCTGAACCATCTCAATTTGCCAACGTAAATTTACAAAACTACGCCAATTATAACTCAATAGATCAAAATGCAAATAATTATTCTGATAAAACAAGTAGTAATTATTTTACTAAAAATTGGCAACGAATGAGCTCAAAACGTAATTTTCTTAGAAGTACACCTAGTTTTAATTATAATAATGGCATGGTGAATTGTGAAATGAAACCGATGGATTTAAATGGATTAAATATATTTTAAGAAAATTGAATCGAATTGCTATTAAAGCTTATCATAAAGAATAGAGAATTATTTTATGTAGTTAAGTTTAAACTAATTTAACTTTTATTAAAGTTAAAAAAAAAAACATTTGTTGAATTAGATTAAATACTTTAATAAGTAATAGTTGTCTTTCAAAAAAAAAAAAAAAAAAATATCAAATAAAAGTATTATTTACGACTGGGTCTTTCATTTAAAATAATTTATTTGTCTTTTAACCTTTTTATTTTAAGATTACATTGAAAATAAATCGTTGAGTCATGTAAATAGCAAGACATAAAATTGTTATAGCAAAAGCTGCATTTATTTATCAATTAGACAATCTAAATCATTATTGTTTATAAAAGAGATTATTTTTTATTCATAATTTAATTTCATAGTTTTAATGTTATCAGTTCACCGTAAAAAAAAAACTCAATCAAACTGAGACATTTTCTATGTACATTTTACAAATCATATAAAAATACCATTACTATGTTTAGTTCAAAGTAACAAAATATTTTTTTTATTAGTTTGCAACCGTAAAAAAAATAGCATAAATTTACAATCACATATATTTATAAATTTGATTAGTATAAAATTAGTGCAATCCTGTATGACCAAATAATAGTAGATTTCTTTTAGAGTATAATTATTATAAGATTTGAGCTTTCTTTCATCAGTTTAAGAACAATATGAAAGACAATTTAAAATTAATAAAGCATAATATTATTCAGAAAAACTAACATTAAAAGTAAATAAATAAATGAGTTGAATTAAAAGATTATTATAAGCAATAAATAATTTGTATATAAAAATAACATGATTGAGATGTTAATTTTAAAATAAATTAAGTTTTCTTTAAAAAATAATCTAGTAAGTTGTGATTAGCTATTTGTATTAGTTTTGAAAATATCTAACCATAAAGTTAGACGTTGTCTCCAATTTTAGTAATTCGCTGAGCACCGCGTTTTCCGCTTGGACCTCTTGGCTTGTCAAATTTAGGTTTGATGATTACTTCTTTAGGATGTAGCTCTGAAAGAAGATTATCAATTTCCAAGTCATTGGGATCATCAATTTCCAGTTTTTTAGTTACTTCAATGCCGAATTTGTTTTTATCAGTGATGGCACTGACTAGTGAGGCTTTACAACTAGAATAAAGCATTCGCTCCCTTACTGCACACCCATCTCTGCCAACTGAATAGACGAAGATAATACTTTTGTAATAACAGTTTTCATAACTGTGCGGGTACAAGATTAAATGGTATCTGGCATTGGTGACAGGAACCTTGCTAGGCAGTTCCTTGATGTCAAACTCTTTATGGCCTTCTTTTTTTTCCAGCATGACTTCTTCTTTTTCTAGATCAATAGATAACTGCAAATAGGAGTAAAGACCTTCCTTAAGATCGAACAGGGCATTCAAAGCTTCTTCAGTGATGGGAAGTTCAATTTCAGGCAAGGTTTTTGACTTTGTCTGCTCAGCAGTGCAAGCCAAGGCTTCCTCCTTCTTGACTTGTAACAAATCTAGTTCTTGGTTGGTCATTAGACTCTGATCTTTTTCGCCATTTTGCTCCCTGTTTTTGCGAGAGAGAAACTTTTTGTAACAGGAGAGACTAAGCTCGTCAGTTGCGGTAGCAAAGTAGTCACTCACAATAGAGGAACTGCCAAATGTTTGCTTGAAAGTGGCCTTAGTCGAGGCGTAGAGCATTTTTTCACGAACTGAGCTGGGATCTGGGCTCCAAGTGATGAAAAGCCATTCATGGACGCCCAGTGAGTTTCTGGTGTCAAATCTGAAAAGAAGAAAACAAGGTTGGTTTTCGTCAACCAGTTTGGCCACATATCTGTAGTAGTCTTCGTCCCACTTGCCGGCAGGCTCTCGAGTTTCCTCCAGAACAAGCTGTTCGTTTTTGATGCAAACCTTCATAACCCTACAAGAGCCGTCTTGCTTGCATTTGTTAACAAACTTGTCCAGTTCTTCGTTTGGCTTGATGCCAGTCTGGTGTGACATTGTGACAGATGAAAGAGTGGTCTAGTGATAGAGTTTGGGGCTTTTAGGTAGTTTGGAGCTTTTAGGCAGTTTGGCGCTTTCAGGTATTAGTTACAAGACTGACCTAAGTCAAAAGTGACAAATTAGTCGAAGTTTAATTCGATGTTGCGGCTTTTTCAGCGGTGAATCGCCGCATTTATTATGCTGATGTTATAGTGCGGCGAAAATTTTCAAAATTAATAAATAATAATCTCACTTGTAAACTTATTTAGCAACATATGCAAGGGTTAAACTTAGTTTTCATGAGTCAGTTGAAATACAGATTTTGAAAAATTCCGAAACCACTGAGTGTGCAGTTGCAGGACAAAGATCTGAAGATGGCAAAGTTGTGCACTTAAAAACCGAGATCGTGATCACTTGAAAGTTTGAAAAACCATTTAAACAAAACAAAACAATTTTCATATATAAAGCAATAAAAGCTGTTTGTTCGAGATGTCGCTACTTTGCCCACTGACAGCCAACTCATTTCAACCAACCACTTTGTCTAATTTGTTTTATTGAGCAATTTGTCTTATTGATCAATTTGTCTTATTGATCATTTTGTCTTATTGATCAATCTGTCTTCCACCAACTCTGACCGCGGTGATCACTCTAGTAAATATGTTGGCATGCTCACCAGCTACGATTTTGTCTAATCAAGGTATTTGTGATTTCAGCTTCTTTACGCCACAGCACTTGTTTGTTCCATTGAACAAATTCAATTCCTTACCTAATCCGACTTGTTTCAAATCGTAAGATTATTCATCGTTTAATGCCAAATTAACAGTTCATACTTTTCACTTTCAATCAAAAATCTTTGTTTCCAACTTCTCTACCTGCAAACTTGAAACTCCAAAAAAGTTTTTATTCAGTTTTTCTCAAAAGTCCAGTTCGATCATCAACTTTTTACTTCATTTTAGCTGCGATTTTTCATTCATTTATTCTTTGTAAATTAAAAAACTACCTTTTCTAGTGGACAGCTCTAGAAGCTTTCCATTCTTTAGAAACCAAATTTATAGATTTACAATTCAACAACATTCATTTCAATTTTTCTTACAAATATTTATAGACTAGGTTTTAAAAGCATCACCATTTATCTATAACTTGACAAAAGTAATTCATTTTTGTCTAACAATAATTAATCAAATTAAAATTCTTACTATTTATTTTTTGTTAATCAATTTCAACTGTTTATTTTTGCAAAAAAAAATACTTTATATAAAGTTCAATCAATTTTATTAATTTATAAAAAAAGTCAATTGAATTATTTAAAAAAAAAATCTCATTCATTTATTAAGACGATATTATTTTGAAAATTTTTCAAAATTATAAACAATATAAAAAATATTTAACTAAAAAATAATTTTAACAAAAAAAGACACTTGTAGGCAAATTGAATTTATGTTTACAAAGTTTAGAACTAAACTGAAAGTTTATTTAATTTAAAAACATATTTAAAAGTGTAAATTATTATTGAGTTAAATTTAAAAAGCTAAAATATCAAAATTGTAATTTAATCATTAATGTATTTGTGCAATAATTAAAAAAAAACAAACTTAATTTAGTAATTTTAGGCTGATTTAAGAAATTGTTTAAATCTTAATCTGCATTAGACTGTTTTATTGTTTTAAAGCACGCATTTAGGAAAAGGCCAAAAAACTTAAATGATTGCAGTATATTTCCAGAAAAAAAATTATCTGGATTAAGTAAAGATTAAAAATTAAATTCCCGGCCACAAATTAATATAAGTGTTTCTGGTCTTAAAAATAACAGCAATGTTTAGGTTTAGTTAAACAGTTGTTAATAACTTTTTAGAAAAAAAAATTTAAATACATATGACCTTTATTAATCAAAAGTTTTTGATTTTTCTATTTTTAATAATTATATTATGTATCTTTAATTAGTTTCCATTAAATTGTTTATTCTTGCAAATTCAAGTAAATAGTTTATATATTGTAAATAAACATTGAATATTAATGCTTAAAATACGTTTTAGTTTTTTATCATGCATTTAAAATTTGTTTTTTTTTTCAGTATATTTTTCTCTTAAAATTCTTTTTAAGATTAAAATGACATTAAACAAACAAAAGCAATTAAATGATAAAAAAAACCACACAAGTTTAAGACAATAAAACTCATATATATATATATATATATTATATTGCAATTAAATTAATCTCAAAATACACTAAGTTTAGATAAAAAAAAACCAAAAAATAAATATTTAATAAATATTAAATTTAAAATTTGATTTGCTTTTACTAAGAAAATGTTATTTTTCTTACACAGAAATAAAGTTTATATGAAAAATTTCATATCAAAAGCTAACTAGTAGAAAAATTCTTTATATACAATATATTTTATTGATTTAAATTAAGATTTATATATTATATATTTCTTCTCTACTAATTATATTAAATAATAAATATGATTTGTTAACTTTGCTATTAAAAAAAAAAACTTTGGTAATTATTAATAAGTTAATGTTAAAAAAAGAAGATACGATTACAATGCTTACAAAATCTTAAGAAAGTTAGCAAATGTGTGAAAAATAAATTTATTATAGTACATTTCTAATCCAACTATTATTAAATAATAAAATATATATTTGTTTAAAAAATATATCCTGTGCTGTATTTTTTAGTTAAAATTGACCAGTCCACTTTAACTTTAATTAATGATGAAAATTGATTTTCGAAAAGCTTAAAACTTAAGATAAACAGTCTTTTATGCACAAATTAATGGTCTATTTTGTGATGACATATAAATTATATTTTAACAAAATTCAACCGCTTATTTAATAAGCTTTGACATGTAGCAACTTAAACAATACAAAAGATAAGACAAACCAGCCTGAATTAGAATAATAAATTAAGCAAATATATCAAGTTAGAAATGAGTTATAATTTGTCGAAATGTATCATGCGATATTTTTAAAGATATTGTGTGTAGGGTATAAATAGAAAAAATTGCCTTAAAATAAGCAAAAAAGGAACCCGAGTTTTAAAACAAGAACTTAATCCACTTCTCCCTCTTTAAGAATCAAAAATTTATTTGACGATTTCTAAAGAGAAAATTGAAATTAATAAATGTTGCACAAAGTGTAATTAATAAATGTTACTTACTATTCCGCAATCAGTTTGTCGATTTTTATCATAACGAGCACGACCAGAACTATATCCTCTATTTGAATCAAAATCTTTGTCGCCCGAATCCTGATTTTCATCAAAGCTTGCCTCATCCCGACCAGATTGATATTCCCGTCTACCTCCGTTTTCTGAAGCTTGATTATAATCCCGTTTTTCCCCGTTTTCATTGTAATCGCGTCTATTAGATCTAAAATCACTTGCATCCCTAGAATCGCGATTGTTTCTATTAGCTGCAGAATATCTAGAATCAGACTTGTCTCGGCTTTGATAGGAATTGTCAAATGATCTATTATTCATTCTACGATCTGAATTTTGTCCATTGCGCCGATACCCACCACGACTATCAGCAGGATCATTTCTATTGGAGCCAGAAACAGAGCCAGAATCAGAACCTGCACGATTGCTTTTTTTATCATCATTCCAATTCTTAAGAGACCTGGCACCAGTGGCCTCACTGCTGGGAACATTTTCTTTTTCGCCTTTTTCATGCGACTTTTCTAATTCCCTTTTCTCTAGTTCTAATATTTTCTTTGTCGTGTCGACCGGTTTCGCTTCTCCAAAGATAGAAGAAGACGGCTTTACTTCTTCAGTTGAAGTTTCCTTTTTTGTAGGAGGCAAAAGTATTAGCTTCTTTCTTTCAGCAGGCTTTGGTAATTCGATTTCAGGCTTTTTGGTCGGTTTTATTAATTCAAGTCGTTTATATTGCCTGGGCTCTTCCTCGACCGATGTTGGTGGAGGTGAATAACTTCTATTATAACCGTTGTATCTTCTGCCACTATCATGCTCTCTACTTGAACGACTATTGTAGCCACCAAAAGAATCGTTTCGAGAACCATAATCTCGACTTCTTTGATAATGTGATCCACCATCTGATCTAGAAGAATATGAATTGAATGCGCGATCTTCGCTTTTTTTCGCTCGCCAATCACCGGGTGTGTTATCTTCTAATTCAGCATCTCTGTTCCGATAGCTGGGACGATCTTAAGTGAAAAGTTAAGTGAAAAATTAAAATTGAGTTTTTGTTATGCAATTTGTTTGAATTACCATTTTCGGGTGGATTAAGTGACACATTTATGGTTCTATTTTTTAATGTTTCATTATTGCGACTCAAAGCATCGATCAGTGTTTCTCTGTCATAAAACTCGACAGAAGCTTGGCCTCGTCCTCTGCCGGATTCGTTGCCCATATTCACCCTAATTGTGCGAACATTTTTAAGGAATCTGATAATATCATATTCTGAAGATTCATATGGTAGATTGCTTAGGAAACAAATGAATGGCGGTTGGGTGGGTACAATGCTGACGTCAAAATCAGGACCTCGTATTGCTTTGGGAGCATTTGGTAAAATGAGAACGTTGGATTCTGGCTTTTTGTTATAATCATAGCTGTAATCGTAATTTCCGTCCATCATGTCGGCCCAGCTGGTTTTGTTTGGTATGACAGCAGAAAAGCCTGCTGGGGTTTGGTTTGACAAGAAATCCTTCAAATCCATTGTTTTGGTTTTGTTCTTCTTTTTGCCTTTACCTGAAAAGAAGATTAGCAAGGGGCCTGACAGAGAGGATCAAGACTTACTTTGCTGAGCGACATTTTTCTTTTCGTCTTTTTCATCCATGATTGTTTCGACTGGAGAAAAATATGAGATTAGCAATGAGATAAAGAGTTTAAATAGAGGGAAAAGAGGCCGTTCGCACAAGAAGAACAGAGAGAGCAGTGAGAGCTGTTTTAAGCCAGACAAGCACACTTACATCGACTTAAGGTGAAAACTTGCAAATCAAAAGCAAATCCAACTGGCAATGAGCTTCTTAAATTGTGCCTCTAACCACAATTAAACAGCAGGCTTGAACAATTTGAAAAAATCACCACGTTTTATATTTTTAACTTTTTATTGCAACTTTTGTGCATTAAGTAAACATGTACAAGAGGTCGCTTCACTTTCGCACTGTGTTTGTCAAAACCCGCCAACTTTGAATTGAAGTCGCAAAGCAAAACATCGGACACCAAACTAAATCAACAATTAATTTGCGAACTGCAGCTTATCCACTTTTTAAGCACTACTTTCATTATAACTTTATCACGTTTATTTACCCTGAACAGTTTTCTCACTCTAAGAAGAACAATGGACGTTTTTGTTTATTTTACTTCACTTTAAAGATAAACCATTGTACAATTGAGTTGACTTAGTAAACCGAACCAATTCAGCCACTATTCATGTGTGAGCCGGTTGAAGACTGGAGAAGTTTTGCGAACAGAGAAATGACCAAGAAAGAACTAAGAAAAATGGAGCTGCAAAAAAAGGAGCTAAGAAAAATGCAAAAGGTGTAACCATAAGGGTGCAACTACAAAGAGTGCAGCTATAAAAAGTGCAACTAGGAAAAGTGAAACTGAAAAAAGTGGAATTACAAAAAGTTGAACAAAAAAAGTGCAACTACAATAGTGCGAGCACAAAAAGTGGAGTTGCAAAAATGGCTGAGAAAAGGGTTAAGAAAAAAGATTGAAAATGGGCTAGCAAACAGGGTAGAAAAATGGTTGGACCTAATCGGGATTAAACAAGGACCTAAAATAGGAGAACGGATGGCCACAAAAGAATGCCTCAGAAGATTAAAAAATGAGACTGTCGAAGTGAGAGACTTAAAAATGGTTGACAAAACTGACTAAAGAAATGATTGAGAAACGGACTGGAGACAAACATGAAGTGAAAAAGGAATGGCTAAAAATAGCCCACAAACCTATTACTCTATTCCTACAAACGCTACAATGTTTCGTACAAATAAAGCTTGGTATTTGTCTTTTGTTTCTCTGTCCTAGAACCTGTTTGCAACATCTAGAAATCTTTGTGTAGAAAGCCGGACTTGCTATGATCATGGCCAATAAGGACTACAAAGCCACAGTGGAGATATTTAGAAAGCTGACCAACAGCATTCCCCACTTCACAGACGTGTTCGACGAAGAAAGTTTCTACATCTGTGCGTTTGTGTTTTTGATTGCCACAATTGTTGCTGCCTTTGTACTGTCACGATATGTAAAAATAAAAGAGCACGATTTATAATTAACAAGTTTCTGATTTACTCAGTTGTGGATTTGTAGATTATTATGAATTGTTCATGGATTACAAGCTTTCAAATTTACTGTTTACAAGATTGCTGTTTACAGATTGCTCTCTCTACAAGCTGCTCTCTTTACAAGGTTTGCTCAGCTCAAACATTGTGCACATATTCTCGGAAAATGGTCTCAACAAACAAGACCATGGTTCGCAAAGGTCTTCCCGACATGCCTTTGGCAATGTACGAAGTATCTGACGTGTTGTACTTGGTCCCAGCCATGTCCAAATGCATCCAATTCTTGCAGTTGGTGAACTCCTTTAGAAAAGCAGCTGCCACACAACAGCCAGCACCGTAAGAAGGTTCCTTGTTCATGTTTAGCATATCGGCTAAATGCGAGTCTTTGGTCTGCTTGGTGTAGTTGCTGAACAAAGGCATTCTCCACACTCGGTCACCAGTCTTGTGGCCACAAGTCTGTATCACCTGCCACAAAGAACTGTTGGTGGAAAAGACTGCTGTGGCTGCCTGGCCCAAAGCCATTTTCACAGCTCCGGTCAAGGTGGCGATGTCCACCACAAGCCACGGCTCGAACTGATCCGCATAACAGAGTGCGTCGGCCAAAATAAGACGTCCTTCTGCATCTGTGTTGTCGATCTGGATAGATTTGCCGTTCATGGCCACTACCACATCTCCTGGTTTGGTGGCTTTGCCGGAAATCAGGTTCTCTGTCAATGGCACCAAACCAACCACATTCACTTTTGCCTGCAATTTGGCCAGAGCTGCAATTGTATGAACCACCACTGCTCCTCCGCTCATGTCACCTCTCATCAGGTCCATTGCAGATGCTGGCTTCAGAGAAATTCCACCTGAATCAAACGTTATTCCTTTGCCCACCAACACGATCGTCTTGCTTTGATCCTCTGCCTTTTTGTACTCGATCTGCAAAAATTTTGGGGGCTGTTCTGACCCGTTTGATACACTTAAAAAAGAGAACATCTTCTTTTGTTCAGCCCAAGCTCGGTCATGTACTTGCACTTGCACACCTAATGGTTCCAACAAACTTTGAGCCATCCTTGCCACATCGGTTGGAGTGCACAAATTGGCCGGCAGTTCTTGCATTCTTCGACATTGGTTTTGCATTTCAGTTAAAATAGCTCCTCTCTGCCACTCTTTCTCTTCTTCGTCACATCCACACATCACTTTCAAAATTGGTCTCGTTTTCTTATTGTTTTTCAGTTCATCGAATGTCCACCAACTTAAAAAAGCTCCTTCTGCTACCGCTTCTGCATCACCGCAACTGTCAAAACTTACTGTTTCAAACTCGCAATCCAATGATTTCAATTCATTAACTGCTGCTCCAATTGCTTTTCTTATATTATCACGAGCTTCATCCAATTCTTCTAGTTCATTAAATCCAGCTTCAACTGGTCCTAATCCGACCACAGACACCACCGAGTATTCGGACAACAATTCATAAAACAAACGAGTTTTACTTTGTTTTAACGGGCCAAGTCTAATAAAACCAAGAATATGCTTTAAATTCGCTTCGGGACACTTAAACAACTTGAACAACTGCTTCTTACTTACATATTGATTAATTTGCTCAACTTTCCATCAGTTTGTTTGTCCACTTTTTGTGCACATTTACTCAAATGAAATTGATTACTATTTTTATCATCTGATTGAAATACTCCAAGTACTAAGGCTTGCATCTTAACAAATCAATAAGATGTTCAAATATTTATTAAACTAATTGCACAAGTAACACTAAACCAGATAAACACCAAGCCTGACAATCAACACGAAAACAACAAATGAATGTTTTTCTCATAGACAAACTGCTTATAAAACTACAGTTGGCGCTGCTGAAGCCAACCACAGTGGGTTGATCCTACGATTATCCTGATCCAATTATCATCCAATCATTTGTCTTTCATCCGCCGACTACTCACCATATTCAGTTGAATTAATAATGAGACTGTTGTCTATTGAAATCAAAAAATTTTTGCTTTGGAAAGCAATTTTAAAACAAATAAATAGAGCAAGTTTAAACAAAAATTTATATACAAATTTAGTTACAAAACTGCAAATTAAACTGCAAATTGGCTACAAATTCACTTGAAGTAAAATCAGAAACATTTCTCCACAAAATGCACCAAAGTCCTCATGGGTCGGCCAGACATGCCTTTGGGCAGGTAAGAAATGTCTCCTGCTGTGGTCTTTACACCAGCCATGTCAATATGAATCCAATTTTCGCATTTGGTGAACTGGCTAAGAAAAGCTGCTGCCAAGCAGGATCCGGCACGATAATTTTGGTCGCGACTTTGGTTGACCATATCAGCCAAAAGACTGTTTTTTACCTTTTTTAAATAATCTGAAAAAAGTGGCATTCGCCAGACACGATCTCCAGTTTTCTGGCCTGCATCTCGCAAAAGTTGAAAGTAGCTATCACTGGTGCTGAACACACCACAAGCAGCCTGTCCTAGAGCAGTTCTGATGGCCCCTGTCAAAGTAGCAATGTCGAGCACCAGTTTCGGCTCAAATTTGTCGGCATAGGTGAGTGCATCGGCCAAAATAAGTCTACCTTCAGCATCGGTGTTATTAATTTGAACACTTTTGCCATTCATTGCAATCACCACATCACCAGGTTTCACTGATCTACCGGAGAGCATGTTTTCGCAAAGTGGAATCAAACCGACCACTTTAACTTTAGCCTTAAGACTGGCCAAAGCGGCAATAGTGCACAAGACGTTGGCTCCGCCACTCATATCGGCTCTTTGGGAATCCATTCCACTGGCTTTCTTAAGCGAGATGCCACCTGAGTCGAAAGTGATGCCCTTGCCAACTAGCACCACAGGCTTGGTTTGAGAAGCACAATTGTCATACTGAATCTCAACAAATCGAAGAGGCTCATCCGAACCTTGGGCCACACTTAAGAAAGCACCCATGTGATTTTCTTTGGCCCATTGGCTGGTATAAACTCGCACTTGGAAGCCGTAAGCGTCTGCCATTTGCAAGGCTATTTCTGAAAACTTTGTTGGAGTGATCAGACTGGCAGGGCCTTCACATAGAGCTCGACAAGTGTTTTGCATCAAAGCCAAAGTTCTACCTCTTGTCCACAATTCTAGTTCTTGAAGCTCAGATTGGTTGAATAGACGCAGTTTCATTTCACTTTCGGTTATCCGATTTTGAAAGGAATATTCCTTAAAACAGAACTGACAAAGAGTGGCCGCCTCTGCAACGGATTCCGCATCTCCACAACTGTCCAGATCGATTTGGGCCACTTGTTTGCTCACTTTACGGATCGCCTCTATCCCTGCCGCAATTGCTCTTCTTATGTTCTCCTTGTCTTCGTGCAAATCTTCCAGTGCGTTGAAACAGGCTTCTTGCTCTCCTAGTCCCACCACACACACCATTTGGTACTCAGGTGAAAAGTCGTACAAAATTCGGGTCTTGCAGTGTTTCAGCTTGCCGGCTCTTTTAGCCAAAAACAAACGTCAGCACAACAAAACAAAACCTCTTTCTTAAAACTGTTTCTTAAAACTGTTTCTTAAAACTTACATTCTTAATAGATCCGAAATCTTGCCTTTTGAGCTCTCGTCCACAAATTTCGCCTCCTTTGTCAACACGTTCGACTCTTCGCCCCTTTTCTCAAACGTGCCTACCAATAGGGCTCGCATTCTATCCACTTGCTCCACCTGCTCTACACCTGATTCACTTAAGATTGAATTCATTGAATAAACTCTTCTTTTACTATTTAAATGTCTCACTATTAATTTTAACTATTTCCCAGCCTAATTTGCTAAACGAACCCAGCTATGCTGCGATCTTTGCAAGCTACTAACTGTCTTCTTTAAACACTAATGCAAATTTGTCAATTATTATTTAATTAACAGGGGTCATAACTTAATTGCAGCTTAATTCTTAAATCATCTTCTTACCGAAAACACAACAGCATTCACTCACCTTCTACCATAGTCTACTCTTGTTCATTATAGAAATAATTTTGCATTTTATTCAGTTTTAAATATAAAAACAATATGTTTGAATAATTGTGATTCTTGAAAATGAGATGTTTGTTTTTATGAGCTTATTTAATGTCCTGAGGGTGTATCCGTTTGACTAGAATACTACTTATGAGTCAATAGTTCTAAATTCATTTTCGTCTTCATTTTGCTTTTCTAAACTTTTTTGTTTTAACATTTTACTTTTTCATTTAGCTTCTCTGCCAATTCACCCGATTCACCTTTCTTTTTTAATAATTTAACTATTTCTGATTTAATTCCATATTTGTAATCCAAAACCGCCAGCATAACGAAACTGACAAACATGACAAACAAACAAAACAGGTTTCCATAGATCATCATTAAAGGTACTGTGTCGATATAGCTTCCAATAAAAACAGGGAATCCAAATGCGTTTCCAGACAAACTTGCCAGAATTACAATTGAACTAATCAAATTGTTAACTGCAAGTCTCTCTCTCAAATATGAAAAAATCGCTGCGAAAAACGATGCATATCCAAAACCAATCAAAATTGAACCAATCCAAAGATAACTTATTCCTGAATTGCTGAACACAAGTACAATATTTCCAATTAGAATAATTAACCAGTCAAACCATAAAATATAAATTGGTTTAAATTTTATAGCACTTAAAATTCCAACAAATCTTCCAATGGCAAAACTAAGTGCAACACCAAACATTACATCTGAACCATATTCTTTTGTCAATCCTAGTTTCAATTTTACACAATAAGTTGCCATATATTGGAAAGTTGTCATTTCAGATGCACAAAAAACAGATGTCATCACACAAATTGGTGCCAAAATTAAGCCAATATAAAGCTTAGTGCTTGAGTATAGAATTGATTTATGATTTGAATAATCATCTTCTTGTTTATTTTCTTCTTTCTTTACTGCTTCCATTTCAGTTGTGTTAGCTTTGTCATATTCTTCACGATCAGCTTGTTTATTACCACTAATTAATACTTGAATCCTTTTAACAACATATATTATTAATAATGAAATCGATCCAATTAAACAAAGGGCACCAGCGATGCCATACGGGATATAAAGTCGGCTTTCACGAACAACGGTAGAATGTAAATCTATTTTAAAAGAATCATCCGTAATGGAATTATTTTCAATTGAATTTAAATTTTCTGAAAATAAAATTGAATTATTGGTATTTACAATATTAGATGATACACTTGTTGCGTTAAATTCTTTGACAATTTTAACTTTATTTTCAGGGCTGAGAAATGGTTTACTAATAAGAGGACTAATTGTAAAGCCAATAGACCAAAAGAATTGCAAAGCTTGACAAAATGGAGCAGATTTATCGTGCCAAATATCAAGGATCCAAACGTTAACTGATGTATCAGCTGCTCCGGAAACCAAACCAATCATAGAAGAAAATACAAGGAAAACTTTGAAATCTGCAAATAATGGGATTAGAGCTACACATAATCCTTTTGTTAAAATGCACAAAGGATAAAGCGCTCCACGATCAATTAGTTTATAAATAAATCCTCCAATGATTGCTCCACTACAAAAAAACATCGCTCTCAATGATATTGAGAAGGACATATTGCTTAAGGTTGTGTCCATTAAGTTTTTCAAATCAATCCATGTTGGACCATATATATTTGAACATATGCCCTATTTGCAAAATTAAAATTTATTATTAATTTTAGTAAAAGATAACTTTTGAACATCTTAAAAAATATTGATTAGACTCACATTTGCAAAAACGCAGCAAAAAAGCGAGATTGTAATTAACCATTTCGTCACCGGCAACATAATGAAAACAAAATTTGGAAACTATTTAAAAAGAAATTAAAAACGAAAATCCTTTTTACTGGATTTAAGTTCGATAAAAGGCAATCAAGCTTTTACCGAAATTATAAGCCGGTATATGAAGAAAACAGAAACTTTTGAGTTCTAGCTAAGTAATAAGTGGATCATAAGTAAAGAAATATGTTTTTATAACTTGAACAAAATTATTTCTAATGATTGACTAGATAGTGTAAAGAATCACTTAAGTCAAACCTAAACTGCCAATTGTTTCTTGTGAAGGCGGTTTAAGTAATTTGTCTTTGTATAGAACTAAAATATACGTTGACATATATATTAATTATTAAACATAATTTAGTAATTTATGAATTTTTCAAAATATCATTTCATCGTACTTGTCCTTAATCTTAACCAATTTTTTTATCAATATTGCAGAATTTCGGCCAAGTTTAGGTGTGGTTGGTGGCACTGTCCTTTAAGATGTTTCAATTTGCACTGAACCAAAGAAAGGCGGTATTGCAATTTGTTTTTTAACTGCCTCTTATTCTTTTCATTGCCGAGATTTTCCAATGGTTTGGCATCAAGACTCGCCTCTAAGTAGGAATAACACAAAGCTGTTGATTTGCACATTAATTGAGCATTTCCAAATATCACTTATGTCGAAGATAAGTGAGGTTTGAATAGAAAGCGAATCGATTAGAATTGCTTTTCTTAAACGTGATTAAGATTACTCTCTCATTTTGTTTCTTGCACTCTATCTTTCTTCATGTTCTTTCACATGTTCTTACGTACACTGTCGTCAAGCCTGGCCAAGTGTGTGGTTTGAATGTGTTTAGAAATGCAAACAACGCATGGCTTTTTTGCCAAGAAAAAGCAAAGAAAACAACATTCATTCATATTGTGCTTTTTCAAATCAAGTTCATCATCCAAGTTATCTTTAACACACTTAACCTTCAAACAAGAAAGTAACAATTGGTTATTCGATTCAATTATTAAGATTACTCAATTCTTGATTGTTTCGATTAACAAGCTCAAAATTTTCTAAAGTTTCTAGTCATTTTTTTTAATTTTCCGATAAATAAATTATTAATACTGGGTTTTCATTTGTCTTTCACCATTTAATACGTCAAAGGTACATCAAATATTCAAAAGAAAAACTTAAGATTAAAAAGAACAACAACACATTCAAACAAAATAAGAAAAAATCATTTTAATTGCAGTCTACAAATGAAAAACTATTCATTCGCAATTTAATATTCTAATTTATTTAACAAACATTATTAAAATGTTTATATATTAAATATTTAATAAAGCAATTAAATAAATCATTAGATATGAATTTCAAACTAGTGAATATATTAAAACTTTTTTATTGTGGAAAAATAACTTCTTAAAATAAATTTTGATGAGTATAATATGAAAGTGAATTGCTGATGAATATTAAAATAAAATATTGACAAAATAATTTAAATTAAATAAATAAAATAATAAAGATCATGACGAAAATTGCTAATTTCAAATGCAATATTCGTGATGTTTTTGCAACTTTTTATTTAAGTTGTTTGACCAATTTCTTCAACAAAAATCGTACCAAAATTAAAAATAAGAACCTTATGTAAACCTTAATAACTTTAATAATGAATATTTATCATTTGATTATAAATTATAACAAATAAAGTGAAATCGGTTTTGCTTGGTTTTTAAAGTTGTTTGGTTTATAATAATAGTAATAGTATATTTTAAAGTAAGTGAGAAAATAATCGTTCAATAATTAAATAAAACTTTATTATTAAAACGATAATAAATAGTATTAAAAAAATTTTAAAAAAAATTTTAAATTTCATTTTAAGTTAAATTGCAATTTAAAAAGAAACGTTCGAGTGATACTTGTTGTTTAATTGCTTATTTCAATATTTTTAAGTGTTCTAATAGTATAAATATGTGACGCTTACGGAAGATGATCTTTGACGCTAATCACTTAAGTAATGTTTTCCATTTACATTTGTTTGTTTACTGATGATTAGCGGTTGTGGATGTGTTGCGGATCTAGTGAAATAAAAAAATGCCAGACATGGCTTATTATGTGACGCACAAATGGATTCACATGTCAAACTCAAGCAACACTTTCTTGGTTTATTTGTTTTAATTTAACTATAATTATGATTTGCACTTGAAAAATAGTTTGCAAGTTTACTTGTAACAAATTTGAAAAACGCAAATCAATTAAAAAAAATAAATTTTTAAAATTTAATAACATAATTTAGAAACATTCATCCTAATCGTGTTCGGATATTATTTTTCAACATTTTAATTTCAAAACTAAATTTTTAAATAATTTTTTTTTGTATATTGGATTGTCATTTTTTAATTATTCTTTTTTTTACACTTGTCCTATTTAAATTTGCAATTATAGTTAAAATTATTTCTAACATATTTAAAAATTTTGCAATTTTAAGTTTTTTTTTTTTTTTAAATAAATTTATACTTATTATGAATAAATAATGTTTGTGCAATTCTAAAAATTTGAGCCATTAGGATTAATTACTAGCGTTTTAAATTAATTTAAATTGTTTACATGTTAATTTATCAGATATTTGCTAATTGACATTAGTGTCTAATTCTGAAACCTTGATTTGAGAAAAAATCCTTATAAAATGTTGAACAAAAAGTGATTTGTTACTATTGCTGTAATTTTATACTGAATTAAACAAATTTTCAATCATAAAAATTATCTAAGCTTTCTAAAATCATTTTGAAATGTTAAATCAATGAAATAAGTGAATAAAATCATTTATTTAAATCTTAACTAAAAAACGGTTAATAACATTTAAAAATTTAATTTAAGTTTCAAAATTAAATTCATCAATTTAAAAATTTAAGATGTGATTTATTTAAATAATTCACTATTTGATAATTAAATAAAATTCAATGTTAATTATCAGATTACTTTTATTCTTAATATATTAAATTAGAAGAACTCTTGGATAATTTAGCAAAAATTGTCAGAAAAAAACTAGTTAGTTTAAAAATATGATTTTTCCTTCCAATCAAAAGCATTTATTTTAATCTAAATCTTAAATGTGATTTACAAGTGCTTATAATTTGTATTAGCACTTAATAAACATGGATTATAGTTAACTACTGTGTTGTCTATAATAATCATTTTTGGATTGCATGAACATTAATTCGTTGTAATTTTTCTAAGATTTTAATTGCAGATAATTAAGTGCGAATAAGACATCAATACTAGTTGAATTGAATTAATTCAAATATTAATATAGTAAATCTAACTACAATCAATTAGATTATTTTTTTTTTCTTTTATTCATTTAGTTTAACAATTAATGTTTTAATTAATTGTAATAGAAAGCGTTTTAACAAAAGAATAAAAAAAAATTTATATTTGGAAAATTGAAAATTTGAAATATAATAATTTTATTTAAAATTATTTTAAAAGTGTATTTAATAAAAAGTATTTTATTTAAAGTGTTTCGAGTAATAAAAATATTTTTATTAAAATTAAAAATAAACTAATTAAAACAATCAATCAATAATTCATCTCTTAACTATTTATTTACGCAAACAGGAATAATTTAGCATATTTTTTTTTTCAAAAAAACAGAGTAATTTTTTAATTAATTAACAAATTCATAAGTAAATTTACCTGAACTATTAAGATTTGTAATAACAGCAAATAATAACTGCAGATGTTAGTTAAAAATGCATAACAAACATGATGGTAACGGCTGAGCCTGGAATTTATTACATAATCAAAAACGATTTTATGATTAAGACAATTCAGTATATATTGTAATAAATATTTCTAAATTTCAAAATTTTAATTTTAAATAACAAAAAAAAAAATTATTTCATAGAAATCTGAGTTCACTTACCTTTTTCATTGTAAAAATAAAAAAATTGAAATGAAAAAAAAAAATATTTTCTTTTTAAATAAAACAAAATTTTTTTATTAGTTTTGAAATAAAAAAAAAATGATTTTAAAGTTATTAATAATATTAATTAATATTTTTAAAACCTTTAAAATAACATTTGAATTTAAAATTATGTCTATTCGACTAGAATGATGTCAAAACTAATATGTACAAATGTAAATTTTTCTATGAATATGTTAAAATATATATTTCTAATATTCAACTAATTGGTTCACTTTCAACTAACTTGTCCATTTGATGTGTTTCTTGTTGTTTTTTAAGTTGTTTAATAATTTTAGCTTTTATTCCATATTTGCAATCCACAATTGCAAGTCCAACAAAACAAACAAACATGATAAACAAACAAAACAGGTTTCCATAAATCATCATTAAAGGCATTGTGTCAATATATCCACCGATAAAAACGGGAAATCCAAATGCGTTTCCACTTAGGCTTGACAAGATCACTATTGAACTAATCAAATTATTAACAGTAATTCTTTCTCTTAAATATGAAAAAATGGCAGCAAAAAAGGAAGCATAGCCAAAGCCAATTAAAATCGAACCAACCCAAAGAAAACTAATTCCTGAATTACTAAAAACAAGGACAACGTTTCCAACTAGAATAATCAACCAATCGAACCATAGGATATAAATGGGATTTAATTTAATTGCAGTTAATATCCCCACAAATCTTCCAAGTGCGAAACTAACCGCAGTTCCAAACATCACGTCTGAGCCATCCTCTTTGGTCATTTTAAGTTTTAATTTAACGCAATATGTTGGAATATATTGAAAAGTGGTCATTTCAGAGGCGCAAAAAACAGATGTCATTACACAGATAAAAGCCAAAACTTGTACTAGATAAACTTTAGAACTGGAAAATTCAACAGTTTCGTGATTTGAAAAGTCTTCATCTTTTTTTGGATCCGTTTCCTTCTGTTCGGTTTCAATTTCATTAATGTTGGCCTTGCTATATTCATCTTGGTTTGCTTGACCGTTATTTCTGGCAAAAGATTCAACTTTTTTATAAATGTAAATTATTAAAAGTGAAACCGATCCAAAGAGGCAAAAAGCTCCTGCTATTCCATAAGGAATATAAAGCTTACTTTCTTGAATTAGTGTGGAGCTAACCACTTTAGAAGTGTCATCTAAAGTTGTGTTAAAATTGCTTGTGTTAAAAACCAATTTTTCTGCAATAAAACTACTACTGTTTGAAAGTAAACTAGTAGGTGCAATAGTAGATGAAGAGTTGGCAACACTTTGAAGTTTAATTTTATTTTCTGGACTAAGAAAAGGTTTAGATAGAAGTGGACTCACAATGAATCCTAGTGACCAAAAGAATTGCAAAGCTTGAACAAATGGAGCAGACTTGTCGTGCCAAATGTCAATTACCCAAACGTTAACCGAAGTATCAGCTGCTCCAGAAACCAAGCCAATCATGGCTGAAAAAATAAGAAAGGCTCTGAAATCGGCAAACAAGGGAATCAGGGCCACACACAGACCCTTTGTCAATATAAACAATGGATATAAAGCTCCACGATCAATTAATTTATAAATAAATCCGCCGATAATCGCTCCACTGCAGAAGAACATTGCCCGCAATGAAATCGAAAAAGACATTTTACTCAAACTTGTGTCCATCAAGTTTTTCAAATCCATCCAGGTTGGTCCGTAAATATTAGAACAGATGCCCTAATACAAAAACAGTAAAGAATTAAGAAAACTTATTAAGAACAGTTTCAAATTTGCAATTTTTATTTTAACTTACATTGGCAAATACACAGCAGTAAATTGAAACAGTAATTAGTATTTTGGTAACTGGCAATTCTGCCATTGTTAAAATAAATTAAAAATCTAATAAAAAATTGAAAACTGCAAGAAAGTCGGTTCAGAAATAAATAGTAACACTATTAAGAACCAACTTTTATACTAAGCAATTGTAAACTTTCTTGCATTAAATGATTTAAGGCGTTTTGGGCTTTTTGGAAATATTAATAAAACGTATTTTTACACCAAACGCTAAATGTATATTTAAATGTATATTGAATGCATATTGAATGCATATTGAATGTATTTTTAAGAGGTAGACCCTGTGTATATTAGTTTGTGTATTTACTCATGTACATATTAAACCATACACTAAAACGGCATATTCTTTTAAATAAATACTATGTTTTATAGCTAGTTTCTAGTAGATTCGGATCATAGTGACATTGATCTGATCTTAAATTAAACTTAGTTCTAGGTGTAACTATCTTTGAAAAGGCAAAGCCAGACCAAAACAGGCAAAACTTGTTCAAAAAAGGCGGTCTTAAGTGAAATATTTTTTCTATCATAGTACATCCGATTTTTTAGCTCAATAGTTTGGCTTTGATAATTTAACCTTTGTGGTTCAATTTATATGACTTAGTTTTTTAGGATCTAGCTTTTATATATTGAGTTTAGTAGAATCTAATTTATTATAATCTTGTTTAAATGATAGATTCATCAAACTTTGGTCAGCTGAGCAAACAAAGATGTTCAATGTCAAAACGGTCATGCCGAGTGAATTTTTACTATTACCAATTACTCCACTATTACCGCCATTTTGTTTGCACCATTCTCTTGCATTATGCTTTATTCTTTTAGAGCTACTTTCTTTAAATTGTAATTGAAAAAGTTGATTTATTAAATTAATTTCAAAAATTTTAATTTTGCACTAAATCATTATATTGATCTTAGTTAAAATCATTAAATGTAGAAAATTATCAAGAAATTTATTTTAAAATACAAGCTCTTTTTTTTATTGACTTTTGTAAGTTAGTTTTACTTTACCAATAGTTTTCAGGTCAGTTAAACTAGTTTAAATTTTAAGTTAAGTTTACTATCGACAATTAATTGCCAATTTAAGTTTTTGCACACATCGCAAATGTTTTAAAATTTGAATTATTCAATAAATTTTGTTGAATTTCAATAAGTTTCATTTAAACAAAAATATTAAATAAAAAGTTGAATTAAATTGTAAAATATGTATACTTAAGTTTTACACTATTAACAAATTTTTTGGTAAGCAGCATTTGTTTAGATTGAAACTTTTGATTTGAAATAAAAACCTAAATTGTTAATGAACAAAAACTCTAGTTTTTAGTATGTAAGCGGATATTAAGCTATATTTAATATAGCAATTTCGTTAGTGTTACAACAAGAAAGCTGTGTATGACTACACAGTTTCTGACTAAGTTAAGTAAGCATTTTATATTTTTTGCTATAATTTGTATACTATTTTAAAATCTATTAAATTATTGGCAATATTCATTAGTTCAGATAATAGAATAGTTATGTTGTATTTACTGGCGTTTGAAATTTGCAATAGATTTGAGGTTATAAAGTTGAATAATTTCCATTCACGACTGGATAAGACTATTTGATCTATTTAATGATCTAGCTAAAAATTCATTAACCACGGTGCAATCTCAGCAACTTGCTTTGTTTAGTACTCAAACAAAAGCTTTAGAAATTTAGAAATGAAAACAACGCTAACTGAGTTGCAACTAGATCAAAAATGAATATGTTTTGCACAATTTATTAAATGTAATTAGTGATTTCACCTGAATAATTTAAATTAATGTATTTTTTGCTGGTAAGCTAAAACAATGGCAACAGAATTAATATGAAGTGATTTTGCTTTTTGAAAACTTATTGTTTACCTTCAACTTGATTGCGTAAAGCAATCTCAAAGACGATATTCTAATCAAAGAGATTTATAATTTAAAAACCATTGCTAAATAGTTGCTGTGAAAGCAAACGTGAAAATAGCCATTACTTATTTGAACGAATGTTGTAAACAGATTGCAACATGTGCTTAATCTAACGCTTAACTTAGGAAGGTGTCTAAGTGAGACAAAATGCTGAGTCTGTATAGAAAGTGCCATTCCTTTAGAACTTATTCTAGTGGTTTGAAAAGAAATTTGTCGAGTGCAAAATTGGGCTCAAATAAGACAAGTTTACAAAGATGTCGTGCAATAGCTTCTAAGTGTACTCCTCCTAGTTTGGATTTAGCTGCAAGTAGTTTGGTCAGGGCAGAACTGCGTCAAAGGTCATTATTATCATCTTTTGCAAGGACGAGCACACCCAAGGTACAATTATCAGTTTAAGTTTGTTCACCTTGCCAACATAACAATAGTTGCAAAGATTATTTGGATTTAATTTTGCCAATCAATTAGTGCAGCTCCAGATTCAAAAACAGTTTGATTGTAGCTGTGCCAATCAATAGCTTTGTTGGCATTCATATGAAAACTCGGTTAGATAGTTATGGCCATTCATCCCTGCTTGGCACATTTTTAATTATCAATAGTGGTCTTTTGAGTGGTAGCTCGCCGAGGAATGTTATTGATATTGACGTTATCGAGGGACGTTTGTTGAGGATATTTATGAGGAATATTTAATGAGAGATATTTATTGAGGGATAGTTTTTCGACAAAGTTTTTTGGCAGTTTTTGGGTTCTTTAGTTTTGGTTGTTTGATTTTTCAAACTCAGTTGCTTGCAAATCTTTTTCAGATGTGGTTTTTTAAGAAAGTTTTTAAAGAAAAGTCTTTAATTGGTGTGACTTTGAGTAGACGAGCCATGATTGGTGGTTCTTTGTGTAACGGCAAGTTCTTTCAGTGACGGATCCCTAAGTGGTGGTGATATTGTTTGAGTAGCAGTCTTTAGCAGTTGTTGAGCAGTTTGTCAGTGGTCTTTACTAAAAACTGACTAAATACTTTTTTTAGTGATAATCTTCGCAATAAAACATTTGCAACAAAAAGTGAATACTGCTCAGCAATAGTCACATACACTTGCCTTGTTATTGTAACTGTTTATTGTTTGTAAACATGCGATGCGCTTGAATCCAGTAGATGGTACTGCCTGCATTGTACACAAATTACAACTCATCGTCTGGTGATCACTTGCTTATTAAGCCTAAAAGGGGAACCCGATAATTTTGTTTTATTTATAAAACCAGATAAACCCAGATTTATGACTTGCGGTAATATAAAAGGGTGTTTTTTCAGTTTACGATTTAGTTGCTTTTAGCATCCAGTTCAATTTGTAGCCAAGTTTTGTTAAAATTGAGTTTTTCGTTTATTACATTAACAATTTTTACAAACAATTAATGTAAGCATTAGCAGCCAACTTTGTCATCTATTAGCTTTCCCGTTTTTAATTCATTCTGTTTCATTTCTATTCTAGATGAAGGCCTTGTTGCTCGGAGCTTACGAGCTTAAAGAAAATGATGTAAAGACAATTGTCCTAACTGATTTCGCTAAAAAATTTGACGAAAAGGTCGCCGGCAAGCTCACCAGTTTACTCAAAGTGTAAAATCATTTCTACCTTTTCTATTTCTTTCTTGCATTCATTCTATTCCTTTATTCTCTCCATTTTTGCTTTTTTGTCTTTTTCATTTTCAGTGCTGGACCATTAAAACAGTCAAAAACCAGAGTTTTTTACGATCTTTCTCCTGAATATCCAATTGTGGCCGTTGTTGGATTAGGACCAAAAGATGCAGGATTTAACAGATTAGATGATTTAAATGAAGCCAAAGAAAATTTAAGATCTGCCATCGGCGCCGGAGTCTCTGCTATTAGGGCATTAGAAGCTAATGTGGAAAACATTGACATAGACGCTTGTTCAGACCCCTCTTCTGTTTCAGAAGGAGCGCATCTTGTAATCTACTCATTTGACGAATTAAAAGACGAATCTCTGAAAAAAAAGCCCGTCAAAGTTTATTTAGCTGATGATGAAAATGATAATTTAAAAAAATGGCAACGTGGTTCCATTTTAGCTTCGTTTCAAAACAAAGCTCGTAATCTTATGGAACAACCAGCCAATTTACTAACTCCAACCAGATTTGGCGAAATTGCCAAAGAACTCGCAGAACCGTTGGGTGTGGAAGTTCTTGTTCATGACAAAGCTTGGGCACATGAGAAAAAAATGGGCTCATTTTTAAGTGTGGCTAATGGATCTGATCAACCACCTAAATTTGTAGAATTGCATTTCAAGAATGCAGGTGATCAACGTAAACCACTTGTCTTTGTTGGTAAAGGTATTACCTTTGATTCTGGTGGAATTTCTTTGAAACCAGGCGCAAACATGGATGCAATGAGAGGAGACATGGGCGGCGCAGCAAATGTTTTGTGTACTATTGCTGCATTGGCTAAATTAAATGCCAAAGTAAACGTTATTGGATTGATTCCTTTGACTGAAAATTTGCCATCTGGAAAAGCTACTAAACCAGGAGATGTAGTCATTGCAATGAATGGCAAATCAATTCAAGTTAACAATACTGATGCCGAAGGTAGATTAGTATTAGCAGATGCTTTGTGTTATGCTGAAACTTTTAAGCCCGAATTAGTAATGGACATTGCCACATTAACCGGAGCTATTTGTATTGCATTAGGAGCAGCTTGTTCTGCTGTCTATTCTACAAATGAAAAATACTGGAAACTTATCAGAAATGCTGGTTATGAAACTGGTGATCGTGTGTGGAGAATGCCTTTATACAGTGCTTACACTAAAAAAACCAAAGACTCAGTTTTAGCTGATTTGGTCAATATAAGCAAGGAACCATCCTATGGAGCAGGTTCTTGCATTGCCGCCGCATTTTTAAAAGAGTTTGTTACTTGCGAAAATTGGATGCATATTGATATGGCTGGTGTGATGAGCAATTCTGGAGATGTTTCTTATCAAAGCAAAGGCATGTCAGGAAGACCATTGCGAACATTGGTTAATTTTATTGAACAAGTATTTGCCTAATCTGTGATTTAAGTAAATAATAAAAGTTTATATATAAATAAATCTTTTACTTTGCTTACTTTATTAATGTAATCTTGACTTTTTCCTTTATGAATTTATAAAAACTAAGTATTATTTAAAGTCGAAAGTAATAAATTATTAACAATTTAATTATAGAATTAAAAAATTGTAAATAATTAAAATTAAAAGTTAAATTTTAGTGTAATTGACTGTTTTAAAAAGTTAAAAAATTATATACAAAAGATTTTAAATTTTTATTAAAATATGCTTTCCATTTTTGATTCAATTTTGCTACCCAAATTAGAAATTCGGTTTTCAATGGAATTATGATCAATGTCAAAACCAGTTGATTTACTTTCTTGAACTAGCGAACTAGAGCTTATAACACTTAAAGAATCTATATTGGATTCCTGAGTTGATAATGAACTTTTGATTGGTGAGATTTGCGAAACATGGGAATCTAGTTGAGACAATTGACTTTCTGTTAAATCTAAATTGGATGGATTGTCATATTTGGATTCATCAATTGATAAATTACTGTCATTTTTATTTAATTTATTTTCTTTTTTCTTTTTAACTTTTTTTAATTCTACGTTTTCAATTTTAATATTATTGTTTTTTGAATCTTTTTCAATATCAGTTAAATTATTTAGATTATCTATAGTCACCTTTGCAAATTCTTTTGAATCAATTTTATACTTTTTTTCTTTCTCTTTTACTTTGATTTTTTTTTTACTGCACACACATCCCATTTTTAAGGTTTAAAATTAAATTATTCTTTTTTTTATTTAGCCAATAAGTAATTAGTCAAAAGTTAATAAATTAACAAATAGATTATTTAATTTAATGTGAAATATTTTTTTAATGATAAAAAGCAATTAGTTGTGAAAAAAAAAAAAAATTAAAAGCAGAAGAATAAAAATTACTTAATTTTTATGTGCTGAATTTCTTAAGAAAAATTCAGCTTATAAAGTTTTAATTAGTAATTAAAGATATAACATAAATTAAAAAATAAAAAAAGCAAAACAGAACTTAAAAAATTCATTGTTTATAAGGGTGAATGATAATAATAACAAGTAAGTGTAAATAAACAAGTAGAAATGCTTTTTTTTACAGTTAGAAATAAATATATATTAAATTATATGGTTCGAAGTATTATTAATAAATTAATTTTAATAAATTAAATTTAATATTGTTTAATTTATTAGACAGTTATATAAAGTTAATATAAGTAAATTAAATAAAAAAATGAATTTACTAAAAATTGGAAACTGACAAAAAGCTGAATTGTTATATCTTGGACATTTTAGAACTGTTTCTTCATCAAAATTTTCACTTCCTTGAAATGGTGGACAGCAATGAATACAATTTTCATTTTCAGCTCCGTATCCATCTCTAATGCACCCTCCCGTACATGAACTTGAACATCTTCTTTCAATACCAACAAAAACACCATTAACTGTCGATATTTCAATCATGCATTGTTTGGCTGCTTCTGGACACATGTTGAAGTACCTGTTTTTAATTTGAAAACAATTAATCAAATTTTTGTTCTACAAGATATTTTTTTTTAATTATAGAAAGATAATCAAAATTTGCTAAAAAAAGTATTTAATATTCCAACTTTAAAATAAATTTTATACTTGTTTTTTTATTATGACGCAAAATTTTCACTCAAGTGGAAATTAAATGCTTTTACAAAATCAATTGTTTTATTTATCTTTTATGTAATAAAATTATGTAAACAATTGATTAATCTAATTGATTGATTCAACTTTATTTTAAAAAATAAACTCTTACTTACCTTAATTCAGCATCAGTTAAATTTGCCAACGGGTTAAGACAAGTGTCTGTTTGGTCGAAAGATTTTGATTTAAAGTCAGTCAAACAAGTAAGACAATAAGCTCGATTTTTAGTATTGGCTGGTTTTTTTTTTGCACCTTTTTTCTTTTTTGGCTTTTCAATTTGTGCTATTTTAATTTTAAATTAGTCAATATTAACCACACAAATTAACAGTAGAAGATCATATTTGTAAACAAACAATTAACAATTAATAATATATTACATAAAATTCTATACAAATTATAAATTGTTTTAAAATTGCGAAAGGCGTAAATTTATGTCTAAATTAAACTAAAAGTTGTCTTACCTAAGATTAGTGTTATAACTAAATATAGCATTAAAAGTTGAAAAAGTTTAGCATTCATTTTTATTCAAATAATTAGCTTAGATTATAAACAAAAAATAACATTTACTTAAATATCATTTAATTGATTAAAATTAAAAAAAAAAATTACTGAATAATTTTAATTTAAAAATTCAATTTTTAAATTTGTTTTATTATTTTAATTGTTTTTTTTTTATTTTTATAAAGTTTCAAAATTTCAAGGCACATAGATTAAATTTTACACATCTTAAATTATATTGTTTTTTAATAAACAAAATTCTAAATTTGATTAAATTAATAATGACAAACATTAAAAAAAGTTTAATGTTTAATTTAGTTCGGTTAATTTAAATTTATGTAATTTTTTAAATTTGACATTGAGTTTTTATTTAAAGTTTATTTATAAAAAAAAAATCTAAAAAAGGAAAATTAGCAAATATTTGAGTAAGTAATTATTTTGTTCACTTATACATTAAAACACAAATAAGCATTAATTTAAGTTAAATTTAGAATTGTCTCAAATTAAAGACAAATACATGCACAATACACTTGGGTATTTAAATTTTTGTTACTTGTTCTAAAGAAATAGTTCTAATTAAATTTATTTTCAGTTTTTACTTTTTTTGTTTGGTTACCACTACAATAAAAAAGAGTTTGAAACAAATAATTGTTTTTAGTCTGATTAAGCTTAAAAAATATTTGACTATATGATTTTTATTTTATATAGAATTTTTAATAGGTAATTTACTATGGATTTAATGCGCTGGTCATAGAGTAATTAACAAAAATAGTTTGACCTTCCAAAACTGACCTTTTTGAAATTGCAAATAATTTTTTAGGTATAATAAAAATATATAAAAAAAATTATTAAATTTTATATTTTTATTGTTTTTGTTAAATAAAAAAAAAATATTTTTTAAATCAATTATTAATTGTAGAATTGTATTTAAATATACTTTTAACTTGAACTTGGTGGCCGATATTTAAAAAAAAGAATAAAATATTATTTTTATTTATCAAATTATTTTTTTTTAATGATCGAAATTTAAAAATTTATGTAAAATTTTTGATAATTTATATTTTAATTATTAAATTATAATTATAAATTTATTAATAGTTTTATTAATTTTCCTCTTTTTATTTATTTTGCTCTCTTTAAATTATACTTTCTTTTCCTTTTTGCTACTTTTCTTAGATTCTTAATATTTAAGATATTAAATTGTAAATTGACCTTGAGAATAGTTTTTTATTTAAATTAATAATATTTATTTAAAAACAACTATTATTATAATTGTTTTTTTAATTAAATTGAATCAATAATTATAAAAAAAAAATTGCTAAATATTCTAACTAATTAATAAAATCTAAAAGTAAAATAAATAAGTAAAAATAAAGAAATAAAAATAGTTAAATAGAAACAGTTAAATACGAGCAATTCAAATGACAACAAATAGCCGCAGGTAAATTTTGGTTAAAATCATGAACTGAGTGGGAGAAAGAGTTAAAATATTAAATAAGTGCAATCACTGAAAGCAAGGTTTTTTTTTTTTTTTTAATAATCCTATTTCTTACTATCTTGTCTCCCTTGGCTTCTTAAAAATTTTGTTTTTTGCACTTTTCAAGGTGAAGTGAGAAAAAAAAACATTAAAAAAAAATGTACTGTTTACACCTTAGATCAAGTACTTCTCTAATGCATTTCAATTGAGTTTTATTAACTTTATCTTGTTTTCCTTTTTCTTTAACTTGATCTTGCCTTTCTTAATTATAATCCCGCCTATTCAACTTCTTACTTAAGAAAAAATGTTGGCCACAACTCAATTTTTATATATTCTCATCTAATCGGCTTTGATGCTTCATTAAAAATATACTAAGGGAAAAAATTAAAGAATAATTTTGTTGAAACTAAATATTACTAAATTTGATCTTTATTTAAAAGTAATATATTTGTAAATAACTAATAAAATTTTTAATGAAATTAGTAAATTTTACTAATTTTTTTAAATTTAGACATAAATTTTTTTTTATCTTTAAATCTTTTTTATTATCTTAAATTTTTTTATTGATTTTAAAAATGATGAAATTTTTAAATATTTTTGTTTTTATTTATAATAAATTGTTTAAAAAAATTATTTTTTTTTTTTAAATTAGCAATTTTTAAAATTATTTAATTGAAACTATTTTTTAAAAAACGTTTTTTTTAATAAGTTTTTAAAAAAATTAATTTATTAAAAATTTAAAAAAATTATTAAGAAAGCAGAAGATATTTTTGTAATTAAAAAATTTTCCTTGATCTGGATTTACAAACATTGATGATTTATTCAATTTCAAGGTGTGAAGTAATTTAAATAGTAATTAGTTAATTTTTTGCATTACTTTTTTATATTTTTTAGATATGATGCAATTCAACCAGAAATTAAACGATTTAATTACTTGTCTAAAATTTGATATAAAACAGTTGAATTTTACTCTTGAATAAATTGCTGTGGTCAAACAAAACCTACTTAATTGTAGTTTCAATGCAGCTATTTCAAGTTTAACTCAACAAGTGGCCATTTTAATATTTAACATTATTATTTTCCTTATTCGCTCGAATTTATTTTGATTGTTTTCAATCGTATTTTTAAAATTTTTTATTTTCAGTTTACTTTTGATTGGTCATTCATGTTGACAAAATTAAAATTTTTTTTTCTTTAGGTCAGTAAATTAAATTAATTAATTTATTTTTTAAAATAATTATTTATAAAATGTGCTTCATAGAAAAAATAGATATTGAAAATGTATCTAAAATTACACTTAGTTATGAAAAATTATTTTTTATAATGTTTGACTAATTATTATATTGACTTATAAATGTTTTTAAAAAATGTTATTAATCAAATTAATTAATAGTTATATATATTTAGTTTATAAGTATTAAAATATTAAATTTTTGATATAATTTGAATTTTCACGTAAACTATAATATATATTAATTGTGATAAATTCAATAATGTTTTTTTTAAATTCGATTATTTAAATTTTATTTTTAATTGTGTTTCATAAAATTGTATATATATTTTTTATTATTTATTTTTTTAAATAATAATTGTGTTTATTTGTTTGTGATATTTATTCTGTTACCAAAGGATTAGTTTTATTTAACTTATTAACATTTAATTTAATATTATTTAATAAGTGTAAAATAATTTATTAATTAAAGTTTACTTATAAAATTAAAGTCGTTTTGTTGTGAATATTTTTGATTAACTTTTTTTTTTATTTTTTACTATTTTAGTATTTTTTACTTATTTCAAATATAAAAAGTTATTATTTAAATATTAAATATAAAAAATCACGTTTGTGATTTATCATTTTATTTATTGATTAGTCGATATATTTGTTTATTCTTTAAAGCAAAAAAAATTTTTTTATTCATAGATGCGCATTCAAACTTTTGGAAATTACATTAGTGTTTTTAGTTATTTATTAAATTTAGATTTTAATTTAAATAAATTGTGCAAATTAGTTTTCATCATTTAATTAATTATTTTCTAAGACGTCAATTATTTTAAATTTTCCAATAAGTACTTTTTTTACACGTTTTTTATATTTATTTATTTATTTTTTTTGGATTATAATTATATATATTTTTTTGTTTAATTTTTTATTTTTGATAAACATTAATATGCAGAATTATAAAATAAATTCATTTGTTAATAAATAGATAAAAATTTTATGCAAAAATTTAAAATTTATAAACATATTTGCGTTTTTAAATTCATTAATTTTTTTAAAATTTTAATTTTTATTAACATTTAAATTAAATATATAAAGTAATTTTTTTAATAATATAATATTTATTTTTTAAATTAGTTTAAGTAAAATTAATTGAGATTTATATTAATTTTTTAATTTATAAAAAATTTATAAATTAATATAATATAATAAATATTTGAAATTCAAAATAACCAAATTATTATTTGTTTTTAGAATAAACTGTATGTATATTAAAAATAAAAACTTATTTACAATTTCTATAAATTGCTATTAAAAATATATTTTCTTATATAAATTTAATAAGATTAAGAAAAATACGGTAATTTTTTGTTAACTTGAAATATTTGATAATTTGAAAAGTTTGCTTTTAATTGATGAATTCGAATAAAATTATCAAATTAAGAAATTGAGAAAATTGTCTGAACAAAAATGAAAATTTTAAAGAAAATTAAAAAGTGTGACAATCTTTTCTTATACAACGTTTAATCAGTTCATAATTGTGGACAAATTATTTGTACAATATTTTTCAAGGTATTTTTGAAATAAAAGGCATTGAACAGTAAAACATGTCCGTTAAATAAGCATAAAATTTCTTCGCTAATATCATCTATGAACTTGTCAACATAAAATGAAAGATGAAAAAAACAAAAAAAAATTTCTTTGATTTTATTGCGTTTTAATTTGATTTAGATGAATATTTGAGTGTAAAATTAAACAAATGATTTTTTAATACAAGTTTTTATAACTAATACAAAAATATAAATAAAAATACACTAAGACTGGCATAATAATTACTGGCATTTACAGGTTTAATATTTTTTTATTTTTTTTTTTGATTGCTTCCTAAATCTTTAGTTAGTTTATGAATAAATGGCATAATAATAGAAAAAAAAAAGTAAAAATTTAGAAAATAGTTTTTTGAATAATTTAAATAGTTTTCTTGTGCAAACATTTAAGACGTTTTAACGTTTTTTGTTAATTGTATTATAATTTTCTCACTTGTTGCCAGTAACATTTTTTTTATATTTGTTACTTTTATTTGTAGTTAGTATTTGTATTTACAACTATTATTTGGTCATTTTATCTTGTTTTGCTTTTATTGACACTTGTCAATTTTTAAAACCAATTATTGATTGTCTTCTAAAGGTGGTAAAAGCAACTTGTTATTGGCCTTGATTAAAATTGCCATTTAAAATGTTTTTATGTCTAGTTTATGTTTTTGTTTATTTGACATTTAGTTCACCTGCTAAAGATAAATTAATTTCAATTGACAAGATGGTTTTTTAGTTTTAAATATTAGTCAAATGTCTAATCTGTTTGCCGCCGTTTATTTAAAGAGACGTAAATTGTTCATAAGCACATTTTAACACATGTTTAAATTAAATATTGTAAATATACGTAATTTAACTTAAGGCGTTTAAATTTTGTCCACTCATTCGGCATAACGGAGGAAAAGTTTTAAAATTATGTAATGTACATTAAGATGAAATTCAAGATCTAAAAAGTAAAATTTAATTAAAGGAAATCCAAAAAAATTGAAGCATTACTTCAATATAGACATTATGAAAAATAAAGTGCAATAGAGTTGATAGATAAAAAGAAAACATTTTTGCAAAGATGATAATTTGCAGAATAATAACATTTGAACAAAATTAAAATGAAATTTGAAAACGGTATTTTAAAGTGGTGAGACTAAAATAAGAAAACCTAGACAATCCCTTTTTCAGTGAAGCCAGAAACACAATTTAAGTTTCCAGTTTAGTGATTTTGCTTTGCAATTAATTGATTTAGTTGAACAAACACGACGTAAGTGTTTGCCCATTTGATATCGAGCCTCCAGTCTGTCAAACCTTATTTTCAAGTCTTGCATCCAAGCCCCGCATCTAAGCTTTGCATCCAACCCTTGTATTCAAGCATTGCATCCAAACCCTCATCCAAAGTCCGCTCATACCTTTAAATGTGGTGTCGTACCTGTTATAAGCATGTTAAATACAGCAAGTGTAATCTAAACGTTTTGCTCAGTGTTTCAATCGCTTTCCTCTGTCCTGTTCTTATCAAATTCCAACCAAAAAATCCCAATTATCTTGTTTTTTATCAAAAGTGCCATTCAATCTGATTTCCAGCTCAAACTTTCCAATCTCAATGATTCTTGCTCTGGCTAATGAACTGTTGCATCTAATTGTGATCAATTTGCAAAATCATTTGCCTATTCTTATGTTGAATTGAATCAAATTGATTTTCATTAATTAAACAAGCGTAAAATAAAAGTTGGATATTAAATTTTTATCAATACTTGATCATTTCCTTCTGTAGCAAATTTCGCTTTTTACGAAAATCTTGCCTAGACAAGTTGTAAATTTTACTTCAAAATTTTGTTTTTAAATCTGTTTTTATTTTAGATTAATTTTTTTTGTTTTTTTTATCGTTTTAATTACCACTTAAATTATTTTTTATTTAATTTCTTAATATTTATGATTTAATTATAAATATATGACTAATAAGTATTTTTATATTTAATTTTACCATAATTTTACAGGTTTCACTTATATTGAATTAAAATATTGGATTACTGATTGAAAAAAAATTAAATTATTTTATTACTTTCATATTCAATGTTTATTAATTGTGATTATAAACTACTTAAGTTAATGCTTGTTTTTGATTATCGTGAATTAAACTTATGTTTTAAAGCAGCAATAAACAACTTATATTAAAAATAAAAACAGTGGTTTAATTTGAAAATGAATATTCATCATTTATTTTATTGTGTTTTACCGATTATTTTTTAATTGTTTAAAATAATTTTTGGATTTCAACTCAAAAAATTAAACTAAATTACTTTTGGAATATTTAAAACAAATATAATTATTATTTTTTAGATTTCAATAAATGTGAAAATTTATGCCAAAATATTTGTAAAATTATTTAAAATTTACTTGTACAAATATTTTTTTATCTTATTTATGGAATATTTTTTTTTAAAAGTTTTTATTTAAATTATTCAATTGAACTATTTAATTAAATTGTTTATACACTAGTTTAAGTTTAAACTTATTCACTTATTTATGGCGTGACTTAAATTAACTATTTTGCAACATTTATTCTTATCAATTTGAACATTGGATTTAATATCAATTAATTGTAACTTAAATATTTTTCTGTTTATTAGAATCGTGTTTTTTACTGTCTACTAATTTAAAAATATTTTGTTTTACCATTGTATATATGAAACTTTTTTTTTTATAAATTATTATTTTATTATTTGGTATTTCAAAAATTAAATTAAAATTAATCAATCTATTAAGATTTGACATATTTTGTTTTTAAATATATTTTATTATTTTGATTAAAATTTTGAATTTAAAAATTAATTTTTTAATCAAATTAGTTAAATGTAATCAACATTAAGTTTAAGGTTGTTGTTTTTTTTTTTTTTAATTTTTGTCAAGTGAACTAGAAAAGTAAAATAAAAAATTAAAATTAAATTAATTTAAAAAACTATATTTAATTCTAATTAAAACTGTTTTAAATTAGTCTCCTGATAAGCGCCCTCTATAGTTATTTATTTTATAATACTCAAAATTCTGATTTAAATAGATGCCATTAAATTAACTTAAAATTTAATTTTGAGTTAATTTTAAATTTTATTAATATTAAATTTTTAAAATATTATTACTTATATAGTAAATAATTAAATAACAAAAACTTAAAATTAAGGCTTAATGCATTTTTTATAAAATTAACTTAGGATTCCTTCGATATTTGTAGATTTTATCACAAAACTTGTACAAATTATTAAAAATGGATTTACGAAGTTTATTGAGTTGGCTATTTATTGCCCAACTTTTATATTGCTTATTAAATTTTCGGAAAATAATTAAATTTTTTAAAGTAGCACATATAGTGATTCCAAGAGATTTATTGTATGTATATTAAGATTAACGTATATTTTTTTTACTTATTTTTATCAGATTAAAACTTTTGATCTTCAGTTTAACTAACAATTATAAACTATTTTTAAATATAATTTACTAAATTTATTAAAAATAAAAAGTTTTTTACTAATACTTAAAACTAGTGTTTTGAAAAAAAAATATTTAAATTTATAATTTAAATTTTTAATTTTGAAACAGAGGTGGAATAAAATTAGTTCAATTACAATACTATTTGCTACAATATCGTCTACTAAATCTTTCTGTTCCTGATGTGTTTGCTCAAATAGTTGCTCGTCATCCGGACAAACCTTGCTTTAAATTTCTTGAAGAAGTTTGGTCATTTAAAGATTTAGATCGTTTTACTAATCGAGTAGCAAATGCTTTCACTAATTTGGGTTATAAAGCAGGTGATGAAGTTTCACTTTTAATGGAAAATCGACCAGAATATGTTGGTATTTGGTTAGGTTTAGCAAAAATTGGAGTAATTCCGGCCTTTATTAACACAAACCAGCGTAAAAGTGCTTTAGTTCATGCGGTGAATTGCATCAACACTGCTGCTCTAATTTTTACCCCTTTGTACAATGATGCTGTTAATGAAGTGCTTACTGATTTGAAAAATTCAAAAAAATTACAATTTTTAAGTTACGGCTTGGAAAGAAAAAACCAATTGAATATTGAATGCTTAGATTTAAAAACCTTGATCAATGAGGCCAGTAACAGTAAACCAAAGCATAAAGGCAAATTTACAGGTAAGTTCAATTTTAAAGGAAAGTTTAGTTTAAACTATTCAACCGTTACTAATTAGAATTGTTAAAAATTATTTAAATGTTTTAAAAATTCAATAATTTTTATATTTTTTAAGATAAATTATTTTACATATATACATCTGGAACCACTGGCATGCCTAAAGCTTCAATAATTAAACATTTTAGATTTTTTTTTGGAGCTTTAGGTTGTTTTTTTTGCATGGATGTTGGAACAAATGATGTTCTTTACTCACCATTACCGTTATATCATTCAGTTGCTGGTATTGTAGCATCAGGATTAGCAATCACATGTGGTATAACAGTAGTATTTAAACCAAAATTTTCTGCAAGTCAATTTTGGACTGACTGTATCAAATATGATTGTACCATCGCTCAATATATTGGCGAATTATGCAGGTTAATTAAAAAAAAATAAATAATTATAAAATTTTACTAATTATTTTTTTAATAGATATTTACTTGCACAACCTGAAAAGCCAACAGATAAGGCACACAATTTGAGATTAATCTTAGGTAATGGTTTAAGGAAAACATTTTGGAGACCAATGAAAGAAAGATTTGGAATTAAAAAAATTGTGGAATTTTATGGTTCAACTGAAGGAAATGCAAGTTTAGGTAAAAAAAATAATGGATTTTTATTTAAATATTTACTTATACATTTTTTAAATTTAAATTTTTAAATTTTTTTTTCTTAAAATAATCTTATTTAATTTAACTTTAGTTAACTTTGTTAATCAAGAAGGAGCTTGTGGATTTTTTCCATTTATATATCCTGGATTTTTAGTTAAAGCTTTATATCCTTTAAAATTAATAAAATATGATCGTGAAAAAGGTAAAATTTTTTTTTTATTATTTTAGTTTTGATCAATTAAATCAAATTGTCTTAAAATTATTAGATCAAGTTATTCGAGATAAGGATGGATTTTGTATTCCTTGTTTACCTGAAGAAAGTGGGATGCTTATTTCTATGATAGGAAAAAAAGACCCTATTAAAACTTTTGATGGGTAAATTACTAAAAATAAATTTGTATTATATATAAAAAGTAATAATTTTATTATTAATTTAGTTATACAAATAAAAAGGAAACAGACAAAAAAATAATTTCAAATGTATTTAGAAAAGGAGATTCAGCATTTCTTTCTGGAGATTTAATGAAATTAGATAAAGAAAATTTTTTATATTTTAAAGACAGACTTGGAGATACCTTTAGGTGGAAAGGTAAATTAAAACTAAATAAAATTTTTAAATTGTTTCTTTATTATCAAACTAATAGGTGAAAATGTATCAACCACTGAAGTAGAAAATATTATAAGTTCAATAATTCATTTCAAAGAATGTGTAGTGATTGGGGTTGAACTTCCTGGTCATGAAGGCAAAGCTGGAATGTTAATCTTAACTAGTCAAAGCAAAGATATCAAGTTTGATGAATTTTTGGATGAAATAAAAAAAAAATTACCTTCATATTCTATTCCATTGTTTATTCGCATAGCTGAGCATTTAGATTACACATCAACTTTTAAATTACAAAAAATGCAATTAAAAAAAGAAGGCTTTAATATTGATATAGTCAAAGACAATATTTACATGTTAAATTTAAAAGAAAATCAATATGAACTATTGAAAAGAGAGACTTATGAGGATATATTACAGTGCAATGTTAGATTTTAATTTTGCACTTAGTGGTAATTTGTCTGAATGTAAATTTGATACTTAATACTGTAAATATTACATTAAAAAAAGAAACAAAATTACATTTAAGTTTAGTCTTTTATTGATTAAAAGCAAAATTTGGATAAATGAAAAAATAAATTATTTTAGTATAATAATTGTTATTTTTTTACTTCAATGATCAATTGCTATTAAAATTTTTTATTAAATATATTTTTAATCTATGAAAACGCAATTTACATTGTTTCTTTAAAGTTAGCGGTATTTTTAAACTGTCAATCGCGTACTTGTTTTGAGATTTAAATGTAAACAAAATTTAATTTACTTGCATATAATGTAAATGTTTTTCAAGTAAGAAATTTAAAAGTATTTTTTATTTGAATGAAGAAAATTGTCTTTTACTTATTTTACACTAATTACAAGAAACATGAGTTTGGAAAACAATGATGAAGTAATTTTGATTTGTGTTAATGATGAGTCAAGTTCTAATAGCTGTGAAATCGTGGAGTCTTTAATTGAGAATAAGAAGCGAAAATGTGAATTTCCGCAAACTAATCAAGTCAAACAGACCAAAGCAGAAGAAAGCAACACAATTAGTGGGTCTGAAAATGCAGCAAACTTTTTTTTAACTAAAGTTTTAAGTGGAATAGATGAAGCATATAATAATGAATATACGATTTCCATAAAAGAAATTTTATCCAATAAGTTTGGACAATTAAAGCAAAGTTGTCAATTCAATTATTTAATCGATATCGATTGGTTGATTGCTCAATATCAGTTGGAGTTTCAAAATTTGCCACTAACAATAGTTGCACAAGACAAAGTGGCCACGGTGGAACAATTGGCCACGCAGGCCAAGGACTATCCCAATATTAGTCTTTGTTTTGCAAAATTATCAGGTAAACCTAGAAGTTTCGATTAATTGCGACTAAGTCACAACATGCTTTCTATTGCTTGGTGTTGACATAATCCTACCCATAATCATAATAATTAAAGCCAAAATTTAAATAATGATACATGTTGACGACACATTTAAGACCTTGGTAGCATAGTTTGATTGGTTAAAAATGTATTATAGTATTTTAGCTAGAGCATTTAGTCTAGTGGTTTAATAGTTTAGTTTAATAGTTTGGTTTAATAGTTTGGTTTAATAGTTTGGTTTGATAGTTTAGTTTGATGATTTAGATTGATAGTTTAGCCTGATAGTTAGAGTTGAGAGTTTGTTTAGATTTGGGATTTAGATTAAGTTAGTGTTTAGGTGGCTTGAAGTAAGAGGTTCAAAGCTTAATTAAACTTATAATTTAGGTTTACATTTAAGGTTTTGCTAAGGTTCTTTGAGTCAAAGCGTGCTATTAATATGCTTTGTTTGCTTTTATGGTTAGATTCATGGGGAACTCACCACTCAAAGATGATGCTTTTGCTGTATAATGAAGGACTGCGTGTAGTGATACACACCTGCAATTTAGTAAGTCAAGACTGGGACCAGAAAACACAAGGTGTGTGGATGAGTGAAATGTTGCCCAAACTGGAACCGGAAGAGAGTTTTTGCGACAATTCGGTAGCAAATTTTCAGACCGATTTGATCGATTATTTGCAAGCTTATCGATCGATGGAAATGCAAAAGTGGGTGGCCATTGTGAAAAGACACAATTTCAGTTCAGTACGAGTGGCTCTGGTAAGTTCAGTGCCAGGTAGACACGGGTCCAGTACCATGCACAAGTATGGACATCTAAAGTTACGACGTCTTCTGCAATCTTATAGTGCCGATGCAGATTTGGTTAAACAAAGCTGGCCTCTTATAGCCCAGTTCTCTAGCATTGGCAGTTTGGGAAAATCACCCATCAACTGGTTGACAGGTGAATTTTACTGCTCATTGCAATCTTGTGCTAACTTGACCAGTTTTAAACAACTTTGTTCTGGTCCTGCTCTGAAACTTATTTTTCCCACTGTGGAAAACGTAAGGACTTCTCTGGAAGGCTACAAAGCCGGAGCTTCTCTGCCTTATAATTACAGCACTTGCAAAAAACAGTCTTATCTTGTCAATTTTATGCATCGGTGGAAAAGTGACCATGCTGGTCGCAGTAGAGCTCAGCCTCACATCAAATCCTATTGTCGTATTTCCGACACTGGTGATGACATTGCCTGGTTGCTTCTCACCTCTGCCAATCTTTCAAAGGCCGCCTGGGGAGTACTTGAAAAAAACGGCTCTCAACTCAATATTCGTTCTTATGAACTTGGCGTGCTTTTCTTGCCAAAATTATTTGTAAGTCACTTATTTTTACTTGCTCCTTTTATTCACTTTGGTCACTTTACTCATTTTTAATACCTTTATTCTTTTTTTCAAGGGCCCTTTTCTCACTTTTCAGCGCAGCAAACAGCTAGTCGTCAGCGGAAACGGTTCCCATTCTCAACTAAGTCTTCCTTTGCCATTCGATTGGCCTTTGGTCATCTATCAGAAAGGAGGTAATTTTTCTCTTTTTAAATATTCATATAGCAATTTCAATTATACATTTAACCTATTTACTAATTTTCACAAGACATCTTCTGCGTGTCCATAACAGCTTTCATTCAAAAATCAAATTAAACTTACATCATTACCTATGTATTTAAAATTATTGTACTTTTTTTTTTAGATGAACCATGGATTATTGATCTGCCTTACAAAAATATACCTGATAGTCATGGTAACATTTGGGAACCATGTTAAAAATTGAAACATTTTCAAGTAAATAAAAAACTTTTCATTTTTATTCATGGTTAATAATACTAGTTTATTCAATTTTGCTTTTAGATTTTAACATGTAGAAATAGTTTTAAATAGCATCTTTTTGTACAATAACTTTTGTTTTTTATTCAATATTTTAATTAAATAACAAAACAATTTTTTTTAATAATAAAAATTGAAAAATTAATTGAACTTTGTTTTTTAATTAATTATTTTACAAACTAATTTACAATTAATTATTATATGATTTAATTCATTTTTTTTTTTTAGGGCGTAGAAGTTTTTGTTGTGAAATTAGAAGCTCTATAACATTTATAATTTATTATTATATATGATTTTATTATAATGTATTATATTTATTTAGAAAAAAAAATTATTTTTTTATATATAAAAAAAAAGATGTAAATTTTTAATCTATATTTATTTTAATCTATTTATAAAATAAAATAATATATAATTAGTTTTTATTTTGTTTTTAAGTTTGATTATTATTTTGTTAATTACTATTGTATTACAAAAAATAGGCTATTGTTTTGTAAATAAAATTAATTTTTTCAATTTGTAACAATACTTTTAATTTCAAATTCAATATTTATTCTAAAAATAACACGTTCTTAAGCGTTTAATAATTTAACAAAGAAAAAAAATTATTTAATAATAAACAAATTTATTTTTATTTTTTTTTACAAAATTAATTAATTGTTTAATTACATTATTTGCTTAAAAAAAATTTTATTCAAGCGCGACCACTACAATAAATATATTATTATAAAATGCTAATTATTATAAATTTACTCTTATTTGTTATTTTTTTTTATTTATTTTAATAAATAAAATCATTACCAGATTTTGGTGAATAATAATTTATTTTGTTTTATTAGAAAATAATTCTAATTTTAGAAAAATTAATTTTTAATTTTAAAAACCTATGCATGTTATTTAAGCTAAATTATGATCAACTAGATCAAAAATGCATACGTAAAATTATGAATTTTTAATAAAAATTAAAACAAGATTTTTTTCTTTTGAAATAAACAAATTAAAATTTTAGTTGACATTTTTTGTTTTCATCATAATTTTTATTTTATAATTGTTTTTGAAAAATAAAAAAAATTTAATTTTTTTGCACAATTTTTATAATTTGTTAAATTTAATTTAATAAATTAATCGTTTGTCAAAATTAAGCAAATAAAATAGAAAAGCAAAAACAATGTTTTGAATTAAAATATTTTTTAATTTATTGATTAACTGAATTAATCATAAATTGAAATTTTTATAGAAATTACAATAAAAATCAATTTTAGTAAATTTATTTGTTAATTTCTATATTGTAAAATATATAAATTACTTTTAAATTTTATTATATCAATTGATATTAAAGCTCTGCTTTAAAATGGGCATTTAAGTTATTGTGAAAATTGTAATAATTAAATATTAATTTTGTCAAAATTAATCAATAAAAAAAAAATAAAATTTTAAATAAAATCTAGATAAATTGAGTAAATTTAATTATAATATTGTTAAAAATCTTAAAAGATTTTAAATTTATGTAAATTTATTTAAAAAATTATATTTTCATAAACAAATTGAATCGCTGCTTGAATACGTGATTTAAATATTATTGAAAAGGTAATTGATCTTTGACAATTTTTATTAAAAAGAAATAAGTTTTATCAAAGCTTAAAAGTTTTTTTGACAGCAGAATTACAAATTTTACACAATTGAAATTTCACAATAATTATCTTGTGAAATTTTTTTTTTTTATTTTTTAATTTTTTTCTTTTTATCAATAATTGAATTAAAAAAAATTCATTTTTATATTTTAAAAAATGAAAATTTTGTCTTCAATTAATATTTAAATGTAAAAGATTTTTATTTATTTTTTGGCTATTTGCAAAGCCATAGAAACCAAAATAAAAATTTGTTTATAAAAATTTATAGTTAAATTAATAAAAAATAGACCTGTTTCGTTTTTTAACATTATTAGAACTTTTATTTTTGCTGCTGTTGGGCTTGTCATCTACATGAATAGCCAAATATTTGCTACTTGTTCTTCTTTTATCTTGTCTTGATACTGCTATGTTCACCTGTGCGATTTTCTCTTATAATTTCCGTCTAGGAAACTAAAATGAAAACAAATATGTCATGTTTGAAAAAAATGTTTATTTTACAAATTATTTACTTTTGCTACATTTAGCCAGATGATAAATTCAGTTCGACACAATTTCAATGGTCAAAACATATTTATTAAAAATAAGCTTAAATGGCAAGATGCTGTTCTAGAGCAAAAAAAAGATTGCCGGAATTAAAAGTGTGGTGCATTCAAATTTTGTTTGACTTTGCTTGACAACTATGATCTGAAACAGATTGTTGAGGCGTGGTTGAATGCTGCACAGGTGCATTTGCTTAAGCTAGTCTTTTTAAATTATCAAAACCAAGATACTTCCGGTTAAATTTGCGCTTGCCTAGATTTGCGTGCTTTTTTCAATCTAATTTTTAGTATCCAAGCGTGTTTGTCGATATATTTCATGATTGGTTGTCGTGCAAAAAAAAATATCCTACTCAAAACACCTGAATTTAGTTAGATAGCTTGTGGTAAAAGCAAATAGGATAGCAAATCCAATTGAAGTAAAAAAACAACAACAAGAAAACAGACCAACATATTTTGATGTTGTTTGCATTTAAATTAAATACAGAGAACGTGTTCTTGATGTAAAAAGATGAAATATTATAAATAGTTTTTGAAAATCTTGTACATTTCTATTTAATTGAAGTTTGTAAATTCTTAAACATGTTTTCTCTGTTTTGGCAAATCATTAAAATATGTTAAGCATTTTTTCTTAGTAATTAACAAGCATTCTGAAATCTCAAAAAGTGGCAAACCAAAAGTTTTTGTCGCTGTAGATATATGCGCAAGATTTTGGCGCCAAAAATTAGGTTTGTCTATAATCAGAGTGGAGAGTTTACTAGTTTAAGAAGTAGCATTGATCTGTTAAGAAAAGTGATGTGAAAATCGAAAAAGATCTGAACTTACAAAATTCGGCGCAAAATCGACAGTGGATTGCTAAAATGGGCGTGTTAGTAAACCATGTGACTAGTTGTTGGTGTGTTCAGCGCACGCAAATGTCAGTTGAACCTGTTTTGTGTAACTTTACGATTAGGAATAGAACAGAACAAAGGCTGTCTTGGTTCCATAGCAGTCACAGGTGAGTATGGGCTTGCAAACCAGCCGAAGAACAAGGCAGAGGCCAATTCTTGTTACAACCATTGTCTTAATTGGCCTTTCGCTCCAGATGCTCTCAGACTAAACCCAAAACTTGAACGGATCTTTCAAACAGTACATCATTCGTTTCTTGTCACTCTACATTATTTTTAACCGTTCAATTTTTCTATTTGTGAAAGTGTTTTTGTTTTTTACTTGATATTTAATTAACAACCTTAATTACTTTTTTTCACATTTAAATATTTAGACCTAGCTACTATTTATATCTTTTTTGCTTACTTTTAATTAGGTTAATTAGGATAGCAATTTAGACGAATTTGATTTTTTTAAATAAATAAAAAAACAACCGTAAATCAATTTTATACTTTTTCTAGTATCATTAATTGTAGTTGCTAAATAAATATTTTCCAAGTTTTTTTTAAGTATTGAAATATCAAAATTATAAGTAAAAATAAAAAAATTGCAAACAAAACTAAATAATTCAAATTGAAAATGCGAAAAGCAACTTTGTCCATTTCAAACAACAACATTGCTAGTGTTTCAATTACCATGCCTACAACTCCGCCGCCATTCTCTGGTGTATTTCAAACTTCCGCCGGATCTGGTTTGATTCGTCGAAAAGACAGCGATCAGTTGACAAAGCAATCATTAAATTTTGCGTCATCTATTTCTCAAATGCAATCTAACATTATAAATCAATCAAATTCCCAAGCTCAACATTCTCAACATATACAACATCCGCAGCATTCACAACATTCCCAACATCCTCAGCATCCTCAACATCCTCAACATTCTCAACATCCTCAACATTCTCAACATTCTCAACATCCTCAACATCCTCAACATCCTCAACATACTCAACATCCTCAACATCCTCAACATCCTCAACATCCTCAACATCCTCAACATCCTCAACATCCTCAACATCCTCAACATCCTCAACATCCTCAACACCCACATCCTCAGCAAACATTTCAACGAAGAATTTATTCAGGTGAAAAAACTATTTCTCCAAGATCACCTTCACCGTTGCCTGTTGCGTTTGATAATGAACCAATCGTGAATGCTCATCATTTAATTAATACTTGTTCATCTAATGTAAATCAATTTCGTTATTCAAACTCAAATTCTGCATCTGGTTCAATTACAGCTTCCGGATTAAATCATTATTCAGCTATGTATAGTGGTCAAGTAGCTAATTCATCTATAACTAGTCAACAAGACATTGACGAACATTGTTTTGCCACCATTGAAACTTCCGGTGCAATAACCCGTAATCAAAATATTGCTTTTTCAAGAAGAAACGTAAAAAATAAACCTAAATTATTACGTCAAGCCCATGCTGAATTAATTGAACCAAGAAATAGTCGAGATCGATTTTCATCTATAACTCCGAATTCATATTCTAATTATAATAGCAGTAGTTATAATTTGCCTAACACTTACACTAATTATAATCCATATACTCATTCAGGATTTAATTCGACCCATCAACCTAATTATTCTTTTCATTATGACCAAGCTTATCCTAGCGGTCAAGTAACTTCATCTCAAACTAATATAAATAACTATTATAATTATTGGGATAGTAATGCTGTTAGCTTTTCAATGCCTCATTATAATTATGGAGTTATTAGCAATTTAGATTCTAGTTTTGTTTTACCTGAAGATGAAACATCTTTTGAAATTATAACACGACAAAACATTAGAAGAAATTCAGTGCCTGTATTAATGTTTAATATTAGCGATGAAATTGATAACAGTTTTCAAAATGATTCATTAAAAGAAAATCAGCAAAAAGAAATGCTCCAAAACGATCAAATTTTAGATAACGAAAATAAATTGAATAAAAACAATTTTAAATGTGACAATTTGTTTACGGAAAGCAATAATCAATTTAAAAAAATGAATGCTAATGAAGTAGATGAATTAAATAAAACTGAACAAAGTGATAAATTAAGTTGTTCAATTGAATTTGAAAAAAATCAAACTAAATTATCAAAAACAAATTCAATTTTAAATATAGAAACTACTGATTTCCCATTTCAAGCAATTGATATTAATTCAAAAATAAGTAAAATCAATAAAAATCAAGAAATTAGTTTAAAAAGTAATCAATTAAAACTTGAAAACAAAGAAAAAGCTAATGATCAAAATTATGACGCTCAAAATGACGAAACAAAAGTAAAAATTTCAAAATCAAATAATAACTCTTTTTTAACATTTAAAGATATTCAATTTATTGATGAACTTAACAAAAATGAAGAAAAAAATTCAAAAAATAAACAAGTTTATAATTTATTAGAAATAGATCATTGCGCCGGTGAAGAAAAAGATGGTGAAAATAAATTTGGTTTAGAAATGAATCAAGAAAGCAAAAAATTATTAAGTAAAAATGAAAAGGCATCTTCTAATGAACAGCAACCAATAGATATTTGTGACAAAAATAAAAAAAAAAATTTTTATCAAGATTATTATCAAGAAACAAATGAATCAAGTAAATTATTACCGAATATGCCAAATAATTCAATAATTCAAAAAATTAAAAAACATAATCAAAAAGAAAATTTAGATTTTAGCAAAGAAATAGACAAGGATACAGATAAAAATAAAGATAATTTATCAAAATCACATCACCAACACCGTCATCATCATAAATTATATGAAAAACATCATCATAACATTCACCGAAAAAGTGCAAATACGAATGAACAGTTACAAGATATAACTAGTGTTGAATATTCAAATTTGAAAAATTTACAAGCATCAGATTCTAGTCCATCTGTAGCTTTGATACGTAAAAGTAGTTCAAAGGAAAGTATTAAAAGTCCAAAATTAGAAAAAAAAAAACGTAAGTTTTCAAGAAAAGCATTGAATTTATTGAAAGTACATCACTTTAGAAAATCGAAATCCGAAGAAACTGGTAAAGAACTAGAATATGCGGCAAACAAAACGATCAATTCAGTTTGTAAAGCCAGATCGTATAATTACAATTTAATAAAAAATTTAACTGAAAACAGTCAAAATTCTAGTTTAAATAGTGCAAACAATAGCTATGAAGAAAATTATCATATAATAAATCCGGTGAATCAATTGGGTGCTAATGTTTATCCTTCAAATGTAATTGGTGGACCAAATTCATCTTACGATGAACTAACAGGTCAACCTTATGGTCAGGAATATATAGCCAATTTAGATCGAGAATTATTTGCAGTTCGAATTCACGAAACGGACAAACGTCTTAAATCTTCTAAGATTGTTGTAAACCCTGTAGTTAAACTACACGTGGTCAGTTTGATCACAGGAGAGTATTTACAAACTAGTGATTATGTGTGTGGCTATTCAACTAAACAAGAGCTGATCACGCCTATTACTACTCAACCTTGTGATTTAATAGGCGAATTGCGTTATCCTCGACATCCAATTTGGGAAGAGTTACTTATTCTTGATGAAAATGTAAGCTATATTCATCGCAACGACGTTATTCTTTTTTTTGAGGTAAATTCTAAATCATGTTTAATTTATGTTTCATATAAATCATATATTATTTACTGGTATTTATTTTGGCTAGATTTTGGATTATGTACAATTAGATAATGAAGAACTTCTCACTAGTTTGAATATGAAACATTGGTGGTATCGCGTTGCTTGGGGATTTCTAATGATGTGTAACCTTATAGATCTACAAATTTCGAAACCAAAAATCCGGCTTCAATTGTTTAAACCTTATTTGCACACTGTGAATAAAAAATTTGATCCTTATTGCCAGGTAATTTAATTTTATATATTTAATCAATATTTATTTGCGATTTTTTTAAATCCTTATTGATTTAATTGAAGATTATTTATATTTAAAGTACTAGTTCATTTTTTTTAAGTTATAGATAGATTTTAATGTTTATTAGACAAAATCAATGAGTTTAACTTTTAAAAATTTAATTTAAAGTCAATAATTATGTAATTTTTAAATATTTTCCATTAATGCTTTTATCAAATTTTTTAATTTTATCAATAAAATCTTAAGTAACATATAAAGCATTAAAACTTAATTTAATTTGAAAAATCTGAAAAATTCACTTTTTTGTTACTGTTGTAATTTTTGTTTTATTTTTTTAAGAAAATATTGATAAAATAAAATTGATAATTTTTTTTTTTGAACAAATTTGAATACGAGCAAAAAATTTAAGTATTTAATAATAAAAAACTTTTTTCCAATGACTGAAATTGCTCAAAAACACATTTTCTAACTAATTATAAAATAAGTTTCAATGTGTTTGCTATTTTTTCGATTAGACTATTTAAAATTTCAAATTTAATTGTTAATTCAAATTCTGTCTTCAAACTTGTTTTATTTTGTTTACAAATATTATAAGAAAATGATTTAACAAACAGTAAAAAACTATTGACAGCGCAATAAAATGCAACTGTGGCAATGAGACAGTTGTTTGGTTTAATGTCGTGACGCCAATATAAATTTTGGAGTTGTTTTTGCCTATTCTCCTTTTTTCTATATTTTTTTTGTCTGCTTTAAGAATTCATATTTAGTTTTCATTATGCACTTTTCTTGTTTTGGAGAAACGTTTAGGAAATAAACAAAATCTCAGGATTAAAATCTCTGGCTTAAAATCGCTTGCTCATGATCAACTGTGATTATATTAAATTTCTAAATTGTTTCTTTTCGATTTTAGACTAATTTGATCACATGTTTTACTTGACTTTAACTGCTATTGTTCTTGAATTATGTGACGCAAATAAGCAAAAAAATTTGAAAATAAAAAATAAATAGTTGTCCAGGCAACGTTAGAGTTTATCAATTTTTGGTTAAGTTTTTGCACTTACAACTTTGATACATTTTATTTGTTATGATTCCAAACAATTAGAAAAATTTAAATCAGAATAATTTTAGTTTTTTGGTTTTATTAAAAAAAATATTTTCTTCATTTTTTGGCAAATTTTTTCGTAATATAATATTGATTACGAAAGTTTATTTACTAAAATTAAAATAAGATATATAAATTACTTTTTAAAAAATATTTTGATAAATTAGTGTATTATTTAAAACAATTTTAATTAATATTTAAATTTTATATAATTTAAATGTGAATTATCATAATTTTAAAATTAAAAAATTATTATCTAGTTCATTAATTATCAAATATTAGTTATAACACGTATTTGTTAGTTGATGAAATGAATCTTTATAATTTTAAATCGATTAAAAAACATTGATGTATTTATTCTATTCTTTTTTTTCTCAATCTTCTTATCTTCTAATCTTCTAATCGTCTGATCTTTTGATTTTCTGATCTTCTAATCTTGTGATCTTGTGATCTTCTAATCTTGTGATCTTGTGATCTTCTAATCTTCTGATCTTCTGATCTTCTGATCTTCTGATCTTCTGATCTTCTGATCTTCTGATCTTTTGATCTTCTGATCTTCTGATCTTCTGATCTTCTGATCTTCTGATCTTCTGATCTTCTAATCTTATAAACCATTTGTTGTTACCTAGGTGTTAACAAAATATCAATATTATCAGTAATTAAAATTAAATGCGCACCTGCGTATACAGCCGCACCTTTGGGCCGTCACAAGTTAGTTCGTTTGCTACCAAAGAAACAAACAGGTGAGAGTTGGTTTCATCTAGTGTTTATTTGGTTGCTCGTTTTAGTTTAACTAGCCAACTGTTTGCGTTTTAAGTTAAAAATTTTATTTTAGGCAGCTAAATTTTGTTTGATTTGTGCAAAGTTTTCAAAGTACTAAATTGAAATTAATTTTAATTTGTAACTAATTTAAATTTGAATTTTTTATTATTTTATAGCATTTTGATTGTTTTTCACAACCGTTCAATGAACTAAATAAAAAAATAATTTTTTTTTTTATATTTTGTCGTGCTAAATATTTTACTTTTTAAATATTATTTTACTGTCACTTATAATTGAAAAATTCAAAATTTAATTTAAAAGAATATAAATGTTGAAATTATTTTAATTATTTAATACTATTTGTGCATGTTAAGTTTGGTTTTTAAAACAAATTTTATCAAAAATAAAAAAAACTTAATTGATTTGATTTTAATTGTAAAAATTTTGATTCGTTTAGATATATAATTGGTGGAAAAATTATAAACGAATTGTTTATCCAGGATCACTTTACATTACAATTTGTTCAGTATTTTCATCACAGCTAAACGATCCAAAAAATCCGATTAATTTGCGCAATTTAAATCACTTTTTTCAACAACGAAAATTGAATAATTTTCTTAACATGTCTTCACCAAAATCAGGTCAACCAGTGACAGGTGTTTTTGAAGAGCAGTCCGATCAAAACAAAGATGCTATTAATCATGTCAGTCCAGTTCATCAGTCTCAATTTTCCTTAACTAGACAACCAGTGGATATATCTCAACAAAATATTGAATCTTCGTCTATACTTAATCAATCGATAGTGACAGCACATGATCAATTTAAACAGCAACAGGCCAAACAAGTGCAATCGTATGCAAGTCATAGTTCTACAGAAGAACTAATAGAAGCTAATCCGTCGTATCTTAATACGGCAAATGCGCAACATTGTAATAAATCAGATACTGATACAGAACAAAGTTGTAAACTTCCAGCCACTGTTTGGCATCAACTATCTGCTGGCAATAACAAATGTTGTTACAATGTAGCTTTTTCATCTGATGGCACTAAAATAGGTACTTTAATTTATATAATTAAAAAAATTAAAATTTGTTATTAATTAAAACATTAATTATTTAAAATAATTTCTATTTAATTTTATTTTAATTTATTTTTTAAATTTACTTATTATTATTTATTTTAATGATTTATTTTTGACTTTTATATTTTCAATTGACTATAGCTTGTGGTGCATCTGTATTTACAGCATACATGTCCACAGAAAAACGATCTTCTATATTTATTTATGATCTTCCATCTGGGAACTTCTTACAACGAGTTAATGGATTTCATTCTGCGCCTATTTATTATCTAGATTGGAGCAAAAGTGATCGATTACTAGCTTCAGCTTCAGCTGATTGTACTTGTCATGTAATAATCAAAATTTTTTATATTTAAAAAAGATTCAATTGTTTTGAAATAAATATTTTTATTTGAAAATTGAATTTGTTCAAGTAAATTAATTTTTTTAATTTCTAAATCTAGGTCTGGCAAATGAAAAGGGCTCATTGTGCTCCTTTAGTGCTCAATCATCCTTGTTTTGTATATACAGTGAAATTTCATCCTAACAACTATTATCAATTAGCTACAGGTGCTTGGGATGGAGCTATCAGGATTTGGTGTATCCAAGAATCTTTACGAAGTACAATTAGAGAACCAATGTTGTTACAATGCGTAATTGCGACAGGAAGTGTTGCAGCAGCTACTTTTCACGGCCAAGTATTATCTTTGTGTTGGCTGAATTGTAATACTGAATCGCAACATTTGGTTTCTAATACAAATAATCAAGTAAATATATTAAAAAATAATTATTTAAATAAGCTAAATAAATTTTAAATTTTATACAGTCTTTTTTAGAAAAAAATAGTAAAGAAGAATTACTTCTTTTTTCTGGATGTTCTCGTGGACATTTGATGGCTTTAAAATATGATGAAAATAATTTAAGCTGGCAACTTTATAAAAAAATTAAATTAAAAGAAATTAATAATATTGCCATTAATGAATTACAGCCTTACTCCAAAGAGCAAAAACTTGTGCTTTATTGTCGTGATGGCGTGCAAAGAATGATAGATCCAAAAAAGTAAGTCTAATGTTAAAAAATTGTTAAAAGACTTTTATCTATTAATTACATATGCACGAAAATTTGATTACTTGATTAGTTGTAGTTATTATAATTTTTTGAAAATTTTTACTTAAATTCAAATATGGGTTAATTTATTTATTTTTTTTCTTAATTTGAAATCAGTCATTTAGTTTAAATTGATTAAATATTAGTTTATGTTCCAAATTAATATTTTAATCAATAATCATAACCCAACTTTTATATTAACTTTTATATCAAATATATATTTTGATATTGTTTTTTAATAAAAATATTTTTTTAGTGAATCAATTACAATGAGATATATTGGATCGTTAAATTTCAATCATTTGATACGTGGTTGTTTGTCGCCTGATGGAAAATTATTATTTGCAGGTAGTGAAGATGGAATCGTCCATGTGTGGAATATTGATACAGGTATTTTCGTTAGTTACTTCAATTTTGTTTTTCAGTTTTTAGTTTAATTTTTCAATATTTCATTTTTATTATTTTGACAGGCCAAAGAATATTTACTTACAATAATTTACCTTTTCGAGGATCTATAGCATGCATACAATATCATCCGTTTGAAAACATCATTGCCATTAGCGGTTTAAACGCTAGAACCATAAGTGTGTGTTTGTATAAACATTTCAGTTTAGAAGTGTTAACTTCAAATAGCAATTCAAATATTAGCAGCAATCAACAAACATCAGGTCATCAAGTAATAGCAAAGGCCAGTGTTGTTACAACAGATGCTGCTGGAAATAATTATACAATGGTTAGTTTTGCTGAAGACGAGCTCAAGCAAAACAATTATCTTTTGATGAATAAAAGTGTGGGCTGCATTGCAAACACTGATGCTAATTTTACTAAAAGCAAACCGGAACTGAAAAAAAGTCACACTATAGATCATTCTAATTCAGCTTCCGGTGGAAGTGCTTTTAAAGCCAATCAAAAAGTTCAAAAAGCTATGCGCAAACTAGAACTTGCATTAAGATTAAGTTTCACTGATAATAAATAAAGTATAGAATCAACATAGTGTAAATCAAAATAAATTGTTAGATAGAATATTATTTAAATCAAATAATTATTAACTGAAATATTGATTATTATTTAGTATTTTGAATAAATTTATTTAAACTTTAATATATTAGATTCACTAATATATTTGCACTCTGTAAATACTCATTTGCAAATTTTGTTAAATTAATTTTACTCAATAAAAAAAATCAGTAGATAAAGAAATATATTTGTATTGATTTGGTACATTGTTTAAATGAAATACAAAAACACATTGCATATATTTTTCTTTATTTAACATAATTAATTAAATAAATATTAAATTTTAAGCTTAAATTGATATTAAAAAAAAAAATTATTTATAAAAATAAAACTTGTACATTATATATATTAATTTTTGTGAAATTAATAAAATAAAAATATAATATTTCTATAATATTATGATTTTCTATTTAAATTAATTGAAATTAAGTGTAAAAATAATTAATATTTAGGTTTAATTTTAATTAGTTAAATTGAAAAACACTTAAATAAAAATTCTAATAGTCAATTTAAAAATATATATAATAAAACTAATTTTTTTATATTAAAAGTTTGTTTTCAAAATAAAATCTTGTAAACGATAAAAATTAATTTTAGCTATTATTAGTAAATAAATAATTTAAAAAATTTAAAATACATAGTTATAATTTTACTTTAAATAAATATAAATTAAATAGTTAAATTTTATTGTTTTTATAAAAAAAAATTATTAAAAATTAAAGCCAAATTTTTTTTAAACTTATAAACACTGAAATTTTTTTTTTTTTGTACCTGGTAATTTTAATTATATTATATATATATTTGTTATATAATTGTTTTAAATAAATAAAAATATATTACTTTAATTTTTTACTATAATTTATTTCGCTTTAATATAAATTTAAAAAAATTATTTAAATTTTTATAAGTTCCTATAAAATAAAATTTTTTTTACGAAAATTGAAAATAATTAAATTATTTTAAAACAATTAAACTTATTAAAAATTTCACAAAATTATTTTTAAATTATTTTATTTTAATAACTTTAATTAACCAAATTAAATTTTTATTTGGTAATTATATGTAATTAATTTGCAATTTAAAGTATTTAGAATTTTCTTGAAAATTTAATGAAAAAATATATTAATTATTTTTTTACTGTAATTTATTTTAATCATTTAAAAAGACATTAATAAATTAAAAACAATAATTATATTAATCACACTTGTTGAAAAAAAGTTTAAAAAATATTTATTAAAAAATTATTTAATAATTTTGCTATAAAGAATAAATTGCAATTCAAAAACGGAATCACAAGAAATAAGTTCAATATTTCCCATGAAAATTGTTTTATATTACTAAGAAATAAAGTTTATAAGCATAATGCTAAGAAAGCACATGTTTTTTTTTGTATTTTCTTTGTTTCAAAAAATTGAATTGAAACATTTGCAAAAACTAATTGTTTTGGACTCTTGGGTCTAAAAGGATTTTATATATATATTTTTAATTTTTATTAAAACCAAAATTAAATTATTAGTTTTATAAATACCATATATTTTTTTTATAATATATATTTTTTTAACTAGTATGCACTGTTTTTTTTTAACTATTTTGTGTAAAAAATTTTAAAGTTTTGTAAAGTAAATTTTTAAAAGTGATTAACATGCTAAGTTTGTGTTTGTTAAATTTAAAGTTTATTTAAAGTAATTACTTTTTACTTAAAAGTTTACATAGTGTCCTTTCCAATAAATTAGTGAATATGAAAAAACTGAAACTAAATAAATAAAATTAAATTTAAAAATTTGATAAAAGAATTTTTGGATCAACTCACCTTATAAGGCTTACATAATAATTACGATAATTAAATAAAAAAAATATATAATTTTTTTTAAATTTAAGTACCATTAGTTGTTATAAATATAAAGTTGGCTTTCAAATTTAAATTAAAAAAAAAATTTTACAAATGATAAAAATAACAAGATTATTTTCATTTTTGAAAATATAAACGATAAATTTAGTGATAATAGAAATCATAGTTAATCTTATTCAAATTTTATATTTAAATAAACCAGGCATCAACCGCAAAGTTAAAAAAGATTTAATTAACGTTTGTATATAGAGGGCCTTAAAATTAAAAAGATGTTATTACCTAAAATCTTATGTATCAATACTTACACAAAATGATGAAATAGAACTGATAAAAAAGGAATAATTAACATATTGTCCTTACTACACACCATGTTAACATCGTAATTTTTGCTAAAGTTTATAAATTAAATTTAATTAAATGTATTTAAATAACTGTAAAACTTTAAATTTACTTACTGTATTTTTTGATGCTACTAAAGTTAAAAACTAAAATAATTTAGTTACTTAAAAAAACCAAAATTTATAAAACTAATAATTTATAAAACTATAAACAAATTTTTATTTTAATCTGAATTTAATAATGATTTTAATATTTATAATAGAGGTATAAAAAATATTAAATATTGTAAAATCACTAAAAAAATACTTTTTTTATCCATGATATTGTACTAAAATAAAGGAATTTAAAAATTTTAATGCCTTTAAAAATTCCAGTATTTTCTAATAAATTGAAAAAATAGAATATATTTAAAATTTAATATTTTCTAAGTTATTGCAAAAAAAAAAAATGAAACTTAAATAAAGTATTACTAAACAATGCAATAATCACATTTTTTCATATCTTAAAGATGACTATGTCATAATTAATTTAAATTAAAAAATAATTAAATTTTACCATTTTTATTTATTAACAAAAACTTAATGATTTTTTATTAGATTTAATTGCTTAGTCATTATTTAAATATAAATTTAATATATTTTTTATTTGTTATATTTTTTTTAATTGATTTAAATGACGACAATGTTAAAAAATTAAAATTTTTTTTTAAAAATGTAAAAAAAATTAAATTTGTATTCAAAATCAGTTTTATCTAAATTAAGTTATCTATAAATTAAAAAAAAAAACTATAGTTTTATAAACATGTGGTTTATTCCATAATTATTTTAAAAATTAATAAAAAAAAACTAATTAAATATTGCTAATACTGTTGAAAAATATCAAATATAGATTTATAAAAAATAAATAAATATATATATTTTTATTTTATGTATTTTACACAATAAAGATGATAATACAAAAACTAAAAAAAAAATTTAAAACAAAATAAATATTTTTTTTAAACATTTATACAAAATATTATTTTCCGTTTAAAGATCAAAATTATTAATTCCTGGATCTAGTTTTATTGTTTGCTCATTTAAAGCACACAAAGAACATAAATGAACAAATAATTTTAAATTTGTGCAAAAATCTGAAACTACAATGCTAGCTAAATCACAAAAACTAAAATTCAAAACAGATTTACAATATTTATAGCCAACAAATGGACGTTTACAGACATAGCATACGTTGTTTAATTTTTGAATATATTCAAACAAATGTACCGGCACCCAATCTGATAAATTAAATACAAGATCACTTTTACGTACAATATTATCACAAACTATTTGTAATAAAGATGGGAAACCTACTTTTCTATTTAAACATTTCGTAGTATTATTACCAGTAATATCTAATTTTTGCAAATTAACTTTTTGTGCCAAAATTTGCCAGATGGATGCTGAAAAATGAGGAATTAAATTATGTGCAATATTGAGCTCTTTTAATTTCGTTAACTTCACTATACTAAAAGGTATTGATTTTAATTTGTTATTTGAAGCATTAATTGATGCAAGTGATTCGACTAAAGCAATATCTATCGGTATAAATTGTATTAAATTGTTTGAAATGCTTAAGCTAACAAGAGATTTCATTTCTCTAAAAAATATTGGTTCAATTTTTTCAATTTTATTATAAGATATGTCGAGCAATTTAAGATTTTTTTTTAATTTGTAAATATTTTCTGGAATGGAAGTTAAGTTACAATCAATCAAATGTAATTCTGATAGAAATTTCAAATTCCAAATAGCCTTTGGCAAAAAAAGATTTGCTCCCACCATTTCAATTTTTTTAAGCGTTTGATTTTTAAATAGATTTAAATCATATTTGTTTCCCGACACTTGTATTGAGTTAGTTTTGGGTTTTTCGTTTTTGATTTCATCATAAGCAGGCAGTTTGGATGATGATTCTCCTTTTAGTATTTTAGATAAATGATTAAACAATAATTTCAACATGGGACCGTCAAATTTTTTCAGCATTAGCGTTACGCGTGGTTCTTTAAAACCAATCGCAGCGGAATAAATCCGTTCAATTGAAGTAACTTTAAATTTATCTCGCACTTTACCATTGATGACTACAATATACGCGATGTCATTTACGTTTGCTAACCCAACCTTTGATTTGGAATATCTTGGTTTGTCTTGTGGTCGCACAATACTTGCTTCACAATCAATCATCATTTTGAAACACTGACAAAAAGAGAGGTTTGAACAAGGTGTCGAAGATTTCCCGCCTTTTGTTTTGTGTTTGAAAAAAACGAATTTTCGGTAGAGAAGAAATAAAAAAACTGGACTAAGAAATAACTGTAAATATATCAAAATAAAAAATGTTTGAATTTGCCACTTTTGAACCAACTGATTAAGACCAAAAATAATCGTTGGTCGAATTTTGAGTCAAATTCTTATTGAAAACACAGCTGTTATTTATTTGCACGAAAAAACTGTTTGCTTTGTGTGGAAATAGTCGTCTTAGTTACAGAAACTATTTACTCAGAGATTGGTTTCAAAGTACACAAATCAGTTAAGTGCTAATTTAAATGATTAAATTGTTTTAGCTACCTGAATCAAACAATTAAGTTTTATTGCTAGCTCAATAACATTTGCTTTTTGTTTGGAAGTAATCTAATACTGTTTACAACATATTGACAATTGTCTAAAACAATGAAAGTTGTCATCAAAAGTACGTTAAACTTGAATTCTCTTTCTTTCTAATTAATAATCACCACTTTTAAGGCTGGAAAGGTGTTGCCTTTTGGAAGTGGATTGCAAATGATGATAATTGTGGAATTTGCAGAAACGCATTCGATGGATGTTGCACCGATTGCAAAATGCCGGGTGACGATTGTCCCCTGGTTTGGGGACAATGTTCTCACTGTTTTCACATTCATTGTATAATGAAATGGCTTAATTCGCAAAATGTAAATCAGCTATGTCCAATGTGTAGACAAGAATGGAAATTTAAGGAATAAATAAAATTTAAACGTTATAAAATTGTAAAAGTATTTCAATTTAACTTTATTCTTTAATTAATTTTAAACTTTTTTCAGCATCTGGATCCATAACGCACAACAAAGAGTAATCTTCATCGTTGACTAAACAAACTTCGTAATTATCATTATCCAAGAGTATAACTACAGTAACTGTTTGTTTTCCTGGAGTTCCGAGTTCAACTCTAGGATGCAAATGTTTATACTTTTTAGATTTAATTACTTTTTCATCTATTTCAACCACTTTTGACATAGGCACAGCAAACGCTATTCTACCCCAACCAGTTTTGTGATCAATATCTACGCCTATTTCAATTAATCTGAATTGAGGCTGATTATTTTGGTATACTAGATCTGCATAATTTTCTTTTTTTTCTAAAATTTTTAATTCCAATATCTTTGTCCAAAATTCCAGAGATTCATTTAAATTTTTTACATTAATTTGACATCTGATAACTTTATTACTCGCTCCTTTTTTAATCATAACCTTATATCCATCCGGGTCTTTTATTGTCAATTCATTCTTATCGTTTTTGATTCCTTCACCTTCTAATTCTATTTTTTCATATAATTCGTTAGATTCTATTTAAGAGTAAATTTTTTATTTTAATAAAAAAAAGTTGATTTAAATATATATTAATTTACCTATCAAAATTCCTTCATAATCATTGCCTAATTCATAATGTTTGATTGGATAATTATATGTTAATTCTAAAACAAAGTTTGATTCTTCTGGTCCAAAACCTACCATAGTTTTACTCCAACGGTTAGAGTATGGACTAGAGATTAAATTTAAAGTTATATTAAATAAATTACCAAATTAAATGTTTACCCATTACATGTGGCTTGGCATCCATCTGCAAATTCTTCATGTCTTAATATCTAAATAAAAGTAATTGATGAATAATTAAATTGTAAATAAATTAAAGTTTACCTTCATTCCAAGTTTATTTTTATAAAAATCAATAGATTTGTTTCTGTTACCAATTTTTAAGCACCAATGCAAAATTCTTTCCATTTTTTACTAAAATTTTAAAAACTTAAATTCCTTTAACTTAGATATCTTTAGATTTAATATAATAGTAAAAGTTTTTATGATAAAAGTTTACTAAAATTGTTTGCTTTTATTGCCTTTTTAAATTATACTTTAATATGAATAGCTATAATTTTACGCATGATCATTTTATTATAAGTGATATTAAAAAATTGAAATCTCGTGAGAAATTATGTATATTACATTTTTAGATTGCAATTAAGGTAAATTAATTTTTTTTGGAATATAATGCACTATGAAATTTTTATTAAATAATTAAAATTTTATATAATTATCTAGTTATTGAATCAAATTTAAATTACGTTAATTTTTTACAGTAAATTATTGAGCACTTAACTTAATATAAATTTATTTTTTGAAATTTTATTTTACTTCAAAACCAGTACTTTGAAAATCTACTATTTGTGAATATACTTTTGTTTTTGAATTTACAGTTTGTGATTCATTATCTGTATTTTTGTTTAAATTTTGTATTTTTTTATTTAAACTTTTTTTGTTCTCTAATTTATTTTTTGTTAAACTTGATTCTAAAAGATTAAAAGATTTTTTATTCTTTTTTGTTTTTGAATTTTTAACAGAATTTATAGAAGTTAGCTTTTGATGAAAAAAATATAAAAAAATTAAAAATATTAAAAGAAATAAAATTAAAAGTATAATTGCCATTTTTACAGATATTGATTTTAAAGGATAGTTTGATAAATCTGAATAACAATCGAAAAAATCTATTTTTGATATAAAATGTATTGGACCTTTAAATGAAAATGATTCTAAAATAAAATCTTGTTTATTTTTAAAAAAAAATGCGTTTTCAGTTTCAAATAAATATTTATTTAATTTTTCATCATAATAAGCATGATTAATTCTAAATTCAATATTAGTTGTAAAAAAATCTTTAATATTTCCACTTGATAATTTTTCATCAAGTTTTTCGTTTCTTATTTCAAAATAATTATTGAAAAAAATAACTATTATAAAATTTATTTTAATCATAGACGTAAAAGTTTTATTTGTTATTAATAATTTAGATAATGATTCATTTGGCCAAAATTCAATTTTTTTAGGTTTAAATATAGCTTTATAAAATTTATTTTTTAAAAATATGTAAATTCTGTTGTTATATTCAAATAATTTATAATTAATAATATTATTTGAAACTCCCTTAATATTTATTAATCCATCAGATTTAAAATTATCTAAAAAATTCATTTATAAATACATAATTAGATTATATTAAAAGTAGTATAATAATTAATAATAAACCTTACTTTTTAAATTTGAAATATCATCAACAAAAGTGTAAGATAAATCAACTATTAACACATGCTTTTTTTCATCTCGATGCCAAAAAAATCCTTGAAATTTACCTCCATCGCATACTTTAATTGGACAGTTTAAATAAGCTAATAAATATCCATTTTGTATTGAACTAAATAAAAAATCATCAGAAATAAAACCAAAATCAAATCTTTTCTTTTCATATAATTTAAACATATAATTTATTGTTGTTTCTTTGATAAAAAAAAATTTGATTGGAGTATCAAACATGACATGTTTTTCAATTAAATTAATTGTATTTTGTTTTTCTGAAGTAATTAATTCAAAAATTTGAATATCAAATTTTTCAAATTGTTTAAAAGCAGCTACAATTAAATTTCCAAAACTAGATACTGCTACCGCATCATTTAATTTATCAAAATTAAAATTATTTTCTTTAGATATAAATTTATCATCTAATAAAATCATAATTTTAACTTTTTTTTCTAAAATTATAAAATAAATTTGTTCATTTATAAATAATAAATCTGTTTTAAAATTTGGATCAATTTTAAAATCAAAGTTAATTTTAAAATATTTTTTTTCCTGATATTGAATATTTTTTTGATTTATACTAATATTACTTAATGTAATTATTTCATCTTCTAATAGAATCATTATTTGATTTGTTTTTGCTATATATTCTAACCCTTTTACATCATTTTCACTAATTATTTTAAAAAAGGTTTCATCACAAGTTTTATTTAAGATAATTGGATTTACACATTTAACCGATTGTATGTTGAATAAAGTAAAAAAAAAAAGTCCATGACAGAAAAGGTATGTATTTAGATTTTTAATCATTAGTAGGTGAATAATAAGAAATAAATTAGACGTCAACTGTATAAAAATATCATTTTTAACCCAATATAATAATAAGTGCTCACCACTTTTAAATAACCATTTTGTACCCATTTGCTTTTTGCATGATGATGAAACTAATTATGTAAATTAGAAATTATTTATTTAAATTATCCGAAAACTAGTTGCAATAATGAAATATTATTTTATTATTGAATTTTTTTATTTAAAATTAATTTTTTTAAACAAAAGATATATTTTTATTAATTGGTAGGTTTAAAAAAATATTTTTTTATAAAAACTTATCAAAACTTTTTTTAGATAACTTAATTTTATCTACAATTAAATTGAATAAATGTTAATTTTTTAATAAAGTAAAATAAAAATTATAGATGGCACTAAAGTTTACTAAAAAAGATTTATTTTTTTTTATTTAAAAAATATATGCTATTTGATATTCTATTATATCGTAATTTAGTATCATCAAATTAATTTAATAATTAATCAAAAAAATTTTTTAATACTTTTATATTATAATTTCTGAATTTTAATTTTTTTAAAGTAATTATTTATTAAGATGAAATAAAGCTAGAATACTACTAAATTAATAATCAAATTAATATCAAGCTAATAATTTTTTTTGTAATTACATAAAAAAAAAGTTTATTATCATTATTTTTAACTACATTTTTTTAATTCAAAATACAAATTAAAAAAAAAATTAATATTTTGAAATTAGAAATTGAATTTATTAGACAATAAAAATAATTTAGCAAAAATATATAAGTAAATGCAATGAACATAAATCTGAAGCTAGCTGACAAGCCAGTAGATTATGGTTGGACAATCATTTAAAGATTATTCCAAAAAATCGCTTAATACACAAAAAGAAACTGTTGAACAAGACAACATGTGCACATCAAAATTCAATGATCTGCAATCAAATGTAATTATATTTCTTTTACATCATTTTGATGTGTTTACGATGTTTGTTCACATTTTATTTTAGAAATCGACGTTCAATAAGAGTGAAAGTCAAAGACTTTGTGGTAGCCTATCAGTTAGATAATGTTTCAAATGCTACATTTAAAATCAAAAGTCTGTGAATAGTTATATCTTGATTATTTCCTGCCATTAAAACATTGCCCTACCATTTACACGTGTAGTTGCAATAAAATTTTTACTTAAAAGTCTTTGAATATGATCAAGACACGAGACTATCGCGATTAAAATGTGTCAGATGCACATAAGACGGAAATGTGAGTTCTTTTTTAAATATCATCTTTACTTATTTATTTTTTTACTTAATTTTTTATTTTTAGAATTTTCATTCAATTTTATTGATACACTTTTGTTTAGTATAACTGTGAATTATAAAAGTGATGCTGACAATTTACAGTTGATACTAAAATTATTGCATTTGGTTTGTAATTAAAATTTGGTTTGATCGTTTTTCAAGCAATAAAGTCACTTTAGTTGGTCATCATTTTGAATGCGTGCAATACCAATAGACAGAATGATGAACAAACAATAAATTGTACATTTTTCACTGTTTTATTAAACTAACTATATGGTCGTTATCTTTTTATAACAAAAAAGTCTATCATCAAAGAAAAAACAATCAATGATAATTACAATTGTTTTTAATATTGTGCTTTAATTTTTATTGAACATTGATTTTGAATTGATCAAAATACAATTAACCAATTGATAAACAACTTGTAGTTATTTTAACTCTATTGTAAAGTTGCAATTCAAAACGACTAAATGCTTAATACGTTTAAATGATTTTATTACTTAAAATCAAGTTATGACTATTAAAATAGTCGAACAGGCATTTTTTTTTGTGATCTAAAATTTTTATTAGAGTTTTATTAGAATTTTTTATATTTTTAATTTAATTTTAATTGATTTACAACGTTTTTTTTTTTTTTAATTTATTTCTAGTTTTTCTAATATTTTTTTTGAATTCAAGTTCATAAAACCATGATTTAAATAAAAATAAATAGATTTATTTTTATTGAATGGTATAAGTCACAATATACTTTTAGTCATATTCTACATATTGAATTAAAATTAAAGAATTTTTGCCCAACAAATCTATTAAAACTGTATATAAAAACATTGTAAAAGGTTTTTAAGTATAATCTTGATTTCATAAAGGGTCAATTTTAACAGGAAATCAAAACAAGAGATCAGTACAAAAGATAATTTGATTGTGAAAACAAATAATTTCTTGCTTGAATGAGAATTTTATCAATAAAAATATGGATAAAAAAATATATAATAAACAAATCATAAAGTTTTTATATAAAAAAAATTATCAATATCTAAAAGATTAATCAAAAATATTAAAATAAATTTGTTTATTCTGAAATTGACAAAAGTATCAACTTGAAAAATTTATATTAAACTTAAAATATGACTCTAGTTAATAAAAGAACGAATTGAAAATGAATTTTAGATATTATTTTACTATTTATTTATCGGAAAATTGACAAAAGTGATCATAGAGTTTGTAATTTAACCAAATAGTATTTTAATCATTGAAATAAAGTGCTACTAGTTTAATTCATTCATGTTCAATATGTCCTTTGATTAAAGTTGAATTTTTAGACACACGCCATTGCTGGTGCAACTACCGATAGCTGTGGCAGCATTAAATCAGTTTAGATTTACTAAATCGGCTTAATACAACAGCTGCTTTTTCAAAGGGTTAGCTAAGATCAAAGTGTTTTTGATCTAGTTTCTATTATTTGTGACCTGTTGACAATTGTTCATATGATTACATCAAAATACACAATTGTATTGACAAAAGATTATAATTTTGGTTTAAGGTTTTATAGTTTTGGACTTTTCACTATTTTTTTTACTAGGTCATATATTATCTCTTGGTTTGAATAATTTTTATAAACATTTATATTTTGTGGTTTAATTTATTTTCTACAAATTAATTTGATGTGTAATAATTTGAGTTGTTTATTTTTATTTGAATTTTTTGAATTTTTTAATTATTAAATTAAAATTTTAAAATTTTTGGATAAATTTTCAATTTAATTAACATTTTTAAATAAATTATCGTAATAAAATTATAATTAAAATATGCTTTTTTAATTTATTTTGGAAAATTTTAAAAAAAATTATAAATAATTTCAAACTTGTATTTAAAATTTAATTTAAAATAAATTATTTAGCACAATAAAATAAATAAAATTATTATTAAAGTTTTAAAAAAATATAAATTTTTATGAAAAATTAAGTTAAATATTATTCAAATTATAATTTAAAAAAATAATTATTTATATTTAATTTAAAATTAATGTTTTTTGCAAAAATTTAATTTAACTTTAATTATGAATCAAGTATCAAAAATTAAAATTATAAAACATAATAAATCATTACAAAAATTTTATGTATACATAAAAATTATAAAAAAAACAAATTTTTAACAATTTGGTTTTAATATTCAAAAATAATTAAATTTATTTTAATATTAAAAAATTTATTTTTTAAAAACAAGAACAAATATTTTATTAAATAAATAAAAAATGTGTTTTATGATTATTTACAATTTTTTACTTTAAGATTGTTTTCTTTGCGGTTGAATGCATGCAGATGTCGATTTGAGTACAAACAGTAGCTTTAAACTATTTTGGGTAAGGGTCAGTTCACTGATTAAATTCAAAGCTATAATGATTAGATCATTATTTGCTGAGAAGATTAAATGCAAAAACAGCTTAAAGTCAAACACACACACTTATACAAGAAAATTAAATCACAAGAAAACTAGTACAAAATTCGATCAACTGGTGCATTGCACAAATCTAAGCTAACCAATTTAGTCATATAAAATTGGTGTGGGTTGCACACAAATAGAATAATAAAAAACAAATTGTAACAACATAGAAAAAAAGTAATTGTGAAAAAGTAAAAAATAAAGTTGAATAAGATTATTTAACATTGTATAAAGACTTCTTATATAAACCGGTTCTTAAGTTTACATACAATGCTGAAATCTAAATTTTAGTATCAAACGACAATAACAGTTATTTCGCCTTAAAATAGATTTTCCGCATCAGTTTTACGCCAATTTCATTGCACTTCATCCATTTGTCAATGTTTGTTTAATTTTTTAAAGTTTGTCCTTTATTTAGATTCGCGTTTGTTTCAGTGTGACGATCAGCTTGAAAAGCTAAGGCCACATGTCAGGTCCTAGTTTTTCAGTCAACTTTACGCGGCTTTTGCATATGATCTAGCTTCTACAGTGCACAAAGTGGTTTTAAGCAAGTTGATTGTGCACTTGGCACTTTGATTGAACAAAGGCCAATTTTAAACACATAGTGATGAGAAAAAAACAGGCATGAAAAAAATATATAAAAATAGCGTTGAAACGTTGATTTGTCTATCAAAAAACATCAGATTGCAATGATAATCAAAATAATGATTTAAAGTGTTGGTCAAAGCTTGGCTCTATAAAGCTACATAGGTTATAAACAGTAAAAATTGGTTTAGGCTCATGTTTTAAACAAATTTTGACAAGGTGTGGGTGTGACACAGACGGATGACATGTCATAAAGATGTAGGCGCATTCCTCAGTATAAGTAAAACTATTGTTTTTTCTTTTGGCCCATCTTTTACTTTTCTCATCTTAATATAGCCATCTTTGCACGTTTATTTTGTTTTTTGAACAATAAGTTGTATTCATTTTGAGCTAGCTAAGTGTTCTAGTGGTTTTGACCTGCTTTCTATCAAACATATCCAAATTTGTCCAAAATTATTCGAACTTATGTTTTGTATCTGGCCCGTTTTAGCCCCATCTTGCTTGATCTAGCTTGATCTTCTCTAAATTATGTTTGTTTGAATTGTTGAAGCACAAAATCTGCGCTAAAATCTTCACTTAAAATGTGCTCGTGTACAATTTTGAATTTAGCGCCTCGATGGAATTCAATTAACCGTTTGACATGTGGCCACATTCCGTTTGTTGTACTGCGTTTCAAGACTGGTATCAAAGGCCAGTCCAGTTTAATCTAATCTGCATATGCAAGGTGTTGCGCGGGTGGTACTATTCTAATGTTTAAATGAACATTCTTTTGCCTTATTATTGCTTGTATTCTTACTTTATCCTATCAAATTTTGCATTGATTTGATTTTATTAGTTTTATCATCCATTGATTTTTGTTTAGACATTTTATCATAATTTCAGTTTTTTAGTTCTTTTTTTGCTTGTCAACCAAACAAAATAAATTCAATTTTTGTTTTATTTTTCTCATTTGCATTATTAGCTTGATACATATGCTAATCTGACGATGTCGCATGCTGGACACAAGTAGGCTTAAGTAGAAACTAATAGAAAAATTTATCTAAAAAAGTAAAAAAAAAGTACAAACATGTAGTGAGCAGTGGGAAAAAATAAATAAAATAATTTCGAACAAGTTAAAAAACAAATATTAGTTAAAAAATAATTTAATTTTATAAGATGTTCAACAAATTACACTTTTAAAATTGGTATACAATTTAATAATACAAACTTATCTTGATTAAAAAAAAAATTACTATTTTATATTTTTCTAAATTTCAATTTTATAAATAAAAAAAAAACAGGTAAAATTTTTTGACATTTTATACAATCTTCACATATTAGAATAAAAAAGATTTTTATTCAAAAAAGTATAATAAAAATGATTAATATTTATTATGCTAAGCGAAAATTGTACCTGCTTTGCTAGTAAAATAAAATATTTCTACGCTAATGATGCATTTCGATTATTGATTTGAAATTTATTTTTTTAATATTCCTATTAAAAGTTTATAGAACAGTTTTGAATTTTATATCAAAAAAAAGGTTATGTTAGAGAAGAGCGGGTTGCTCAGTCAAGCGAAACTTGATGCATCATAGACTAAGTGATGAGGGCAAATTGCTCAAAGTTCTAAACTTGTATAGATTTGGCTTTATTATCAGTCTATCAGAACAAATGGCATATTTTACTAAGCTTATGTTGATTTGAGAAGAATTTGCAGAGTCGCATTTATCGCAATCAATGGTATCGGCTTTACAAGAAAGCTTTGCATTTTTCGCAAAACTTCAACTGCGTAAAGATTTTTATTTATTTTTACATATTTCATAATGTTTAATAAATAAATAAAGAAAAATATGAAAAAATGCTATTTTGTTTTTTTATGGGCGTTTTAGCCTTGTTTTACTATTTTACTACTTATTATTTTTTTTTCTATTGTATTATTTTGTTTTATTTTTTTTAATTCAAACTACTTTTTTGCCACAAAAATACGTTTGCATGCAAAGTTGGGTTAAAAGACCGCAATTTAAGTGCAAGTTAATGCAGGTGCAACCAATAGATAAAGTTTGGAGTGGATATTCAGTCCCTTTGGATGAGATCGGGTTGGAGTCGGCAGTGAAGAAAATGGGATAACAAGTGGCTAATACAGAAGTTCTCAGTACGTTTATTTTCTCTTATAGCTTAACGCTTGTTGATTATATTTTACTTTTTTAGTTTTGTTATTGATAAAATCGATTTTCAAAAAACAATTTTTAAATTTAAAAAAAAAAATACCGATGAAAAGTATTTTTACAATTTTAAACTGCTTTTGAATTACTCAGTCAAAATAACAAGCTTTGGATTAGCAGTGGAATGCCTGTATCATATAATACATTTAAAATGTATAATTGTGTGGGTGGATGAACTTTTATTCAATCAGCTTATAATAGTTAAAATTATTATAAAAATTAAACTAATAAAACCTTAAACATAAATTTTTTTTAAAGAAAGTAGTTTTAATTTTAAATCAATTTTTTTTTTTAATTTCTTGTTTTAATATGACCTTTTAATAAAAAAGTACAATTTAACAATTGAATCAAACAATGCAAATGAATTATGTAAAGAAAAACTATTTTCAAATTTATTTAAAAATTTTATATATTGACAAATTAAATGTCTACAAATTCAACGATAGTAAAAAGTTAGATGAATATTTTAGACACAGCAGGTATCCCAAATCGTAGAAGAAAAATAAATGTAAAAATGGGTCTAAAAAGTCGTCATCATATTAATCAAGATTAAACTCTTTGTCCCATTGGCCCTATTGTATAAAATAAGAGGTCCAATTGTAAATGGTTTAGCATGCAATCACTAAAGATAAAACCCACGCTCTTAAGCTTGTATTCAAGTTTTGATGGCTTGGCAGCATTTTGCCCAAAAAGTTTATTTTACATTTGTCTTGTTTGACACTTGCAATCGACCCAAGGCATTATCAGTTATGCTTTGCTTTTACACTTTATTTTTTATTAACTCCATCTTGCCCGAGGCTCTTAACATTACATTATATTTGAAACGCACTTGCTTTTATGGGAATTGTTTTATTGTAAACCAGATGTACAAATATTTTTTACTAGATTTAAATTAGAAATTACTTTCAATCCATTTAGAATTGTAGTGATAACAAAATTTTAAAATTCTAACTTATTAAATAAATTAATCATTTATTTTAATTAATTTCTAATAGAATTTTAATTAAAAATTTAAATAATTAATATGTAAAATTTATTACAACTAGGATATGCGAGAAAAAATTAATAAAAAGAAATAAAGTATTCAATTATTTATAGATTATTCAAAATTTAATTTAAAATTTTTTTCGCATTTATGTTTACCTAAAAACAATTAACTTTTATTAATTTTTTATCAGATATAAACAAAAGCTAGAAATCATCATTTTTGTCGCTTAAAAAATTTAATTTAAATTTAAGTAAAAGTGAAAAATTAAGTAAAAGCTAAATAAATACAAATTAATTAGAAAATAAATTCAAACGTTGTTTAAAACACAGATGGTGATCAAGTTAAAATCACATGTTTTACTGTTAAGTTAAAGCATTGAGAAAAAGCATTTAAAAATAACATTCAAACAAGAAAGAAAAACAATTTTAAATTTGTTTGTAGTTTTTTAAATTTTGCGCCAAAGTAAAACAAGTTTCTTAAATTTTTCAACGGTCGACAGCAAAACAATTGTCAAACTAATTTAACAAGAGATAGTATTTTGTGAAGGTCAAATTTGACAGTTTAACTTTTTAGCATATTCTAACTAATAGTCAGCTTGATTAATAGTGAAATCACAATTAAATTCACGAACAAATAAATTGAAAAATAAACACGAAATCAAGTTAACTATGTTAAAGCAAAAAAAAATCAAGTTTTTCCATGTGCCACACAGTTAATTCACTGTAGCAATTATAATTAGCTGTTTTATCATTAGCATCTTGAAAACATAGCTCAATTTGTTTAGTTCTAATAGACAGCAAATGGACAAGAAGCCATTTTTATTAAATACAAGGTAGTTTTATGTATATAACAGTTTTCTAAGATTAATCTTATATTAGAACTTTTTGAAAAAAGCATAGAACATGCTAAATAAAGAATTAACAATATTTAGTTTTTTTTAAATAAAAGTTGCTTTATTTTTTCTTTATTATTTTAAAATTGACCAAAAATAAAAATATTTAGTTGAAAATAAAAGTTACTTTTTGTATACAATTTTTCATTTTCAAGCTAATAAAGTCTGTTCTTAATTTTAAAATTCAATTAATTGTTTAACCTTGTGTTTATACATCTTTAAAATCTTTTTGCTTACTGTTTTTTTTTTCATTGAATAAAAATTAAATAGATCCAAAATAACAAAAAAATGTTAAAAAGACTGTGTTTGACAAGTTACATAAATACAATGTATCTATTTGCTAAAAACATTTTTCTTTTACAATGGTGATATATGAGCCATGCTTTGTAAATTTAAAAAATTACTTTAAAAAGATTAGTTAAATAGCAGTTTCAATAAGCCAAGCTATTCACACTTAAAATAAACATTTTCTGCTAAATACATAAAAATGTTTTTGCATATGTTGATTGATTTAAAAAGATGGAATCAAAATAAAACTTTTTAAAAATAGCAAGCATTATCATTTGATAATAGTTAAAAATTAAAAAAAAAACAACAAACAATTTAATATAATGTTTGTGCATAATTAAACTAAAACGTATATTTAATCATAAGTTTAGTAACTTTTTCTTGCAAGGTGAACGATTTTCAATTGAAAAAATTTTCAAGACGAAATAAAGTATAAAACAGCCCATTCGTGACAAAAAAAACTGGTTTAGATGTTTCCGATTAGGCAAAAAATAGACTTGAACAGTTTACAACCGGTTCTAGTGAAACACACCAAATAGATGATGGATTACTTTAGCCAACTTCAGCAGATCGACTTGAGCAATTCATCAAATACGAAGAAAAAGTCCAATGAAATCAATTTTAAATCAGTTATGTATTTTCTTCATTTTTTGACTTGCCCATTTTGACTATGATCAAAACGCAATTTCAGCCTGCATTTGCATTTAAAGTCAAAATGTCGTTTAATACAATTGATGCTAACTTAATATTAAGACTATGTTGGTAATCATAATGGTGTAGAAAGTGCTATTTTATAACTAATCATTAAAAGTTTTTCTATCTTTGAACCTATTTTCCGAAATTTGCGGATTTGTTCACGAAAGTGGTTTATAATTGTTTTAACTAGCAATTAAATTGAAACCTTGAATGCATAAACACTTTTTGTACTTTATCATGAGAAGCGATAAAATTTAGAATGAAATTTATTAAAATTTATAAATTTAATCAAAGAACCCAAGTTGGTAATTTAAACCAGCTGTATTGTTGATATGCGTGCCAAAGATGTGAATTAGCTATCTAATTCATAACAAATTGGTAATATTAATAAGTCAAAAAATAAAACAAAAAAAAAATTTTTTTATTTAAAATAAAACTTAATTTAGTTTAAATCGGTAAATTGCGTGTACTGAGTGTTAAAATGAAATCTTAAATCGATTATCGGCAAATTACAATGATGATCTAAGAGGGCAGCACTCCGAATACCTACCTGACCGTTAATCTAACTTGGTAAATAAATAAATATAAAAGATTCAAAAAGTAATAAGAAAATGTAATAAAGAAAATGTTTATTAATGGTACAAGATTGAACTTTATTGATGAATAATAAGTAGTAAATCAATTTTTGGTTGTCATTGTTTGCATGTATATCATAAAATAATCTTTCTGAAAATCGTTTATCAAACCGACATCTTAGTTTTAACCAATTTAAAATTGTCTAATTTTTACCAGATGTTTTTACATAATAGTGGGATTCGTAAAGGCTAAAATGCATTATTGACTTTAATTAAAAAATCTAACTGTTTGTTTATAAAAAGCAATTACAGGTTGAATTGAATTAAAAAGACTAGATAAAGGATATATTTCAGTTTTAAAACTACATTTGACAAGCTGATAGTAATTTTTTGATTTATTAGTTACTTATAAAGACTAAGTGTTAGACCAGGTCAGGAAATGAACCATAGATAAAAGACGACCAGCTGGCCACAAGTTTTTTGCGGTTAAATAAAAGAGATGTTTTTTGCAATGTTTGAAATCTTAATGGGTAACAAGTGCAGCAAACTGTATCAAGAACAGCTTGTTACCTTTTGTAATTGTTTGATATTGTTTTGCCAGATATTTTGCTTTAAATTTTGCAATAAAAATGGATAAATTGACCGATTTAATTTTAGCCAATGAGTTGTTTCTCTTTGTGGCAATTGGTGACGGGCAATTTATTTGCACACTATGATAAACACATGCATAGGTCAATTTTGTGCAGGTAAGCGTGTCCACTTTTACACTTGAACCAGCCTCACCTTGACAGTATTAAGGTTAGACTTTTAAAAAAAAAAATTGTCATTTAAAACTAGATTGTATAATCCATCTATTTTATGGGTTTTTTTAATATAGGACTGCAATAAAAGCAACTTAAATTGCATTCAAAAATGCTTTAAAAAATACACATTTACATTGAACGAACAAGAAAAAAATATATATAAATAAATATAATGCAAAAAATTGAAATTAAAAATGATAGAAACAATGTTAAATAAAATATAAATAAATAAAATAGCACTTATAAAAGAAAATAAAATAAATGGCAAGCAATAATGATCTAAATTGAGCGAAATAAATTAAGTAAATTTGATGTTCAATTGCAAGTGTATTAGCCGGTTCAATAAAAAAGACTTGTTTGCATATAAACAGCTTATAAACGACCTCATAGCCAGGTGGCAGTTGATCAGTTGATCTTCTTAATCTTTTTTTTTATTATTTTTCATTTATTTATTTTACTTTCCACCCATTTCATTTATCATTAAAATAAAGGAAATTAATTCGTTTATTCAATCTAGATTGGTCAAATTGTGAATCGAATAAAAAATAATTAAAAACAAAAAATAGAGATTATCTTCAATGTCAACTTAACTTCAATATGTTTAAAACAGCTTTTATTTTGACAAGATCATTAATTGAGATTGGCTTGAACTGTTCATCATTTTTTTGGACTGATTACATACATTTTTAGTTTTTATTACTTCAATAGATCTAAATATTTTTTCATTAGTAAAGGTTACTCAAACTAAATAATCAATGAATATACCAAATATTGCACTTGCTTTTCTTATTGTTTTTAAATGCAAAAGCATCTGTTTCTACCTATTTATATTTTTATATTATTTATATTAATTTTATTAATACTTTTTTTGCAACTTTTGACATGCTTTTTTTCCATAATTTTCAAGCTTATTTTTACATAATAGTATTAAACGTAAAAAAAGGTTGTGTTTTTTTTTTAATTTTTTTTTTATCATAAGCTTGCGTTTAGTCCATTAGACATTGACGTTAGTTAACCAGTTATCAGATGATAATCATTAAACATTATGTTCGCCTTCTGGTTTATTTGTTTTATTTTTTTTGCGGATATATATTTTTTTTGTATTTTCATCTATTTAGTTTTGTTGTTGTTTTTTTTCCATCATTTTTTGTCTATTTTTCTACTCTTTTTATTTGTTTTGCGCATTTTTGTTTCTTTTCTGTCTTTTGTATCAGTTTGCTTTCTCTTGAGGTTTATAGTAAATATCAAAAAATTTGCTTTAACATTTGTGAACCAGTATGGGGCTCATAACAAAAGGGTATTAAACTAAATACCAAAATTTAGTGACGTTAAAATAAAAAACATATTTATTAGTTTAGACTTGTGTGGCTTGTACTTGTACAACTGATTAATTTCGGTTTAACGAAACCAAACCAAAAATAAAAAAAACAAGTCAAATTATTCAATACTTATGGTCTCTGGTGAACGCTGCCCACATGTTATACACTTAGATGAATTAATGATTGAAGAAATTTCTTCATTATAATTAATTATATGCCAGTGAAAACGTGTGATCTTATCAATCAATATAACTAGTTGATTATTTGGTTAAATGTATTTTTAATCAAGATTAAACGTGGACAAAATAAAACAAAAACTAAAACTTGCACAAATTAATCAGCAATTTGGGTCAGTTTTTAAAAAGTATTATTCATTACGGTTAATCGAATTTGCGTTTAGTATCATTGAAATATGGATGAATATTTAGACCACAAAACCGAGTTTAATATTATTAAAAGAAAAAGCAAATATGTTGGTTTTGCAACTTTGTCCAAATAGTAATGTGTTCGAACAATGTATCAATCAAATGTATAATTTTTTTCAAAAATAAGAGCAGTATGTATTTGAAAAGTAATTTTGCAGCCTATATGCCTATTGGAGATGTATTGCTTACAAGGTTTTAAATAATCAGAAACATTTATAGCAAATTTTATAAGAAATTAATTTATTATTTAATAAATTAATTTGTTTGGATAGATTGCTGGCACGACCGGAATTCATTAGTAAAATCGTAGCGGACAGCAATGAAGGTCAAAGTCACAGCAATGGGCCAGTTAAACTTTGGCTTATAATATAGGTTGCAAAGATTCGCCATTAATCACAACTGATGCTTTTAATGACCAATGAAGTGTCTACTAAGACGTTGTAGCGCCATCTAATAAATTGCATCCCGCTATGATTAATGGCGTGTTTATTTGTGCCCAGAGGCCGGTGCCGTTTTATTGGCGTTTTAATTTCTTTTATTGCATGTAGCAGTTATTTTCATTTATTTGCTTGGCCACCTTTGACTGGATCTGAATTTGTTATTGCACCCATTTCCATTGAATCCTCTCTTATTTTATTATTTCATCTTTATTTTTCTGTTCAACTTCCTTTGGCAGACGCACTTGTTATTTTTCTGCTTAATGTCACTATTACTTGGCACTTTGTTGTTTCCTTTTTTCCGGTGCAGTTACTTTGCACCCACACTTTCCACCCACGATTTGTCCTATACTGTGAAAATTGTTTTGCCCATTTTTTACTTTTAGTTTGCCATCTTCGTTTTACTAAAACCTTGATCACTTTGAACTCTTTGTCTAGAATATAAAGTGTCATTTATGTCAAGCCATATGCATTGCTTTATTGAATGCTTTTAATACACTTATGCAAATGTCTTCAGCAAAGCCAAACTTATGCCGATTCGCGATTATATTTCAAATTCTCCAATTCTTTTATATTAGGTTATTTAAGTTTTTCATTTTTTATTTTCTTATTTTATATTCAATGTTATTTCCACTTTTGTGGCTTCTGCTTTTGCTTTTCATCTTTTTTTATTACTAAATTTATTTTTTATTTAAAGTATTTTAATTTGATTTCTATTCAATTCAAATTCACATACAAAACATTATTATCTAAATTTTATTTTCTCACTATCTTTTACTAGCTAAAATAAAATATTATTTAGTCTATTTAAAATAAGTTTTTCCAATTTGATGATAATTTCATTTTAGCGAAAAATACAATAAACTTTTAAGTTATTTATAAAAATTAAGAATAACAAAAAGTAAAAATCTAAATAAGATTTTAAAAGTTTTCATTGAATCAAAGTCAGAAAATTATTATTAAAAATAGTTTAAATTTTCATCCAAATTATAAGATAATTGTAGATTAGTTGCTACCTTACAATTCAAAATTTGATCAATATAAAATGATTAATAAAATGTTAAAATTGGCAAGTATCAATTAGAAAATTTAAATTGAAAATTTAATTGATTTATATATATATAAAAAAAAATTAAAACAATAAATATAAAAATTTAAGCTCTGTCACATATTTAAAATATATTATTTTTCTAATCAATTATTTTTTGTTTGAAAATCGATTCCTTTTTTAAAATTTATAAAATTTATCTTTTTTTTTCTTAGTAATTGTATAACGTAAAAATTCAACAATATCTTTTGTTTATAAATATTTTTTTTGTGAATTTATTTTACATTACATAAAAATAATTTTCTCTTATTAAGATACAAAATTTAATAGAAATAATTATATTATCATTTTTTATATATATATTTTGAATATAAAAAACTTTAAAAAACTATTTTTTAAATTTATATTTTCTTTATCTTAATTAAATCTTTTTTTTAAATTTTTTTTTCAAATCTTATTTTTTTTTTTTTAATAGTATAAATTTTATATCCTTTTTTTTAAATCACGTTTTTATCAATTTTTGTTTTAATTTTTTATTCTTAATTTAAGTTAACTTATATTTTAGCCTTAAGGTTTATAAAAGTTCAACAATCAATTAAATGCAAAAACACTGTTCAATTACGCTAAGTAAATTTTGTTCACTTATTAATATTAAAAAATATGTATTAATATAAAATGAATCTATTATGCTAATTTGAGTAAATACTGTCTTTCAAAATTTATTTTTTTACATGCATAAGATTAGTCAAATTTTTTTTAATCATCTATTTTGAAATCAATTTCAATTTTTGACATGAAATTTCCTTACTTTTATTTAAGTTTGATTTAACTGTTGCTTGACGATGATCTTGAAGTTTCTAAAGCGTGATCTGCCGTGATCCAGGCAAACTAAACCAACATGTATGTTTAAATGTAATAGAAAAATCCAAAAAAACAAATGATGAGAAAATAAAATTTGTTCGTGTGTGGATAAATTCAACTAAAGTTCTAAATTGAGCCTAGATTTGTCAGTCCAATGATAACAAATAAATTTTATTGTTTTAATTATTATAAAAATTTAGTCAAACATGTTTTCTTATTATGATTATTTTCAAACTTTAAATAATATGTAGTATTATTGTGGCCAAAATATAAACTTTTACATTAATCAATAATTAAGAATTATTATGGCCATTTTTTATTTAAGCAAATGTAAACTATGAAATTTAAAGTGCGTTAAAGCGCGAAAATTTGCACTAATTTTATTTAAATTACCAAATCACGATTTCTTTTTTCTTTGGTTAATAAGTTAAAAAATTTTACAAACATAGCTATTTATCTTTTTTTATTTAATATACATCTTATTAATATATATTTTCATTTGTTAAAAACTTTTAATAGTAAATAAATTAAAGTTATTAAAATTAATAATTGTTGATTATTGATTATTTTCAAGATTATTATTTTAAACTAAAATATTTTTTTTTAAATGGTTATTTTTACCTTTACTTATAATGATTTTTTAAAAAGGTCGAATTTAAAAAGTTTACAATTCTATACACTTGTGTAAAATTGATTTAAATGTAATTTGCATATCAATCTTGATGTTTTTATTTTGTATGACAGTTTTACATACAAAATGAATCTAATAAGACTAACTCAAATATCTTGTATAAGTAAAATGTTAGTATCTGAAGTCTTAGAAATTTTTAAAAGAAGATAAATATAAAAAGCAAATAAAATTTATAAAAATGATAATTAAATTATTAGCCACAATAGCAAAACTATTTTAAATCATTGAAACCTTCTAAGGCCAATTATTGGTTCGTTTGAATTTTGTCACATTTGGTCTGTAAATTTGGGTCTTGTCAGCTGTTACAAAAGTCGACCATTTATGAATTTAAGCGAAAAATGCATTTCCAATACATTTCAAAATGTCAACAAGCTGTATCCACTAACAGACACAAATGCATCAGTCTAAAACTTTTCATCCCTTTTACAACTCAATTGAGTTAAAAGCATTACTACTAAAATTTAAACTGTGTCAATTTTCTCCTAGTCTCAGTGTTAACTTTAATGTTTTACTTGCAAAACAAAGCAAAGCTCAAACATTCGTTGAATCCGTCACTAGCTGTCACTCATGAACCAAATTCTTTTGATTTTGCTACATTAAGCCAATTTTTTCTAACTATATGAGTTTTGATTTTTTTTGTCTATTTTAGTTTTAAAGGAACTGATTGAAAAATCGGCAAACAAAAGAAAATAAATTTTTAGTTTAATATCACTTGTACTTTTCAAAGATAGATTTTCTATTTAATCGATTGATGTCCATCAAATTTATTTGAGATCATCTTGATTGTCAACCTTTATACTTATATCCTTAAATTTTTAAATAAAATTTCTTTTAAATATTCATATTGGTCAAACGACACTGGGTCAGTTGGTTTAAAAGAAAGTCAATATAAATTTTTTGGAGTAGTTCACAAATATATTTCCGATCCCGATCAAATAAGTCTAAGTCTAGATTGCTAATGCAATATTAAGTGCATTTGAATTTGTTATTGTATTTTCAACAAGTTAAATGAGCTATTTTTAAATTAAAAGAATATTAAAAAGTTTTAATTTTTAATATAGCTTGTTTTTTTTTGTTTTGCTATTTTTTTGTAAAAACACCTTTTAAAAACTGATGCAATTAAATTTTATTGAAAATTTTATTTCTTTATTTAAAGCAGATTGTCCATTTAGATGACCTGATCAGTACCAAGTTTAAAATGATCGTTTTACAATTAAAAGCTTTATTCAAAAAAAAAAACCTTTTGATAATAATCTTTTATGTATTTTGATACTTGGACAAAGGTTGTGTTAACAATCAAACAAATCAATTTTTAAATTTAATTGACAAACCAGTTTTTTTATTTATATTTTATCTACTTTTTTCTATTTTTATTTTTTTAATTATCTTTTAAGAAAAAAATTCACTTAATTTTTTTTTCACTAGTTATTTTCATTTATTAAATATTTTGTTAAATATTAATAATTACTTTCTCTTATGTATTCTTTTTTATTTAAATAATTTTAATATGCAAACATATTTTTAAAAGCACAATGTTGCAATTAAAAAAACTTAAAAAAAAAATTGGCGCCAAAACTTGTCAAACTTGTTTGATTAATGTTTTCGCGCGTTTTTTTTTTTTTTAAATAAAATCTTAAGTTTATTATGCATCTTAATATTTAAATTTAATGTAAGCAAATTATTTGATTAAAAAATTAAATTTATAAATTGCATGTTTAAATAAAAAAATTAGTTTCTTAAGTAATTCAATTGCCTTTTTATAAAAATGGTACTGTAGACAAGAAAAAAAATCAAATAAACAAAATGATAAAATGTTTAAAACGCGCCCAGACTTTGAATTTTTAAAGTTAATCATTTTAATTGTTTAACTACATTACTCTTTTTATAATTATTTAAAATTAATAATAATTAATCAACCAAAATTAATCAAAACAAAAACTGCACCTGAATAATTTAATGATTTTAAAATTTTAATCAATTTAAATTACTTATAAATGTTTTTTTTTTTTAATTTAATTTTTTAAATATATCACGTTTTTTTATGTTTATCAAGTAAACTATATAAAAACAAAAAAAAAGTAAATATAATATAAAAAATTAATAATAATTTGAAACTTAAAATTTATGAATAAATTCAAATACAATTAAACAACATTTAAAATAAATAGTTCTTTATGCTTGTATATTATTAGCAATGTTTTCAATTTTTTAATTACGAAATAAAAATTAAAAAAAAAAACAAGAATTAGTTTGGCATAGAAATTAATTTGAATTTAGCAGGTTTTTGCGCCTTGAATAGTTTATTCAAGGTAACTTTGATCAGCACTGACCATTGCAGTAAAGAGCAAATACATAAACAACTGATCACAGCAGGTTTACCTTGAGTTGTTAATAGCGCAAAATTTAAAAATTTTAAAGATCAATGACTAAAAAAAAAAGCAAAGCAGATAGTAAAATTAAAGCAATAGATCCCGCCACAATAATTTGTAATTTCTATTTAAATATCCGACAATACCGTTAATAAAATTAGCATCTGAAACTTATCATTTTTTATAAAATATATTCTTAAAAACATTGTTTTTTATTTTTTTTTTTTTTCATTTGTTTTATCTTTTTCAAGTTATGGCAAAATTCAATGACAAACTTTCACTATTACACAGTATTAAAGTATTTATTAATCTTAGATAAAAGTGATTAAATGTGATTAATATTTTTTCTTTCACCAAGAACATTTCAATGCACGTATTGTCTTTCTTATTTTTTATTTTTTCAAGGTACGTCTTTTTAGACTCTGGTATTCACAGATTTTTTAAAACCAATTGATTATTTGCAGCTTGAATGACTACAAATTAACAAACAAATAAAATTAAATTAAATATTTTAAAATTAGTTTAAAATACATACTTAATATAAAAAAAAAGTTAATCTAAAAGTAGTAATTAAATAATCATTAAGAAAATGATTTTATTTTTTTAATTTAATTTCTTATCATAGTTTTAAAAAAAAAACAAATTCAAAATTATTATTTATTGTCTTTTGTTATTACATTTTATAAATCATCTTATGTCGTTAAACACATAAAAATTTTGCACATATTCAATTAAATTCATAATTTAAAAAATTTGATATTGAATACCTTTCTTAAATTTGTGTCAGATTTTTTTATTAAATTAAATATTTATTTGTTAAAGTTATATTAAAAATAATTTTAAATAAATTTTGATTATTAAACTTATTAAATTTATGTATATGTAGTTTATGGCAATTTGAACATTTGTTTGAAATAGCTTTAAGTAATAATTTTAAAGTCACAATTAACAGCATTAATCTATTTTTCAAACAATTCATTTACTAATAATTTCACGAGTTACTGTGTGAAATAGCATCCCTACTTTGTTTAAAATATATTTTTTTAAAAAATATTTATGTTTACTTAGCTTAAAATTTTTTTTTTTTAATAAAGTTTGATAATAGTTAAATGATTCTTTTATTATTTTTAATGCAATTTATTGTTTTAGTCACTTAATGGTCAACAGTTTTATAAAAATGGTTTTAAATACCTTGGTCTACTAAAATATTAGTTTAGCTAAATTAATTGGTTATTTGAAATTATTAAAATTTTCTAATTACTTATTGTGGTTATTTGTTTTTGTCTATTTATATTTTAACATAATATTAACTTTATATTGCGTTCAATGATATAATTAAGACAATAATTACGATGAATAATAATAAGCAACCATAATATATTAAACCAAACATATGCAAATCAAAAAAGGAGATATTGGCTGATTTACAATGGATCATTAAAAAATAATTGTGTAAATGTGCGTTTTATGAGTATAATAAGTTTTTTTTATTAACTAATTTTTTAGTATAAATTTTTACTTAATTTTTTTTTTATATAATAAAAATTCGATAAAGCAAAGATTATTCATAACAATGATTATTTAAGTAATCTTTCTGTTCCTATGTAAATAAAATTAGAAAAATAAAAAATAATGTAAAAATAAATTTTTGTAATTAAATACTAAATATTTTTTATTATTTATTTACTTTTTGTTAAAATTTGTTACTAATAATTAATAAAAAAAATTATTTTTTATTGATTTTATTTTAAATAATCATACTATTTAACTTGTAAAGTTCTTAGATTTTTTTTATTAATTATTTTTAATATTAAAACTTAATTTTTTAATAAATAAAATAACAACATATAATTTTAATAATTATACAAAGTATAAATAAAAATGTGCAGTTAGAACGTAAATGCTAAAATAAGGTGATATTAATTGTGCTTTTGGTCAAAAATCGTGACTTATTTATTTTTTGCTTTTTACTCTAATTTAATCAATGGATTTTATTTCATGTTGAAACAAAGAAACAGAAGTAAAATAATGATGAAATGGTTAATATAATATGGTCGGGTTGGCATACAATGGCTTGTACAAACAAACGCCCAGTCAGGTTCACGGCTATTATTTAGCTCGATTTAGGCGTAAAGAGCAAGTGTATTAGCCAATTTTTGTAAAGTGATAAAAAATGCATTTTCGTTGGTAAATAAATTACAATGTTTATTTGACCAAATTAAATGCAGATGTTAGTCTTTTACTAAATCAATCGAGTTTGGTTTTTTTGTGATTCATTGGTTGTGGCTTTGTTCACATACTGAATTTGATGCAGGCTATTGTCATTGTATTTGCAATATGTATTTTAAAAACTATTTGTTGCTTGTTTTTTTATTAGATCTTTGTTGAATTTTATATCAAACAATGTTAAATTATAATTTCAAAGAAATTAAGCTGCTTTTTTTAACTATTTCGCAAGTTAAAATGAGATTATCTGCATCTTTTATATTATGAACGTGTGGCCGGTACGACAAAAACAATAAGTTTATATTTTAATGTTTTATTTGCAAATCGGGCTTCAGCTTATTTTAGGCTACATTAAATGCAAAAGTGAAATTACGATTGTAATAAGTTTTAATTATATCTGTACAATTTATGTTTATAAGCGTAAAACAAATAGTTGAAAAAATTGAGTTTTTTAAATTTTGAAAGTAATCAAAACTTGGTAGGTTTAGTGATTAATTTAATTTGATTTAAAATCACATTAAGAAAACAATTTTGATTGAGTACTAAAGTTTAAAAAAATAATTTTTTATGAAAGATTTTTTTTTTGCTATTATAGATTAAATAAAAACTGTGTATTTTTAATTTGCTTTAAATGAAATTATGGTTAAATTGTGCAGTATTTTTTGAACTTGATTTACTAATTGATTAATTGATAAAGCAAAGCAGTATTAATATTATAGTTAACTAAAAAATTAGTTTAGATATTTTTCAATGATTATTTTGCACGCAATTGTTTTGTTGATTAGCCGATTAAAATATGAATAATAAAAATATAGACAAAATTAATTGAATTTAAAAAAATAAAATTTATTTAAAATCGAGTAGATTAAATAGAGTGCAAATTATAATGGAGTTAATAATGAAAACAGTTTGATTAAATGGTGAAAATGATGAAAAGAGCTGCTTTGTAGTGAACAGAAATGTAATAATTGACTTTTAAAAATGGTCAATATTAAAGATGAATTTTAGCATCAGTTAGACATGCACATTATTCGCTTGCCATTTTGCATTTGGCTACTGTATCTTTTTTGTTTGGCCTTTTTTCATAAATTGGCTTATTGCGATTTGCGAGCACAGGCTGTTATTAAAATGCGCAGGTTAACAATCAGGGAAGGTGAATTGAGAGCATATTGAAACTGACTACTGGTGTTTGCCGTCAACCGAATTAAACAAGTAGAAGAAAGAAAAGTAGCAAAGGTAGTAAAGCTAGAAAAATTAGCAAAAGTAGCAAAAGTAGCAAAAGTAGCAAAAGTAGCAAAAGTAGCAAAAGTAGCAAAAGTAGCAAACGTAGCAAACGTAGCAAACGTAACAAAAGTAGCAAAAATACAAAAAACAGCCTTTGGCCACAACAACGAAATGGTTTTGTTTCGCCTATTTGGCTACTGTTGGTCCACTTCGACGGCTCGATCTTTGAAGATTGAGCCACACAAGACAGCTCCACATATGCATCCGAGCCAGCCCTGCCGGATTAGGCTTCTCACAATTCGCTGCGCCTAAATAGGGGCCGAATAAAAAGCACACCTGGCTAAAGGTAACAAAACCGGTGCTTAATTGCAAGATTGCTAAAGGCCTGCAAGCGTTGGCCTGGCCGCGTAACTCGCCAGCCGCTCTCTATCAGTCGCACCGCAATTAAGCCCAACATTAGATTGGTAGAGAATTAACCTTGATTTGTTTTACTAAGCTTATTTATTTGCTCAATTGGCAATTCAACAAGAAACTCACTGATCTGCTCTCTTTGTTTTCTCTTCTAGGCTACTATTTTATTGGCTTGTCTATTTTTTATCATCTTCATTTCTCTCAACTTATGCACTTGTTTGCCACTTGGCTCAATAATATGCTTGTCTGCTGATGAGCCATTGGTGGGCACTTTAATTGAAAAAATCAAAGGCCCACTGTAACCAAAAATAAATATCAAATTAATCGTTTCAAATTGAAACACTTGTTTTTCAATTGCATTTGTTTTCCTTTTACCTGTTTAATAGTACTTTTTTGCACATCCATTTGTTTAAAATAATTTTTATTTTTATTTTGATTTGCTTTAATTTTTACCTGTTTGCAATTGTTTTAAGGTGTGGCATGTGTCTTGTGCCCTTTCGCTTCAACCGTTTTTATTGCCTACCAATTTGCATGACAAGCCCATTCCAAGTGCTATCAATCGTATATGTGCCTGGTTTAAGTCTATTTAAAATTTACTTGATCAATTGTGGCTACAATTAGATGCAACAGTTATATTAATCAAAAGCAAACACTAATTATAATTATATTGAAATGAATAAATTGTCTATATAGTGTTGAAAATACAATTAATTAATTCAAAATTTACTAGTTTACCTTGATTTTTGTAGATCAATTTTTGAAAAAATTTAATAGCTTATTTCAAATTTATTCATAAATATAAGATTTAATATACTTTTAAAACTTATTATTTCAAAAAATATAAATGTTAATTTAATTTCATTATTTTTAATTAATTAAAAAAAAAACAATAATTTCTTTTTCAAAATTTTGTTTGAATAATAAAAACATTTTAACTAATGGTCATATATTATTTATTATAAATTAAAATTATGTATAATTTTCTTCAAGTTTTAATCTTATTCATTATATAAATTAAATTAAATAAAAACCGATTTATCTTCTTTTAATAAATAATTTATCCAACTAAAAAATAAAGAATTATAAGATTTTTTAAAGTCTATAAATGATAAAAAAATAAATTATAATTTTATTAAAAAATTTATTTAAATATTTAGCAATTTAAAAATAAAAATTATTTTAAAAATTATAAATTGAAAAATTAGCAAAGATTAGCTTAATAAATGTTTTAAAGTTAAAGTAAATACATTATTTTTAAATTTGCGGTTTAAAGTTAAAAAAATTTAAGAGCTGATTATGGCTGGACTTGACAAGTTTTGATTGTGAAAGCAGATGTATTTGAATTAAAAAAAGTCAAAGCCCGTTTTTGATCTAGAATTAGGCGTGGGTTAGCTAAAGAATGATCGATCGATCACAACATCTTCATCAAGCATCATTTTTTGCATAAGCTGTCGTTTGCATAGTAAGTTATTAATTGTTAAAAGTTGTCTCAACAACACTAGGCCAACATCAAAATTAAATAAGATGTAACTTAAAATGCTACAATTGATTAAAAAAATGATTTAAGCTACCATTAATTGTATAATATAAAACTATTTAATTTTAAGTAAGTTTCTTTTTAAACCTATTTGTCAAATTAAATGTCTTTATTTTTTGGAAAATAAAAATTACTGTTTAATATTAAAGGTTTTTAAACATTTATAGATAGATAAAATTTTTTTTTAAATATTAAATTTTAATTTATACCATTATATAATAAAATTGTTTTAAGCCTTAAGCATTTTAGGTTTTAAATTTAAATCAAAAGCAAAAATAATTTTACTAAAAAAATAAATTTTTTATAATCCGGTGTAGAATTTCAACAATGTTTTTTATTTAATTGTATACAATATCCAATAGATCTAAATCATTAGCCATTGGCTTGATCTTAACGCGTGTCCAGTGTGATGTAAAACAAAAAAATCTTTCGATTTGATAAGCTTTGTATTGTATTTTAGTGATAATAATTACAATAAAATATAATGATTGAACTAATGTTTTCATCATGTTTTTTATTTAAAATAAAATATAATTTTGAAATTGTTAAAAAAAAATAATAAATTTTGAAAAATGAAAAATGACGAAATTGTATTTGCAAATTTAAAATATTAACAAAAAATTTAGTTTTTAAACCACATTGAAACTGACGAAAACCATTTAGGTAAAGATTAAATACTAATCAATATCCAAACCAGCAAAAAATTTTGAAATTGTGACCATTATATAATAGTTTTGGGATCTTTTAAAATTGTCATTTTGTATTTTGGTTTTACCGATTTTTCTATTATACAAGTGTATGATTAGTTATTGTAAATGTTATATTTTTTTTTTTTTGCTTAAACTAGTTCTATCGATTAAAACTTAATAAAAAAAAAATTTTGAAAAGAAGAATTTAACAACTGTCCAATGTAGTCTATAATCACTTCCAGCAGTTACATGTGGTTATTGGTCAAAAACATTTACTGATTTTTATAACAAATTGGTAACACATTGCAAGTGTAACCATCTCGACAACTAGTCTATTCATTTATATTTTTTTGTTTGATGATTATTTGATACTTACTCGTTGTTTTTGGTTTTTGCAATATAATATTCACAATTGATGTTTTTTTATTTTGAACCAAATTTTTTATATATAGACTTGCATATTAGCCAATCGACTTATTTTCAGTATGCATAATCTAGAAGTTTGAAAAATTGATTTTTTATAAAAATTGTATTAAAGTTTGTATTAATTTTTCATTTTAAATCCAAATTTAAACTGGCCATGAAAAGGTTACTTTAAAAGAAAAGCTTTTTTGAGCGACAATAAAGTTAAAACTTTGTCTTATGCCAGTTTTGTTTAATATGTTTGGCTCAATTTGCTTTGACCATTTGTCCTGTGATCTGTTCCTCTTCTTGCCGCATCTTTTCTTTTTGTTCTGAATGAGATGCTTTTGTTGGACTTGCAACACGCGTTCATCTCTACCGCATAAGTAAGTCACACGTGTCCAAATAGGGATTCGCTTATTAACTATTCTATTGTTTTGCTATATTCATGCAAGATACGCCTTTTTCTTTACTTTTTAATGTGCATTTTCCCATGTGCGATGGGGCGTGTCAAATTAAGAAATGATTTTACTGTCTGGACTTAGCGCAAAATTCAAAATTTAAAGTCTAAATCTGATTACTTGCATTGTGTTTGTTTCTTAGTTATCTCTTTTTCTTCATTCCTTTTTAATCTTTTTTTACAAACCGATACAGCACGCTTTCCTTATTGTCTTGTCACATGTTTTATTGAATGTATCAATTTGTTGCAACCGGTTTCGGCGCTTTTTCATCTTTTAATGATTCTTGTTGTTATTTTTTATTACTATTCAAAAAAAATAAAAATTAACAGTAAAAAGAAAAGTAAAAAGCAAATAATCAACTCAGCAGTTTTAAGGTTTAAGGTAAACTTAGCAAAATATGAAAGTTCATTTTGACCTTGTGCTTCTAGTAAAATAAAAGTATTCATCAGACACGCTTATCATTGTGGTAATTTGTGTTTGGTGACAATTTTAAAACCGCACTGGCCATGTTCTGTTTGATTACATTGTGTATTTGTTCTTAAACAATTTACCTTTGTAAATTTAATGACAAAGAGCAACCATTCAATTTTCACATGACCTTAACTGTGCTTAATAAAAATGAACATAAAAATGAACAAATTTTGCATATACATCAATAAAAAGACTAGTTGGTTACATTGTTTTCTCGCCAAATTAAAGGGTTACATCACACGTGTTTACTAAGCTAAAAAGTGAATAGGACAGCAGGTCAGGCTTTAATATTGTCCACAAAACAATCAAGTACTGAACGTTAACATTTAAACTCTTTCTACATTTGTGAAGTCAAAATTTTTCTTAAGCTGATTTGCTAAATCTTCTGTTCATCTGTCATCCGTATTCTAGCTTAACTGTTTCACATACTGACATTTATTAGTTTATCTATAAAAATTTTTTTAAATTCGTTTAAAAAAAAAATATGTATTTGTCAGGCAATGTAATTTTTTTTTTTAGGTTAAATTTAATTTACAGTCATGTCAATTCAGTCAAAGTTTCAAATAAAATTTAATTAAATTTGATTACTTAATAAAATTTAATAAAATTTTTAGTGTTTAAAATAAATTTAACATAAAGCTTTTTATAAAAGTTAAAATTTAAATTTTTTCGTTTATTTTGTTTTAATCATCTTACTTAAATTGTTTTTTTCTAATATTTGGTATTAGCCAGCTGCAAAATTTGATGTTTATAAGATTTGTTCTCACACTTAAGAAACCAATGAGTAACTTTAAAAAGTTGAGCCTTTTTTAAAGTTGACTTTTGTATAAAGTAAATATTCAAAAATAAAGTTTGAAACGTGTAGATAAATAGGTGGAAGTGATCATTTAAGCGGGTTAAAATGGCTTTATATTTTTATCTTTATTAAGAGTGTATTAACAGGTCACATTAAAAATACCAGGTGAGTAAAGAAAATAAAAAATTTGTCTTTTATTATATTGCTTTAATGTAAATATTGAATAAACAAATGATATAGCAAGTGTTGGTAGCAGATGGGGTGACAATCAAAACTATAATCAAGGTTTTTAAATGCACCAGTTTTTTTATAATATATATGACAACTATTTTAAGCAATTTAAAAAGATTAGATTACTGGTAAACGCTTTAGTTAAACAAGTCGATAACTAGTGAAAAAAGGCAAATTTTTTTAAAATATATTTCAAGCATGTTTTTTTAATCTAAATAAAAATGCAAGTGCAAGAGTAGTGAAAAATTGGCATCCAATTGTGATTCAGATAGGTTTAGTTGATCTTGGCTTAATAAAAAAGTTAAGTTAAAAAATCTTTAAGTAAACAACACTTTTAAAAACAATTTGTAACCACATGTGATCAATTATTTTCAACTACATTTTTTTTGTCACACCTTTTTTTATCTTTTCTTTTGTCTTGATTTCTTTATTTACAGCTTGGTCGTGATCAACACCCTTGACACAGCAGGTAAGCCAATTGGTTCGAATTTGATCTATTTTGAATATTGTTATATTTAACGATAACCAAAGAAAATGTTGAAATATTAAAGTTTTTTTTTTTTATTAAACAGATATAATTTAAGTCGATTTTTGCATTTGATTTAGATGACGCTTTAAATTCGTTAAAAAAACAACAGTTCAATTGTGCATCAAAAAAAGGTTTTAAAATAATGCAGAAAAAAAAATAAAAAATATTTAATTCTATGCAATTACATAAGCAGATTAACACCTAAGAAAGTGATTGGTTCAATGAACAGTGGTCGCCATTTCAATATTAATGTCATGTCAAACGTGAACACATTTACAATCAGCTGTCATCTTTCAATCAAATTCAAATTCTTTAAATTTTCCTTTTTACCTCAATCGTTTTAAACTTTCTTCTTCCGAGAAGATTATGATTATGTTTAAAATGTGTTTGTTATTTTGTTTTTTTTTTTTCATTTTTAATAAATTACGTTAAATAGAAAAAATAATTTTAACAGATATAAGCTTATTTTCAGCAAATAAAATGTGATGAAAAAAAAAACCATTAAAAAGCAAAAAAGATTAACTGTTTTTAATTTTAGCTTTGTATTAGTTTAAAAGTTTAGTCAACTTTAAATGATAATAAATAAATAATTTTATGTTAAGAATGTTAAATTATATGAAATAATTTATACAAAGATAAAAATCATTAAATAAAAAGTGGATACAAAGGATAAAATAAAATAGATAAAAACAATTATTAAATTATGTAATTTTTACTTTATAAATGATTTGGATTATATAATAAATAGCCTTATAATTTTTTGTTTTAAAAAATTTGATTATATTAACTGGACAGCTTGCTTAATATATTTATTCAAATAATTTAATAAAAGTCACACAAATAATGCTGCTATTTAATGGTATAGCTTGTAAAAAAAAGATAAAAAGAACTGATTTGAGTAAATCAAAAAATTACAAAAATAGTTATAAAATTATAAATAATTTCAATAAATGTAAGATGACAATTCTCAGATAATATATTAGAAATGATAAATATTAAGAATTTATTTATATATTTTTGTTAACTATTTTTTTATGTTTTGTGTACTTTGCATATCAGTTTTGCAGCCAATGTTGCAATATTTATTTATTTTTTTTTATATTATTTGATCAAACCAAGTCTGGCCTTCTCAAGTGATTGAACTCAGGTGAAAACTATAGCCGGTAAATTTAAAGTGAAAATTGTAGAATGTTTGGTTAGTTTTATTTTTTATTTTTTTTTTTTGTTTTTTAAATTTATAGAAATGACTTGCAGTAGAATAATGAAATTTTGTGGTTTAATACATAGATTTAAAAAAATAATTTTTATGTTATTTTTTACCTAAAACGCATATTTTAAAATTTTGATTTTTGTTTTATTAAAGCCATTTATTTTTTTTTTTTAAAATTCACTATTTTTTATGTCGTTTTCTATATTTGTTTTATGTTTCACACTTATCTTTATTTTGAATAAAAGTTTACTATTTAAATGTTTTTCTAAATGGCCATAACATCCGCCCCTTCTAACCGGAAAAAGTCAATTTTGATCTACATAAACAAAGCTTAATTTTTTTCTGTGTAAAATCAATTTTAAAATGGTCTAACAAACATTGAAAAGTCATTTTACTTTATTTTTTATATTTTTATAATACAATTGTCTTGTTTATAAGATTCATATTCTAGCTGCATTATATAAAAAGACTTTTTACTGAAATCAAGTTTAAACCAGCACAAGTTGCAATAAAAACAATTTAATGGCCGATTCGGTTTTTAAAGTTTAGTATTTAATTGATCAAATATGCTATAAAAACATTAATATAACAAACACGTGCTTTTTGTTAAAAATTAAAGTTTTATTTTAAGTCAGTTTGAATCAATCACTTCTTAAGATGCAAATCAACTGGACAAACTGGATTGAGAACTGTATTTGATTTAAGTAAAAAAAAAAAACTTTATTTCGACAAAATAAAAATTATTTATTTTATTCAAAATATTAACTAAAAAATAATGTTTTATAGATTTTTGAGTTGAGAGTTTATTGAACAGCAATTTACGATTTTTGCATTTTTATAGGTTGAAATAAAAGTTAAACTAGTAAATACTAAAAATCGAGATAAGTTTTTCATTATTCATTACTTGCTAAGAAATTAAAGAAACAATTTGATAAACTAATGTTTTCCACTTGATTTTCTAAAACATGTGTAAGAGAATAACAAAACCATAAGAGATGGTCAAAAATATGTTGAACATGTAAGCGCCTTTTTGGTCAAATTCTAATGGACCTAGAGTAGACCAAACTTGTCGATGGTGGTCAGTGGGCACACGTGTCCATCACGTATTGAAAATCTGCTTGTTTACAAAGACAGTCAAAACAGTGTGAAAAAAACAACAAACATAAGCAGGATTTACAAAATAGGCAGTAAAGCTTATAAAGAGGAGTAACTGGCTAAAATGTATAAAAATAAAAGGATGAAAATAGAAAAAGATAAAAGTAGAAATATCAAAAAAGATGAAACACTTGGATTGTGATAGAAAAAAGGGCAAAAAATAAAGAAGAATTTGGCCAAATAAGTTGATACATTGAAATCTGTTTAAACAAAATGACATAAATATACTAGTTAGTAATATAGCAAAATGCAAGTATTTTGAACATTGCAATCACAGCACGCGTTCGTTTCTAAGCGATTCTAGTACTGAAATGAGCACCCATTTCGAACGCGTGCTTTTACCATATTTTCTTTAGATTTAGACTTTTGGCTTGGTTGTCTGCAAACAATGATCAGGTTCAAACAGATCAAGCAAGTGATGTGAAAAGGAGGGTGGACAAGGTGCACAATTCACAAGTGACCAGTGCACACGCCATCACACGGATTGTTGAAATCATCTTTGATTCTTGGTCTGTGTTCATGATAGTTGATCTGAGATGACAAAACTGTCAGAAATGGTTTGAGGCGTTCAATCATAAACAACAGAGGTCAATTTGCAGTTCTAATCTAATTAAACATTTTCTTGCTTGTCCGACATGTTTGCTATCGACCTGATCAAGTAATTGATGCAGTTTCAGAGCTAGTTTCAAATATTCTGATCTATATGAAATGGTCAGTTGTACATCATTTTCACACACGTTTTCAATAAAGCTTTTAATATCAATAAGGCCTTAAATAATTAAACATTAAAACCTAAAACAGTCGCTTGTTTCTACTTGCCCCTAATAAACTTGCTTAGAATCCGCTTTAATCGTTTAAACATAAAACACATGAATGGCGTTAGAAAATATCGCGCCTTTTTTACTGTTTTTGTCTATGATTTATGTGTCAAGCATTAATAATCTTTATTTTTTCATTTTTTGTGGCAATCGGTGAGACGTCGAGATGACCTATTTGGTAGTTCATTTTGATTCGTGTGTAGATTTTTGCTTCTGTTAGTTTTATTAACGCTTTATACTCTCATCTTTTCATCTTTCAGACTAATTTGTTTTTTTTTCTTTTTGTTTCACTCTATTACTGCACCCTTTTCCCATTACAATGTTCAAGATGTGCAGCAATGTACAGTCACACGGATACATACATAGTTAATTGAACAATCATAATCAAATTAAGCAAATAGTCACGCTTGACACACACTTGGCCTCAAGATTGAAGAGGTGTGAACTATGATAGAGAAAGAAAATTTAAATTTTATTTTAATAAAAATGTACATATTTGAATTTTAATAAAATAATATCAAAAAGTAAACTTATTAAAAATTGTGGTTTTATCAGTTAATAATAATTTTTTTTTTTATAATTAAAATTAAATTAAAATAAAGTGCAAAAATTGCATTTTTAAATTATTGAATATTTTTGAAAAAATTTTTATGGGTGCTAAATTACATTTATATTTTAAATTATTCTTTAATGATAAAAACTAACGTACTAATTTTGCTATTTTAACTAAAGATTAAATTTTGAAAATCGAAAGTATATTTTTTGACCTTTCTAAAATGTTTTAAATGTTGAAAATATTTTTCAAACAATGAGTATCCATATTAAGATTAAATTTAAAAAAGTAAATTCTTTTTGTTTTAAATAATAATGTTTTCTAGCTAGATAACCGAATCTAACCAAGTCAGTGTTTAATAAGTGGATAATATACAAGAAAACTATTTTACTTAAGTATAAACACTAGGATTGCATAGATTCGCAACAGTAAACTTGACTTGTGGCCATGATGATGATGCGTTGACATGTGACTAGTTGTTAAACAGATGTATATCAAAGCAATTTTTAGCCAAACTTGGCAAAATAAAACAATATTTGAAAATGATTTACTAAGCAGAAGTTGATTCAAAGATTGTTTAAATTTTAAAATATCTATTATCAAAAACTTGCTACAACTATTATGTAGCTTTGTTTGTTTGTCCATTAATCAAAAGTCAGACTAAAAAGATGTCAAAATTAAAACTGACATGCGTATGGCAATTAATTTGTTAATCATATGTAGACTGAAATAAAGTTTAAGAAAATTTTTAAAGCTGAATTTATTTAGATTTAATATAATAATATATTTTAACTCTATATAAATTTATTACTTGAAATAAAGGTTAAAAATGTGCTTTAATATATAAATAATCAAACATTTTTTAATCAACTTATGCTTTTTTTTTTAATCTAACTGACTTTTCACATAAAAGTATATTAATGATTTATAATAATCCAAAAATTTATGAATTTCGCAATTTATTTTTATTGAATTTATTACACGTGTTAGCTGGCTACTTAACTCATTTTAACTCAAAGTTTGCAAACATTTATTTTGGTAAAAGTTTTTCAAAAATTTAAATCAAAAGAAAGTTATAGTCAAGGATTGGTCTTTATATTTTGCTACATTTGGACATAATGGCGTGTAGCAATTGTTTTAAGTGGCATTAGGTGTTACCATTAATCAAGTGCAGATTATAGTGAACACTTTTTCTAAACGACAAATAGGCCAATAGTGTTGGCACTAAATTTAAAAGAGTGAATAAGGTAAAATATAAGTTGTAAAAAATAAAGTTGATGAGAGATGGAGGGTCACAAGTACTAGTGTGAAATTGAATTTATTTGTTGGGCTGTATTCTAATTTGTGATGGCATTTCACGGTTGTGCCAATGGATTTATCAATAACTATTTTTTTATTTAAACACAGAAAAAACAAATTTAAAAAATAAATGAAAAAAAAGTTTGAATAATATTGAGCTTAACATAGAGGTTTAATGTGTTTGCAATAGCCAAAAAAAGTTAAAATATAAGAAAAGTTCACAGTTTTTATATCTTTATAAATTCACAAATTTTTGTGTATTAATGTGTATTGATATTGAATACGGAATCATCCTGCTCAATTACATGTCGCTATATTTGATTATCGGATCAAGTTAGTTAAGGTTTTCTGAAAAGTCGCTTGTCATCTAATGAAGATTCACACGTGTTTAAGCAATTTCCAATGACAGCCACATGGGCAATTTGTAGTATAGCCCTTTTTTATTTAGGTTTTCAAAAACAAGTTTTGCATTTGTCGATGACCGGCTAATCGCTTTAGAAGTAAAACTATTTTTTATTTTATCAAAAAACAATTGCAAAAAAAAATATAAATTTGGCTTAAAAAATTATATTTTAAAAAAGTAACATAAAAAACAAATAAAAAATTTACAATTTTATTTTGATTTAACTGGTTCTGAAGCAACAAAAATAATTTATAAACAAAAGTAAATATTTAATAATATATTTTAATTCTTGATTTTAATTAATTTGAATTTATTTTGATGACCTTCTAACCGGAAATTTTTAAAATTTAGTTTAATTTTTTTTACACAATTTTGGTTTAATTATAAATCAAAAGCGTAAAAAATTAATAATGTGTTTTTTTTTGTTAATTTTAAGTTAAATGTTTATTTTAAATAAAGCTCATTTACAAAAGAAAATTTGCCACAAACTGAATAATTAATTTTGATCCTAATCTATTGATTATAAATTAATTATAAAAAATTGAAGTCTGAGTTTAGGTTTTACAAGGTGTAAGTTTGATAAGAAAAAGAGTTTACATAAAAACAATTTAACTTTATATTTAAAAAGTGTGTGAATTTTGTCGGTAAGCTCCAAGTTTTTTTTTTTTGATGAATTAAAGTGTGAAACACCTTGCTTCTCACGTCAGTCCACGTGTATCAAAAGTAGTTCTACTGTTCCTTTTTGTCAAATTTTTTTATTAAGAACTAGCTATAACAACTAAAATAACCTAACAAATATATACACGTGTATGTATGTGATTTCTTACGTTTCTTTTAAACTACCACCAATTAAGAGCATTTTAGTTAAATTTGCTCTCTATTCTTTTTGTCGCTTTTTGCGCTAAATTTGATTTTAATTGAGAATCAATTGCTATTTTTAAATATCCAGATTTTCAATTTCGCTATTATGTTCAGACTGCTGAAACTCTACTTCAATTTTTTTCAATAAAAATTTAGATTGAAATGGGACAAATTCGACATTCTTTATTTTTAATGTGGATAATAAATTTTTGAGAAAATAACTATTTTTAACCAAATTGATTAATTAAAATACAAAACTAAAAAGAACAATAGATCTTACAATAAAGTTTCTTTATAAAAAAAAATAAAAATAAAATAAATGTTAAACTAGAAAGTTGCTTTTAGCCTTTTTATAAAAATTGAACTGTTTTTGGACTAGTATGCCTATGGTAGTATAATGGTTTATACACATAAAGATCAAAATAATGTACAACATTAGCTTTATGTATTTATTGGTCTAATTGTCTGATTAATTATTTAAATTGATCATTACTGTGGATAATGTGCGTGCAAGTTTATGCTTACCGTATAAAATAGTGACTGGTGTACTTTGATTATAACAAACTTGTCTCATTTGATTATTTAATGATCGGTTTCATTGATCATTTGTGATTGACTACTTGCTTGTTGCTTTTAAATGTAATTCAACATAAAACAAATGGCATCACTTTCTAGCTTTTTTATCTTTTTTTTTTAATTTTTTTTTTACTATTTAATTATAGTGTATATTAAATATAAAACACCAATTTTAAATTAAGTTCTATCCAAACTATTTTTTTTGTTAATTTGTTATTTAATTTAAACATTAATTTTTTTTTTAAACTTAAACAAAAAATTATTTCTAGGATAATAAATAAATTAAATTGCAATTAAACTTAGTAAATTTGATTAAACTTGATTAAGTTTTAAAATTTTAATTTAAAATTGTTATTTAGTAGCTATTAAATTATTTATTAAAACCTTTTATAAAAAATTTTATAAAAAAATATAAACTTTCTATTAATCTACTAATATAAAAACGGTCTAAATGATTTTTATTAATCATTTTTAAGCAACTAGGTAGTGTATGGACAAAATATTTTTAGTGAAACTATTTTTATTTTTATTAAAAGTTATGTACTAACTGGTAAATAAAATTACTTATAAACCAGATTTATTTGATAAATAGCATTTTTTATTTGACTCATATTTTTAGAAAATTTTGAATAAAAATCTATAGATTTTATAAAAATCAATTGTAAAAAACATTTACTAAAAAAAAAAAAATTTTAAATAGAAAAATTAGTTGATAAAAAGCTAAGACTGCTTGTTTGTCGTTGGTTCCGGTTTGATTGAAAAGGCGTTCCTATAATATGATGGTTTCCGGCGCATCCTTCTTTACATTGAACTTGAAAAAAAATATATGTAACTAAATGAAAAACACACAAAAAAAAATAAGATAAATAAAGAATAAAAATGGAATGTAAAAAAATGTATATTTTTTTTTTAAAAAAAATAATTTTTAAAAATTATTGAATCTAACATAATTGATTGAATTCAGTTTAAAATAAGTTCAAATAGTTTAAAGTTGGACAATTTTTAAAATTGGTGTTTTTATTTATTTTTTTGGTCATCAGTTGATGATTTATTGTGTACTGGGCGAACATTTAAACTGAAGATTTCCGCAGCGACAACTTGCAAACAAAAAAGGGGGTGCGGTTAACAACACAATAAATTGTGGCCCGTTATCCAAGTTATTAACACAGTTGTTTTAAACTGCGAATATTTAGATCAAATGCAAGCCAAGGCTACGTAACCAAAACATTTATATTCCCCTGGTATGTTTGTGGTATGCTTGGTTTGTATCTTATAATTGAACAATTTTTCTTTATATTTTTATATCCATTTACTTGATCAATTTCTCTTAGTTTCCTAAACTATTTTGTCTGCATATCTATTTGATTTAAAAAATAAAAACCTGTGTTTGCAAATTGTTTGCATTCAAACTTATAAATGTTATTTCAAATGTTTACAAAATTTTAAATTTGAATCTGTTATCAAAATTTTTAAATAAAAAAATAAATAAAATATTACAATTTAAAAAAACATAAAACTATTAGTTTTGTCACTTTACTTGTTTTTTTTTTTAAACTTTGTTTCTAATTAATCGAACGCCAATCGATTGGTCGCAGTCATTAATCAAACTACTATCCTATTGATTAAAGAACACGTGTGCATGTAAAGCAAAAATAATAGCGCCAATTTGAATTTTTTTTAAGTTTTTTTAAACTTGTTAAAAACTATTCGTTAAAAAAAAATGTCATAGTATTTGTTTAAAATGATATGAATCATTTTTTGAAATAAATATCTAAGCAAATAGATGTCTATTTGAGGTAATAGTTGCTTTTTTTAATTATTTTAACGTTTATGTATAATAAATAAAATATTTTAAAATGTAAATAAATTTTGACTATTATATTTTGATCCATATCTTAACAAGTTATTTTTGACTGTTAAAACTATTTAAAATCAAATAAAAAACATATTTATATATGATTTAATTTTAATTTAAAATAAATTATAAATGAATTAAAATTTATTTTTAAATTTTAATAGTAGCAATTTTTTTTTAGCTTATAATTATTGTCAATATATAAATTTATATACAATTATTTTTTATATAAATTTTTATTTAAACTTTTTATTTTGTAAGTTAAATTTAGAAAAAAATCTTGTTTAAAAAATAATGATTTTTTTTATCTAAATAATTTTTTTTTAATTTTAAATTAAAATTTAAAATTATTATTAAAAAAAAAAATTAATTTTTGTCTAAATTAGCATGATATAAAAATATTAAAAATAACTAAAAAATAAATTGTTTATTAATATTAATTAATACACCTTTTTTATATATATACTTTTTAATTTTTTTATTATAATTGACCAATTATGTAAAAAAACAAAAACATAATTTGAAAAAAAAAACTAATCCATATATTTTTTTATCATTAACTAACTTAATAAAACAATTAAACGATCAACATTTTAATATCAACATTTTAAATATTAAAAATAACAAAAAAAAAACAAGTGTTTTTAATTTTTAAGAATAGTAAATAAAGTTATATAAAAAATTAAAAACTAAAAAGATTAAAAAGTAAAACAAATTTAAAAACAAATCATATTTTTAATTGAAATTTGTGAAATTTAATATTATTCTAAATTGCAAGTACTTATATTTTAAAATTCATTTCAAATTAAATTAAATTTTCAAAAATAATATTTGTTGGCATAACAAATAATGTTATCTTATATATTCGAAATCTCAATCAAAAGCTTAGTATGAGAAAATAAAAATAATCTTGTATAAAATAAAAATAAAACTAATATATAAATTTTTTTTATATATATCTAGAAATTAATGATCAAAAATAATATGCAAAAACCAACGCTGAAAATAAAATAATTTAAAATTTAAATAGTTTGGTAAAAACCTGTTTGAACTTATTAAATAGATAAAAAAAATATATATTTTGATAAAATTAAAAATTATCTTACTTTTTATATTTAATATTTAAAAAAAAGATCGGATTAACTAAAAGAGTCACATACAACTAAATAGATTATGAAAAAAAATTGGTACGTTTCATCTAAATCTATTTGTTGGTTATATATAAGCCTTTTGATAAGCTCGAATCTAAACCCCAAACACTAGGATGTTTTCAGTTCACTTGACTTGAGCCCGACTGTGAGGGGCAAATGCCGGGCATAGTTAGATGGGTTTTTAGCATTGATCTCAATGTTTTAATTTGACTTTGCATTAAAATTCTAAATTTCTTGTAAATTGAAGAACATTTCGCAACCTGTAAACTATTCAAAAATATTTTACTTTTCTTTATATGCCCAAAAATCAAAACTGATTATATACTATTGCTAATATTTGCAAACGATTTTAAAAACTTAAATTTCAATTAGGTCACCAACAGAAGCAAATCCGGATTTTTTTATTCGTCACTTGTTTACCTCGCTTAACTTTCTATAAAACAAACCATTTGAATGTAGTGTGGTTTGATCTATAAACATGATTTGGTCTAGATTAATTTATCCTGTAACTTTATTCATTGTATTTGCTTAAACTACAAAAAAATTCACCATTGGCAAACTCATTTTTGGATTTGCTTTTGGCTGGTGTAAACAGTTTGTTTAAATGATGCCCTTGCATTTCACAGCAGGCCTTCAATTCAATGCCAAAGCCCTTCTCAAAATCCTTCTCTTATGTTTTTCTCTAACTCATCTTTGACCAATGTTAGATTATTTATAAAATCTTTAAACCTAAATTAAATTTGAAATTTAATTTTTTTTTACATATATTTTCATTTTTTACTGTTTCCGTTAAGTAAAATATTTTCTTATTTCATCAAAAGCAACAAACTTACTACTGAACTCATGGTTTGTCATAGACACGCGCATTTTTTGTTCATTTGATAATTGTTAAAATTACTTTTTTTTAATAAAGTTAATGCTTGTTTGCTTGTTTTAATTCATCAATTGCTATTAGTTTTGATTTTTCCACTTTCAAAAATTAATTTTATTTTACTCCGGAAACGACGGCTTAAAGCATACTTTAGATTTTTTTGTATAATATCTATAATTCAAACTTTTTTTTCAAATTCAAGAGAGTATAAATTAAATTATAATAAAAGTAAATCCTAGACATACAAAAATTTTTACAGTTGGTTTCACATTGCTTAATTAGTTAATAGCTAAATTATAACATCTTTATTTTTACTCGTTCACATTTACATTTACGACTATAACATCAAAAATGTAGGATAATTGTAAAAAACATAAGATAAAAAAATGTAAAAATTAAAGCCAAGCAACTTCCGGTCGGGTTAAAATAAAAGAAATTTATTGTATAGCATTGGTTACAGGTTTGCTAAAAAGGGATGGGTAATGTTAATGAATAGATGTTTTTGTTATCTTTGTATCCGCTAGCAATTAACTAGTATATTTTTTAGGCATAAAAGCGTTTCCTGCTTACTGGCAGCAGGTTTCCGTATGACAAACACTCGGCATATCAGCATCAAATACATACAATCAAAAACAGAACAAAACCATGATTATATTTTGAACTTAGTTAACGGAAGTAGTAAAAAACTAAATTCAAATTATAAAAAAAAACTAGGTTCGTAAATTGTTGAAATTAGAAATTAAGATTTAAAAGGGTTGAATTTGTTTAATTTGTGGTATAAAAGGGTGCAATTCTTATTTTTTAGGGTATTGCTTTTACTAAACAATTATATTCCTGCTCATTTTAATAATTTGACTTATTTCAAACACATTGAAAAAGCTAAAAGAACAAATGAAACTTCTTTCCAAAGTAGCAAATTATAACCAAATAGAATAGTTTAAATTTGACCAAAATATTGTCCCCAGTGAACTGTTCATGAGTCAATTGTTTTTTTTATATCAAATCTAATGTAAGTAAACTAAACTTTTTTTTTACTTTAAATGTCCGGCACTCATTCATTTTGAAAAATAAAAAAAGTAAAAATAAAAAAGAAGAATAATTTGATATCGTTGAGTAACACATAAATGTTAAATAGAGTAAAAAAGGATAAACTTTATAAAAGTAATACGAAATTCAAAGAAAAAAAAAAAAAAAAATTCAATGATTAAATTCATTAATTGGAACTAGAAACCTCTAAGTGCAATTAAATAGTTATTTTTTATTTTGAATCATAAAATTAAAAGCAATAATTAATAAATAATATGCAAAAAAAAAAAAATAATAAATAAAAGTCCGACTAGTAACACTTATTTTGAATATGTTGATTCGTTTGCAGTTAATATAACCGAATCTATGTTTTTTATTAATTATAATATTTTTTTATTTTTTATATTATATTTTTTCTATTACACTTGTAGCAATGAATTAGACTTATTTTTATCTTATCACATTTAATTATTTTTGGAGTTTTTCCAAACAAACTAAAAGTTATAATATACAAAAATTGAATCTATTTTTTATAATTTTTATTCCATCTATTTAACCAATGGCATATTTAAAAATTCTTTATTTAGTTTTTTTTTCGTAAATTGATATTTTTTTTTAATGGGTATATTTTATCATTTAAGTATTCTGAAATAGTATTTCAATTGCTAATTTTGTCTTTTTGTTATTTTAATATATTTACTTTATTTTTAATAATTTTTTGTTGATTTTTTTTTTGCTGAGTTCAACAATGTATATACATTTAAAAAATGAACAAGTGCATTAATGGATTTTTCTAAGACACGTTTCATAAATCAAACTAACAAGCACTTGATAAACAAGTGGCAATCACAATTATTATATTTTAATTATACATTTAATCATTATCAACAGTTTTTCAACTAAAAATGAAACAAATATACATACGTAAGCATAAAAGGCGTTTACCGTAATGATTGAATACTAGTTATGGTGATGAAAAAATTTTTTTTAAAAACAATTGAATTTGACTAAGAAATGGTTGTCTGCACATGTAAACAATCATATACAAATTTTAATGTCTTCAGTTCATCCATCTTAAAAAAATGTTTGACGGTTGCTTATGAGATGATTTTGGCATCATTGATGATTATTCACGGTGAATCTTTAACCTCAAATTATTACTAGTAAATGATGTAAACAATGTTGCAATCTTTAAAATAAATTTAAATATAAATTTTAAAAAAAATTTATTGTTCAAAATAAAATCTAGAATTGTCAAAAATAAATAATATTTATATTTTTAAATATTCTGCTTGAATATCTCACATAAATCAAATAATGGCCAGGCGTAGTTAATTAAGTTCTTATTAAAAACAAGATTTATTTATAAATTTACTTTAGTGTGTTAAGTTCTGAATAAAATTTATTTAAAAATAAAAAAATAAAATTTAAAAAATAAAATAGTTTTAAATAAAAATAAGAAAGTTAAACATTGACAAACTTTTATATAATTTTGCAAAATGACTTTTAATAAATGCTTCAATTGTATTTGAATATTCAATAAATATCATAAATGCAAAATATAAAATGCATAGCCATGACAGTAGATGTAACAAAGGAAATTAAAATGACTTAATATTTGTTTGTATTATGCAAGTAAGGGTCGTGTGTCCAAGCAATTCTGGACATTGTCTTAATCCAAATAAGGTTCACATAAAATCTACAATGAATTTAGCCTTTATTTTTTCTATGTGCTTTTTTTATTATATTTATTACACGTGACTATGTTTGTTTGCATTTTATTCAATAATTTTAACATTTTTTTGTTTTCTTACATAAATAAGAAAACAGCATTTATTTTGATGTCAACATCTTATTTAAATAAAAAAGGTGTCGTGTGGCTTGTCATTTATCTTCACACCAATTTTAAATTGATTCTTTCAATGTAATTATTTTTTATTTGATTTTATATAATTATCAGCTGTTATAATTGCAAATTTTATTATTTTAATTAATGATAAAAAATAAAAGTAAGAAAAAAATTATAAAATTTTAACAAATAAATGAAATTAATGTGCATTGAACAGGTGACGCTTATTTTGCAATTTTTATCTTCAATCTGTTTCAAAAAGGTGCAATACGGATATTTGGAAAAATAACTCAATTGTTTTATTCATGCAATTTGAACAGATGCTCAATTGTATCAAAAATAATTTTTGTCATTTTGCATTTCAACATAAATGTAATGAACAATTTTTATATAAAAATAAATTGGTTGCTTATTAACATTATAAATTTTGTTGTGTAACATTTTTTTCATCATTAAAAAAATACATAAATTGAAAATGACCTGTCAAGTGTTTGAATTATGAATAACTGATAATTTTTTAGTAAAAATTCAAGCATAACTTTATCTGATATATTGCAAAATTGCAAGTAAAATAAACCAAAATTTTTATTTTTAAAATTTTATTCAACTATTTAGAAATTATAAACCGGAAAAAGGTTGTAATCAAAATTTATATTGAAATATATATTTAACTATATTTTTTGGGCATGGCTGGTCGAATTATTTATATTTACCTGTAGAAAAGATTTATTATTGCAACTGTCGATGATGAAAGGCAAACATGAATATAATTTTGACATTGATTTGTAAAAGAACTTTATTATTGCGTCAACTCTAGTGATAATAAATTGGCTAAATAATAGAAAATATGACTTATTTGATTTTGACAGTTGGTTGAACAGCAGTTAAACAAGTGCATGTGTGGTTAAATAAATAATCATTAGACCATTGCTTTTAATTATAGCAAAAACTTATTATCAATTGAAGAAATACATATAACCGACAGATGGTGTTAATTTTTTTCTTCTTTTGTTTTTAATATAACTTTTTGTTTTAGTTTTGATCAAATTAAATGTAATTAATTATAAAATTAAAAATAATTTAGATTAAAAATCAAAACACGTGGTAAAAATAAAACAAAATTTTATTTTATTTAATTTAAACAAGAAAAAAATTATTTATGCAGTGAAAATATAAAAAATTAAGATTGCAATTAAGATTACATTTAAGATTATACTCAAATTACTGCAATTGAAAGTTGAAATTACACACTAAGCAAATAAGCTTTGACTTGCAAATAAACAGTTAATTTAGAAAAAATTGTAAAATAACTTTTACAAATTTTGATGAAAACAAAAAATAATAACAATAATTTAAATAAGTTTAATACAATCTTATTCAAAAGGGTGTGACAAAAATAAAGATAACGGTTTAGATTTACAGCTGATGATGCAGTACTCTACAGGATTATTGGACAATTGTTAAGACAATCTGTTGAATTGAGATTCAAGCTGACGAAAGCAGTTTAAATCAAATGCATTTGTTTTGCTTTATTTTTCGTCTATCAAGATTTGAACAACTGTTTTTCCATCAAATCCATCAGTTTTTGGCAAAAATCCAGCTAATTATTCTTTGTTCAAGTGACAAGAATATTTTGTCTGTTTAAAATTTTCAACATTTTAAAAGATGTAAACAACTAATAGTAAATATATAAAAAACAGCTGGGTACCATCTTTGTCATTTTTTTATACTTTTTAAAAAAATCAAATTATTTAACCAAAATAATCCTTTTTTTTTACGTTTATATAAAAAAAATTGATAAAATTTTTATTTTATTATTATTTAATTTATTTGAAAATTCATTAATAATTTTATATTTTTTTTTTGCATTTTTAAAAATTTTAAAAATGGTTAATATATATATTTTTGTTACTTAAAAATACTTAAACTTTTTAAAAATAATTGAAACACCGGAATTTAATAAAAATTTATTTCGTAAAATTTAATTTTATAAATTTTATTTTAATCATCGATTTCAAAATTTTTAATTTTAATCAAACATTTCTGGTATTATATTATTTAACTTGTTTATGGTTAAAATGTTGTTTTTTTTTACAATTTATGTTTAATGCTGAATTTGCACAATTAAACTAATCCAAAAAAAAAATAAAAATTTAATACTGTAAGAAAATAAAAGATTTAAAAAAAAATGTTTAACAAAATGATGCAATAATCATAATTCATTAAAACAAGCCATTAAAATAAATTAAATAAAAAAAATTGCAATTTTTATATAATAAAAAATAAAACTGTCAAAAAAATTTAGCGGTTTTTATATAAATACATATGCATTTAAATTAGAAAAAATACATTTATAAATATACAAAAATAATTTTCTAATTTTACTAGAATCAAACTAAATAATCAAAATTTTAAAAGTTTATACTAAAAAGTGGCTATTAAAAAAAAAATAACAACAACATTATTTTGACGGTTAAAATAAAGTTAAAAAAATAATTTAGCTAAACAGATGAAATTGTATTTTAGTTCATTCATTTATTTTAGTGACTAAAATTAAACTCACATCAAATCACAAGTTAAAATTTTTACTTTCAATTGAACATTACAGATAATTTGAAAATGTGCTTTACTTGTAAATTTACAGAATAAGATTTAGATCAATATACAAGTCATTTAAGACAACTTTTTCAATAAACTTATGCAAAAAAAAAATAATATTTAACACAAGTAATTGTAATTTAAGAAATACATTTAACATTAATAAACTTAATTTAAACATATTTGATTAAAGTTAATTTAAGTTAGTTATTTAATCAACAAATGTTATAATTTTTCTTTTAAAAATAAAAAAATCTATTAGATAATATTTGGACATGAAAAAAAAAATAACAGGATTAAATTAAATTTTAGCTTAAATCTTAGTATTTTTACAAGTTTGTAATAATAAAATAATAAACAAGTGGACTTTTTTCTTAGTTTTAGTAATTTAACTAAATTTATTATCTGTAAAATTGTTTGACAAAAATGATGTGTTTTGTGATGATTTCTTTTATATTTGCTCGTAAAAACAGTAGAACTATTTAATGTTTTCTTTGATACTTTAGACTAAAAAGTCAAACATTTTTTATCAATGCTGACCGATCGAAGCGTTTATTTGTTAACATCAGATTAAACAAAAGCTTTTGTAATTTGATCAGTTTCATTAGTATCAACGACTAACAACACATTAACAGTCCATTAACTGTTGAGTTCAACTGAAACATGTTTGTATTTTAATTTTAATGCTTTCTTTATATTCTCTTTATATACCAACTTTAAGCCTTGGTTACAAAAATTCTTTATCCGATTACTGAAAGACAAAGTTAAAAAGTAAATTTAAGACTAATTTAAAGACACATTTCAAAACACATTTTGAAAAAAATTTCAATATTTGTTTTTAATTTTAAAAGTGTTTCTTTTCTTATCCTTTAAATGTCTTTTTAAAATTTGATAAAATTTTTTTTTGAGAAAACATAATGTAACTTTTTATAGAATAATGTCGATTCATATCTAGTTGAATTTAAATAGCATCTTTTTTGGCTTTTTCTTATCTATAATAAATTTTCAAAAAAACTAATTTAATTGAAATTAATTTTTCATTTTGTAAATTCTTTCAACAGTTATATTAATGAATATAAAAATGTCTTAATTTGATTAATAAAAGATATTTAGTGGTTTATTTAACTAAATAATTACTTTAATTAGTTGTTGATTAAGCACGCTTATTTTTGAAGTAAACATTTGGTTTTAAAAACCAAATGAAAAAAATAAAGCCAAATAAAGCTAAAGAGTTGTTTAAAGATGATAATTATTGCAAGTGAATGAGTCAGTGTTTTTAAGTTTTGGCAGTTTAATCATTAAATTTAAATCTTTGAATCGACTGCAAAATAAAACACTAATTGTATACAAGATTCGATCTAACGTGATTACATGATCATCAAGTGTGAATTTATCTTTTGTTTTAAATTTAGGTTTAAGTTACTAATTTCTTTTTTATTAATTTTTTTTTATTGTTTTGTTTTAATCATTATTTTTAATATATTTTTAAGTTTTTGTGCAGAGTTAATCCAGCCCATACATTAGGTATCGAGATTCATGTAATCGGTCTTGCCTGTCTGTTACTGTGAAAGTAGTCGGTTGTCTTGCAGACATTATCATCCAACCAAAATCACAAGACATAAGAATGGCAGAACTTTTAGTTAATCATACAATGAAAGCAATATAATGAAAAATTGAATTTGCAATTGAATTTGCAATATTTAAAGTTGAAAAATTTGGCAAAATGTATTTGAACATAGAAAAAGATTTGAACATTTATTTGAGCATAGAAATGCGCAACAGTTTCATATAATCCCTTATCTTAGAACCATTGCAATAGAAGATGTTGGCTTCGACGCAGTGAAATTGTATTTTAATAAACAAGACTTTGTGGTATTATTTTATATATAAATATTATGGATATGAATATGGATATGTGTGGATATATGAGTATAAGTGTGGATATGTGTGGATATGAGTGGATAGATATGTGTCTATATGCATAAATATTTATAAATATGTGCAAATATGTATTAATATATTAATATAAATATGTATTAATTAAATGCATGCTAATTCAGATTCGCATTAATACGAGTCGTGCACAAGCAGGCTGAAAAGCCAAGTGTGCCTGGATTCACAAGCACAGACTGGCCAAAAGTTTGTCGGACAGCCACCGAGGCACTAGCATCGTTTCTACCTGTTTAAAACTGAGCTGTATACAGGCTTAAGCCAAGGCCAGACTAAGTGGTTGCCTTAAGATTGTGTGTGAAGCACAAGTGTGAATATTGAGTTTTTCAGCCTTTATCTATTTTCACCCTTGTTCAACATCAATTAGTCGTAATTAATGAAGTTTGCCTGCTAAATTCAGTTTGCCTGCTAAATTCAGTTTGCTTGCTAAATTCAGTTTGCCCGCTAAATTCAGCTTTGTTAAACTTAATCAATCGGAAAATGTTTAATAAACAATCGGTGCTAGTTATTGATCAGGATAATTGGCTAGCTTTAGATTGATGTTGTTTGGTCTGTCAATTTACCATAATCAGACTCAACTCCAAACTGATCGGATTGGGCTAAAAACTTCAGTCACTGCTAATAATGTAATTACTTGCCAAATTATTTTAAAATTCATTTATCTTTCAAAATCGATTTCCAAATCAGTCAAATTAAGACATAAATACTGGGCTAAAATGCATTTCAAACAAATCAATTAATAAACGTACTTTAGACTGCTTTATTAAAAAAAAGGTCCAAACAGAATTCATGTAAAAAATAATATTTTGGTTGCAAAATGTGTGCAATTTAATTAAATAAACAAAGCTTAAATTTATCATAATTGTTTTCTAAATTCAATCAAAACTTATTAAAACCAGCAAAAATCCAAATGCTACATTTGACTGAAAATAAAATTTGAAAAATAATTTTAAAAGCAACAAGTTTTGAGTTTAAAAAAAAAAATAAACTGGTCAGAAGAAAATTTTTAGTTTAAATATTAGTTTTATTAAATTTGATTATTAATTATATAAAATTTTAATTCATTTTTTTTATGGTTTCAGATGTTTATAATTTATGCAGATCAATTTAGCGTTTCTATTTTGTTTCTTAATTAGGATTCAACTTTAAGGATTTAACATTAAGGATTCAACATTAAGAATTCAACATTAAGGATCCAACATTAAGGATTTAACATTAAGGATTCCACATTAAGGATTCAACATTAAGAAATTAGCTTTAAAGATTTAACATGTTTGCAGAATAAGGAATCAAATGGCTTTGACTTTTCTTTCAATAAAATGTGTAATTCGCACATAATTGATTGATACAGATTGAATTGAGTGCATTGATTTGAAGTTAAATTCAAATTTAAAATAGATAGCCAAAAACAAATTATTAGAAGTAAATTATTAGAAATAAATTATTAGAAGCAAATTATTAGACGCAAATTATTAGATACAACTTATTAGACACAACTTATTTTATTTCACGCAAATTGTTACACACAAAGATTAGGCAACGAACCAGTTGCAGTGAAGTGTGCACACGTCCCGCATCACTGCTCCAGAGTTTTCATAATGACGAGCCACAGTTAGAAGTGTTCAACCCAAAACTTCACGTGTGCATCGATCACACAATGTGTTTAGACCAGCATCTTAAAAATGATATTGAAAGTGAGTATGACCTTCAGTAATCAGACAGACAAGACAACACCACAATGACAAACAAAAATAAGCCAAACAAAAGTGAGCCAACAAAAATTAGCCAAACAAAAGTAGCAAAGTGTGGACGCACTTGATCTGCATAAGCCAGAAGACAACACAGTTGGTTGGGACAAAAGTGAAAGCCTCAGCCAGGCTTGCAACCGGCAGTCCAAAAACATGATGAACATATCGGACACACTGGTCCAAGTGATCTGCCATGAACAGGTAAGAAAAAGATTAAGATTAAACCGAGTTAATGTCTTAAATTAATGGCGCAGCCATTCCGCACCAACCCCGTTCGCTTACGTACAATCAGCTGATCAGCGCTCCGTCGAGCAGCTCAAGGACACTGGCCACATTCAGCCTGTGTTTGGCTCTTGCACCAAGGCAACCGAAAAATAAATAAATAAATAAAATATTAATAAATAAACAACAATTTAAAATTAAAATAAAGAAATTGTCTTGTCAATAGTGTTCAAAGACTGTGTGGCGCATTTGGCCACAACTATTCACTTCACCAGCCACTCAGACAAGTTCTAACGTTGATGAATGTGATCTTCTCAAAAACAAAACTTCAAACTAATCAAATTTAAACGTGCTATTCGCGCGCTTAGCATCTTCCTCTCCCTTTTTCTTAGTTTTCGCTTTCTCTCTCATAATTGCCTTTTAATTCTTTAAGACTTTTAATTTCTCTGCAATTCGACTTTTCTGCCGTTTTCTTCGCAATTTTCGTTTCTTTACAGTTCAGCTTGCTTACACTTTCAGCTTCCTCACACTTTTAACTTTCTTATACTTGCAGTCTCTTTACACCTTCAATTCTTGCACCTTCTTGTTTTTACTCACTTTAATTGTCTATTCTCAGACCCTTCTGCTCGATCAGCTGCGCACTTGTTTTGGCGCCAAACTGTCCATTGGTCAGTTGCGTAGTCGCTAAAAGCGCGTTTTTCAAAATTTGACAATTCGATAAAAACGTGCACTGCAACAACAACCTGCTTCTTAATGTCTTGTTTGCTAATTAAGAAAATCTCTCTGAAAAATGTTGATTTAATCAAATTAATTCTGTCATATCTTTTTTGTTTGGCAAAACAATTCTTGCGTAATTAAGTTCAAAATTTATGCAAGCATAAATATTTTCAATCGATTCATTTAATTATGGTATTAATTATGTATGTAAAAATTCTAATGTGCTCTTTTCAGCTTCATTTTACTAGTAGTTTGATTGAAAGCAACACATTAATTTCAATAGATAAATATTGAGTTTCATCGTAAAAATAAGAATGCTGTTTTTTAATTATATTTTCAAATTTGTTTTAATTAAAAAAGTTTAACATAATATGCTCATATGTTTTGAAAACAGTAGCAACAGCCTAACACTGCATTATTGAAAAATGGAAATTTTAAAATCAAAATTTTAAAAATCAAAATTTAATATCTACTTTAAAATGCTCTAAAACACTAACACTAGCAAGATTTGTCAGATTTAATTTTTTAGACTATTCCATCTCGCTTTACTTACACGTTATTGCTTTATTTGAATTCATTTTTTAAACTTTCAAATTTTCATGTGAATAACATTAGTGATTTATAAACTACATATTGTATGATAATGGACAAGCATGAAAACAAATAAATAAATGACAAGCACCAAGACCAAGCTTGTTGGGCTTGTTAGCGCCAATACTGCGCCACAAATAAGACACACACTAGTATCTTAAGTGATTAAGACGCCTACATGCACAGCTGGCCAAGAGATGCGGAGAAAGGAGAGACAACTAGACAGCCGAGAGTGGCAGCCGAATACACTGGCTGAAGAGTTGAGAACGCCTGAACAGTTGCGATCGGCGGCTTAAAAGTAGGGCGGGTTTCAGCTGGCCAGAAGCTAATCAAACGGCTGAGCTGAACATCGGCTGTAGGCTGGTTCTGGAGGAGATGTCTTAAGCTCTTTCTTAACCAGAGACATCAGAGATAAAGAAAGACAATCAACACTAAAAAAAGGGGCACAATTTGATGCTTAATCACAAATCCCTAAACCACTATTTCTAACTCTTTTTCTTGCCCCTTCTTCCTCTTCTTCTTATTTATCTTGTCTTACTTATGTTTGTCTCTTAATTTCTTCTCTCTTGTCATCCAAGTCCTCCTACTTGGTTAAACACAAAACCAAGTATCAGATCTGTGCCTAACCACAGTTTATGTCCATCGCGTGCTCAATGTGTTTTGTGTTCTTCAGCGCCCACAATAGCGCCCACACATCATTCTAAGCAAACAGTTCTTGATTTTTCAATCTAAATTCACTTTTTCAATATTTTAAATAAGTTTTCAAATTTCACTTAATTGTGAGTCAAGTGTTTAATTTACTGTGTTTTTAGTGCAACAAAATCAATCTTCTCTTTCTTCTCCGAAAATTAATTTATCTAATGTTTTAATTTTAATTTATTTCTCTCTTCTTTGACTGTAAATCTTTTTCATTTTGACTAATACTTTATGATTTTTTTTTCATTGTTTTCCATTATTATTATTATTACATTTTTGTTTGTTTTTTTATTTTCATACATTAAACCAATCTTTTAAGCATTATGTTTCTACACTCTTACTAGTTGATTAGGAGAGCCCGAAAAAAATAACTTTGAACAATACTTGACAATAGATTGATTACACTCACAATTTAAAATTAGTCAAAAGAAAAGATAAAAGAAACAGATCACCAAGTGATCACCATCTAATTCTTTTATAATTTGAATTAAATGATCTGCACAATTAATGATGAAACTAATCAGTTTTAAAAAGTTTGACATACACTTGCACAAATTTTATTCAGATTAGACTTTTTTATCTAGTTAATCAGTAAATAACTTTTGAAAATTATTGAAAGTTTATTATTTGTAAACAATATTTAAAATTGATTAGTTTAATAGAAATAAAATAAAGCAACACTTAACTACAGGTGTTTTACATTGACATTCGGCCATTTAGCTAGGTATGTTAAAAAGCGCAAGCTAATCGCCCATAAAGTATTTTCATTTAAGTTGTTTAGTTAAGCTTGATTTAATTTAAATTTACTTACATCTTGTTTTTACTTTTAATCTAAAAAATTTAAATTTGTTTAACTTAATTCAGTTATAAAATTAGTTTAAATATTAAACAAAATCATTTTTTTTAACAAAATATTAAATTTTTTATTTAAAAAGCTGGTTTCATGTTAAAAAACAGTTTTAATTTTTCACATGATTATTGTTCAATTTTTATATTTTGAAAAATGATTTTAATATTTTATCCTTTTTATTTAAAATTTATTTAAAAATAAAAATATATTCTTACAGTTTAAGCTAAATATTTTTCTACTTTTATTAATTATTTGAAATTTTATAATTAATTTTATGTTTTCTTTAAATTAACTTCAAATTAATTTAATCATCATTTTTTTTTTTTACATAAAAAAACATTGTTCATTGTCAAAAAAAAAAAAAAATAAATAATATATTAGCTAAAAGTTTGTGATTTATCTTCATTTTTTAATGTGTAATTTGCTCTTCATTTAAATAATAAATAGATCAAAAATTAAAAAAAAAGTTAATTAATTTTTTAAAATTTTGATTAGATAAATTTCTTTATTTTTTAAACATTTTTAAATATATGACTACAAAAAAAAAACTTAAATTTTTTTTTAATTGCTAAATTTGAAATTAAATATGTTTTAAAATTATTTTAAATATTTGTTTTTATTTTATTAATTTTCAAAATTGTGTACAGTGTGACAAAAATAGTTTAAATTTTTTTTTTTAAAGATACTTTTTTTTTCAAAGATGACTAATTAAACAAAAGTCTTTAAGTGCTTTAAATATTTATTTTTTAATTTTTATTCAAAACTTTAAAACTTTTAATGAATAAAATTTTAAATATGTCTAAAGTTAAAAATGAATAATAAAATAATTTAAATAAACTTAGAAAAAAAATTTATTAAAATAAAAAAAACAAAATAAAAAAAAAAACAAGTGCATTTGTGTAAATAAAAAAGAACATCTCTAATAGCAAATTTTTATCTAATCTTTATTATATTTTTTATGTTAGAGAATATTAAACTCAATTTAAAATTAATATTCTTTTAAACGTATTTGTGGTTTTACCAATTAAATTTTTGAAATCTTATTTGACAAACAGTTAAACTAAATTATCAAATAATTAAACACTTCTTTTAATGCTAATTCCAACTAAACTTTTTACGCCCAAAAATCGCATTTTAAGTAAGTAAATTAAAAATAATAAAACAAGTGTTGCTTTCTTAAGCAGTTTTTAAAATTAAAGTAAAACATAAAACAAAATAATTGCATTTGTAAAGTCAGCAAAAAAAAAAAATGTTAAAAAAAAAATTATATTTGCGTATTAGAAAAAAGTAAAAAAATAAAACAGATGAGAAAATTATATCTAAAAGAACGCACATAAGTTACAAATAATTCTCAATTATTTTTTGGAATCTCTGTTTTTTTAAGATGATTTTTATATTTCACAACACTGTCATAGGCAATTGTCGCAATTGTCATCCACCACACGCATACTTAAACTAATTGTTATTTAATGAATTGCGTTTATTTCGCAAACAAAAACATTTTTTAAATTCTTTAAATTTACAATTAGCTTTGATGTGGGTAAATTTGGGTGATTTGTTAATTGTCATGATTTATTCTTAAATTTAAAGCTATTTTGATTTCATATGAAAACATTGTGTTCTAAAAATTTGGTTTATACTGATTCATTGAAAAATTACGCAAGTGATGCAACGTCAATTTTTGTCTAGTCATTACAATCATTAAAATTAAATCCATTAACCTTTTGGCCACCAAAGAATTTATATAATCTTGACATTTAAAATTATCTTTTCACTTTGTTTTAAATAAAAGTGTGAAATCATCAATTATGATTTTGATTATTTTTCCTACCGGGTGGTTTGTCAGTCATATTAAAATTGGCTTAAACTTATTTACATTAATTATCTAAATTTTTTAAGGCTTGTCAATTAGATTCGGTTTACGCAATAACTATTAGTTGGATTTAAGCAATGTTTAAATTATAATTGTTATTTTACAATTTTAAATTATAAGTAACTAGTTCTATATTTTTGATTTGTTTTTTAAAACTGAAAAACTTATTTTAAAAATAATATTTTTATATTTACTGATTAATTAAAAAAAAAAAATAATCTAAAAATAATTGTTTAATATAAATTTGTAAAATATTTTTTAGTAAAAATTTAAAAAAAAAAATTACAATTTATTCGTAAAAAAAATATTTAAAAAGTTTTAAATATATTGTTAGATATAAATACTAGATGATAATGCCAGAATATTAACTATTTGAATTGTAAAGCAATTATCACTGTGAAAACAATTGTATCAATTTTTATTTCCGTTTACAGTGTCCAGTTAGATTTGTTCATATAAAACATATTTAATGAGCACTGGCGTGTGGCATTTTCATTTCATTTGCCTTTTTTTTTAAAAACTTTCAAAAACATCTGAACTAATTCCGAACATTATTTTAATACAAATTTTACTCTTATTGTTAATCAAGTAAACTCTTGTTTTAATCGCAACAACTAAGCAATATGCTTTTGCGTAAATCGAGTGTATATGTACTTATGTTTGATTTATGTTTGACAGCTTGGGTTTCTAGAAAGCAATGATGAGTAAATTTGGAGAAAAATGAAACATAATAGTAACATTTACAAACCTGATATATTTGTTCACCTGGTCTAAAAGCAGCAGGTCTATGTAAAAAAAAGTGTAATTTTAAATTTAAACAATGCACTTGGTTTGATTTTGTTAAACAGGTTATTATCTATTTTAAACCGACATTTCATTTTTAATCTATACATAAACTAAATCTAAAATATATATTTAGAAAATATTAAATAAAAGTTAGCCCATCCTTTTCTAATTTATATTTCAATATCAATTTTAATTTCAAATTTTTTTTTTGTATTGATCATTTAGCTGTTTTTTATTCAGCCAATACGTTCAATTAATTTTTTACAATTTCTCACCTGTTTAGTTTTGTTTGCAATGCACGCCATTATTCTTTATTATGGCTATACATCTGGTGTCAAAATAAACTTTGAACACTGATTGCCGTGCACTTTACTCATTTCCTAATTTGAGTCAATGAGAACTTGTGGCAATTCTGAAAATTTTGCTACTTTTTTAGCTAACAGAACAAATGTCCAGTAAAGATAAAAATAATGTATATGAAACCCAACTATTTAAACATTAGGTTTCCGATTCGCATTAGTTGCGCTCGTGTTCGAATCACGCTAATCAAAGATGAAATTCAAGCTTGATTGCATTAAAACAGTAATAAGCTTTTGTCGTACAGCACCTGTTTCAATCAAAATTATTTGACTTGTGGGATAAGTTCATTTACTTATTTACACATTTATTAAGTGTGTTAATGATTATGTCCGTTAAATGCAGGCCATGTTGTGGCCACACTTTTTTAGAATTGGCACTTTTTTAAATAGGATAATAAATAAAATAATTAAATTCAAACGATTGATGCGTGAATTTAATCACTTGAACAGTGATGCATTTTTAAAGATGATCTTTTGATTTTTGAACATTGTTTATTACACTTGTTCATCAAATGTCTTCAGGTCAATTTTGCTCATTTTGCATGAAGTGTGTCCAAATATATTCAAGCGCCATTGAACAAGCCACAATAAGTAAATGAAAAAACAAGTTAAATTTTTTAAATCTAAGCTTAATTCAATAGAATCATCTCATCTGTGTGAAAGCATTTTTGATTAGTTTATAATGATAGACTAAATATTTGAATAAAATCTTAAACTGAAATAGAATAAAAAAAAAAAAACTAAGATTGTTTGCAAATTTTTTAACTGTGACTATTGATATAAATCAGTGCAAGTTTTTTTGAAAAATGAATAATCAGTGTGAATTTATGATGCCATTAATTGCATCTATTTTGAACCCTTTGTTTAAAGTTAATTATGCGATTTCTAATTACATTTTTTTCAAGATCAAAAATAAAAAATTTCAAGATTGAGATGCAAATGTCTTATTAAAGCAATTTTAGATTTTTTAACTTTAGCTATTTCAACTGTGTTGCATATTTACGACTTTAGCTTTAAAGATACCCGTATTTTACATTTCTTATTGCATTTCTTACTATTTTACCCTTTTTATAATCAGTCCAACTGTGGCACCCGTCAATGAGTCAAAAGCAATAGAAAACAGTTGCTAGTTGTATAAAAACAAGCTAGAAATGTAAAAAAGCATATATAACAACAATTTCAGTCAAACGAACTGTATAAAGCAATTGGTTGTTCATAGGCTAAATAAGTTTTAGGAAATAAAATAAATAACTTTAAACGGACCCAAGTAAGCTTGCCCTGTTTTTTATTGGAAAGTAAAATAATTTAGAGCGCAAAGATCGGCTTTAGTGGCCTAGTTCAAGTTTAAAAAAACCGCCAGACGACAGACCAGGATCATTTTTTTATCTTTTAGAACTAACTAACCTTGCTTTCTTGCTTTCGGTTCATCTTTTAATATATTTTACGCCCATTTTTATCGTTTCTTGCTTTTTTCTATCAAGCAAAAACAATTTTATTGTTTTTTACTTTTTATATGACCGTTTGTTAACAATAAATTATTATAAACAAGCCTTTACTTTTAAATCTATGTTCAGAAATACTGAATCGAATAGATAATTAAAGTTAGTTTTACATTTCCGCCTTATGCCACAATTCTTATTTTTAAAGTCATTCCAACAAATAGATTTAAAATTTAAATATACTTTACTACAATTTTGATTTTATTCAAAAATCATCCTTGTATGTAAACTAACTTTTTAATAGAATTTCATATACATAGTCATTTTCTTGGTTCATTATGAGTTATCTATTGAGTTTTATTTAAAAACTCAAAATAATAAAAATAAATAATTTTTATTGTATTAAGTATTGATCAAACAAAAAGAATGCACATATTTTTCAAATTTAATTCAAATTTGATTTACTTAATAAAAATTTTGCAAAAACACTAAGCGTGTTTGAATTAAAATTAGACAACATTATTATAGGTACAATTCATAAATTGGATTTTAATTTTTATCCAATTTGGTCATTTCAACACAGTTTTATTTACAATTAAATTTAATAAATGATGATTAGTTGATTACACAAATATTTATCATTTTACTAAAATTTCCTATAAAACATGTGTTTTACTCAGAGCAAACATAAAGAGTTATTTATTCGAATACATTAAATTGATTTGTGAATGCATTGAATTTTAATTAAACAGTCTGTTGTTAGTTAACTTGCAAACGTTTCAGCTTGAATGCACTTGTTATAATCTAACCTGACAATACACAAACAAGTTAGTACAAAAAGTAAATTTTCAACTGTTTCTGTTAAAATGACCTCAAAATCGATTGTAATTTTATTGAAATTAAATTACATTTTGACCACAATTGTTTATTGTGTGTAGGAGAGATTGAAAACAAACTGACCAACTAATGCGCTTACTTGCTTATAATTACGGCATTACGATGCTAGACTCAGGATTTGTAAACTCTTGTCCAACAACTGACTATCAGTAAAATCAGCCTTAGAATAAATACCAAAAATATATTTTGCTTTTATATGACAGCATTGGGGTTAAATAGGGTTTACCGAAATTATGCTGAAAATCATATTAATTCAAAAAGCACATTGATACATTTCAAACTTTGTTCTTTTATGATATTTGGCTGTTTTTGCACGAATTTTTGCTTCAAAAAATTTTAATCAAAACTTATCTCAATTAGTTTACTTTGATAACCTTGATCAAGAACATTTGTGTATTTATTGAATAAGTAAAATTTACCTTTGATAACATTCATAATTTATTTTCTGTTTGAGTCATGTATTTATATTTTTTTTATTTCAACTTTGTTTCATGAATTTTTATTTATCATTTAAATATTAAGAAAATTATATTTATTTTTATGGCTTATTATTGATTTTAATTTAAATTACTTTGTTTAAAATATTTTTTTTTATCCATATTAGGTAAAATTTTTTTTTAAATAATTACTTTTCTCCTTTTAGTTTTATTTTTTTACCTGTGATTTATTTGTTTATAAATATAAAAAAAAATAGCTTATAACAACTATTTACAAGTTCGATCATTTTAAATTAATGACACTGAATTAAAAAGTCCAAATTTGTCAAGTTTTTACCAAATTAATAACGCCTAATAGACCTTGCGACTCACCATAATCACTTCTTAAAAAATCTCAATGATAAATTTCAAAAATAAAGTTTTAAAAAAGTTGCATTTAATTTAAACTATTTTTTTAAACCACAATTCAAGGTTATTAATAAGTAAAAAAAAAATTGAAAAAAAAAATAATAATAAATGCAATAAAACAAAAACAAAGATAAAGCAAAAGGATTAATTTATAAAATAATTTTATTCAATTGATACAAAATTTAATCAAACAACATTTTGATTTACAAAACTCGATTTACTTGCAAACATATTTTTATTAATAAATAAAACAAAATTTTGTTTTTTTAAATCTTGTCATCATTTTCTACCAAAAAAATAAAGAACACATGCAATTTAAACATTAACTCAAATTATGCGAAATCAGCATTCATTATAATTGTGCATGATTAAGCAACAAAATGACCTTGTTTATCATTGAATATATTTTTTATTTACTTATGATATGTGCATAGACAAGCGATTCTTTTTAGCATCATATAATCATCATCATTCTGATTATTACTTTAGACATTTGATGATATGTTAAAATTTGTGGTTGTTAATTGTAAACATATCTACTTATGGTCAGTCCAAATGTTACAACTAATGATCACATTAACAATAAATAACTTCCGGTTAGATATAAATTCTTTTAGTAATAGCCATTGGTTTTCCTATGTTTTGATGTAGTATTTAGCCATTGTGATTTCAACTATTCAAATAATTTAATAGCTTAGTAATCCAAGTGTGGACATTTTTATTATCCAAAATTAAACACTTTTACATACAAAAATTATATTTACAAAATCAACTTTAATCAAATTATATGTGACTAAGAATTTTCAAACTTTTTTATTTTTTCTTCTTTTAACATAATGTAAAATAACCAATCTTGCACCTCTTAACTTATATTTTCTTATTATCTACAATATATTTCTTATTTAGTAATTTACTAACAAATGCTTATTTTTATTTGTTCTAAATTAAATGTTGAATTTCTTTTAGTTAATGTTTTAATTTCCGGCCGTTTATCATGAAATGTAGTTTTAGTTTGTTTAAATTGTTTTCTTAAATACATAATGAAATAAACAAAAAAAAAAAATTATAAAAGTAATATATAATTTAGGATAAAAAAATTTTATATAAAAAATTGAAATATTAATCTAATTATATTAAATTCATTGCAAGATTTTAAATAAATAATTCAATTCAAATCAATATTAAACTTATTATATTATAAAACTTATTATATTATTAAACTTATATTAAACTAGAATGACTTTTGTATTTTAATTAATTTTTTAGTTTAAATTTTTTTTATAAAGATTCTTTAAATAGAATTGATTCATTAAGTTCATCCTAATATTTGATTAAATAATAAGATGCTATTTTTACACAATCTTACGTTACATTTCAAACTTTAAGTTGTTTGTCAATGGTTGCTTGTCAAACCGCTAATCACGATGCCGTGGCGTGCATCTGAAACAAAAAACGAACAGATCAAATCGTGTTCTTTGTGACTTTGCAATGAGTGTGACCATTTGAACAAACTGTTCCAGATTAAAACTACTATCTGGCTTAAGATTATAATTTAAGTACTGCCGAATTTGACCCAAGCCTGACGTGTGCAAGATGGGCTTAATTAAATGCTTGTCAGTAGGAGCACCAGTAAAGGAACCCGGGCTCATTAGTGTTATTTTTCTATTATTCTCGGTAAACAATGGCCTGTTTATTTTTCTTCATATTCAAAGCAAATTTTCTCAATATTGTTTTAGACATTTCTTAAAGATTTCTTAAAATATTTTAATTTGCTTAATTCAGTTGACTTTGTGTGTTGGTGGTCTACTTGTGGTTATGCCTTGCTTGTACCGGTATTTTTAAACCCACTCGAAATAGAGTTCAATTTGTTTGTCATAAAATTTTGTTACATTTTTACAGCACGCGTTCAGGGCGCTTATGTAAAAAGCAAAGCCAAACAAACACACACACAAACTTCTTTGTCAAGAAAAATTAAAAGATGAAATTTTCTAAAATTTCATTCATTTATTTTGTAAATTTGCTTTGTTTTGGCTTGTGTGGCCTGTTTGTCTATTCTAGCATATCTTTATAACGGACATCAAGATTTTCAAGCAAAACTAACAACAGTATTTATATACTACAGAAAACAAGGTTTTGTTTTTATTAAAAATGTCCAAAAATATTTTCTTAATTTTTGTCTGTCTTGTTAAAAATTTTGTGGTTGATAAAATTAGCACAACTGTTGTAGTCAATTTCTAAAATGGTTAAACAAATGTCGTACATAATTTAGTTTGATCTTCTTCAGCAATTGCATTTTATTTAATCAAATATGATGTTTTATAGAGGAATTATTTCTTTTCTACCTATACCTTAGTTTTTCATCTTTTTTTCCTTTTTAAACTTTTTTTTTATAATTTGCCTAACTTTTTATTTCCAACTCAATTATTATTCATTTTTTATTTTATAAATCATAATTAAATTGAATGATTAATGGTATGAATTTAGTTTTTGTTGCTACTTGAACAATTTCGAATATTCTCCCTTTTTCTACTAATCTCGCATCGTTGTTTACAATTAGATAAAGATGTTTGTAAACGGCTTGAAAATTGCCAACAGGCTTATAGTTCTAATGTATAGTGAATTAATAATTTTGAAAAGTAAAAAAACTAGCAAATGATGTATTTAATATTACTAGCAATAGAATATCTACTATCGAATCTCGACTTGCTTAATTAACCCAATGGCCAGTTGAAAAAGGCCATCGTCAAATAAATAATGCATCACTTTCTCTAAATGGGCTCTTGATTGGTCTAGCATTGATGGAACAGTAAGCTAGATGCGAAAAATTGTATGCCAATTTGCATAAATCGACTGTTTTGCAGACCAATGTAGCAAACTTTTAAAATAAATAAAAACCGGCCTATGCTTTAATATAAACATTTGAATGTTTCGGAATTCGTGCAACTGGCTACCAACAGTGTAATAAACATTTCATGTCTATGTCCAGCTTATTAAAATAGCCAAATTTTTAATTTAGTAAAAATGCTACTAACAAAACTCAACAACTTATCTTTATTTGAATTGCGACTTTGTTTCAAGCCGTTTTGCCCAGGTTTAAAATGCATAAAAAATAAAAACGAAGTTGAAAAAAATCGACTTAAATAGCCAGTTTAAAAGTAGGCGTTCTATAAAAACTCATAAAAGTGCGGGAAATAAATTAAATCGTAAATTCAGGCTCACAAGTGGCCTATGTTTGCTCAATGACAAAATTAATTAATTCAATTTTTATTGATATTTTACTGGACAAACAATTTGAATGCAAGAGTTTATTTTTTACTTTTGTCAACATTATTTTGATTGCCTACTTTAGTTAAAAAAGGCGCAAAGATGGGACGTGAAGAGTTGAGGCCAAAAGTGAGTTATTCCTGGACATTGCAATGATGACAAGTTTATTGTGTTTAGTCTAGCCTCTGTTTTGCAAATCCCACTGGACACGGCTTGAGCAAAGTAATTTGTGCGACATGATCATGCAATTTATGATGGTTCAACATTAGATGCTTTGATGAAAATGTATTAGTTTGATTGCTCGAAAAGCTTTAATTGCTTGAAACGCCGTTTACGACTGGTTTTTAATGGCTTTTTTATGCAATCATCTAGCCTGATGACGGTCCAACGTCGGCTAGCATCCTCTAGTCAATCTAGTCCACTTGGTCAGCAAGTGTGGCCTTCACATCTATTTTAACAGAATCTTTTAAAATTCAAGTTGCAACTTAAATTTGTTTCTAATGTCTAAACAAGTTGTATATAGTTGTGTGGACAACTTTGAAGAAAATAAACTAAACTCAAGTAAACATGCGAGAAAATGATTATGTTCATCAATAAATACACTTTACTAGCAATCTAAATTTAATATGTTTGCACAGATACAGTCTTTAAGTTGTTTATTGTTATTCTGGTTTACAGGATTAAAATCTTAACTAGAGTCAAAGACAAATGAACAAGATGCAAAAAATTTAAAGACAGGCAGAGGGCTTCAAGCCATAAATAAACATTCATTTATTAAGCCATTGAACAAATGCTAAATGTGCTAAAACAAGTTGATTACTGCCTAATTAAGTTGATTTAAACATGCTGGCTAAAATTTGAAACATTGTTATATTTGATCATTTCGACAAAAAAGTTTATTTTTACAAAAAATTATTTTTACTTGTCTTTTGAATTAATAATAGCCTAAAAATTAGTAATTTAATTGGTTTTTACAGTTTTAATAGCTATTTAAACTGGTTTTTTACCTCAATCTTTAATTTAAACTAATAAAAAAAAATTTTGACTGTCATATCTTTTAGAGCAATTAATTTTTTCTATAATATTTCATCATTTTCAGTTTAGCTTTATTAGAACTTATTTTAACTAAATTATTTAGATTTTGCTTTTTATTTTTTTTCAAGTTTTGAAATTGTAAAAATTGAATGATTGTTTTGATTAAATTTGAATAAAGAATTAGGTGAAATATAATTTTTTAAATATTATTGTATACATTTTTTACGGTTTTATTTGTTAATCCTTTAATAATATTTTTAAATAAACATTTTTTTATTATTTTTCTTAATTTTTAATTCATTCTATTTTTACAAAAGCAAAAACAAACATTTTTTGAATTTAGATTTACTGATTAATTAAATTATTAAAAGCATTATATTTTAGGTAACACCGTTTTATTAAATTGTAAAAATACAAGTTAAAATTTGAATAAACAATTTTTAGATTGCAAAAACATTTAAACTATTTTAAAACCTATGTTTTGATTTTGAGATTTTTTGCGTTTTTATTTTTTTACTCCAAAAGCAAATCAAATCAGCTAAATACACATGATTTGCATTAAATTAAAAAATATATGAACAAATTTAGAATTCAGTAATCAAGTGCCGTTTGACAAAACAAGAAAGGATTGCTTTAATTTAGCAAGATATTTTGCCATTGGCTGCCTTAACCCGATCAAATAGTGTTTGGCTTATTTTAAGTGTTAATCTAATTAGAAATGCAAAATTCATAAAAAACACCAACTAGAACTGTTTTATCAATGTTGCACGTCTGCTTAATTCATAACCATGTCTGCTATTGAAACTGCTTAAATTGAAAACTGTTCATAAAACATAGATAAAAGGATGATCTAAATGGAAAAGGTGAATGAAGAAGATGAAGAGCCAGACTTTTTATTTTTTATACAAGTAGATGTGTTTTGCTTAAACAGACAAACTAAATTAAGCGAAACTAAATCCTTTTTAGGCTTGCAATGTTTGTGATTTTAATGTTAAATTAATAATTATAAGTAACACACTTGCAAGTTACGTCATTAATACAGATCTGAAAATTAGTTTGAACCTTTTAAGTGATACCATTGTTTTGCCTCTTTCTGCTTTTCAAGATTAAAACTTATTAGCAATAATTAACCAAAAACAAACACTAATCTCAATTTTAGACCTGCAAGTTTTTAGCTTAGCTTTGGTTATTATTAGATAAAACTCATTTATTTAAGATCTTCATCTTTGCATTTGCACAAAAAATAAAGTTTACCATTGTATTCAATTCCGGCCTGAGAAAAAACTTCCGGTACACAATTAAAAACAAATCATAAAGGGCGTTTTTTGTTTCGATGGATCAATATGATCACGCCCAATTTTACGCTTTCTGTTCAAACAATAATAGCAAGATAAGCAGTAAAAGCTGATTTAGTTTGATCATCTGTTTTAAGAATAATCTTTGTCAAATTGCTACATAGAACCACATGTTTACCAATTATAAACTATTTTTTATTAAACTTTCACTTATATTTAGTATTTAAATTAAGATTTTCTTAATTGATTAGCTGAAACTATATTTGCAAACAAAGCGTCAATAGAGGCACAATTTAACAAGCAAACCAAAATATAAGTTTGAAAAAATAAAGCTAAAAATTAGCTGGATTTGGGTTCTAAAATGTTTAAAATGAATATTTGTTTAAATCTATTTATTTAAATATTTTTTCGTTTAAATATTTTTACTACTGTATAATTCATTCCTCTTCATTATTTATTGCTTTTATCTTTCTGTCGAATTCGTAATTTACAGAAGTGACTTAAAAAAACTGCTTAGGCTGACAAAGCAGTAATATTAAGAATATTTGGAGACAGCTTTTTTAGATTTGGTATATCTAAGTACCTTTTTTAGCCTTTTCTTGATAAAATTTGTGAAAGAGTTGCTTCTTATTTGTCTTTTGGTTTCCTTTTAAATTTTTTTCGGTTTTTTTCTATTGTTTTCAAAATTTTTTACCCCAATCCAACAAGTTCAACTATAGTAAAAAAAAATACAATAAAACAACCGATTTTCACCCGTCGTGGAAAATTTGAGACAAAGAACTTTAAAATAGTATTCACGCCTTATACAAGCGGCTTTGTTTGACTTTTGATAAGATTTGTTTTTTAATGTAGACTAATTTTCAAAATTTCCACACTTTTTTTTTATCAATCAGGAAACGTTAATTAAAAAAAAAACCAAATAAATATTGATTGTAATAAATAAATATTAAAAGTAATACAAAATATAGTGATTTGTTAAACCAATTTTTAGACATTTTTAGACGTTTTTTACATTAAATAAAACAACGTTTAATGTTTGATTGGTCAGTTTGTTTTAAGTAAATAATGCTCATGAAATAATTTTTCAAGTATAAAGTTTAGAACTTTGTTTTTATATCTGTGATACATATCATATTTAATTGTTTACTATAATATTTTAGTTTTTTTTTTTTGAAAATTCATTGATTTAAAAGTTTATGAAAATTCATTTTTTATTTTTCAAATTCAATGAAATTATTTCGCACTTTACTAAATAAAAATATTTGCTTTTGCTAAAAAAATTTAATATAGATAAATTAAAAACAAGCAAAATAGAAAAATTTTTGTCAGCAAAAGTCTGATTAATTTTTGCACTTGATACATTTGATTGTATCAAAAAGTGTTCATTGAAGTGCTGCAAGTTATGTACACGTGGTTTCAAGTATTTGCCAGCTCAACTGACCCTAGTCCGATCGGATGCAAAAGACACGTGTATGACCAAATAAGCGAACACTTGAAATTCAAGTGTAGCCTTGACCAATGGGTCTATTTTATCCTTCTGCAATTTTTTTTTGCTTTACTCTTTCATTTTTCTTTTTTTCCTCATTTATTCATTTATTCAGACTTGTTTCATTAATTCATTTTCAACTAAAGTGTGACCATTTTGACAACCACAAGCTCTCACGCGATTCAATCACTTGGCCTGAACGGGCTAAACACTTTGATTAGTAGCAAATCCATCAAATTGCGTTTCAAACCCGTTATTTTATCAAGATACAAAGTGACCGATGCCATTGATTTTTGACACTTTTGCACTGTTTTCAGCACTGAAAAATAAGTAAAACAAACTATTCTCACACAAGATTAGGCTTGTTTTGACTGCAAATAAATCACAAAAATAATGCTGATCATTTGTTGGGCTTGTTTTGGGCCTATTCCGTTTTTCATTTAAAAGAATAAATAATAAATAGGGAAATCACAAAAATGAAACTCTTTGAATTCAATTAAAGAAGAGTCAAGTTGCTTTTCAAGCAATAAACGTTTGCAATAGTTAGCAATGTTCATGCCATGCATTGAAGATGCATTGAATAAACGAATGCAAAAACAAATAAACGGGTTCAGTTGGACCAGAACAAGAGGACCTAATAGCAATTATTATGCCCAATGAACCAGTCACAATCACGTACAATGAATTGAAATTACAAATTGTGACCGATAAATGATAAAAAAAAATGATGTAAAGCTAGCACAAAATGTTTTAAAAACCGATAAAATTTGGAAAATCAACAGAACGCTCATTAGACTCATTAGTCAAGGTTTTCTTAATGGAATACAAGTTAAGACCGTGTTAACAAACAATCACACCAATCATTTGATTTGCCTTAACTTTGCCCTTTAATCCTTTTCAATTTGTTATTGTTTTTACACTTTTGACCTTACCATCATCCAATGGTCATTTTAATAAACGATCATTTTTCACGTTTAACGTCTATTGTCCACGTGTGATTTTAGTAAAAATAAAGAAAAATACAAACATTTGTTAAGTATGTTGAATGTTAAGGCATGTTCAAATGATTTGGGATGCTTAAGAGTGTTTCTTATTGCTTTTTATTGTCTCATAATTTTCATAATGTTTTATAATGTTTTATGATGTTTTATGATGTTTTATTATATTTTTGATGACAATATGAAAAAAAAATTTGATTCTTCACATGGCCATTTATACTAGTAAATCATTTTTATTTTCTATTTAACTTTTATTATATTTTATAAAATTTTTTTATTTGTTTAGCATTTAAATAGTTTCTTTTTAATTGATTTTTATATAGTTTTATCTTTAAAAATATGTTATTATATTATTTTATATTTTTCAGTTATATCTGTTGTGTATACTAATAATAATTTTTTACTTAACTTTTTAATTCAAGATGATTACATTATAAAAAAATAAACATGTGTTAAATGTTATATTATTTATTATATAAACGATATAAAAGAAAAAAATTAATTTGTTTGATTTGTATAATAATTTTGATATGCTTGAAAATCAATGATGAAATTACTAAACAATTTTCAACAAATAAGTTAGGCACATTAATGAGATAAACATTATATTTAGTAATCCATCTTATTTATAACTGAAAATTTATTTAAAATTTTATTTTATAAATAATTTGACAAAAAAGAGTTTTATTAATTTTTGTTATTAATTGTAAACGATTGGAAAATTAAATTGAAAATTTTAACCTTTGAACTAGATTTTGAATATTAAAAAGACAATAAATATTTAACCATTTCAAATCGAAATAAGAACACCATCACTTGAACTGGTTCTAAAATGACCTGGCACTGGTTAAAAATGTGGTTTGCTAGTATAATTAGCTATTTGAGTTAAAATATCAAAAAGAGGCAAATTTGAAATTTGCATAAATTTGAAACGCATAATTTCTAAGCATTTACAGACCACTTGTGCTAGCTTTGTACTAAGACTGGCGACCACATTTGATATTAGTTCAATTGTATCAAACATTTTTAATGTTCTAAACCTAAACCAAATTTTTGCTAGTAATCGAGCGCAAAGTGCTAAGTTGAAGCTAAGATCAAAACTGAGCGAAAAAAAAACAAATAAAAAAATAATAAATAAACGAAAAAAGGGAGAAATCCGCTAAGTAATCGGGTGCAATCGATAGAAATGGCTTGAATCTAGATTAAAATTTTGGCGCAAATAACGTTTTTGACTTGTGCCGGAATTTAATTTAGCATGTAAAACGCATTTTTATTGCTTCAACATTGATTTTCACTTACTAACCAAAATGATTTTAGCTCATTTTCACCTCTGGATTTGTCCGCAAAATATTTATGTACAAAATATACGCTATGAAATATTTGCTTTGCCAATGATTTTGACCAAAAATAAAACAACTAGTTTATTTTAATGATCAATAAATTGCAAACAATTAGTTCGCAGTCTGAGCAATCATGATATGTGTGTTTACCGGTTTCCTACAAAAGCAGCTGTTCTACATCAATTTCACCAATAACTATTCAAATGCAATCGAAATGTTGTAAACAATTTAATTTGATTTAATTTGATTGGCAGTAAATCTGCAAAACTGACAGTTTGGCTTTTCAATCTCAAATTGATCAACATTTGTCAAATGTGAAATCTTAGATACAATCCGATTTGAGAAGCGGGTCGAAAATGGCGCGAAATTCGTCTATCCACATGAAAGTGTAAACATAAATCTAGTTTGAACCATTTGACATGAATGGGTTTAGCAATAAAAGCCAGACAAGCAACTGGACATCAAAAAACAAAGAGTGTGTTTTTTGTCAAATAGATCTAACTGGCGTACAAGTGCATCGGACTTTTACGAGTGATTCGCTATTCGAGCTCATTAGTAACCAGAACCCAATGAACACGTGTTTAGTGTAAAAGAAGAGGACAACACCTATAAGTACGCCTTCTAAAAAAGATGTTAAAAAAAGTTTCAAGCAAACCAACGAGTAGCTTTATGAATTGTGGTTATAAAAATTTGATACTAAAGGCTTTAACCAGAGCTAAATATTTTTGACAAAAATGAGTAAAGGACAAGTAAACCACAGTAGCCAAAGATTATAAAGATTGGCTCAAATAGCAATTGATGGAATACATTCAATATTGCTAAAATTGAAACCTTAAACTTATTATTATATCGTGTGTGGGGGTGTGTTAAGGTACGGGTGTGGGATGAGTGAATATTGATGCAAGCAGTTAAACAAGTTTGGCATGTCATTTAAAATCGGATTCTTTTATTCTGTCTGTTTTACAAATTTTTTGCCTTAAACATGGTTACACGTGTTTGGTGCTCTATTAGAGGCCAATTTCTATTTGGTCTTCAGCATCTTTTTATCTTTCATACTTACATTTTGATTTGAGGAATCGTTTGAATTTTCCTGCAAGAATGCTTTAATTTTAATTTTAAACCTCCTGCCGACAGCAACATCTCAAACTAAGTGGGTTGTATTCACTTTTTACCGGAAACTGATTAAGACGCTTTATTGCGTTTACAACAAAACAACACCCACACGTTGATATGTTTATTCTCACCAGGATCGAGTTCATTTTGCTTTTTTAACTAATAGAACTAATCTTTTTAATAATGGATTAGCTTGCCAATATTTTTACCGTTTATTTGACCTGTATATATTTCTTTTTAAATTTAACTTTTAAACTTTTCAAATAACTTCTTGTATTATTTATTTTTATTTTTTTTTATATTTATTATATATTTTTCTGGTATGTTGCAATGATAATCTTTATTATTTTATTTTATTTTCGCTTTCACTTTTAAACTTCTTTAGCTATTAATTTAAATTACAATCATTAAGCAAAAGATATTTTATTTAAAAATATTTTTATATAAAAAATATTATGCTTTGCAATAATCAAATAAATTAAAATAAATCTGACAAAAAAAGTTTTTTTAAAATAAAAATTACAATATAATATTTTTATAAATAAACCTAAACTTGGATCGATATTTAGACTATTAAATTTATCAGATTGACGAATTAGTTATAATTTAGGCTGTATTAAGTAAAAATTTGTAAACAAGCATTAAATTTAAAAAAATTCAATATTAAAGAAAAAAACGTCTCTATTATTTTATTAGTATAACTTAAGTAGTTTGACTTTGAATAGTATTTCAAAGGTCACAGCAGGGAATCCTTGTCTTTTACACTATATTAGTGTAAAAAAAATGACGAAAAAAGCGGAATCATAGGTGTTGAACAGTGGTTAAAGTAAGCAAATACTTAAAAACAAATCATTATAACATAAAAATTTATTTTATATTATTGCTTTTTTTAATCAATGAGTCATTGATTATAAAAAAAAAATTGTAAATTTATAAGTTTTTTAAATTTTGATTTTTATCTAATGAAAGTATTTCTCTTTTTATTTATTAATATTATTTTCAAATTATATAACGTTTTAATAATATTTTAAAGAAAATTATAATTAAATTTATTAATTTAATTAAACTAAATTATTAAACAATAAATCTACAAATTATAACTTTTTTTTGAAAATTTTAATTTCATAAATAAAAATTAATTGGTAAATGTTGGCTTTAAAAAGAAAATTCTAAAACTAATAAATTTTTTTTTAGCTATTTTTTAAATTCAATGAATTTTTGTTACTAGAAAAGAGTTAATATTAAAGATAGTTTTCTGAAACTTTTTATTTATTCTATTTTTACTGTAAATGTTTTAGTTTTGGTTGCTTTTATTTTAAATACAAAAAATCAAAAAATAAAATCTTTAAAGTCAAAACAAATGCATAAGAAAAATTTTAGCCCTGGTTTGAAGAAAACAAACGAAACTAGTAAATACTAAACAAGGCAAGCCTAGATTTGTATTTAAGTTCACCTTGGGAAATTTTCCACCATCTGTTTTTTTTTTTTTGTTTTGCATGCTAGGTCTAAATGCCTGTTTTGCACATTTGCCACTTTCAACATTAGGCATGATGCTTGAACTTGTTATGATTTCATCATAATTATTACAATTAAATTGATTATTTTTTTAACAATTATTTTAAATTAGTTAAAAAAAAAAAATGTTTGATACATATGTTGTTTTTTTTTTTTATAATTTAGCCTAATCTATAAATTTTTTTGCACTTTTTAGACTTTTGTTTATTTCTTTTTTATCTAACCTTAAATTAATTTTTTTGTTTAGATTATTCTTTGATAACAGTTAAATATTCTTTTATATTTTCAAATTCATCAATTTTATTTTATCTATAAAAAAAAATGCATATATATATTAATAATAAAAGAAAACAACAATTATTTACTTAGTATTGTTCTAATTTTTTTTTTTAATAAACACTTGAATTAAATATTTTAAAAAACTGATAAAAACGTAACTTTTTATTTTTTATTTGTTTTGATAAGAAAATCATCAAATAAACCATAAAATATTAGTGGACATTTAAATGAATATCAAGTTTAATTAGACAAACAATTGTTGATTAAAAGATTATTTTGACATTGAAAATATATAATATATTTTGAATTGGGTATAATATTTATAAAATTCAAAGCGTAAGCTTTTTTTTGACGGTATTTTTATTTATGCACCTTCACTGATAGAAATGTTTGCTTAGAAAAGACGGCAGAATACAATTGTTTTAAATAGATAAGACACTTGTATAAAAGATAATATTTGCAGGTGAATAGGTGTTTAAATGTAAAAAAAAAAAATTATTAATCAAATTAAACTAGAATATCTTAACTTTTGTATCAATATTTTTAAAGATTATCTACTACATTGACCACATATGGTGAACGTGAAAGGTTTTAAAATTAGTGGGTGGTTATTTACAAAATACCCAAAAAAAATTTTATTACTCCTTTCATATTAAATTTTAGACACTTGTTTTACAGCTGGTTAAACCTAATAGTTATTAAAATTATTTTTGAACTGATGAAAATATTGGATTAATTAAAAAAAAATAATTAAAAAAAACCAAAAATTTTAAAAAGATTCTAAGAAAAATTAAATTAAATTTAAGATGAGTTAGCTTTTAATGTTATGTCTGTACTTTGTCGCATAACTTAATTGCAATAAGCGATTGAAACTCGTTTGTCCATTGAAACACGCCTTTTTATTTATATATTATAAAATTAAACGTGTTTTAACTATTAAACGTAAATCTAAGTTGTTTTTTTTTATTCTAAAAAGTCTCGAACAAAAAAATTTTAGTCAGATTTAAATAAATATGTTTTTTTTTGCATTTGTTTAGTTTTTTTAATTAATTTAAATGTTAAGTTTTAATTTTTATTTATTAATAATTAAATCATTTTTACCATTTTTAAATTAATTTTATTATTTAAAAATAGTTTATATATTTAATGTTTGTAATCAAAAATTTTCGCAAATTCAAAGTAAGCTGAATTAAATAAAATTTTAATTTTTACTCATATTTTTTTTCTGATTGCTTATAAATAAAATTGCAAGTAATAAATAAATAGATAATTCAACTATCATTTTAAATAATTAAAGCTCTTTGTTTTAAATTAATTATTATTAATATTTTTCATTTAATTGGTTATTTAGTTTATTTAAAATAGTGATAATTAATTATAATATTAAAAAGAATATTATGACGAAATTTTGAACAATATTTCATTAAAGATTGATATAATGCAATTTTTACCTGTCATTTCATCATTGTAGCAAATTAATGTAGAGTAAAAAACCAATCTGATTTTCAATTATTTTTTTTGAATGGTACTTATTATGATGGCGTCGTGAGATGCACTAATATTTAAAGTGAAATTAGTAAATACTGCAACTTTTAAATGTCATTGTTTGCCATTATGGCCAGGAAATTTTTAGTACAACTCCTCAGTAGGATTCTCAATAGAATTCTTAGTAGGAAATCATAATATTTAAGTTTATTCTTTTATCCTTTTAAAACGTTCAAACAATGTTTAACAGAACCTAAAAAGCCCAAATCATTGCCTTTTTTACAATCGCTATTTAGTTAGACGTTTTTTAAAAAAAGCAATGTTTATATTTCCTACCTCAACATAAAAACCTTTTTTGAATCTTTGATTAGTTAAAATTCAAGCGAGCGCTTTAGCACCCTTTTTTTTACTATTGTCTAGTCCAGTACTATATTTCAGTCTTTTTAAATTTTTTTTTTGAGCGACCAGCCTTAAATGCTAGTTTTATTTTAGTTACAATAGCAATTCTTAGTAATTTTCATAAAATTAATAGTTTCGGTATACTTAAAGTTGGCGCCATTTTTTTAATGTCTACAATAATTGAATTATTTTTAAAATTAAATTTTTGTTTATTAAGTATTAAAATAAATTAAAAATATTAAAAAAGTCCTATATTGGTAAAATGTTTTTGTTTGACCATTGCTACTTTTTGCACCTATACAACCGTTAGAACCTAAAATGAATTGCAAGTGCAAAGCGTGTTTGGTCAACATGTTTGGCCACATGTTTTAAGAATAAAATATTTTAAGAAAAATATGAATGAACTTTTGTTACCGCCTACTTAACTCTTTTCTTTAAGAAAAAATTTATTATGACCGCTTTGATCAGTTTGCTATTGAAATTTGCTACTGGTCAAAATCGGGTAATCTTTGACCAAAAGGCGGAGTTTACATTAAACTACATATGAAAAAGGTGAAGCAGATTTTTATCTATGTACACGCCTTTGTTTGTTTTAAGTTATTTGTACATGTGAAAGGCAGGCTTTGCGCAGTTTTTGTATTGGCCATCGATAATTGGTCATCGGTATCCATTCCACAAGTGGTAGACTCAATGTGATAAAAGCCAATGGCAGAACAGAGAACCTTAATCACTTGAACTTGATCTTTAAGACAATCAGTTTGTATTTAAACTTTCATTTTGCCTATTGTAGCTATTGAAGCATTTCAAAAAAAATTTACATTGCTCTCATTTTTGATTTGGTGAATAAGTTAAACAGTTAATTTAATCTTGTTGTTCTTGATTTAATTCTGATTAAATATTAATTTAAATTAACGTTTAATTATTTCTTCTAAGTCTACTTGTTGGTATGTATAATTTAGATTAATTTTTTTTCAATATTTGTTTTTGAATTTGAATATGTTAATGACGGCAACATTGCATCATTCTTTTTTTTTTTAATTGTAATTAAAATCAAATTTATCGTATTTTTATCTTTATTAAATTCAATTTATTTATAAGATTATTTTAAAATGTGAATTTAAAAAAAAAATTATCAAGAGTTTATTGAAATTATTTTAAGTATTACTAAAATGATTTCAAATTTGCTGATATTGCGTCATTTGTAGAATTCTTTACTTATGTAAAAATTTGACATGTTCATTGTAGTTTTAAATAAAATTACCATAAGTATTTTAGTTAGTTTTTTCATAAATATTAAAATTTTTTAATTATTATTATAAATAAACAATTAATTGTAATTTACTATTAATTTAAATGTTTTGCTTGTTTTTTTGAATTAATTACTTTTTTTAAAGCAATCTGAATAAAGCAAAAACATATTATTTGTATAATTTTTACTATGATGCAATTTTTGTATTAGAGTTGAATAAGTATAAGCTAAGTTATTTTTAATTTCTTAATCGTTAATTTTTAATTTGTTATTTAATTTGAATAAACAATATTATTAACTGATTCAAATTAATAAAAACAAAATTAGAATTATTTGAAAGTAAAAAAAAATTCAAATAAATTAAACTATAAGATGTCTTAATTCAATTGTTTTTAAATTTTTAAGAACTATGACATTAAAAATGCCTTACATTTCATCATAATTTTGTCTTGCTATTTTTCACATTTTTTCTTCTTATTTTCACACAATTTTACCTTTAAATAGATCTTTTTTTAACTAACTTTTTTTTCTTCTAGATATTCATCTTTATTCTGTGTGGGCGATTTCTGCTTAAATTTTTAGGCGGGAACTTAAGCACCTAACTTTTAGCTTAAACATACACAAAATTTATTAGGCCGTAATCGGTTTTAAAACAAGTTTAAAAAGAAACCAGCAATCACTAAATAAATTGAACCATGGCTAAATCTTGTTATGCATTTACTAACCGTGGATATTGCTACTGCGAAAGATGCATTGTGAACAATAGTGATAATACAAATTCTAGGCAAAATCGACAAACTAGATCAAATCCTACTACTCCATCAGCACCCATTCATCCGGAATCTTTAAATAGGTCTTTGTCTCCACCAGCAAGACTTCGCAATCATAGAAACAACTTAATTACTGAGCAAAACGGAACTAATGTCGTTTCTACTCATCAAAATGTCGTTAATTCACAAACTTCTAATCCTCATCATTACACAAACGTTTTACGTAATTTAGTGATTCAGCGTCTTAATAGTGAAATCGAACGTCAAGTAAATAAAGCACTTGACCATTTGGCCAACGAAGACGCTAATCGCAATTCAAATGAAACCACCCCTTCAATAACAACTCAACCCAGTCAACCAAATAATTATCAAAGTCCTACATCATCAATTGCATCGGATCCCAATTTGATTAATGAACAAATTACTGAACAAAATCAAGCATTGTTAATTTCACAAGCTTCACAACCTGTTGCAAATCTAAATATAATTAGAATGCCTGAAGAGTTCCGAAGACCCCTAATTGAAGTTCAGCGTCCAAACGTGCTCGAAAATAATCAATCTACTCCAATTTCTGGCACATCAAGTCAACGATTCAGATCAAGGAAACAATGGAGACGGAATTCAAATAATGAAAATGCAAGTCAAAAAGATAAAAATATTAAACAATTACGTATTTGTATTAAATGGGATGACTCCGAAAGTGAAGAAGAACAGCAAAAAATACCACCAAGACCACTTAGACGTCGCCATCGTACATCCATTTCCATCGAATCAGGTTATAATACTCAAACACCAGCTAATCTAGCTGAAACAGCTAATTCTCAATTTAAACTATTTGTTAACAAGAGTTGCTTAAAATCCACAAAAAAATTCTCTACCTCTAGTTTTAAATCTAATTCAAATAATTCTAAAAAACCTCAAAATGTAGAAGATATTTGTGAATCAGTTTTGGTTGAATTTTTTAGGCAAGATTCTTCTAGCGACATAAGTATGAGTGAAGATGATGATCGATCATCATCAGATGAAAGTTTTGGAACAAATGAAAGCATGCATTCAGATGATTCTGTTTATACCAATGAAGATATCTTTGAATATTTAAAAAAATTAAGCGATTCTAGTGATTACGATACTTCATATGACAATCTAGAATATTCAACAGATAGTTCATCAAATGAAGAAACAGAGGTAACAGAAGATGACGGAGGTTGTGGTGGAAATGATGATGATTTTCCTGATGATTCTAGGGATAACGCTATTATTGTCGAAAGTAGTTTACAAGTTTCGGTTGAAAGTATTTTGGCTGTAAAAAACTCTAAAAATAGTAAACTACTTTTTTCTATAATTGTTTTACTTTGCTTGGCTTTTTTCATGTTTTTTAAGGCTAATAAAAGACCTGAAAAATTATGAAATTTACTTGGATGATTATTGGAATTTAATTAATATACGGACCTCAATATTTTTCAAGTAATTTAATTTTTTTCTTATTAATTTATTTTATGTATAATTGAAAATACTATTTGTCAATAGTTATCTTTTTGATAACTTGTAAATTATTTTTTTACATATTCTTTTTTCATGATTCAGCTCAATTATTTGTAATTACCAAAAAATGGTAATGTCATGGTTTGTTCAATATTTGAATTTGCTTTATAAATTTCTTAAGTTTTTTAAAATGTCTTTGTTGACATTATATTTCTTCCAATTTTACTTATTTATTATAAAAAATTTACATTTTTTACATAGTCTGTATTGCATTTTAAAAAATTAAAATTTATTTTTGAAGATTTTTTATTCTTCAATTTTAATTGTAATTTCACAATTTAATTCAATTTATTTTTAATTTATATGTAATAATTATTTGTTTAGTATTTATTATTTATTTAATTTTTATTTATATTTATTTGTATAAGTTTTTATATCTATTTCTATTTTAATTAATTTTTTATATATACTTTTTATCATCTATACTTTTTTATATTTATATTTCTTTTTCATTTATAATTAATATTTTATTTGTATTTAATTTTATAACTTTTTATTCAATATTTTTATTTTAATAATTTATATTTTAAAAATATTTTTATTTTATTTTTTTTATACATAATTAATTTTTTTTTTTTTATTATTATATTATTTTAACCTACTCTATTTAAATTTTTTATATTTAAATTTATTTATACATATTTTTAATTTTAATAATTTAATTGCATTTTTATTACATTTATTTTCAATCACACTTTATACTTTCATATTTTATTCTCTTTTTTTCTAATTATAACAATATTCACTTACTTATTATCTTATATTTAATTTTATATACAAAAAAAAAAAAAAAAATGTGCCTTAATTTTTTTTGTGATTGAATAAAATTTTAAATCGAAATTCAATTGTTTTAATTTTTCAAGCAGATTATCTTTAATTAAAAAATTGCAAAATAAAAAAAGTAAAAAAATAAAAGTAATGCTAATTATTTAATTTATAGTTTGACAGTGTTTCGAAAATGTTCAAATTAATAAAACTATATTTTTATTCTAATATTAGCCTGAAAAAATTTTATTTTACATTCAGGTGAGCTTGTAATAGGTCAAGTGTTATGATATAATAGAGCAAACAAGCTGTTGATCAAGCAAAAGCCAGTTTGTTATAAGCTTGTACTTGAGTGAACTTGCTTGAGAAGCCTCTAATCTGGTCACCATCATTGTAATCGCATTTGCAGCCTAACTTATTCTGTTTAAAATATCATAATCGTATTAAACTTTATTCGACCACTGTGTCCAAGATGTTTTTTAAATAGTTTACACTTAATGTCAGTTTAGCCACTTGTTTTGTTTCAATTTACTACCATTTTTAATAGAAATCATATTTCTGTAACCATTCAAATGTCAGTTTCTATTATAACTATTCTTATTTTTTGTTATATCATGTTTGTATGTTATATATGCATTTCAGATTAATAATTATTTAGCTTGCAAAAGACGTGAATGTAATTAAAGAATAAAAAAAAACGAAAAAAAAGCGAAAGCAAAAATGGTTTAGAAATGAAAATATTCATAATTCAAAAAATGAATCAGTTTATGGTCGAGCTTAATGGACATAATCAAAAATGAATTGATCGTACCTGTTCAGATAGCAAATTAAAATTTTTCTATACGACCATTTAAATTGTCTTGATTATATTTGAAAACGAGTTTTTTTAGATGAATATGGCGAAAAGTTTTACTCATTTAGCAGTAATAATGGACTTATTATCAAAAAACAAAAATATTTAAATAGCTTGGTGCTAGATGATCATCAATTTGTTGCCACAATTTAGAAATGAAAAGCATCTATCTCTATAATGCTATTAAAAAACAGTGTAAATGATTAGCAAATTGCAAATCTGCACTTGAACAAGTGATCAAATCAAATAGCAATTTAGTTGTCTATCTTTCGCTCCATTAGCGCTTCTGTGGTTAAGAACACTTTACTCTGATCATCTTTTTGATTGTCTCAGTTATTTCATTTGCTTGGAATCATTTTGATGGCCATTTCGAGTTATTTTTGAAATAATCTAAAATATTATTTGCACTTTTGTGAGCAATGCGTGCTACTTTGATACACTTAGCTATTGTCTGCCGTGAGCTAGATTTCAACACAATTTGCTATTCCGTCTGTCATTCACTTTTTCGATATCTGCAACATCGTTTAGATCGTTTTTCATTTTTATTGTTTTTTATTTTTTGCCTCAATTTATTATTATTTATTATTTGCTTGTTTCTTCTACTTTCGTTTGTTATTTTACTTTCATTTGTTTTTTGTTCGCTCATCTTTTCTGCTTTATTGATTCACCGTCTCACTTGTACTTTATTTGGTTTTAGGTTGATGTCTTTTTTTCGCGCCACTTGTTTGCCACCTTTGCAATCATTTTTTATAGCATACATTGCGGCAACACTTGTTTTAGTTTGATTTTGGGTTTAGCCTTTCCCTATTTAAGAATCCATTAGATTGCTTTGAGTTAGTTCAACTGGGCGTAAGTGCCAGCAATTTGCATATATGCCTTTGTTTTGTGGCTCGCTATTTTTGACCGTTTGTTACGTTGCCCCTTTCTTTTGCATATGTAATATTATTTTCATTATCTGCGCCATTAGTGACTCTATTCAAATCTAATGTGCATGATTTAGGTTTTCATTAGCTCGACTTGATGCTTGGATTAAAAGCTTTTTAAAAATCAAATAATGTGTTTCTTAATGTGTTAAAAATGGTATTTTTATCCATTTAAACACACAGAAAAAGCTGCGCCATCTTAATAATTACTAAAAAAGTTGTATTTAACAACATCTGCTTTATTTAAATATCTTAGATTTACACGAGTCAATCATGTCTATAAAGATATTTTAATAATAATAAATTAGTGAAATTCAAAACTAAATTTAATGTGTTTAATAAAATTAAACTTTGCAATTTAGATTAGAGTTTGCTCAATTTAGACAACGTCGGTGTGCTGACTTGGAAATTAAAATTAGGTTACTAATAATTGTGATTTTGAAAAATTTAAATAATTAAATTTGAAAACATAATTCGTAAATAAATTTTTGATTTTGTTTCCAACAAATCCATCATCAATTTTATTTTAATTTGACTGTGATTAGGCAGTGAATTAAAATAAAATAAAAGGCGAACTTGCAATGAGCGATGATGAGATGAAAGATGTAGAAGCAAGATGGAAATTATTGGCAAATTTCACTGTTTGTTTACTTTATCATGGAAATGGGCGAAATTTAAGGATTGTAGATGAGCAACTGGTTTACGGTTTGTTTGTTTGGCGGCTTATAGTGGCTAAACAATGGCCACAGCATTAGGCACAGGTTGTACTTGAAGCTCTAAACTTTGACAAACTCAAGTCGGATGATCTTAATTGATGACCAATGGACCAGTATCGATAAGCGGTTATTTCATCTGTCTAGATCTTGGTCTGGTCTTATTGGCTGGTTGAACTCAAAATCAAATAACGATTAACAAAGATCAATCGCATTTCACAATAGACCAATAGAGAGAAATAGATGGGCTTGAACTTGCAAAGTCAAATAGAACCAAATTCATTTGGTGACAAAATCAAGTGTAATTGTGTTGGTCAATGAGGTTGTTGGTGGCGCCATGGCCAAAATAAGCTAATTTTACTTGCATGAGTCATACATTTATGTTTAAAGGGCAATGATTTTGTCACGCTTGTTCGACTTTTGGACTGTTTCTGCTTGGCTGAATATTGAAAGCGAACAGAGGCAAGTCCTAAGACCTGTGTTCACTAATTTTGTTTCAATCACGACTAGTCCGACTTTTCAATACCTTTGTTTCGTTTCATCTTTTTGTTATGCTCAGCGTCCAAACATAATTTGCTTTTTTGAATTGCTTGCAATCGTTTGATTTGAAACCACTTTCTTTCAAGAAATAAACATTTGGACACCCAAAAAGCCAAAATAGGTATAATAAAGTTTCTGTAGACTTTAGTGCTTTTCTGTGGTTTGTTTGCTTTCTTTGCTTAACCTTCATTAATTATCTCATCCTTCCTTTTTGCTATACCCATCATCCTTTTACAAACCGCAACTCCAACCTACTTTATTCATCGCTTGATTGCTTTTTTATGAAAATCTTGTTTGCACAAATAGAAGCCAAGCAGAATTTTGTTCATGTCCGCTTGCTACTAATACTCTACCACAATCGTTTAAGTCTTTTTTTATTTTCTTAAACATTTTGCTTCTGCTTTTACACTTGTCTGTTTATTTCTTTCTTCACTTATCATTTCATTAAGGCAGTTGTTGCCTGGACAAACTCTGATTTAAAATATTCTAGCTTCATGCAACCGGCTTTTTTTGCAAGTTAAATCTTAATTAATCAGATAGTAAAGTTTTATGTCAATTAAAATTGTTTAATTGATTTTTTCATTAATACTCATTTAAATATTTTCATTTTGCTTTATTCGGCCACACCGAACAAGAATTTGGAAATGCAAAACCTATATAAAAAAAATTAAATTTTAAAATAAATTTTATTGTTTTCAACTTTGACCTAAAGTTTTCGTACAATTTTCGCTAAGATTTAATAAAAAATTAAACAATTTACTATTAAACAAATTGTTTTTCTGACAAATTGTTTAAAACTTAAAACTTTAAAACAGCGTTTGGCCTAAGTTAATGATGTTTCAATTGGTTTTACACGCGTTTTGCGATTAATTTGCATTGGCATTTCAAAACGGGTTGAAATAAATAAGGCAATTGTTCTAAATAACCATAAAAAGTTTAGATCTGGAGATGCAAGGCATCTGCTTAACTCAATGGAACTAACAGCCACGTGTGCTAATGATGCGGACACACCGGTTTGTGCAATTAATGAACACTTGAATTACACGAATCGGATGTTGTTTTGTATTCAATTGGTTAAATGCCATTGGTAGAAATCATTGCAGTAGACCATTGGTCATAAACTGTGCTTGACAAGTGAAAATAAAGCTGCTTTTTTATGGATTTAAACTTCTTGTGTAAATAAGTTTGTCGTTTTATAAAATTAGGCTTAATGATTGCAAAAACAGTTCTTTAAACAGACCTGTAGTTTTTGTCCAGTCAGTTACTAATGAATAATGAAACAGCTTCTTTGTAACACTCAAATATCCGTTCCCAATGGTCAAACTCAATTAATTTATTTTTCATTTTAAACTTGCATTTGCTAATTACTCACTTAATTGCTATTCTAATTATTTCATGATTTTACAAATTATAGTTTACTATCAATCCGAAAATTGATTGAAGCGCTTATTATCTGTTTTTAATGCATTATTTAAAGTCAATAAACAAATAAAATAAATCTAATTTTTTTATAAAAAAGTATCACAATGTTAATAATTTAGTTTAAATATTTTTCATCCATTGTGAATGTCACTTTGAAATTATGTTACTTTAAGTAAATTGAAAAACGAGGTAAAGTTTTCCATCAATGTTCGTTAACTTTGTTTTGACGGATATATAATGTTTTTTGTAATAATTTTTATCCTATTTTGTTTTTTTTGGCAATTATTTTCATCTTCACTTTTTATTTTTAATCTTGTTTAGCTTATTTTTCAACAGTGCTTGTATATTATAACCTGCACGTACGTACTGACAATGATCAATTGTGCAAGCCCTTGTGCACCAGTTTTAAACCTTTGCATTTGCAGCCTGCTCATCATCATCGCTTTGTAGAATACTCGTACTCATCAAAACAAAACAAGTTTCTTACTTGTCAAATCGAGCAAGAGCAACTTGTTTAGTGAAATATGTATTTTAAAAATGTTGATTATTATTTTTTTATTACATTGCAAATGTTTATTTCTGCAGGATCCAATTTCTTGTGCAGTTTTTTCTATCCCAATGTGTCTACTTTGTAATCTGTTTTAATGATATTCTTAATTTTTTTTTAATTTGCATTAATCATTTTTTGACATGTTAGGCTCGACCATTCATGTTTAGTCCACTACTGAATGGTTATTATTTTTTAAAATTATTGCCTTTTTGTTCGTCTAGTTTGATATTAGACCAAACTAATTTGCTAATTTTCACCAGTTTTAACTATTTTTATGTCCACCCTTCTACTGTCCATTATCCATTTCTATCAAACTCACTGAGAAACTTGATACCAATTAAAAGTTTGGTTCACATGATATCTTAATTAAATCGGATGCAAGTACATCCGCATGAGGAAATACACCTGCAAGCTATATTGATTTAAATGGTTTTAAAATACAGCGCAATCAAATCACTATTCAAAAACTACATTTTTGCCTTATTACAAATAAACGTGCACTGGCTAAATAAAAAGTTTCTGGTTTATTTTTTATTTTATTTTTTTTTTGTTTTGTTTGTTCATCTTACTGCATTGCAAACTTGTTCTATCAGATTTAAATTGTAAAAAATAAATCGGGAAACTAATGCTAAAAACGATAGAAAAGCTGTCACTAATCACAGCTCAGCTTTTTGACATTTAACTATGCTTCAAAGTCAGTGAATCAGATCACTAAACAGACGAGGCAAAAATGAGAATAGAAACTAAATCAATTTGATTCAGTTTTTTGCAATCAATTTAAAACATGCACTATTCTTTACTAGACTTGTTTAATCCGTTTGTGTTGAAAGGATTATCAATGCAAAAAGGTGTGATGAGTGCAGTAACAAATAATTACAAGAAAAATTAAATAACTTGTTTGTGAAAGCTTTTTAAATCACATTAAACAAATGCATGTTTGCACTTTGCAATCTAGTTTGAGTTCATTAAAAATTATTTTTATCTTAATTGGATAATGTTTATTATCTTTATCAGTTTTTATTTATTATTTTTTATTTGATTTAATCTTTATTTGTCTTGCGAATTAAATTTCTTGTGTGGGTGTGTTTGCATTTATAGACAAATAAACAAATCAATATATTTGCTGTATAATGGAGTGTGAAAAACTTTAGTCTAAAATAAATTTTGCTACAATTGAATTGAACTCGTGAATTTTGCAAATATTTATTGTTTGAAATTTTGAATTTTTAGTTTTATTAAATCTAATTGAGTTTTATTGAAATCTAATCGAATAGAGCCTATTTTAGATTGAACTAGTTTCAAGAATTAGATGTATTAGTTTGAATTCATATTACAGTTTTATTTTTTTCTTTTTATATTTGGTTTTTTCATTATTTAGTGTGGGTGGTTCTCAATAGCTAATGTTAAACAGTTGATTATAATTAATTGTTCTTCCACACGGTTAAATGGCTTTGATTATTTTCTAAATAAAAAAAGACATGCTTCATTGTTTAAAAGCGTTTTTCTTTTATTGATTTTGTTTTCAGACCCTATAAACTGTTAATTCTAAATTTTAATTAAACTTAAATACTGAACATAGATTGCGATCAAAATCTCAGTATAATTTGTGTTTATATCCAAGTTTTTCTTATGTTTGCGTCTTAAACATTAATTAAAAAATGAGCTTTTAATTTGCTTTTAGTTTGTAATTGCGTAATTATTTTTTTTTTTATCATAACTAAATTGATTGAACGACACTTGTTTACTTCGCTAATAAATTCTAATTTGTCTTGCTGTATTTTTTTTTTGCATGCAAAAGGTTGCAAAAACAAGCATTCATTTGACTGGTCAACCGCAAAACAAAGTGTTATTAAGTTAATAACAGGTCAAAGCGGAAAATTGGTTTTTATTGTTGCCTTTTCTTAACATCCAGTTTTACTTAAATTGGTACTTAATTCAGAGAAGTTGCTCTTCTTGCCAATATAATCAAAACTAGCAAGTTTTTATTTACAACGTTTGTCTTGCTCTATTCTTGTCTTTATAACTATTATTTATTATTTTTTTTAAATTTTGCCATTTTTTCATCACTTTAACATTAGAAACCAGCCTTAAAAGCTGCCTGTTGCAATGACTAATCTGCATTTTATGTTTTGTACAAAAATTAAGCTGAGCCTAAATCGGGCAAAATAATTGCAAGTCCGACAAGTTTCGGTGTGAATTAAGGGCGGACGCAGAGTGTTTTGTATTCGAGTTTATTGTCTCAACATCATCTTAATGATAAAATGGGCAAAAATAAAAAAATCTTGTAAGATAATCAAAGAAGGGCTGTTTATTGACTAAATTACATATTCTAAGCGTATTTTCACGACTCTTGCCAGCAACTGCTGTGGTCGAGAATTGGTTTGGTCAAAACAAATTTTATAGGTTAATCAGTTACTATCGACGTAAATGTGGACGGGTCGGCAAAAATTGGTCGGGTCAGTAGCTGGTCACATGTTGCGAACCCACACGAGACGATTTTTAAGACAGTCAGAACAGTAAACAGCTGGCTATGGTAAAGCTTAATGCAGACGATCAAGAGTAGACAGAAAACGACCACTTCCCCTTGGACAGACCAAAGTGCGACTCTATAAGCGGGCGGAGGTTGCAAGTGGGGGAGAAGAAACTAAGAAGATTGAAAGACTGTTTAAGGCTGAACAAAACCAAAAAAGACTAGCAAGCAAAATGCAATACTAAGGAAGAGAAAATTGAAAATCTTAATAAACCAGTCTTAAACTGAATTTAAGACGTGCCTGGACGTCTTCCTCCAGGCCCAGGCAATCCTGTCTGGGTAGGCCCGGTCAAACCAGTTACTTTGGCCAGGTACAGATGCCTCTCTTTTGTTTGCTTCTCTAGCGAGCAAAGTGCTTCCAATAGGGCGCAATTTTCATCATTGACTTGGCGCCATTTTCATCTAGTTGCACCCCTCTGCCAACCTTGTTTTCCTCCATCTTCCTGTATCTGAACGAACTTAGTTTGCCCGTCTCTACCAAAACAAGTTTGGCTTTTTTGTTTGATACAATAGACAGTAAATTTAAGTTCACAGGTGTCCATGTTTTAATGAACGCAGGCGCACTAGACAGTATTGGACAAAAAGTGAATTGGCCGTAAAAAGTCTGAATAGTCCTGTTCTACACACCTTTGGTCAGGTGAGCCTTCTCTATCTAATGCTGTGTCGTGAGCCAGGGCCTGTCTACCTGTTATGTTCTTGGCTGGCAAGTGTGCTGGTTGGCCTGGCTGACAGTCAACTTGGTCGCCATGCAATTAGAGCAATCACAGGTCAGCCATCGCAACCTGTTAGGTCTATGTTTGTTCAGCAGTGTTAAATGCTAGTCGGACTAGCTCGAACGGTCTTGACTCGAATTCGACTAGACTACGCTTGACTGGATTTGCAACAGTTTCAACACCGATCCTCCTCCAAGCTCTGCTAACTGGACTTTATTTATTAGTGTTTGCATTATTTTAATAGAAAATTTATTATTTCCATCTTTTTTGACTCTAGTGTTTGCCCATTTCACGGTTTTTGTCTCAAATCAAATGATGACCTTTGCCGTTGACCTTTCATTTAGACAAACAGAGGTCCATTTTGCTAAACTGTGCAAACAAAACTTTGCACTTGTCTTGCTGATAATGCAGATCATCTCTGTTAATCTTTGCGTTTGCCATTCAATTGTGCAGTTACTATAAAAAATGGTTTCATTAGGCCTGTATGTATATTACATTCATAATTGCGATTTTTGCAAATTTGACAAGTATTAATGCAAACAATCGAGCAAATAGGTTCACTTTCTTCAAACGACCACGGACATTGGCTATCTAGCTTGAAGATAAGCAAGACCACAAAAGGCCAATGATGCAGAAGGATGTTGGCACTAAAATGATGGCAAGGCTTTTATAGTAAGCCAACGATGGCACAAAGCAAATTTACTTGCCTATGTATTCAAGACAAGATGTATTGGATGCATTAAAATTGAATGCCGAATTTAAATTGAACAAGTTGTTCAAGCGCACTTGCAGTAACATAATGAAGGCAGCAGATGGAGACCGTTATTCAGGCTTGTCAACGGTTGATGGATCGTCTGAACTGCTGTTTGGGACACTTGCTGTCTCTGACCAGATTAATTTCATTGGTCTAACTAGCCTGACCAGTCTGACTAGCCTTAAAAGTACCCCTATCAAACTATTGAGCGTTAAGTTAAAAATTACAGTTTAAGAACTAGGTGAAGCTAGTCTTTTGTTTGTTTTTTTTTCTTGACCAGGCCTGGTTTCAATGACTTTGGCAATCACGTCGTAAATCTCAGCTACCAACCATGATGCAAGATGAATGTCCATATATAGACTAAGCCACAATATGCCACAAAACAAATTGGTCTACAATATGGCAAAAAAGCTTTCTTAAGTAAGATACGCATTACTGAAAATAGTCATTGTGGTTATTCAGCTTACTACTATGGTAATTTGTTCTGTACTGGTTAAATTTTTTTTAAACACATTATTCTAAAATGTGATTTGAATTTGATTGAACTTTACTTAGAAATGACAAAAGTCAGTGAAAAATTAGAAATTGAGGGTGAACTAGTTTGATTATATTGAACTTCAGGTTAAATGTTATGAAAAAAAAAAAAATAATCAACAGAACAAGAAAAAATAATAAATTAAAAAGACAAAAAAAAAATTAAAAATGGTTAGAAATTTTTCTAAAATAGTTATTTTAACTTTTTTTTAGATAAGAATTAAGAACTTGTTTTTTAAAAATAAATGCTGACAATAAAAATGCTAATGCTAAATAACAATATTATATTTGAATTTTAATAAAAAAATTCATAAAACTAAAAAACAAGTATTTAAAAAACGAATCTTATTTGTTATTTATTTAAGTCAAAATAATTAATTTTTAGTTAAAAAACCGATTTTTTTTGATTTTATGTTTTTGTATGTGAAACACATTTGTAACAGAAGAGCGATCACGTATTTTAAGCACGTGTGCTTTTACCTGAAGTAAAAGTGTATAGTGTAAAGTATATAAATAATAATTATGAAATTATTTAAACAATAAAAAAAACATAGAAAAAATATGTTTAAATAAATGAGCAACTGATGATAGCCAATTGAGTCAATTTTAGGTAAAATAATTTAAACTGATTGCAATCAATTAGGTGACAAAATGACCACTTTTGAGGTTTGCTCAGCACGTGAGCAATCACTGATTTGGACAAGTGTGAGAACAATTAATTTAACACAAATTCAACTTTGTAATTTTACTTTGAGTTAAGTTTGTAGCAAGTCAAATATTATAAACAAGGCACTAAGAGTATGACGTGGGAATTGAGACAACTAATTTTTTATTATACAAAAATTAATTTAAAAAAAAATAAGAATTTTACTTTAATTTGTGAGAAACTATTTTTGTCAATTTAAAGTCAATCATTATTTATGAAAATTACTTCTTTTTGATTTTTAAAATTTATATTTGAAATCGATATAAAAAACGTTTTTAAAACCTGCAATTTTTAATTTGTTTATTTAATTTAAATTTATTTTGTTTTGAATTTTCAACTTATCTATATTGATATAAGCTATTACCTGGTTAGTGAGCTTTGTGACTTATTTATAAAACCAATTAGTTTTTCTACTTTTTTAATTGAATTTAATTGAACAAAGCAATAATAATGTTTCTTGTTTTTAATTACAGGTTTAATTATAATATTTTAGCTTTAAAAAGATATTAAGTTTAAATGATTGTGGTTTATTTTTCTAATTTTTTGATTTACTTATTTAACAAACCATAATAATATGTTAAGCAAAGTAGCCACAGAAAAAGACGATTTAAGACGACTACGTGATTTAGTTTGATTGTTTATTATAAGCTGGGGTCAAGCATCGATAAAGAAATAAAAGACAAACTAATGTTTTTTTTAAATTTTCAGGTTTTAGCTTTTTTTAAGATTTCTTAATTTTGTCTAAAAACATTAACTCTTGCTTAGTTGTTGGTAGTTTCCAGGTGTTTGTCACAGCATCGGTTACTGGACCAGCTGAGCTCAAGATGTTCTGCTTTGTCATAACTAGTCCTTTTTTAAATTGCTAAAATCTACTACAAAGCTTAAATTTGGGGAGTTTTTGTAATTGAAGAGGGTGTTTAGTGATTACCTTAGATCTAACACGTTATCGTTAAATTTCTTTTTTAAACTTTTTACTTTAATTTAAACTAAAGTTAAACTTTTTTTTTCTGCTAAGCATATATGATTTTTTTCGTCTTTTTCATTCTCCTTTTATGTATTATACAATGTTTTTACTTTCTTTTAAATAAGTTGCTCGATTTTTTGCGTTTTACTTCGCTTTAATATTCTTTATTTTAACAAACCTCAGTAATTTTAGCCGAAGAAACGTGTTTTATATATTGGAAACATCTGCTATGCTTTAAGTGTGAAACAGAATAAGAATAAGAAAGAAAGAAAAAGGTGCAAAAAAATGAATAAAAGCAAAAAACAAAAAAAAAAACAGGGCTGATATTTGTATTTAGATGCAATCTCAATTTTTTACTGCGGTTTTCTGTCTATTTGATTTTGTGAAAATGTATAGACCAGTGAACGACAATGTTCATGGAATTTAACCAACCAGACGGATTTCCATCAATTGTCCCGTTTAGTCACGTAAATAATAATTTGCTACTAGCTAAACTAGTGTAGCAATTTTAAACCAAAATCATTTGACTCAATGTAATTTTGGTCATTCAAAAGCTCAGAAAATTTTGTGCCTAAATAGTTTGCACTGAACGCCGTCAAAACAAAAGAAAATGTCGAGTCATCAGCGCAAAATAACAAAGTAGCAATTAATCAAACGTCCGGTGATCGGGTTGCGTGTTACGTTCAATTAGTTGGTGCAAACAGGTAGTCTAATTGTGAGTCAAATGCCGTCCAGGCCACAAAAGTTATGGATGCTCAATGAACTGTATCTAACTTGACAATAGAAGGCAACCCATCAGTCTTGCCAAATGTAGATAAGCGCAGACCATTGATGCTGATTCGCTTCTGTTTGTCTACCTGCAATATTCTTTGTATTAGTTATTTCAGTGATTAGACCAGGTTAAAATGACCCAAATGCCCTTGTATTAGACTGTACCAGTTTGATTGGCAAGCAATTGGCTTTAGGAGGGATGTCGATTGATTAGTGGCTACGTCTATTAGTCAGAGATCGGCGGTTGATGAATGTGTGCATAGGTAAACTTGCAAATTGGCGCGCTTTTCAACTTTCGTTGTGTCTATTCGATTTGAATTGTTTTTGTTATTAATTTCATATTTGCCGTTGGTTGCCCAGGTCAACCTTGCTCGGGCCCATTAAATAGCAATCCAACCATTGGTTGAGTAATTGTTCGAATAGGCCTGGCTGCTGTTTCTATGTGTAATCAACTCGAACTCTTAAGTTGTTGGACTTTTTTGAAACTGGCGCCATTTTTATAATAAAATAGGCTTTCAAATTTGAGTTTTATTAATATTTTGATTTTATTATTATTTTACTTTTCTTTTTATCCATTTTCAAAATTTGTTCTCGAAACAAACTCTTAGTGCAAAATTTCCAGATAAAGTAGTTTTTGAGAGCTTTGTTGATCAATTTAAAACTTTTGACCAAATTTGTCATTTCAGATCAATTTTAGTTGTTAAAGTAGACTCATCTTTTGTATTGACTTGCCAATTGTCTTGGAAAGTTTGAACCAGCTTTTCCCTGTCTTTAGTATAGCAAAATATTGACACACTGGATTGCAAATAAGTAAATCAGAAGCAAATAAAATCAATTTTAATTTTTTTCTCATTTTTTAGTTTTTTACTTTAAAATGCGTTCATCTGAATTTGAAAACCATACAAACGCTATAAACAATTGGCAGTTAATTTATTACCAATGCAACTTGTTTAGAGATAAGATCATTTATCATCTTTCAACTCGAAGATGAACCAGTGTTTTGTTTACAAAGCTGAAAATTTCGCTATACTTTAAAAATAATTTTTCGCGCCAATTGAAGGAATCGAGCTAGCTGTTTATTAAATGTCTTGTGTAAAAAGACAAGTCTTTTTTGTTGACACAATAAAAAGTTTGGCGCCATTTTTAAAATTCAAGTTTTTCTAAATGCACAAATGATAAACATACAATAAATCCAAAAGATAAGAGAGTCTAGCATGAATGATGTTTTAGTAGCCACGATCGGAGCATAAATTGGCCTTGTCATTGGTTTTTGCTTCATCTTCATCGTGTTTAAACATAGTTATTTGATTTATGAGATTCGTTTTGAACTCGAAAATTGTTTGGGCTTTAAACTAAAACTCTAAACTGACACTAGGCAAATTGCACTTGTGTCCCCTTACCGTTTTATACTTGTTCTGATCTGTATTTTTTATTTAGTTTTGTCTTCCACTTGTTTCATTTTTTAGTTTTACTCCAATCATTTTGGTTTTAGAATCGAATAAGAGCCTAAGAAGCTTTACAACAAACAGTGAACATACTTGAACACGGGCGGATGCACAGCGCTGAGCTTCAATTAATGAAGCCAATGTCGATATTTAGATGATTGTAGATGACCGCAAAGAACTTTGCTCACAGTTGAAGCATCAAGAGAACAATTTGCTTTAATTTTTTTAATTCAATTTGTTACTTTTTAAAAAGTTTGAATATGCTCGCAAATGCTTGTATATATAAGTAAAACATAAATAATATTTTCAGGTCATTGATATAAAATTTGCACTTGAACCAGTTTGGGTTAAAATGCAGGTCACTTTTACTGCTCAACAACAGAACAAGTGGAAAACTAGACAAACTTGATTAATTTTTGTCGAACAAACAAATTAAAAACCTAGGCGCTAAGATTAGTAAGCTAGTTACTCAAGAAAATCCGTTTCGTTTAGCATTATGTATCAAAGTAGAGATTTTGTTAAAATAATGTGTTAATGTGATAAAATCAATTTAAAGCATCTTTATCCATTGTTTGATGAGCGATGTAACGGAAAGTGAGCAAAGTCAAACAAGCGTAATGTGGCTTGTTGGGTTTTTGATCCGTTCCACAATGGTCTGGTTCAGTCAACCAATTTTAGTAGATCTTAGCTGATCAGAAGGTCGGACTGTTCAGTCGGTCTTAGTTGTTATGTTTGTCTGCTCAACTATGCAAACGCATTCAACTATCCACTGCACCTTACGTTCGGCTCAGTTGGTTGTGAGTGAACCTGGCACAGCCGGCGGACAAGTGCAAGTTTTTAATTCTCATTTGATTATTAATTCCATTTTTTGGCCACAGTTTGAACGTGCAAAATTTTTCATAATTCATTGGGTGCCAGGCCTTGTTCGACACGATTGCAAGAGGCTTGTGCGGCCATAAATCACAGACCTAGTTGAATAGACTATTTTCGATGTTGTTTCAAAAACGTCGCTCATCCATCCTTTTCTATTCATCTGCATTCATCTTTTTTCATATTCTGTTTCCCCTCTAATTTTCATTTGACCCGAGCTATAACACACCTCTTTTTTTAAAGTCATCTTCCATAAAGTTATTATTTTCAAATAATTTGCACTTGTTTTTTTAGTTTAATTTTTGCTGTTGCATCTTCTTATGCCATATACTTGCCTTTAGGCTACTCTGTGTCACGCTTTTAGCTGATCACATTCATTACATATAATAATCCTTTAGAATAATGCCTGCTGTGCTTGATCTCTACCCGTATCCTTTTCCGTTAAGCCTTCGTTCACCTTTGTTTAACTTTGCTTCATTAGTCAACTGATTAACGAGCGAAATAGATTAATGGTTTTTTTGATTATTTTTTTTGTTTACATTTTTATTTTCACCTAAATTATATATTGAAACCGAATTTGATCAAATAATTTTTTTAAATTAAAATTATTTGTTTTAATTTAATATATTCAAATAATTATTATTATTCACAATTTTTTATTTAAAAACTAAAAGATTGGTTTTAAAATAAATAAATTTTTTTTTAGCCAAAATATCAAAATAAATGTTTTATCTTGGCTTGAATGCATTTCAAATCCAAGATTTATAATATTTTGTTTAATTAGTTTTGTTTAAGATTAGATTGTGTCCGGCCACAAGATGCAGTAGCTTAATGACTTTGTATTTTGATACTTTTAATAAGTTAAGTATAGCTAATGCTGTTCGTTTTAGTATTTTTCTGTAATCTAAGATGATTTCAATCTTAAATAATATCAATAAAAATTATATTTTAGCTAGGCCCGTAAGTTTATTGGATTTTTGCGGTTTTTTGCATTAGATTAGTGTTCACATTATACGCTTGAGCAGTTTTAGATAAAATCAAGATGCTTTTGGCTATTTAATAAATAGGATTTTAATCACCTTAAAGCCAAAATAACTGGTCAATCGTTGCAATGTTTTGTTTACATGATCATTAATTTTTGTTAATCCAGTAAATTTTAATTGATTGCAATTAATTATCACAATTGGTTTTAAATAATAAATTTGTTGCATGCTGAATTATGAATTGTTTTTGTTTAAAAAAAGAAAAAATATAATAGATGAAAACTTGAAATTACCGACTAGATTTTGACGACTGTCAAAAGTAACTGAAAAAATTTTTTAAAATTATCTAAAAATTTTGTTTCTTTTTCATTGACACACAAGACTGAACACTTGAGAACAAGTGTTCTTTTATTTTCAGTTAACACATTATTAACCAATAGTCGACATTGTAATCATGTCTAGCTTTTCACTTGCCAGGCAAACTAAAACTGTTTAGTCAATGACAGGTGAAATATAAGAGAACACTTGCTAAAGCTTATTTGTTGATCATTTAGAACACGTTTAGAACTGTTTTAAAATGATATAGGTGACAATCAAAATTCAAACCTTTTATACTTGTAAAACGCATTTCGACTGCTTACTGCCATAAACTAATATGAAAAGTTGAACATAGTTCGAATCAATCAACTCAAGCGTGTATATTATAGGCGGTGAAAGAGCAAATCAAAAGTAGGCAAACAACACATTTAGTGATAAAGATGGTGGTAAATTTTAAAATAAGAAGCTAAGTATAGTTTCAAACAGCCAGCTGATACATAAGATTTAAGCTTTGTTCAAGCTAGGCTACTTTATTTGTACCACTTGAAAAATAAATTTAAAAAGACAAAAACATAAAGAAAGTTTTCAAGATGCTTTTGTGTCTACTAGCTTTTGGACTATTTAAACGACGGAACTTTGCTTGTTTCATATAAAATAAACACATCAAACAATTTTACACTAAATGGGTTTGTTTGCAAACAAACCACTTGAAAAATTGACTCGTTCGCCCATAAGCTGACCACTAAGATGCTAGTCAGTTTAAGACGCTTATAATGTGGATTCGGTCAAGCGGATTGTTTAAACAAAACAGATGTGACTACTAGTTTAACTATAAGTTGTCAGTCTTTGCTATTCTTTTGCGTCCAATTTAGTTTAAATTAAGTGCAAACAAAAGCTCTTGTTGATTGATTGTGATTCATTTTATATGAACCATTTTTGGCGCCTTTTTTTAACTTTTAATTGTGATTTTAAATTACTTTTAAATCCAGTTTTTTTTTTAATAAAAAAAATAGCTTTTAAATTTTGTTTTTTCTATTCGCACTTGATTGCTTTTGATGGATTTGCAAAATTGAATAACGATAGATTTGTGTGCAATAACTTACTATCAATCCATATATAACCTAGTGGGAGGTTGCAAAAGTAAAGATGCTAAGAAATATTTAAACAAGCAGAAAACAAGGTGGACAAAATGAAAAACAAGTGTGAAAAACTTGAGTAAATACAAAAAAAAAGATGCTAAAGAATTATTTTGCTACAATCGCTTAAATAAACTGAAATTCAACCACATTTAGATCCGTGTGTTCAATTTTTAATTGGCCTAAAGTAAAATCCGCAGATAAGGATAAACCACAAAGCCAGCTATTTTTTGCTCGGGCGTCGAAAAGCTGTTCTAACCCTGCTTATCAATAAAGCAAACATAGAGGGGACGAAAGTGAGTGCAACAGTTTCGATAATGGGGTGCAAGCAGTTTGCCTAGCCACTACCTATTGTAAACACGTTGAAATAAAAATGAATAAGAAAACTGGCTTAAAATTAAGAACACAGCTGGTCTGACTTTTTTAATTGCAGTTTGATTTGTTTTCCTTTGATTTCGATGTTCATTAGATGCAACTTAATCTTCTGTGGTTTCCACAAACTGTGGTTTGCCTATCAGATTATGAGCCCGGACAAGGCCGGCTAACATACTTAAATCTTGCTTGATCCATAAGTGAAAAAATTTTTATTTATTTTTTTTTTAAAATTAACAATTTTTGTATTTAAGATGCTGTTTTTTTCTTATGAGCCTATGTGTGAAGAATAATTTTTCAGTTATTCGAATTCATTAAAAATGAAAAAAAAAAATAAATAAATACATTGACTGTTTGCAAATGAAGCTTACCATTGCTTTTTAATTTACTTTAAGACGCATTTAATTAAGCAATTAGTTGCTTATTTATTAGCATAAATTGAAATGGTCAATGTTTACATTGGCAACATGTGGCCAATTGACAGATATACATTTTTTGACCTGATTTTTTATAATATTTTATTTTCAACCTAATTTTTAGTTTTGTTCGACATTTAAAAAATATTAATTAAGACAGCAAATCATTGTTAAATTGTAAATTTTTAATTGTTTTTTACACTTGAAACTTTCAAGATTGTTTTAAGCTAATTAAATTAAAAAGTAAATTACAATATGCTAGAAAATTTATTTTTTACTGCAAATTATTTTTAGTAAATATAGGTCTAGTTTTTTTTTTAAATGCCATTAAATGAATTAGATAAATCAAGCTTGATTTTTTTTAGATAAAATTAATAAAAGATGAAAAAGTTTTTAAAAAAAATTAGACAAACCTCTATTTTTAATAAAACGATAATTAATTGTAGTTTAAACAGTTCTAATAAATGCTAAGTTTACATGATTTAATTGTGGTTTAGCATCTGTCGTTTCTCATTCATTAGCTTAAATTTAGCTAAACATTTTTACAGTTGTTAAGAATGCAAAGAAAATTTTTTCATTGTTTTTCAAGCTTTTTTGTCGAAATATTTTTGCAAAATATTTTTTTCATTACTTCAAGCCTTTGCTCAATATTAGTTTGGCTTACTGTTTTTCATTGGCTATTTCTTTATGATTCGTTTGAAGCAAGTGCTTGATTTTTTATTTTTAATCGTTTTTTACCATTTGAATTCTTTTTATATTTTTTATAATTTTTGTATAATATATTAATTTTTTTTAGCAATGTTAGGGATTTACTTGAATATTTTTTTTACTTTATTGTTCAAACAAGCAGACACACCAGCATCAACCAATCATTTATCATCAGTAAATCTATTATAAAGAGGGGGAGGTAGGTGTGTCTAATATTTGCTATTGTAACAAAGGGTTGTCAATTTTTCTAAGTTTGAAAATAATCCGGTTTGATTCAAAATGTACTCGTTTTTTTAAAGTTTAATGATATTTTATCTAATTTGTTATATTATCTTTAAAAAAAAATCAACAAATAACATATATTAATAATTGTTTTAAACATTAAAAAGATAAGCATATCCAATGAAAAAGTAAATTTGACAGGTATACATTTCAATTGAAATATATTTAATTTTATGTTTTTTTGTTTATAAATATTATATTTATATATATATTTTGTTTATAAAGTTTTGATTTTAATAAAGTTGAATTAAAATATACTATAAAAAATATTTAAAAAAGCATTTGAATAAAATTTATTTTGAAATTAATTAGAATTTAATTTTTTATTTTGAATAGCCTTTTGAATATTTCTATTGCTTTTTTAAATTTGATTTGTAAATAAAATACAAATTAAAATTGATTATAATCTATAATTAACACTTATATTTAACACTTTTTCAATTTAATCTTAGGATTTTTTGTTTTGTTTATTGATTTCATTATTGTTTTATCTTACTTAAAATATTATTTTTGTAAAGTGTATTTAGTTTAAATATAAGTTAATACATTTATAAATTTATAATGTTTTTTAATTATAAAGTTATAAATATAAAAACAACTTAAATGTTAACAAAAAAATTTAATAAAATTTTGCACAAAATAAAAATATTATTTTTATTTTAAAAATAAATAAAAATCAAATAAAAACACCTTTTTTATATGTATAAAAATTGATGTGAATCTTATGAAATAATGTTTTGCAGTTAAATCAAGGTGCTAAAAAAAATAATTGCCATACAATTATAACAGGCAGGTTTTGGCAATAATTAATAATTAACAGGTAGTCAAAATAATTGTTATAGTCAGTGGTCCAAGCTCATCATCTTGACGTGTTTTCAATTTTATTAACATTTGAAATTGATCAAAAATCAGTGTGAGTTCAATACAAATCCAGTATCTATATTAGCTTTTTTTAGATTTTAGTATAAATATATTCAAACTAATTATTTGCGGCTTTGGTTAGAGCAAAGTCAAAATAAAACATAATTGAATTCACCTTTTGTTTACATTACACTGCTTAAATTTGTTTTTTATTTTTTTTTAAGTTAGTAAACTTGTAAATTAATAAAATTGTTTTATATTGCAATTTTATTTATTTATTTTTTTTTTTTTTAATCGCTGGCCAATATTTGTTTTTTTAATTGTTTTTTTAACTTTTTTTTTAGCTTATTTTTAGTTTTAATATTTATATTTGTTTAATATTTAAAACTTATAGACTTTATTAATCTTATTTATTTTGATTTATTTGGATTTATATGCGTATATATTTTTAATTAAAAGTTCATTATTTATTAAAACTTTAAAAAAAAAAATTTATAATTGATCTTTATATTAATCTGGGTTAGGCATTACTTTGCTGTTTTAAAAAAATATATTTTTTTTTATTTTAAAAAATAAAAACGTTTGATTAAGTTTAACATTTTATAAATTAGAACAAAAATAAATATAAATAGGTTAGCTCTTATATTTAATCAAATTTATTTAAAAACTATCGACAATCAAAAAAAAAGTAAGTTGTAATATATTAAATTTATGAATAAAAAATGAACTAAATTTATTTATAAAAATAAAAAATAAGAAAAGCAAAAATTTAAGAATTTGAAACAAGTGCATTACTATAGACAAAAAAAAAATAGATGAACTTTGATGACTAAATCAAAAAGGAAACCGCAAACATTTATACTGACAACATGTCAAAGTAAAATCAATGTGCAAATTAGATAGAAATAAATTGTGAATCAAAAGTGATTCAAATGTAAATCAAGGAAATTCATAATTCAATCGCATAATGATTGCAAACAATTAATTAAAGTAAAATTGCAACTTTGATTTTGACCGGTAATTTTTATACTAGAAATGGCTATTTCCTGCATAGACTAATTCGAACAGCGGTCTGTGTTCTGTAACGAGTTTTAATTACAATTTAAATTAGTCAAACTAAACTGGCTCAAACAAAAAAAGGAAAAGGCCAATCAAAAGACCAAGGTGTTGTTTACAGTCGGGGCTCAACCTTGTTTGCTCTGGTTGTTTGTGATTTGCATTTATATTAGTCTAAGTTTGCATTTACGAATGCACCTGTTTAGTTTTAACAAACAGACAGAAAACCGCTTACAGGCGTCGTCTTAAACATCTCCGGCTCATTTGCCAGTTCACCTGCACCTGTGTAAGCCTCACAGTGGTCTGATTACTCTAACTTATCTGAAACAGTTGTGCAAACAACAGTTACTAGTTTTGTGTAAACAATTGTGTCCAATAGAAAAACCGGCAAAATATCTTTTAAAATTTTCTTAAATAAAAATCTTCTTTGCTTACATAGCTGATTGGGCAATTTCACAAAATAATATTGACTAAAATTTATCATATTGTTAAATGTGCTATTTTGGTTTTAACAAGAAAGTAAAATTTTTTCATCGATTGCCAGTCATTTGATAGACGAATTTCAATTATGTTATTCATATGTCGTTTATTCTGATTACTATTCATTAGCATCAACTTGTTTTTAAGTCGATTTAAATAGGCGGATTACCATGTAAACATTTGCAGACTAATCAAGCAATTGAAGCAATTGAAGCATAATGATTACTAATAATATAATGGCTATAGATCACGTTTTTTATTTTTCGTTTTATAATGTGTTTGCAACTAGTTTGCCATTTATTTAATTTGGTATTTGATTATTAAACATTAGCCTTAATGTCACTTTACATAATCGGCAAAATTTTTTTTAAATTACAAAAAAACGTAGTCTTTTATGAAAATATATAAATAAAAGAGTTGCTTTTTTTTGCGAATTTTTGTCATCTTTATTGCTTTATTTTTTTGTATAAAAAGTTGGCTTTTCAACCTTCTATTCATTTTGATTATATGACATAAATTGTTTAAAATAAATTTTTGAATGTTAATGTAAATGCTTTTGCCTGATTGCAAAGATGTTTGCTTTGTTCATCTTAGTTTGCACTTGCTGACACAAAATATGTTCTATGCACTTGTTGTTTGATTTAAAAAAAAAAAAATGCAAATATGGGTCTAATATTACACAAATGGGACGCACATTAACGCATACGATGCTCATTAAACTGAAATGCTCTAGTGTTTTTGCTAATATATTGTGGCTAACATTTGGGCATCAGATTGGCAGCCAGCTATTTTGACAAAAGCCACCACAGACCACTGGTTTTAGTTTGCGGACAATTCAATGTGGGGGCAGAAAAAAAGATTAAATTTTGATTATGATGAAGATAAGCCGCTCTACTGAAAACATCTTAATCTTGATAGTTTTTAGCTTAGAAATACATACATCAGTTTGGCTTTGTTTTAATTTATTTTTTGTCTTTTTCTCCTCTTTTTTATTCTTGTTTTCTTTGCAACCATTTGAAAAATACTTTACTGAAGTTTTGCTCAATTTCATGTGTACGCGCGATGCCGCAACTGAGTCGTTTTCGTTATTATAATTAATTAGTGCAAGTGCAATAGGCAATTGTAGCTTTGCTACTTCATTTCTCATCTGCTACTGGCTTTAATATTTAGCCACTAGCTTAAGACAAGACACTTAACTTAAAAAGCCCGTTTTAAATAGTGGCCGAACTGTAAACGCTTAAGAACTTTAACCGATGTACAATTCAAATAAAGAATAACTTATGCATCGGCATTAACTAAAAATTTTTAAGTTTTTAAATATTTTGCTTGACAAGTGTGGCGAATAAAAAAACATAAAAGAAATCAAAATGGTAAAACTAAAAATGATATTTATAAAACAGACAAGTTGAAGATAAAATTAAAAATGGAAAAGTTATGGGCCAAATGAACAAAAAGACAATAAAACATAAACTAAACACATTGACTTTTGCACTATTAATACTAGTGCAAAAAATCATTATAATTTACCAACAAAATAATTTAAAATTTTTTTTTAAATTTGTTGTTTGGCACTTATTTATACCGCTTTATGATTTTTCATTATTTAAATACATTGTATGTATTATTCCAATTTTAACTAAAAAATTAATTATTTACTTGTCACTTTATCGGCAATCATCAGTAATTCTTTTTAATAGTTATAAATTAAACTGATAACAGCTTAAATTTAATATTTAAAAAATTATTTAGTTTATCCTACTATATATATATATATTATTAGAGTCAATTAAGAAAAAAATAAACTATAAAAAATACAGTTGTCAAAACTTGAAACAAATAAAGTAAAATATCAACATCAGCGTGGGAGTTTGATGGGTAACAATAAATTTTCTTTTAATTTTATGGCCATTATTGATTTTATTTTGAAGATATTTTCAATAAAAGAATTAATAAACTTAATTTATTTTTAAGTTAACAAACTGTTGCAAAAGTTGCCAACATACTTGAAATTTATTTTTTTATTTTTTAAGGTAACGCGCGTGTTTGTTATGAATTTTTTATCCTTTTCTTTAACGTGTCATGTCTTGCCCTGTTTTCACACACAATGTCCGACTCTTGTCTCGAAAACTTGAATTACACACGTATTCAGACACGTGCTTTTACATTTTGGCGCCAAAATATGATTCAATTGAACAAAGCAGATGTTTCTTTATTGTCTTTTGATGTTTTTTTTCACAATTTATGCATTGCTTGATTTTGCATTCAATTTGTTTTTTTTTTGTGTTCAAAACTGATTACATTACTTGTTTCAAACACTAATTTACAATTGCTTATCTTCTGTCACTGTTTCATCTTTTAGTTATTTTTTTTAATAAAACTTGATTCTATTTTTTCTATATTTTTTATATTGTTTTTTTTATTATAAATATTCAATAATGATAAATTGGAAACTTATTATCCTCTTCAATATTTTTTGTTTATTAACATTTTTCTAATCAAATTTGTGATCATTAGTTGAAATTTTTTATCCTATATAAACTATTTATTCAATTTTTAAATTTAATTTTTACCTTATATATGATAAAACGCCCTCTAAATTTTGGTAAATTTGCTTACAAATCATTTACTTTTAAATTTTAATTTGACCTTCATCAGGCAATCATGTGAGTGCTAATTAAAGTACCAATTTTTTAGACAGTAATTTTGGTGAATTAATGGCGGCTGTTATAGTAATTAAAATAGTATAAACAAACTTATTTTAGTTAAAACTGGCCGCTAAATTGTAGTATGTCCTTGCAAGTCTTGTAAAAATAAGACCTAAAATTTGTTACAATGTAACAATTTTATTATTATTTATTTACAAATCGTGATAAGTAGGAGTAGATTAAAAATAATGTTAAATTGATGATTTATTTTTAAATTATTATGGTAACGTATTTAAATCTTTTGATTATAATTTATTTAAAAAAACAATCAAAAATTTTAATTTTTTCTGTAATCTGTTGCATTTTATTTTTTTTTCATAAATAAGAGCAAAAGAACAAATTTTTTATATTAAAATAAAATAAACATAATTTTTTTTACGAACAGGTGAAACAGTGAAAGTGAAGGACGAAATTTCAAGTTAATCAGTTACATAGAAAAATAAAATTTCATTTATTCAGCTGCGTTATTATCTTGTCAAAGTATAAAATCTCTTGATTTGCAGACAATGAAACAACTTTTGTAACATTATTGAAAACGGTTTTTCGTTCTTTTATTACATTTCTCGTGTTGAACAGCAATTCAATCTTTTCTAGAAGTTAGTTCCGTCAGTCGATAAATTTGGTTAATAGTCAAAAGTCAGAGGAAAGATGTGAAAAAAGAAGAAAAGTGTTCTGGCACGAATAGGCTAATTTAACTGATTTGCATATGTTTGACATTGAACTAATATAAACAGACTTGCATTTTTTGGATAGTATTGCCAAATACACACGTGGACAAATTCATGTGAAGTAAAAGTGATTTGTGTTTATGTGTGTCCTAGACTGACCTTTGAAATTTTACTTTTAATAAAATTTCAATCAGTCCGGAAGTATGCAAAATGCAATGAACTTGAAGTGCATCATTAGCTAGTCTATGGGGTTAAAACATTCAAAAAAAAATCTTGAAAGATGTGTGTGATTTTATGAATGTCTATTAGTATGTGTGTGTGAATAATTGAGCAAAAATCAAATTGACTAAAATTGTTCGACTTTTGGAGTTAAACCTTTTTTTGTATTGTAAGCACCAATATATTCAATAGGTTTGGCGTCAAAAGTTTAGCAGTTCTCATCTAAACCTGGTCAGTTTCAGAACTATTACGTCTATTTTTTTGCAAAATGTTCTTCTCTAAACGTGTAGATTGTACACACGTGTAAATTCTTTGGGACAAAGTGACCGGCGGTCAGCTTAGGACCAGATTGGCCGGACATTTTCAAGCCTTAATTGGCTCGAATTGGTTAGCAGAGCTTACTACTAATGCTGTCTAAAGCAGACGTAAAACAAGACAGACTTAATGTACACGTGTTTATGTAATCACACAAGTGTTTGTCTGTCAATTTGTGAACAGGACGTAAACTAAACATTTTAAATTGAATCAGACTTAAATCAGCGTTTAATTGCTTACTAAACAACTGCGACCTTTGTCTATTTATGGTCAAAACATAATGAGAAAGTCTAAAGAATAAGTAGTAAAATCAGTTTTAGTTTAGTTGTTGCTGCCCATGTTTAAACACGTGTTTTCAAATGCAAAATCTAATTAAAAGTGTTTAGTCAAAAACGTTAAATCTATTTTAGTACTGATACAATAGGTGTGGTCAACTATAAGATTTTGTTCAACCATAGTAAATGTGTGTAACACTTACTTTTATTTTTTGTTTCAAAAGCAATCACAAAAATGTTTAGACTATTAGAAATGAATAAACATAAGCCAAAAAACAGTAATTTTTAGAAAAATGTATGAGTGATGTATGGAAAAATAAAAATTTGATGTGAAACTTGATCATGTTATGGATTAATTTGAATAACAAACCGCAATAAGTTCAACTTGTTCTTACACAACTTAGAAACCAATTAACCAACATTAATTCGATCATCTTTAGTAAACCTAGTCTATCATTGAAATTGTAATAAACAGCTAACGCAAATTTGATTTAGTTTACAAATCGTGTTTACATAAGACAAGTTTATGAAAGACAATCAGCAATTGAAATTTGATCAATTTCTTGTATAACTTGCGAAAAATCTCAGTTGCATGCAATGATGAGAAACTGTAGAATAAATGATGATAAAAAAACAAATTCAAAATGATGAAAATTGATGTGATGACATTTTTTTTTAAATGTCCTTTTGGTGCTAATTTTAAACTCTAAAAAAAATTGAAGATTGCACTTGAAAGCTTTTTAGAATGCATATTATTTGAAAAACTTTACTTTTTGACAGGTTGAACTCGGACAGTAATGGCAAGATCTGCAGCATATTGGCGCCAATTTCAAAATTGCGTCTTGGTTCAGCCAACTGAGATTTAATATGGGTTTTTTTGGGTCAGGAAGTCTTTTTTTTAAATTTCAGCATTAGGTTTCTAATGTGTTTAGCTAAAGGTCATCACATTTATTCACTATTGTACAGCTGCTGGCCTTTTGATTGATCTGACCATTTGCACTTGTCTGAGCACTCTAAAATTTTACAAAAATTCCAAAATTGATGCTTAGGGATGAAACAAAAACATAAAAATTTTGTAGGTTTTTGGTTTAGTTTTAGTCATATCAAAAGACAAAACTACTGTTATGTTTCTTGTTTGCACTTGTTTCTTATTGTTCAGTTACTCTTAGTAACTTATTTTTAAACTGTTTCAAATTTTTGTTTAAAACTTTTCAATTTCGTTCTCAGTTTACAACTAATCTGAGCAGACGTTTTTTTTAATAAATAGATATTAGATTGGGCTTCTATTAATGCATTGTTTGATATAAAAAAAAATATTGAAATTTTAAATATGTGAAGAAAATTAAAAAAGAAAAACAAATAAAAAGAAAAAAAAAAATTTTATTTTTTTGTTAATATATTATGATTAAAGTTTGTATGAACGAAATCGAAACTATTTTAAATATTGCCTCTATAATTGAATAAATACAAAATTTTAAATTTTAATTATCTTATAATATAATAAATTATAAGGAATTATATTTTTTACTGATTATAATACTCTAGAACATGTTTAGTAAACAACAATTAAATTATGTCATGAATATTGAAATTTTAAAAAACTTTACATGATCTATATAATATTTTTTGGCAATGATGCCATTAATTAAACGTCAATCTTAAACACTAGCGACATTTATAAATTTTAAAATTTAAAATTTTCTTAGTATTTTGTAAATTTAAAGATGTTCTTTTAAAGAAATATTTTTACATTAAATTTGTAACACAATGCTTTAAAACTAAAAAATAGCAGTTTGTTTTAAAATTAAGATCAAATCAGCAGTAGCATGAAGACAAATGCACCAAAGAAGTAAGACAATCGTATAAAAGCGCGAATCATAGAAAAAGTAAGAAGATAAAATGTTAAATGAAGATGAAATGTATAGAAAAGTGAAACATATTGAAAAAAAATAAGATACACAGATGGTAAATCGGGCAAACATAATGGACCAAGTTGAATAGCTAAATATTTTGCCACAATAATATCGTTGCAATAATATGATTGGTGTTGATGGCCTAGAGCTGGGCCCAACCACACTGTCACATCAAAATATAGTTATGGCAAAACTGTCAGCAGTATCTAACTTTGTTGAACTTGTTGATTTCAAATCATCATCTACATTATTTTCATCATTTTTACATAAAATGATGATGTTTAAAATAATCATAATATGTATTTACCATTGGCCAATAAAAAAGCAAAAATTATATGATTTTTAAAAAAAAAATAAATAAATAAAAAATGAATTAAGTTCTGTTAAGATTCATCTTGAGCCTAGATATGTTTGTGCCCTTTGACACAGTAGCAACATGTGTTTAAACAACAGCCAAATTCTAATTAAACAAGTGCAAGCAAGTTTATATTGTAGATTATCACAAGTTGACAAACAAGCAATATTTAAAGATAGACCAATTTAAAATAATTCATAGCATATTAAACTGACATGTTTAAATTTAAAAACAGATCACAAACTAGCTTTTTTGCTAATTTATTTTTGGTCAAGTGTTGTAATCAAAAGTAAAAAAAAATGCGTACTATAGAACATATATTAGTCATGTTTAAGAAAAATTCAACATTTTTGTAATATCGAATTATACAACAGCTTGGTTTGACAACTAAAAATTTTTTTTATTTAATTTGTTTAGTTTAATAAAAATAGATTAATGTATTAATTTTTTATTTAAATTTTTAATATTTTATTCTAAATTAGTTAAAAATAAGGTTAGGTTGATTAATCAAAATTTTAATAACTATTGCAAATATAAATGTGTTTTTAAGTATTTAAATTTAAAAATTTAAAATTCAAATACATAATTAATATTTTTTTTAAACTAATTCAATTATCAACCGATCAGAATAAGCTTGTAATGTAGATATTTTATAGACAAGGTCACCTAAAATCTAGGATGGTTAATTTACAATATAAAATTAAACAAATAATATATGAATGTACTATGAAAAGAACGATTATTTTAGCCAGCATCTTCAATGTTATGCTTTAAAAAAAGTCGAAATAAACGATTTCAATCACTTTTAAGAAAAGATTTAAAACTAGGTTTAGTTTCGGCCATTGATGTAACGCATATTTTCTAGGTTTCCTATTTTTTCTAATGTTTTTTGTACCGCATTTAAAATAAGAAATTAGTTGAACTTTCGAATTTGGATTAAAAACAGACATATTAAAGCCTAGTTTCTTTGTTCTTTTCTTTGGCACTCGATCTAGAAATCGTATAAAACAATTTTTTTTCAAACTTGTGACTTGATCTTGATGGCCTTGTTGTGCCATAATTGTTTAGTGTTCAACAGTTATTCAAGTTAACCTGGATGTTTGGGTTGAAATGTTCTTACTAGGTTGACTTGTGTCAACTCGTGCCGAATACTTAAATATTAAACGGATGACACGGGTAAACTGCTTGAAAATTTTTAAAGTAACTTAAATAATAGTGTTCAAGAAAACATTCTGAGTAAAAGCATCTATTTTGCATAAATCTGATTTAAACTTGAATCAACATTTTTACCGTTTTAGCCTTAGCATGTGGAGGTGGAAGGTTAAGTTAGTCATGACATATGATTTGCACGTTGACCATTGATAGTAGGTCTAGATCAAATAACAAAAGTAATTACATTGGCCTAGTCTGTTTGCAAAAGGTTCGAACTCTAAATTTGATTTAAACTTGTAGACCAAGGGATTGCTAGCTATAGCCCCTAAATATGCTTTCTCAAGGGTCGTCAAGTAGGCCAGAGTTTAAAATTTAAGATCTAGTGTTCGTTCAATGTGGTTGAACTTTTTACCTAAGTTCGTGATTGCTGTTAGCCTGGGGACGTTGCCTTTGTTTACGTGTTAGACTGTCTAAAGATAAAAGGGCAAAAAAATAGGAAAATGGGAAGAAAATATAACCAAATAATAATGATATAAATAAAGACGACAGAAGACGTTAAAAAGTGCCTGGGAATGTTCGTTTCTTAGTTGAGCCAGTTTGGTACTTTACGTTTTCACCGTTTGACAGTTGGCGACATTTAGTATTTACGAACAGCAAATCTTATTTTGCTCTTTCCACCTTGTCCCGTCTTAGACGCTGCCACTTTTTTGCTGTGTTTTTGAATTTTTTGATGTTTTCTTTTTCATCGTGTTAGCATCTGGCCAATCTAAACCACATGACAGATTAGTCTCCTGATGCGTAGAGGTCATCCAGATTCTAATAAATTAATTCCATTGTTTTACTCAATTATCTATTCGCACAGGCTCTGATTTCTGTCATTGTTTTATTTTGACCTGTTTTCGATGTTTGACTGCAATCAAAGTTAAATCTGTTTTGCCTTGTTTAATTGCAATTGCACTAGAATCACCGAAAAATCACGGTAAGCAAGTGCAAAACATAAAAATCTTTTAGACCGTTATGTTTGCCTTGGACTGACCACGTTTGACCAGCTGTGAATATGTTGTATTCAAATGAGCTTCGCACCCAAGGCTAGAAGGAAGACAGGGGGTGAGGCAAGACATAATGTCAGAGCAAGATTAAGAAGTTAGTGAACAAGCTGAAGAATTAGTCAGCAATAAGAAAAAGCAAGAAAGCAGACAAAATAAGCTGCCCTGGCCAAATTCAGGGCTGTATGAAACCAATCGTTAGTGGGCTCGGGTTGAACTTTCTGATCGAAAGGTAAGGCAGGGGTCGATGCCGTGTGTAAGACGTTGTAAGTGCCCAAATTATTAAAAGAAACTAGTGACTGTACTGCACACTTTTTCCACTGTTTGCGACACTTAGAACGTGTTTGGTCAGTATGTGCTTATCTTGTCATTTAAAATCGTTGATGTTCTGACCAGATTGAATTGGAAAGCAAATCACGATTGAATTGCATTTCAAAAATCAGCAGTTTAGTTAATTGCTTAATTGTTATATGTTAAACATGTAAATCAAGTTAATCAAAAACTGAAATGTAAATAAACTAGATTTTATGTTTTATGCAATATTGAAGCACTGATGCTAAGTACGATTCACAAACAAGTGTTTGAAGTTTAAACAAGGTCGACAGTGAAGAAATTAAAGAAGATGTTAGTGGCAGATGTTACATAAAAGAAAGGCAGTAACGAATAAAGCAGTGAATTGGCACCCAAATGGACAGCACTGTTCTAACAGGTGTTATCTGCTGATTGGCATCAACCAAGTTAGCCACAATCAAAACGATCTAGTCCAGGCACCAATTTTTAGCTTTTTTCCAACAGTTTCAAATGTAAAAAGAAACAAGGAGAAAGATGGCTACAGATTAAGAAAAAGAAATTAAGATTTAGAAAAGTAAACAGGTGAAGGCGGTCAAAAGTCAAGTGCGGGAAATAGGCAAATCAAGGTGGTCAGAACAGCAGCTCCTACGCAAACGGGCTTTTTCACTAATGGGCCACTGCAGTGAGTCTTAATTGAAAAAGTAAAAGGTGCAGCCCACCTTTCAACACGCTTGTTTAAGAAGAAAAGGTGGCGTCGGCATCATCAGCAGGCGACCAAATCATTTGATAAAGGAGCGCCGCTTTCAGGCCTTGCAAGTCAAACTAAGAAGACAAGAATGATGATGAACAACAATCTTCAGTTAAGACAGCAGCAATCTTCTTATTTGAGCATTTTAGTTTGAGCCTCTGATGGTATCTAATTTGGTCGATGGGGTGTCCGCCGTTGTAAAACTTGGCGGATGTCCGAGGCTCTTGACAAGATCACTAGATCAGCTGACCAGCCAAGCATGGCCACTTAAACAGACTGATTTTTAAGTGATTTGTTTGCAAACAAAGCAATCAAAAGCAATCAAACGCAATCAAGTACAAACAGTGTTCAAAATGATGTTCAAAAACTACCAGCAAACACTTTTTCATCAATTTTTATAATTTTCAACGTTGGCTGGTCAAAATTGACCGACGCTGCAAAAAGCGACCTGTCTACTACGCTTCAAAATTGATCAATAAATGTTCTAGCAATTGTTTTCTTAATTGATTTCCTTATTCGTATCTTGTGTTTTGATTTAAACTATTCAGATAGCAACAGGTCACAGGTCGGTCGTTTGCCGCGTTTGAAAACAGGTGTAAAAGTTAAAAAAACGACTGGCAAATAATATAATTGATTTACTTTGCCATTATTATATTATCTTTTTTCTCTTCATCTTTTCTAATTCGCTCCTTAATTTTACTCTTATCGTTTTCTCTTGTTTTCTTCAGTTTAAAGCTAAGCTTGTCCATCAAGTTTTTTTACTAATTTAACTCATTTTTTCTTGTTTTTTATTTGATTGCAATGTCAAAGTACTTGTCATGTAATCTTATGCGGAAACGTTAAATTTATTTTTTGCAAATTACAACTATATGCAAAAATAGTATTTCAAAGTTGATTCAAGTTAATCATCTTAGAACTTGGTGACTTACTTGATTTAAAAACGATTGAGCGCTAAATCTTTTTTTATATTTTGTCTTGTTTTTAGTTTTGAAAAAAAAAAAAAACTTTGATTAAATGGTTTTCAATTTTAAATTAAAATTTTTTTTTTTTAACTAATCTGTTTTGCATTAGTTTTTCTATTGAAACTTGACAAATTTAAGAATTACCTTTTTTTCATATTTTAACTCATCTTTTTAAATTTTTACATAAAATTTGTTTTTCAATATTTAAACTGTATTCAATATTAAAAATTTAATCTGTTTATTTGAACATTTAAATAGCAAAAAAAAAAAAATAATTAATATTAAATAACAAAATTATATCAACCAGATAATTTTTCATTTTTTACAATTATTTAAATTTAAATTGTAAAAGGTTTTTTTATAATTAAAATTTTATTAAGATATTCAACTGTTTTACTCGCACCTTATTATTTTATTATGATTTTTTAATTTTTTTTTTTTTTTTTATTAAAATTAAATAGCCATTTATTTAGCATCATATTAACATTTTTAATTTTTTATTTTGCTTTTTTGTTTTAGTCAAAAGTTAATATTTTCTTAAATTAACCTGATATAAAAACACATTTGACAACCATTAGTTAAAATTTGCCTGCAGTTCTATTAAATAAAATCTTTTCTTAAAATAAATAATCTTTAAGGACATGAAAAACTTAAAATAGTACAAATTCTTCTAATTATTTTGTTATGTTATGTTATATAAATTTTAGATTTTATGTCTACAGGAAACTATTGTAAAAGATTTAAAATATTATTAAAATTCAATGTTGGTTTTTGGTGTTATATATCAAATTACGGCATAAATTTTGTGCAGAGCTGTTTCTATGGGCTTTTTAAAATAATTAATATTCAGTATCTTTTAGACTACATAATTGGTCATTTTAAATATGTTTATTTTTTTTTTTAATGTTTACAGTCAATGTGGATCAATTTCACAATTCAAGGGCAATATTTAGCCTTTGTACGTTTATTATTTATCTCCCGTGGTTTTGTCATTTTAGTATTTTTTTGACTTTTTTGTTCTAATCTACTAATCAACTTAAACTTTAAATCATTTTTAAATTTTCATCATTTTAATTTTCTTAACATTGAATTTGTTTTTCAAACATCTAATAAAGTCAAAGGCGAATCTTTTGATTAGCTTTGTTAGTTGATTGTTATGTGCGTATTGAATAGTGAGTTTTGAATCAAATTGGTGCAGGGTCTTATTACAGACCCGCCTGACTTATTTGAGCCCAGTTTAAAATGAGTGACCGGACTGTAACAGGGGCTAATAAATATACCCCAGGTGTTTTCTAATTTGTTTTTATTTTTAAATTTCTTACGTTTATCTTACGTGTAAATATATATAAATAATTTTTATCAAGCTTTAAAATATACTTTTTTTTCATGTTTATTTTTAATTTTTATTTTTCAATTAAATTTTTTAACCGAATTTCAATCAATTTTTAGAATCAATAAATTAATTAAATTTTTTATTTGAATTTTATCCCAAGTGCTTCATTTTTTTATTAACTCTTAACTAGTTTGGCCTTATTTTTTTTAGATTTCAATTAAAAATTAATCCAAGTTTAAAAAAAAAATTACAAGTTTAAGTATTTTGTTAAAAAAACTTTCAATTAAACATTTATTAGAACGTCTATTGTTAAATAATTTTTATAAATTAATATAAAATAAGTTAAGCAATATTTTTTTTTAATATTTTTCACTTGACCTGTGAAGCTTTAATTTTTGCAAGAACTTAAGATTGATGAACAAAATAGATATAGCTAATTTTTTTAATCTACTTATTTATGTACTTACAATTTTAAAATGTAATCATATATTAATTATATATGAATTTGTAGATTTAAATATTTGATTTGAATTTGTCATATATTGGCATTAAGAATGTTGTTTGTTGATATAATCTATAATTTTTATGTAATAAACTTAATTTAATTTAAAAATTAAATTTAATTTAATTAAGTTGAAATTTAAGTTTAAATAAATTGCAAATAGTGCAATTAAGTGGATAATTTGATTAAATCAGCACAAATAACCTAAAATTATTTAGTAAGCAAATCTAGTTTTTCTAGATTGAATAGAGTACAGTGGTGCCAGCTATTGATGATCTAGAATAAAGAGCAAAAGTAGGAACGATTAAGATTTTGAGAAGATTTGATTAATGGTTGACAATTTGTTTTTTTTAAGAAAGAGATTTTATAATTAAAGTTTGATTAAAATTTTTAAAACTGGATTAAAGTTTGTAAAAATAATTTAGTTTAGATCAGTAAAAATTTGCTTATTTAAGATTTGTATACATTAGCAATTGATGATGAAATGAAATTAGTTAATTGCAATGAAAAAGTGTGAATTGCGGAATGTGGTGAATGCAAATGATTTGCCAGTAAAGCAAAATATTAGATTAATAATTAATGAGTTACGGCAAAGTTGAACAAGATGTCAGATTAGATGATAAAGTTAATTTTGTGATAGGACAAGTTTGATGATGAAACAGATAGAAGAAAAAAAGGTTGAATGTGGGCTGAATAGTTTTGAGAGAGACTGAGTTTTGAGAGAGACTGAGTTTTGAGAGAGACTGAGTTTTGAAAAGGCAAAGCAAATTTAAGAAACCAGGATAAGTTTGAGCCTATTTCGACTTGTTCTTGTTGTGAGTCTTACGAAGGCACAATGGACAACATGTTGTCTTATGTTTTGTCGCTTTGCCCCGCCTTCAAGTTCGCTTTATTTGGTTTAGGTTTAGGTTTAGGTTCGGATTGGGTTCGGCCTACTAGTTGATCTGTGATGCTGGGCCAGGTAAAATGCGCAGGCTCAATAGTTTAACCAGAACAGCTTTTGCTAGTTTGCTCATTGCAGTGCGCATGTGCGATTTGCTTAAACTCTGTAGGCGCATGCGTGTGCACATTTGGTCCACCTTCTTGGCCAGGGTGAAACGACTTGCTTGCGGATATAATTACGACTGCAATCACTTCTCCACAGTCATTCTCGATCCAAGTTCGAGTCCAGCAACATTTGTCTTCTTCTGGTTTTTGCCTTTGCTCAACTTTTGCCGGCAACCTTGTGTTTGGTGACTTTCAATTTTAGTCTTTCCATTGCCACGCTTTCTTAAAGTGCGACCCATCTTAGATTGCCATCTTTATTGAATTGCGACCTTTTGGATTGCGATCCTAGTTATCTAGATTGCCATTTTTCTTAGTTTATCACTTTTCTTAGATTGACGCTTTTCTTAGATTGACACTTTTCTTAAGTCACGCTTACTTCAAGTCCATTTTCAAATACTTCGAGTGCATTCTTCACTCTTGGCCAGCTTCAATCCATTGTTAGTCAACTCCAGTCACTCTCTTCATCTACAACTTAGTGCTCTAAACTTTTCAGTGTGTTCCTAAGTGTGATCTTCACTCTTTATTTCCGCCACTCAGAACTGTGTTGTGTAATTCAAGCATCCTCTCCTCTCTTACTTTTATTCAACTCATCTGCTCAGGTTAGCTTTTAAGTCATTCTGGTGAAAAACCTTAACAGTTGTCTATTAACTTTAATTTCATTTTCATTGTTTTTACAATCTAGATTAATTCATTTACTAGTTCAATCATTTTTAGTCACAGTATTTTGTTTTAGGCGTTTTCTCTCTTTTTAATTTACTTTTCTTTATCATTAGCATCCAAATGCTTAAATTGCAGTCTAAATAATAGCTGTATTACCAATTATGCGCATACATTTTTTTATTCAAATGTATGTTTCAATTAAAAATTAAGAAAATCAAAAACGCAAATATATTTTATTTAAATTTATAATTGCTAATGATTTTTATATTTAAAATCAATTCGCAACATAAACAACGCTAACTATTTACAAAAAATGCAAACAAGCTCGAATTGCAAAATTAAATTTAATCTCATTGACTAATTTTCCGTTTTTCATTATGATTGTTACGATAGTAATGTGCACATACTTAGTACTTGATTGGAACAAGTCCAAAAAGGGTAAGCCTTTGATTATGTTCATTGTTTAATATCCTGAACATTTGAGTTTGTCCCAAAAATCATCTTTATTTTGCACCATTTATAGCACTTGTTCCTTCACCACGCTTTGCCTATTTATTATTTTGAAACTTTTATTTATTTATTTTTTCTTTTGGTTTCGGTTTTTTTCATTTTTCTTTCTTTAATTATTTTAATTATTTTTTTTGTTGTTTGTATTTATTTAAATTTTATTTATTTATTTATATTTTATTTATGTTTTGAACAATATTTGTTTGCTTTATATAATAATTTTTTAATTTCAAAGTTAAATTTAGTATTTACATGTTGAACTTGAAACTATGAAAAATTGCTTTTTATTTTAATTTGCATTTAATTAAAATGATTTTTATATTTTTTACTTTATCTTTCTTTATGATATTTATTTATTTTAACTAAGTTTTTAATAAATTCTATTTAATTTGATTCTGTTATTTTATAAAATTTTTATTTACTTCTATTATTATTTGCACTTTTTTTCTTACATTATAATAAAATTTATAGTCCCTTAATGTTTTTTATTTTTTCACTTATTTATTATACTTAATAATTAACTATTTTATTTAATTTTTTCTTACATTCATAAAATAGACTCTGTTTCTGCTAGCCCATCTTTTAATGAAACACCTACAGTGACCACTACAAGATCTACATCTGCATCTGTTTCAGAAACCAATAATTTATTAAATCCTAATACAACTCAAAGAAGACGCCGTGATACTGAACCAATTGAAGTATTTGCTCGCCGTCCAAATCCAGTTCAAACTTTAAATAATCAAGCAAAATATCCAGAACTTGTACCACTTTTGCCTCATTCTTCTCAAATTCACTCATCATCTTCTGTATCCGTTTCTTCCGCTTCAAATATTGCTAATAATTCAACAGTCAATCCTGCAGCAAACGTTTCAATCAATACAGCAAATAATTCTCAATTAAGATCCGATCCTATTTTAAATTCTTCTTCTAGATCTGGTTGCGTTCGATCTGTAAACGATACTAGACCACACAATCACTGTCAATCTGTTTGCGTTTTACCAAATAATCTACCTGATTTGGTTTTAGATCATAATCGGCAATTTTGCACTTATAATATGGTATACACCTGTTCAGGTGCAATTTCATCAGCCCAATTATCTCGGTCTACATCTCCTAGTCGTGCTGTTCACACTCATCGTATTACTTTTGCCTGTGGTCAACAGTTAATTTGTTCAACAATGCAAAATACGTCAATCTATCGTGTAAATGACCAAAATGGAAATGGTCAACAAGATAACAATGAAGTATTTTTACCAGCTATACATCCACTGAATACAATTCATTGCCATATTCCTGCAGAAGCGCAATCTAATGATTGTTCTAATCGACGATCTGCATCTGTATCTTTTCCTATAGATCATGAAACAATGCGTGAAGTTGGACGTTCTTTGCGTCGTCTTAGCTTAAGTTTTTGCCATGAACATCAGAGAATGTTGGTAAGTTGCGAATAATTTCTCATAATTTTTATTTTTAAAAATATGGCATTACGCCAATACAATTATATCAATTTGCAAAATTTGTTTATATATGTGTTTTATATTTCAATGATTAAGAATAATGAAAAAAAAACAAGCTTTTATATATCAATAAGTATTATATAGATCAAAATAATTTAACCATAAAACAAACTTTATAGATATTTTATAGAGAAATGGAGAGGCAAATACACTTGCCGTTTACTTTTTTTTATAGGTCAAAATAAGTTAAACTGTATTTACTACAAAGCAAACTAAGCTAGTTTTATTTTTTTTTTACATTTTGTTAAAATTGTTGTTTTTTATTATCAAAATATATTTTTATATATTAATATTTATTAATATATATAATACGATTCGATATTAGTTTGTATATATTTTGCTATCATTTTTTTTTGTAGCGTAATTTTATATTTCAAAGTTTATCAAATTTTTTTTTTTTATATTGTTTTTTTTTTTATTAATTTAAGAACAAGATATATTTTATTGTAATTTTAATTAATTTTAAATTATTTTTTTTTTTGTAGCGGGAAGCTAAAGAAAGAAAAAATAAGCGCAACAATTTATGGTTATATTATAGCTGGTTATGTTCATTATTTACTGGTAAAAAGTATGAAGATGATTCTATTGAATATGATGAAGAACTTGATGAAGAAGAAGAAAAAAAAGAGGAAGTTAGAATTTTTGAAAGAATTCGTAATGCAGAAAAACGCAATGTTTCTTTTGTGGCGGGTGTATACAGAAATTCAGGTTCTGTACTTGAACAACTACCTGAAGAACAAGAAGAGGATGAAGAAAATTGTGAGGTTTTAGCTCAAAATTTAAGGAAAACCAATGATAAAAAATGTCAAGAAGATATTCGCATTCGTTTACGTAAACACCTTCCAGCAAGAAAACGTTCAATATCAACTAACTGTTAAGCAAAAATAAGTTTTTTATTTTTTGTCTTAATTTCATATAAACTAATTTGCTTTGGATTCTCGGATGAGAATATTTTAATTATTTTGATTATTAAAAAAAAAAAAAAATTAAATTTCATTTTACATTTTTTCTTTAAAATAATTTGTTACATAATTTTAATTTATTTTTAATTTACTCGTTATATTTATCAACATTTATAATATTTAGTTAATTTAATATTAACTGTTTTTAATTATTGTTCAATTTTTCGGACTATTTCTTATTTATTTTATTTTAAATTGTTTTTACTTATTTTACTTAATTATTTCTTATTTTTCCTCTTATATTACATTATACTTTTATTTTATAAAAATATATTTAACGATTTTTTTTTCTGGGCATTTTGCATTTTATCCAAAGATAATCATGGTTTTATAAGTTAATAACTTTGAAAATTAATTTTTTTGTTTATTTTTTTTATAACAGAAAATTAAAAAAAAATTACTCAATTTTAAAAATTAATCACAATTCATATAATCACTTAAACAAATATTCTTAAATTATTTTAATTAAGTTTTTATTTAAAAAAAGTAAAATTATATTATCATCAAAAATCTTTATTTTATAAATTTAAATTATATATAGTATAAATATGTATATATTTTATAAAAGATTTTTATATCTAAAAAAAGAAACTGTTTACCAATTTTTATTTGCATTAGTTGACTTTAAAAAAAATTTATCAAAAAAAATTTTTTGGTAAGCTTTTATATTTATTTAAAATTCATAATTTAAAAATTTAAATCATAAATAACTAAATTTGCAAATTATTTTTTTATATCAAAAGTTGAACAGTTATTGCAATAAATAGTGTTAATATTTTTAAACTTAAACACTTAAAGAATAATTTAATTTTTTTCTAATTTATCTTTTTTTATAAAAAATGCAACAAAAAATTAAGTCTTATTAGTTTCTTATTTAAGGACGACAAAGCACAAAAAAACCATTGGACACTACGAAACGTCTTTCATAAAGTTAAACCAAATTTTTAAATTTGATTGTAATTATTTTAAAATTAAAATTTAATTAATTTAAAATATATTTTAATCAACATTTTTCTATTTGAATTAACTTTGCAAACTTAAAAAAAAAAGTTTAATTTTTTATTCTTGAGATTAATTTCTAAATTTTTACACCCAGCCATATTTATCTATTTTATTTAATTTTATTCTTATTTACTCTTTTTTAGACTTTTTTATATTGTCTTAGAAATGCTTTTTTGCATTTAATTTTTTAAATTGATTTATTCATACAGTTTATAAGCATTTGAAAAATAGCATTTAAAATAAATTTATTTTTTTTTAAACCTAAAACCAACCTGAATCAAAATTCAATATAAAATATTTGTTGAACACAATTTTTTAGATCGTTTATTTATATAATTTTTTTATCAACATATTTGATTTTAACTTTAATTAATTTATTTATTGGTATTTGGGCTATTAAATAATTACAAGTTAATATCAAAAATATAAAAAGCTTTTCAATTGATCTCAATATAGTTTATTTTTTTAATCATTTTAATATCAAAATATAGCTTATTTTATAACAAAAATTTAATTTTTGAATATTATTAAAAGAAAAACATAATTTGAACAAATTTTTTACTTAATTTTTTTTATCTTTTTTATTTTATTTAAAACATAATCATCTTTGTTTATTTTTTTTTAAATTGTATTAAAAAGTGCTATTTTAAATTTCAATTCATAAAAAAATAAAATATTTTGCTATCCGATTTTATACAATTTTTATTTTAATAAAATATTTTAATATTAAGGTAAGTAAATTTTTTAATTATATTAAAGATTTTAACCTGAAAATTTAGAATTTTATCAACTAAATTAAATAATATTTAATTTTATTATTTATAAATAAAGTTATTTTTAATAAAAATCAATATAATTACATTATAAAATTTGTGTGTTATTACTTGTCAAAAACTTAAATATTCTTTAAACGTTTTTGTCATTTTTTTTCACATATTTAATGTATCATCTATCAAATAATTAACTGACTAATAGTTAAAATTATAAAGAATTTTTTTAACCCTAAAATTTTCTATAATTCATTATATTTAAGGCTCATCCATCAATATTTTCAAATTTTTTGTCTTTAAATTAATCCCTTAAACAGCTTTATAGTCGCTAAAATGTTCATTATTATTAATAAAAACTAGCTAATGTCAAATTTCCAAAATATACTTTAATTATTTTAGATTCTTAAATAATATGTTTAGTGTTTTTGATATTTTTGATTGAAAAGTTTTTTTTTTTTAATTAATTTTAAAAATTTTCTTAATATATATTTTAGAAAAATTAAATCAAAGTTTGGAATAAGTGGATTAAAATTTGATTAAATATTAATTTAATGTATCAAAAATTTCTTAAATTTTTAGAGATCTAAAATTTTAAATTTGATCAAAATAATTTTTTTTTGAAGAATTTCATATAAAACATAAAGTAAAAAATCTAAAATAAATAATATAAGTAAATAAAAGCATTGTTCCGGTGCATTTCAGTGGTTTTCAATCAAATCGGTCTTGTGTTCGTTTTGAACACGTGTCTATTCATTAATCATATACTGGTTTTTGCTTTATTTTTTCTCATGTTTTATCTTCTGTTCATTCCTGTCTTACTTTAAACAAAACTATGTAATCAGATAAGTTCAAAATTTTTAATTAAATGGGCAAATTAATTTTCCACACTAGTTTACAATAAGTTTTTTTATTTGATATTTATTTTTGCAAACCAATGAAAACATTCAATATTTGCTTATGTTTTGATATGACAATCTTTTGTTCTTTTTTTTTTGTTTTATTGTTCATACTAAATAAAAAGGTTTACACTTTATAAAAGCAAAAACACAATTAAAAACTAACAATTAATACCATACATTTTTTTTAAATTAACTTTTCACCTTTTAATTAACAATATTATAAATTAAATTATTTTTACTTATTTAATAATTTAATCTTATATATTTTGTTTTAATGCTTTTTAGTTAAAGTTTCTAGTTAAAGCTATTATTTCTGTGATTAAAATAAAATTATATTTAAAATAATTAAAACAAAAGCTTTAACAAAGAAAAAAAAATTCTAATTAAAAAAATTTAAATCAATTTAAAAAATTCAAAACTATGCAAACAATAAGAAATTTAATTACAAAAATAAATATCTAATAAGAAAAAAAAACTAGTAAAAAGTTTTTTTCATCTAAAGATGAGTTTTTTTACATTTTTTACCATACAAAACATTTTTTATGCAATTCAACTCAAATTCCATGCTATCTTTTTTAAAAGCTTTTTACATAGACTTTTTTAAAGGCTGATCATCTTGCAAAACTGTTGAAACAGACTATCATCTTAGTTTTTTAACCTGCAAATTTTTTGTCCACATTAAAATAATTTATTTAAATTTAATTTTATCCAAGTTTTGTGGGGATAAAAAAACTAAAATGAAAAATAAATAAAATTAGTGTGAATAGAAAGAACAAAGACAGACTCCGTAGATTCATGGTAGTTAGCCCAAGGGATATTTATAAAAAAAATTAAACTATAACCTAAAATATAATATCAAAATTTCAAGTGCATTAATCCATTAACTGAATTTAGCTTTGAAAGCCGCAATTTTTTTTTTTTTTAGACCAATGTAATTTTATTTATGTCTGTTAAAATAAAAATTTTTAAACTTCCGTTTAAATTTCTAATTATTTTGTCGTTCTTTTTTTTTAATTTTTTATTCCATTATCATTAGCCACACATTCTAATTTAAGTATTTTAAACAAAAAAATTATTAAAAAAACGAAAATCAAAGCAAACCAAAATCAACAAAATGATCTTAATTTACGGGCTTAATTTATAAACACTCCAATGCAATTTGCTTATTTGCTACTAATTCTTAAGAAAATGCCGACTTGTTTGCTTTTAATTAATTTAATGACAAGCTTCACACTAAATTTTCAACTTGCTAAGTTATTTTTTACTTGCATTTTTTTTTACATATTTTTCACTACATTATTATTTCATATTTATTGTGTTTGTTTTTTTTTATACTGTTTATTTCTTATTTTTTACTAGTTTTGATGGTTTTTTTTTCAAAGCTTTCAATGTGCGGGTTTAAAAATTGTTTTTCTTTTAAATTCAGTCTTTTTTTTATATGCAACTTATTGCTTCAAGTTGGTGTCACTTTTCACCAACTTGGTTTTTTTTTTCAATTTTTTTTTATATGAAAAGCTTTATATTTTAAGTTGAACAAAAGGGTTAAATATTGAGTTTGTGAAGGGTTTATTTGAATAAAGAGCATTGTAAAAAAGTCACTTGGACATGCATCTAAATTTTGCTAATCATATGTGATTTGTTGTACAGTAGGTGTGTTTCAGTTAGTAAATCAGCTCAAATTTAGTGGTAAAGGGTTGTGGCATACTGGCTAAATGAAGAAGTATATGTGAAGCATCAATGATGGAATGCAAACACTGGCATTATGCCACTAACCCATCATCAACCCTTTGACCTGCTGCGATATTTTTCTATATTTTATTTATTTTTTTATACAAGATATTTTTTTTTCTCATTTGTATTATTCATTTATTGCAAAAGTCTACTTTTTTCAACTTTGTCAAACTATTCTTTGTTTGACAATTTATTTTTTTTTTTTGCTCTAAGTTGATACATTTCTTTATTAATACGATTCAATATTCAATAAAAATATTCAAATAAAAATCTGGTTATAATAGCAATGGTAGCCTGTAGATTCAAGTTTATTTTTATAATGATCATTTTGTGATCATATGTAACCATTAATTTATCAAATTAAAAGCTTAATGCAACGAAACTTCATGATTAATTATACGTTTTGTCATAAGAGTCAGTTATGATTTTTTTTAATACTATGAGTATATATTCAATGTATTCAAGTGTGAAAAATTTAAATGGAAAGCAAGCAAAAAAATAATTTTTCTTAACTTTTTGTCAATTTTAAAGAAATTTAATAAAAAAATAAATAATTGTGTAATTTATTTTGACTAATGCCTAATTTAAGAAATTTTTTAAGAAAAAACAAAAAAAAAGATTGAACTTGTTTTTAAAAATTCATTTTGTTTGATAAACATCTGTTTGCTTATGTTTGCAGACATTCGTCAACATATCTATATTACACCCATTTTAAATCGCCAAGCATTAACTTTAGTGGTATGTTTGCTTTAAAAAAGCTTGTATATTATAAATTAAGCCAAATTATTAAAATGGCCTAGCTAAGGTTTGTTCACTTAAAATATTGTGCTCATTGACCTTGCGTAATATTTTTATTAGTGTCGAAATGTAAAACAGACATTCTGTCGATATAGATCATTTTGTCTTTTATTTTATTTAAAATTTTTATAATAATATTTGCTGTTTTATTTTAATATTTCTTTTTTTAAAATTTTTTTTTAAAAAGTAGATGTAAATGAAAAATAATTTTTACACTTGCTAAATAATATTTTAATATAAAAATAAATAATATAAAAATAATTAATATAATATTAATAATTAATACTTTGATTTTAAAAAATTAAAAAATCTAAATTTAGAAAATTATTGTTTACTTATTTAGTGATAAATATTACTACATAATATAAAATTAAAAAATAAAAATATTAATTGGTTATTATTATTGTAATTTTTTATAAAAGTATGTAATACAAAATTTTTTTTTCATTTGGCATAGAAATTATTTTTTTTTTTTTTGATAAGAAAGCGGAAATCAAATTTTTATTTAATAAGATTGTTTTTTTTTAATTTAAGTTATTAAAAGCATAAGTTTTATTATTTAAATAATTCTAGTGATTTAATTTTCAATCATTTTTATACTTATTTTTTTGATTTTATTGAATTCATATTTACTATTATAATTTTAGATTTTAATATTTTTTATATTTTTTTTAATAATTCATTTCTTTGCTTTTCAATTATTTTTTATATATAATTTTTTTTATATAACAACTATTGTCAGTTTTTTTTTTTCATTTAATAAGCTAATTTATTTTAAGCAAATATTTTTGGTTATGAAATCTGTTTTTGGTCCATAGCAAAACCTTGTGACCACACAAATTATTGCTATTGATTTTCTGAGGTAAACTGGTGTTTTATTTATTTTTTATTTTAAGCAAATAATCTTTTTTTAGCTGAATTGTCTTGTGTAAACAAAATGATCACAAAGCCTATTTGATCTATCAAACGTTGACTTTGTCATTGAACTTAGCTAACTGGACTTGCATAAAACTGATAAATATTGCTATGTTTGTTTTTAGCTTGAGGCGGAAGTAGGTTGGTCATTGTGTATTACTATCAATATTAAATTGGTCACACGAACCAAAAATTTGTTCCATTTTTTACTAAGTTTATTTTTTTTTCATATTTATTTTGTTTACTTAATACATCTAGCAAGTGTCTTTATCATCGGTCTAAATATAATCTTTTGACCAAAGTGGACTTAAGCCAATAAAATCATATAAAATACTATTCAAGCTTGTTTTTATTATTTTTGTTTACATCTGTTGGTTTTTAAAAACTGTATAAATTTCATATTATATTATTTTTTTGTACTTATAAAATTTTATTCTAATTGTAATTGATTAGTTTTTTTTTGTTTTTTTTTAATATAAAACATTATAGTAAACATAATAAAAAAATTTTAAGATAAAAATTTAATACTTAATTCAGTATTTAAGTTTTATCTACTTATTTTGTATAGGTTTAATTTATATTTTTAATACTTTTATTTAATGATAATTTTGATTTTAGACCTGTTAACTTGTTAAAATAAAGTATTTCACAAAAGTTAACACATACATGATTATAACATGTTTGAATAAAAGATTGATGAATGTTTGATCACCGTTTTTTTTTTGTTTTTAAAGTATTGTTAAAAATTACTTTTAAAATGAAAACCAATTTAGTGTCTTGTTAAAATGTTCCTATCAATTTTTTTATTCATATAGATTTCAGAAGAAAAAAAACAAGAAAAATTGAGCTAAAGTTTTAACAAATGTAACAAGTATACATTAACAGGTGAGTATTAATGATAAAAAACAAATCATAAACAAAATAAACAAAAACATTTAAACGTTTTTGATTTGTTTTTGCACCTTTGCCACTTTAGCCACTAAACACCAAACACTGCCTGCAACCATTTTGCAAACAATTTTTTCTATTCAAAATTTTTTTATATTTTACTTGTTCTTAAAAAAAACTAGCTTAGTTAAAGAAAGCCTGAAGATGAATAGGTTTTTGGGTGCGAATATTATGATTATCATTGTAATAAGCACCCCAGCTCGTCATCAACTAATAATTGTTCTTTCATCGCTTTCACCCTCAAAAAACCAAAAATTTGAAATATAAAAAGTTTTTTTTTTTGATTGGTTTACAATTGATCAAAAATTTAATCATTTAAGCCAACCATTTTATCATGTTAAATTAACACCATTATATCTTTTCTAAATCTTAGATATTTATTTTTTTCATTTTATGATAATTTTTTTAAACTTTCATCACTAAATTCTACAAAACTTATTGTTCAATTTATCTTGTTTTATAAATGTTAAAACGAAAATTGCTCAATTTATCCACTTAACCTTTAGATAATTTTAAAACTGCTATTTTAATATTGTTTAGTCCATTTGATCAAAAATAAAAACAAAAAAAAATATCTTTAAATTGAAACAATTGAACAGTAAAATATTTCTAATTTTTTATTTTTATATTTTTACTTCTAATTGTTCTGTTTTTTATAAGAAAAATTTAAAATTGTTACTGAAACAAGTGTTAAGTAAACAAGAATTAAGTAGTTTAAAGCTAACTGCTGACAGCTAATTAGGACAACAACTAATGCAAGTTTTAATTCCAATTTAAAAAAAAAAAAATTTTGAAAATTGGTTTAACCAAAGCAAATAAACACATTTAAATTTAGAAATGTAAATAAATATAATTAAGAATAAAATATAAAACAATTATTTAACAAAAATAAATATATTAAAATATAATATATTTTAAACATTAGTTCTATTTGAATGTCATAAAAATTTAAACATTTTATAGATTTAAAAAAAAAAATAATTTAAAATACTTTTCAATAATGACAAATCCAAGACGTAGTTTTAAATTAGCCATTTAAATGATAAAATAATTTGCGCAAAAACTGATTTTCAATTTGATTTATTATAAAAATAAACAATTAAGATAATCAACTAATAATTTAGTAATATTTTATACTTAAACATTAAAAAAAAGCTTTTTTATAGCTATTTAATTCTATTTTACTTTAAAAACTCGGTGAATCAATTTGAAATTGTTACAAAGTTAGTTTTTATTATAAATTTTATTGATATATAATATATCAATAAAAAAATGAACTATAAAACAAAATGTAACTTTTTTTTTTTGACTCAAAATAAAAAAAATCATTTTAGTTAAGTAAAAACTTGTTTATTTTCAAAAAATATTAGATACAAAGTGTTTGTCTTAAAGTGTGACCAAAATAATATTGAACAAACTTATTGATTGAAATTACAGGTCATGTTTCTCATTTTAAATGTTGATACCACTTTAAATATAAAAATTACTTTAACTTAGTACCAAAATTATTTTTTAGTGATCAATTCTATCTACTTTTTAAATTTATATGTTCAGAATACATAATTTTTTTTTTTCATTTATTTAATTTTTTTTCATCTTTAGTTTTTAATGTATTCGATTAGATTTTCAAGTGGCCAAATTTCACAAATATTTGCTAATCACGAACTTTATATCTGCATATAATTGATCAATTTTCTGGTAAGTGTTCGAATGACTTGTTTATTTATTTTTCCCGTTGTATACAGACATTGATTTTAGACTACAAGCATTGATGAACAAAAATGATGAAACAAAAAAAAAGATAAATAAAAAATAAAATCGTGCCTGGCCCTTTTCACGCTTTCAAATTTTAAAGTTTGCACAAGCCCACTTACTTTCCAACACCTGAGCTTATTCTCCCTCAACAAACTTGATATAGAGCTAAATATTGAAATAAATCACTTTGGTTCATCTTTATTATTTGTGTGCTTGTCAGCGCTTGGTTTCATTAGTTTCACACCTATTCAAAAACTGATCAAAAATTGATGCGGAGCAACTGATAAAGGTAAATTATCAAACCCGAATTTTTATTTTTATTTGATGGTAAACAGCCGTAAGCTTGTCTGTTAATTTAATTTGTATTTAACTTCTTTGTCTGCATTAGATTCAGTGTGCCATCTGTACAAATTACCAGGTACCTAACTTTGTTCTTATTTAGCTTCTTTAACAACATGTTGCTTTTGTGTGCAAAATGCCAACAAATGTCAAATATTTTAGGCTCAATTGGATTGGCCATGATCTAACTAATCCACGTTAGTATCAGGTGCAAAGATAATTTTGCAAAACGATTAAATACAGCAAACAAACAGATTATGGGTTTACGGCCAATGTTTACTTACTGTATACCACCCATATTTTTTAAATTTGTTTGCCTTTTCAAGCTTTTTAATTCTATTTCAAATTTTTAGATATTCTAGTCTTTTTTGTTTTTATAACTTTTTATTTTATGATATTTTGCATGTTCAATATTTTTTTTTCCTGTCACAAGACTCAATTTTGCAAATGCCGGTTATAGTTAATCTTGATTTTAGACACATTTTCTAATAACTAGCAAAACACAGAAGCGTTTGCTTGGGCATCTTGTCAGTCTAATGATGGCTAATTTTATTTTTTTAAAAAGTGATTTAAAAAATGTTAAAATAAAGTGGGTAAAATTTTGGAGAAAAATAAAAAAAGAAAAATTATAATATAAAAAATAATAAAATTGAAAAATATATGAAATGCATTGTGCGATGATCAAAAATTTTGGCATTTATCAATGCAAATGCACTATTCAATTGGCTTAGATTTTCTTTTCGTCAGCTTTAGTTTCATCTGTTATTGATGTTGTGATGAGCAAAGCTCTTGTTCTGTTCATCATTCAGCTATCATCGGTTTTAGTATTCACAATCGATTTCATCGTATTTCATTCGTCTTAAATAATTTACTCACAGCGTTTTAAGTTTTTAAAATCAATTTTTTTAAGATTATTCAAGATCATTATACAAGTTAAAAAGTAATTTTTATTTTAATTTAAAATTAAACTTAAGAAAAATCAATTGATTTGTAGGAAATATTTAAATGCATCTTGAAAGTTTATTGATTTGCAATCAGTACAATTGAAAATAACACTTGAAAAATATTTATTAAGGTTGAAATTTAATCATTTATTAATGTTTAGCCAATTTTTGTATCACTTGTTACACCTTTGATTTTAATACATACAATTCAATAAAAACCTAAAGTATAGAGAAAGCTAATTTGCAATACTTTCACCAGAAATAGCAAGCAGTTCAATAGTTTAAATGATGGATCAGATAATGGCCATTGTGTCTGTTTTATTAAAAAAGCAACATCAAGAACCTGAAATTTGTAAGTTAGTTCCAATTTTTGTCTATTTTAGTTTTAGTTCTTTTCTGAAATAAAACCTTTAAAACTACCTGTGTTACGCATTAAATTTTTTTTTATAGATAAGAAAAGTACTAAAATTTTAATTTAAAAGTCAACAGGTAAAATTTAATTATCCATAAAACTGTTCTAGGATAACGGACCGGGATAAAACATCCTTTTAATTAGTTTAATCATAGAAACACAGACTATTTTGACCTTGTAAAAGTTGGAACTGTGTTTTAGGCTACAAGTGAATATTGTCTGTTGCAGGGGTCGCAAACTTTTAGAACTGGTCAAACAAGAAGCCCGGGCTAAATATATCCAGGCACTTATGATCAGTTTGTCTTAATTCACCTTCTTAATGTTTTGGTTTGTTCAAACTTTTTATACTTAGATGAAGTTGAACATGTTTGAAAATATGATTTTTTTTGGCTTATTTTAGGCATTGATGAGCAAAGGAAGAAAAAAATAATTTTTTTACGTTAAATCATTATTTGAACAAATTTACCTAAATATTACTTATTAATAAGTTTAATTTCATCAATGTTTTTTATATTAAATTCTAGATAAAAAATTGTGTTTAGTCTTTTTATTTAGATTAAGTTACCTAAACCTAAATTTAGTCATACAACCAATGTAAAAAATTTTATAATTTAATGAAAAATTATATTTTATTAATTTACAAAATTTACATTTTTATTTCTGTTAGGTGTCAAAATTTGATTTGTTTTTTTTATATTGTTTTCATTTTAACTCTTTTTTTCAAATTATGTTCTTCATTTTGTTATAGTTTATTTTATTGCAATTTAGAATTCGATTGTGGTAATGATTACACATGCCGTAAGCATATAAGCTGTTCATTTGATTTCCATTATATGACATATTTGTTGCTTAACCATTTAAGCATTTTCATCATTCTCTTTCTTTTATAAGCGATTTGTTTCTTCGGGCCGTTTGTCGCTAAGGGTGGTTAATTTGAACTTTGCTTTGAATGTTTCTAGTTTATTTATTTTGTTTGCATTTATTTTTACATTTTTAAGTCCATCTTCTCATTTTCCACAACTTACTTCGATTTATATTCAACTCTATTTGCGCCCTTTTTATTTAATTTTTTTTTTTTTATTTATAAATGTATTTTCTTTTATAAACTCATTTGCCGCTGTTTAAAACAGCCTGTTTGTCGATTTGACTAGTAAACGCTTTTTAACTAATTCTATGTTAAACGTAACTATTTTATATTAATTTTTAAGCAGAATCCATATATTTACAAATAACTATGTGAATATTGATTTATATAAATAATTATGAAAGTTTGTATTTGAATTAATTAGCGTGAAAATAATAACTTGCAAATTCAATTAATAATGACTAGTTATGAACTTTTAACCAGTTTATTGTATGTTTAAAGTACAATACTACACAGAGCAATAAGGATTTCTAATATTTAAAAAATTAAATTAAAGAATAAAACAAAATGAATAGAAAATAAAAATTATTACTAAAACTATTGTTTAGAATTTTTTTTCTTGAATCATTGTTGTAAGAGTAGATTGAGGTAAACATTGGGCAAATTATTTTATTAGAACAAGTGTAAAATTGTAAATTTATAAGGCAAGATGCGACCAAGTGAAAACATGCTACTATGAATTATGACCTATGGGAGAACTAAACTTAAAAATAGGCCATGTTTTAGCCAGTTTGACTAAAAACCAATGCTATGATCAAAATTTTTCTTTACTCTTGGTAATAACCAAGTCGTTTGCACTTGTTTGACTATGTAACTGTGATTGGCACAGGTTTGACTTGTTTTATTTTACTTTTACTTTGCACTCATTATTTTTTTTCTTCGTCATTTTAAAACCGTTTCGATTCCGTCTGATTTCTATTTTAAATTATTGCCAGATTTTTCTTTCGAATTATTCCTAGCAAATCACTAAAATGAACATTTAACTTTTACACTTGATTTTTTTAACAGTAAATTGCTTGAAAATGAGTTATTTCAATTTTGCATTTTTATTGAAAATACTATTATTTGCTTTAAAATTATTAGATATAATTAAATTAATTGCAAATTATAAAGCAATTTTTTTATATTTTTTAAATTGTTTTTTTAATTTATTTTCAAGTAAACAAACAATAAAAAAATGTTAATTTTTTAAGTTCTACAATTAATTCATGTTCAAATAATTGCAATTTTTTTAATTGTTTATGTAAAAAAAAAATAATTTATTACTAGTTAAATAAATAAAAAACTTTAATATAATAAAATTTTTTTTGCAATATAAATATTGCCATCTTATTGAAAAATAATAGAAATAAAAATACAATAATGTTAAAATTCTAATTTATATGTATCATAATATTTTAGTAATTTCGTTTTTAAATTTGATTTTGAATAAACATATTAGTTATCAATTTGCAAAATAATGAATTTCTTGTTATAGTAAAGTAGAAAAAATAATTTCAAATATTGTCTCAAAGTTTTTCATAAGGAGAATTGTTAATAAACTAAAAAAAAATAATAATTATTTAAATTAAATGAATAATGTGTTATAAGAAGAGTTATGAAAAAGCCTTAAAGCAATTGAAATTGCCGCATTTCATATTTTTAATAAAATAGTTTTGACAAGTTCACACCTATTATCCATAAACTTATGGCCTCATTGTGAATAAAGTTCATCAAAGTTTTATTTAATTAGTGTTTAAAATTTTTTTAATTCAAATATTAAAACTACATAAATAAAAAACACCGGTTTTAAACCCGTCAGTAGAGGCTAATTCTTGAATTGTACCCCAGCGGTTTCAATGCTAAAGGTTTGACAAAAATTTTAACATGAAAAATCAAGTATATACATATCCATTTATACTGTAAAAGCTTTGAATCCGTTACTTGGTTAGAATTTAGCTGTTTTATTAATGTTTAATTTTTAAGCAAAGAGCCAATTGCCATTAAAATTATTTGCATCTTGGCTATTTCAACTGGAAAAACATCTTGTATTCGACATCTATTGCACATGTTTTTTCAATTTTTTTCAACGTTTAAATTAAATTTATGCAAATTAAAAAACTTTATAGTTTAATTTCTTGAATTTCCTCTTTTGTATTTTTTTGTATTTACTTAGGAAAATTTCACTTTTAAACTAGTTCAAGACTAATTTAAGTTAATTGTAAATAGTTACATAGTACAAACACACGTTGACCAGCTGTTTCCAGATTTGAATCTGTTATGCAAAAAAGTGAAAACTCTTTTATACAATATTTTTTAGCTTAAACTGACAACTTGTCAGTACTTTTATTTTTTTTTTAAACTGGATTAATAATTTTTAGGCTAAATTAAGAAAAATATTTTATTCAAAATTTTTCGATTTATTAAAATAATTATATTTTACATTTTTTTTTTTAGTAAAGTTATCAAAAAATTTACTTTTTTTATTTTAATAATTTACAGGCCATCACTAGATAAAATATAAGAAAAACCAGGAACTAAATGTATCAACTGACGAAATATCTCAAATGCGATTAATCGCATCAACAGATTAAAAATTTTTGGTGCTTTTATAAAAAAATCAAGGTATAAAAGTTAAAAAGTTTAACATGTTTGCTTTTTTATATTAAACCATTGTAACAAAAAAAATTTAAAGTGTTGGAAATAAATAATATATTTTATTTATTATTTTTTTTTTAATGTGTTGGTATTGAAGCGTGAATTTTTTGATTGATTTTATAAGACAAAAAGTTTATTGAAAATCTTTAAGAAAATTTTTTATATATATATTTTTTAAAATTTATTAAAACTATATTAAACAAAATTGTTTTTGTATAAGTTTTTTTTATTTTTCGTTTTATTTATTTATTATTTATTTATTTTTTTGGCACACTTGCGGCTTTCTTAATCCTCTTTTACCTATCCAAAGCATAACAAAACCGATTTCCTCATCGTCATCTTGATTATTTGCATCATTTTAGTGATTTAAATGTGGTTTTATTTTTTGATAAGAAGCTGCTGCTTGTCACATAAGATTTTTGTTACCACTTGCTTTAATGTGAGCAACTTTACAGTTATTCTAACTTGTCTGTTTCAAACTAAGCATTTCAGTATATTTTTTAAAACATGCGTAGCCATTTTAAGCCTTGACACGTGTGGCGTCATGCAAACAAAGTATAGTAAAATTTGTTATTAAAAATTAAGCATCATTGGAATGATGAAGATCAATACAAAAGTAATATATATATAAAAATTGTATCAAACTGATTTTAGTTTTGTATATCTTTTTTCTTTGCTATAAAGTTTTATCGTCATTGTTCAGGTTTCTTTACGATGCTTTCTGCTTCAAATCATTGCTTTTAGCTTATTTTTTCAAAGTAATGCAATCCATATTCAACATTCGAAATCGCCAGATACATATTAAGATCAATACGTGATTCCATATGCACCAACACACACGTGTCATGTTTTGTCCACTTTTTCATTGTCCTTACCTTCATTTGTCTTTTTTTTTATTTCTGTTGATTTACTATGCAAAATTTTATATTCACTCATCAGCCACAAACACGCCTTAAATGACAAAATTTCATTTCAATTTTCGTTACTTTTGATGCTTAATAATTTTTCAATTTAATTAAGATTACTCTTAGTAATATTTTTTCTGTTTTTTACATTTGTTATTATCTAGAGTGATTTTATAATTAATATAATAATAATAATAATTATTTCAGAAGATATATTTTTTTGAACTAATTAGTTTTTTTTTATTTTAAGATTTAAACAAAAAAGGCAAATTAGTTTAATTAAATTATCACATTACTTTAACTTATTTTATAACCTATAGTTAAAGTCATAATATTTTATTTTATTTATTTTAATTTTATTAATTAAATAAAATTTTATTAAAAAAAAAAATATTTTACTTAAAAAATACAAGTATTAATTAATATTATAGTATTTAATTTACTAGTAATAAAAAAAATTATATATATATTTATTTTTAGCATAGCTATTTCCATCTATAATCTACTTTTATAAGTTAATTTTTTAAACTATTGAATTTATATATTTTATTAAATATAAAATTAATAAATTATATAAATTCAACTTTATTATTAGGTTAAAAAAATATCTTTAATTTTTTTATCTAATAATAAAAATATTTTTATCTTTATAATATTTAGGTCTTTATAATATTAATAATCTGTTTTAATTTTTTTTGTTTTTTATTTTTATATTTTATATTGTTTTATAAAAAATTTCATTAATTTTATTAATTTATGTTGAATAATTATAAAGTTAATAAAAGGTGTTTCATGACAATCTTTTCAATATTGTCTTATAAAATATAAACTTATTTTTCTTAAATATTTCTACAAAAAATTTAAACAATTATGCTTCAATTTGTATCTAAAAAAATTTTTATAGAAAATTGTTGTAAAACTATTTTTGCCTTAATTCTTATTTATAAATCCCGTATTCTGAAAGCTCAGTAATCTAAAGAAACAGTAATGGCTACTGACTAAAACTACTAATAATATATGAGATTGTCCAATAATGTGGCTTATGACCAGAAAGCTGAGATAACAGGAACCTTAAGTATGATTGGTGAAAAATTCCTTGTGTAATATTAAGCTGTTGGCTATTCTGAATTAAAAATAAATTGAAAATAAAGAAAGGTTCTAATTCCATTGCAGTGTGAATCTCCAATTATTCTTCAGCTAAACACATTAGTCCACAGCTTAGGTGTGTAATTGGTGCAAATAAGAAGTAATATTTTTATAAGATCTATTTTTTTTTTAAATTTAGAAAAATCAAATAATATTAATTAATATATATACTAAATAAGCTAATAAATTAATAATTTAAATAAGTTATACTATTATTTTAAATGTTTTAATTAAACATTTAATTAGTAATACTTAATTTAAATAAATAATTTTAAATTTTGCATATCATAAATAAATTCTTTTTTTTTTAATATTTTTTCATTAATTTTTTAAATAGGTTTTTAATAATTAGTAAAAAAGTAATTTACTTTAGAAAAATATAAGTTTTCTTAAATTTAAGTTTTATTAATTTTAAAATTTTAAATAGTTTAAAAATTAATGTTTTTAATTTATTTTTATAAAAATATTCAACTATATATTGATATATTTAAATGCAATTAAATTTTTAGTATTAAATTTAAATAACATAAAAAACAATTTGATTTTAATATAATTATTTCATTTTCATTTCATTAACTCTTTGTTTTTATTTACAGTAAATATACTCAAAATTCAAATTTACTATTTAAGAATATAAATTAATTTGAAAAAAATTTAAATATTTCTAATTATTAAAAAAAATGTATATTAACATAATTCATATTTAAATTATATGATTTTTTTATTAAAATAAATTTACTAAATATTATTTTTATAATATTTTTATAAAATAATTTTTTTTTTATGTTTGAAATCATATTCAGAATATTATTTTCTTAGAAGTTATATTTTTTTTTAAAATCTTAATTTAATAAAAATGGTGAAAAATACATCATTTAAATTGGCATGTTTAGATGTAAGATATTAAAAAAAAATATATATTTTTTGAATTATAAATAATTAATAAATTAATATATTTCTTTTGATTTTAGTATTATCCATTTTATTTTATTGATTATACTGGAAATTCAAAAGGGAAAGTTTCAGGATATTTTAAAAAAATTATTTTTTTTTATATAGATGTAATTCAATCTTTAGTTTCTAAGTATTAAATCAAATTAATTTTAAATTATTTTATAATTTTTTTTTGTTTCAAGTCTTATTCTTATAAATAATAAATTACCTAAGAATATTGAATTAGGCAAAAAATTTACAAATGGAACTTATAGTGGTTTACTGAATCTTTTGCAAAAAAAAGTAATTTTATAGATTTTTAATTAATTTTTTATTTGAAAATTTTTATTTAGGAAATAGATTGTTTTATTCCATCACAAATGCCTATTAATTTTGTTGGAGAAGATTTTGGATGGACTAATATATTCTCTAAACAAGAATACGTGATTTCTTTTGCGATTTATAATTTAAATCCAAAGCCTTTAACAGTTCTTGAAAGTATAATTAAATTTACACCAGTTTTATGGATATTAATGATTTCTTTATATATTTATCATTATTTTTTTATTAAATTGATTTTATTACTTGAATATTTAAAACTAACTTCTAAAAAACTTAATTTTTATTCTAAACTAAAAATTTATTTTAAAATTATTTCTTCATCTAATTTAAAATTTAAGTTTAAATTTTGCTATTTTTATAATACATATAAAGTTATAGTATTTTTTTTTTTAATAACTTTTTTTTTTATTCAAACATATATTATGAACAATGTGTCTACTAGTATGATTGTTCTTGATAAATCTATATTAATTAAAAGATTAAAACAAATTTTTACTGATGATACAATGTTTTTAGTTTGGGGATCAGATCCAACATTGATTGAATTGAAAAAAACTAAAAATGAAGCTATACAAAATATTTATAAAAAAGTTAACACCTGTGGAACAGAATGCAATTTAAATAAAGAAAAAAACTTTATGAGTCTTTTAAATATACAAAAAAAAGTAGCTTATTATGGAATAAAATCTTTATCTTTATTTGGAGCTTGTGCTATTTGTAGTTATATTCATAGAAGTAAGTTAAAAAAAAATTACTTAGTTATATAATAATTTATTTATTTGTTTGAAATAAAGCAAAAATGGCAAAAGATTTTATTATTTGGGAGTTTCAGCATGATATTCCTTCTCACTTATTTGTATTACCAATAAGAAAAGGAATTTCTGGTTATACCGGCACAAAATTATTAACAAAGTAATTTAACTTGTTTTACTTTTAAATATTATTTATAAATTTAATTTTTTTAGATTAACTTATTGGGTTGAAGCAGGAATACATAATCTTCAAGATAGACAATTTTTTGAATATTATAGTAATTCATTAAAATATATTCAGGGATGTTTTTTTTCAAATTATTATGATTTAAATTTAAATTATATGAAATACAAGCCTTGTAATATGGAATATTTAATTAGTCTTATTTATTGTTATTTTTTATTTAACAGTTTATTATTAATTTTATTAGTCTTTAACAAAAAGTTTAAAATAATAAAACAATTTTTAACTAAAATTGTTAAAATAAAATTTAAAAAATTTAAATTACAGACTATAAATTTATTTAAAAAAATTTAAATTATTAATAATATAATATTTAAATTTGTTTAAATTTGATAATAACTATGTAGTTGATGGTTTTAAAAAAAAAATCAAATTTTTTAAGTATAAATTTTTTACTTTTTTTTCGTTTTTATTTATTATAAACAATTTTTTTTGTAATTTTTAATTTATTTATTATAGCACATTGATAAAATAAAAAAAAATATTGTATTTTTTTTTTATTATTAGTAATACATTAAAATAACGTATTTGTTTTAACTAATAAATATTTACAAGTATATTTATTAGGTTATTTGCGCTAATAAAATGAGAAATTTATTAAACTTTATTACTTTAAGTTACAACTATTATTATAAATTTTTATAACTTTCATGTAAACATAAAAAATTTCAAAACTTTAAAATCGAATTTATTTTTAATATAAATATTTCTTTATATAAAAATGACAGATTTCTTAATAAATAAAATTTTCCATTTTCTAAAAAATATAAAATTGTATTTATTTAAGCATATATTGTTTTATAAAATTTATATCATTTAAATATATAATAAATATTTTAATATTTTTAAATTTTCTAAATTGCAATATTAAAAAAAAACAAACAAAAAAATAGAATATAGTAAATTTAAAAGTTGATAATAATTTTTGATTTTAACAAAATTTAAAGTTTTTTAGAAATTATTTAAAAATAAAAGATTTAAAATTAGTTATTTACATAAATCAAAATATAAAAAATTACAAGATTTAATAAACTATGGTTTCAATACACTTTCAATGATAACGTCTTTATATAATTGTTAGGCTACATATTAGCTAAACTATTGAAATAACGTTAACTATTACTATATATTATATAAAATTACTTAAAAAAAAACTAGATGGAGACAAGCTATCTTTAAATTTTAAAGTAAAAAATTATTTATAAAAATAGTTTAAATAAAATAAGTTATAGATCTTTCTAAATTAATAATATTTAATTTTTTTTGTTTAATTTATTTTATTTACTTTAAGAATTTATTTATTTGAATTATAGGTAAATTTTTTTTTAATAAAACTTAGATAAAATAAATAATTTATTTAATTAAGTTCAAAATATAATTTTAATCTAAAATTTATTTTCAATTAAAAATTTTACTTATTTAAACAATTAATTTTTAAAATGTTTTGCTAAAATTCAATAAATATATAATTTATTATATTTTTTATAATTAAATTATTATTTAATTTACTATTTAAAATAAGTTAATTTTAAAGCATTTTTTTAAACAACCTAAACAACCTAAACATTTATAAATTAATTATATGGTAATAAAAAAAATATTAATATAAATTTGTTTACTTTTTTAAAGTTCTTTATTATAAATTATATTTTAATTTAAAAATTAAAATATGTGTATCATTAAACTTATTGTAAAAGTTACATTTTTTTCTTATTTATTTTTTTGTTAATATTTGTTAAGTACTTACTTGCAAATTAACTTTTATATTAAACGCTTCAAATATTTTTACATTAACTTTTTAATGTTCATGACTATAATTTTAGCAGATTATAAAAATAAAATATAAGATTTAAAAAATTTAAAATAAATTTTAAGAAAATAAAAAATTATAAATAATTATAAAATGTTTATTATCTCTAATAAAATTTTAATATTTTAATTTATATATAAATTTTTAATAAATAAATTAAAATTTCCAGTAATTTTAATTAATAATTAACTAATAAAAATAATCTAATTTTTTTTGTAAATATAAAGAAAATTTGTATAATTAAAAATTTTATATTTTAATAAATTAATTATTTTAATTTATAAATTAAAAATAATTAAATTATATTAATAAAAAAAAATTATTTTTTATATAGTATATTAAAATATTATGTTTTTATTATGTTTTTTGTTATAAACTTTACTCTAGTTTAATTATTTTATTTTTAAATATTTTTAAATATTTATTTGTTTAAATGACATTTTATTAAAATAAATTTATTTAGTAATTTTATAAGGCTATTAAATTATTTATATAAACTTTTAATAATACAAATTTATTTTTATTCTAATTTTTATTTTAAAATTTCAATCTATTAATTTTTTTTAAAATAATTTTTTAATAGTTATTTAATTTTAATTTAATTAAATATTTAAAAAAAAATTTAATTAAAAATAAAAAATTTTAATTTAGTTTTAAAATAGCTATAAAATTCTAAAAATATAACCATTTTAAAATAAATAATACTATAAAATTAAATTATTTTTTGATATAAAATTTAAATTAAACATTTGAAAATTAATTAAAAACTTGTATTTTGGGATCAATAATAAATAATTTCACGTTTATATTTGATATGTTATTGTTAAATTTTTTAAATTTAATAAATTTTTAATATTTTTCATTTTATTATATTTATGTTTTATATTATTTATGTTTTAAATTTTTAGAAAATTATAAAATGTTAAAACAAAATAACACTTTTTATTAAAATTATTTTTATTTAGTTTTTAAAAATAAAAACTTCAATATTGATAAAAAAGTATACTTAAAATTTATATTATTAAATAATATATAGTAAATAAAAAAAAATAATTACTTTTTAATAGTTTAATTAAATTATTTAAAAAATATTATTTGTAGTAATACATTATTATATTATTATATTAATTATAACTAATTAACTCTAACACTTAACCTCTAACACAACACCTACAGTGACGAGAGTTACACTACGAATGTATAAGATCGCCCGATCCTGTTACTTCCACAGACGGGCAGAAGATTCTAGTGGAACTCCGACTGACGTGTTAACTATGATCAACTACGGCGTTGATCATAATAGTTTAACAGTTTAAGTAAGAGAGTAAGAATCAAAGAACCAGATAACATGTCCTGGTGAGGAATATAAAAGAATATGTTAACTACGATCAACTACGGAGTTGATCGTAAGAGACTATTAGCCACTCCAAGATCCAGATAACATGGCCTGGTGAGGAATATAAAAAGAGAGTGTTAACCGAACGAGAGGGACAGAAAGAGATCTGCTTGGTTCTAACACCGTGAAGAATACTTTAACTTTTATAAAATCAAAAAGCTACTTGTGTTATAAATAAAGAAGAGTTTATCAACCCGTTCTCTTGTCTTTGTCACCTTATTTATTAAGAACGGTAGGTCATCCTGCTGTTGTAGTTGTTGTGATAACGTTTTTATAAACTAAACAACGGAGTTACAACATATTTAATTTTTTTTACAATTTTATTTAATTTTTTTTTTTTTAATTTTTTATTTACAAATAAAATTTTTTATTTAATACAAAAAAAAATCATATTATTTAAACATCATTTAATATTATTTTTAAAATACTTGTCAAATTAAATTATCTATCTAATTAAAACATAATAATATAAGTAATTAATAAATAAATATAAATTGTTTAATTGTAAGTGAATTGATAAGAAAACTTGTGTAATTTTTAAATTTTACCTTATATTATAATAAAAATTTAAAAAAAAAATTTTAAATATTTATTTGTAAAAAATCAGTTGATAATTATCAACTATTGAATAACTTAGCAGTATTATACTTAATTATGTAAAATGACACCTAAAAATAAAAAAATCTGGATAAAAATAAGTCAAAAACAAAAAATAAAATAAAGACATTATTTTTCTATTATTTAATTAATAAATAAAATTTTATAATTAAAACCATTTTCATTAATTTTAATATTAACAATGTGAATTTATATTTAATATTTGTAAACTAGATTATTTTGCAATCAATTTTTTTTATGAAATTTTTTACCTAAATTTATTAAAAATAATTAATAATTTATAATAGAATTACTTTAGGTTTAAAAAAAATTTAAAAATATTATTATAGTAATAAATTTTTTGAAATATTTAAAAAAAAATCTAATTTTTACTTAAACAAATACTTTTTTAAATACAAATTTTTATAAATGTTGCATTATTTTAATAAATATTAAAAAATTGAAATAATTATATTTTTATATATAAATTTTTGATTGTTCATTTTTATATTTCTTGATGTAAATATTTTTTTATATAGATAAAAAAAATGATTTTTTAGATAAACTTAAACATTTTCTTTTTATAGGCATGAAAAAATTAACTACTATATTATATTATATATATTATTAATATTAAAAAGTAAAGTAAACGTTTGTAAAGTGCATATTCAAAATAACTTGTTGTGTTCAGATAAAACAACAATTGTTTAAATTAAAATAAAATTTATCTTATATAATTTTATGAGTATAAAGAGGAAATAAAAGTTAAAATAATTAAGGTTTTCAAATATTTTAGTAAATCAGTTATAAAGTTTTATGAAGTTAACTATTCACCATTATTTATTTTTTAAATTTCAAATGGTTAAAAGAATGATTTTACTTTTTCAATAAAAAACTGTAAACCAACGTAAGCTTAAGCCTGTTAAACTTTTTTTCAATATAAGACAAAGAGTTAAGTGTCACTTTAATCATAGAGTTGTATCATCACATAAAATGCAATATTATTAAAAAAAAATTGATTTTAGTTAAAAAAATTGATATAATTAAAAAAAAAAATTTAAAAAAAAACATTATTTTAAGTAATATTCTTATTCTCATTAGTCGCCATTCATTTATTTATTTTTTATTTTTTTGATGAAACAATTCTTTATTTCTAATTTTGTATTTAATATAAATAAAAAATAATAAAATTAAAAAATTAATAAATTTTTTAACTTAAATTTTTAATAAATTATTTTTTAAAAAATATTTTAGATAACTTTTAATAACTCTAAATAACTTTAAACATATATTAAATAATCTATATTACATAAATGATAAATATAAGTAAAATTTTTTTATTAATAATAATGCAAAAAAGAATATTATTCCCAGATGTGTTCCGCACTATAGTTTACAAATGAGTCTCATAAAACAGTACTATTCTATATTTATTGGGCATGTTTAACTTAATCATTAAACTAAAAATATAGATAGTTTTAGATTCTTATTTTATAATACGCCTATGGTCATTATTTATGTCTTTTTACAGCTCCATGACGATAGCCAGGTGTTTTTCGTTTTTCTTGTTTTTGATTTTATCATTTTTATACTAAAAAGTTAAACAAAACCCAAATAAAATTCTTTAAGCTAAACATAGCCTATGGCTGATTTATTTTAAATGTGTTAAAAAAGTTTGTTTTTCCATTGAAATCCGTAAAAAAAATTGATTGAAAATCAAGTATGAAATATTGATTTTAAACTTAATCAATATAATTTTAAATCAATCTATATTATGTTTACAAGTTTGAGCACACCTGGCTCATCTAAAATCTAGTAGTTTAGCGTTGATTATTGGATACTAAACAATATAATTTTTTTATAAAATCATTAGCTTCATTTATCCTTTATTTTTTAATTTAAATGTTAGATTTATAATAAAAAATTGATTAGTTATTAGTATGAGTAAGTTTAATTTTTTTTTTAAATTAAATAAATATTATAAAAAATTAAATTCAAATATGTTTTTAATTTTTAATAGTAATAACTAAATTTTTATTTCTTAACAATTTAAATATTAAATTGCAAGATAAACAAATTAAGTTTATTTAGTGTCGATAATTAAACATTTAGTTTTAATTAAAAATTTAAACTTCAATAATAAATTAAATTTAATTGATGTTATAAAGATATAATTGTGGCTTATCGGTAAATTCTTTAAAAGATTTCTTTTAAAATTTACAATTTTTGAATGTTTTAGGTATTAACTTTCTAATCACAAATTGTTCTTTTTATTACATTGTAAATTGAAATATTTTTAATCTTGTTTTAAAAACTATTTTAAATATGTGCAAGCAATGCTTTTTTTTTTGCTTATTGATTTTTTTTCTTTACTACTGAAGGAGTAAAAATGAAAATAATTTCACCACTTGAACTGAAAAAGTAAAGTACCAAATGTTTTTAGAAATTTTCCAGTTATTTTTTTCAATCATTTTTATCATAATATAAATATTTTTACAATAAGTTTACGTGATTTCAAATACTGTTATATTTTTTATTTCCATCATTTCAAAGGCTTATGAAGACAATATTTTATTTATTTTAAGACTATTTAAATGCATCATGACCAATATTTGCACACACTTAAAGTAATTTAACCATTCAATCATATTGATTTTAGAATTTTTTTTAGATTTTAATTTTTATTTTTAGAGGTCAATTTTAAGTTTTAGTTGAATTTTGATTTGTTAAAAAATTGATATTGCTCTTTTATTTAAAAAAATATTACTTGTCTTTAATAAATTTAAATCTAAATAACATATTTTTACATTGAAACTTTTTTAAGGTAATTTAAGCTTAAAATAGAACATGAACTGTAGCAAAATTTAAGTAAAAAAAATTGTAAAAATGCATTTTAGCAAAATATTATTTTACTGTTTATTAAGTAATAAAATCATAGAAATTAATATATTGCCACAAATAAACAAAAAATATGTTTTAAGACATTTAGAAATAAGGTCATTTATAAAATTTATATTGATAAAAAAATACCTAATATTGTTTCCTAATTTTTATCTATTAAATTATATTATTAATTGTCACTTAAATTTGTTTAATTTTTTAATATATTTTTTTAATTGATTAAATTATAATTAAAGTTATAAAATATTTTATTATTGTTAAAAATTTTTAAATATTTTTTTCAAATATTACTAGTTTTAAATTTTGATTTTATAATAAAATATGATTAATTTAACTAAATTTTTAGAATTAAAATTTTTTTCTTAAAATAATAATTTAATAATTTGGTTTTAAATTATAATTTGTTCATTATTCAATATACTTTATTTTTAATTAATTTTTTAAACTTTAATTTTTATGCTAAATTAATTTGTTTTTTTTTTACAATTTTTATTTAGTTTTGGTGGTTTATCTAATGCAAGTTTTAATATTTTTTACGCATTATTACCCTGATTTTTGTAATTTTTTTATAAAATTTTTTATTTAATACATAAAATTAAAAAATGAATATAACTATGTATATACCATTTAAATTAAAAATTATATTTTTTATCGTTTTTTTATGCTTATTTTTTAAAAAAAAATTTGTCTTAATTTTTAAGTTTAAAGATTTTTTTTTTATTTAACTGAAAATATTTGAAAAAATTTTATATTAATTATTTTAAATTTTTTTTTTCAAATTTAAAATGTTAAATAATTATATTTTTAAAACTTTTTAAATTAGTTTAATTAAATTAATATATTTTTAAATAATATGAATAAAAAAAAAATTTACAAATTTTACAGTAATTTAATATATTATTTTTCTATAATTTATTTATTATTAATTATAATTATTAATTTTTTTTTATTAATTTTAATTAAAAAAAGACATTTTATTAAAATAAAAACTTTAAACATTATTTATATTTATCATGTTTTAGACAATTTTAGTTCAACTTAAAACTTAAAATAAATTATTTTTTTTATTATTATAACTAACTGTTCATATTTTTTATTTTCACCTTAACATACCTTTCAAAAATTAGAATAACATTTTGTTAAACAGACGTCATCATCAGAAGTTCCGGAGTAATTTTTTTAACCAATTTTTTACCACATTGTCATGTATAATTACATTTTCTCGTTATCATGTTTGTCATATATTTTTTGCTTATTTATTACATGTTTTACTCTTTTTCTTTAATATTTACTTTTATAATTTTTATATTATATTTATATATTTTAGAAAAACATTTTTGCAACAGCTGTTTAGAACAAGATTCTAGTTTTCTATGAATGTGTAGTTTATATTTTATATTTTAAATAAATTAAATAATTATTTTAAAATATTAAAAATTATATTTATTTCAAATTTAAATAATTTTAATTAATTAAATTTTATTTATTTTATATATAAAATAGTATTTTTTTTTTATTTATAGAATATAAAATAAAATAAAAAAAAATGGATATATTTAAAAAAAAATTAAATTAAATAAATTAAAATATCTTTTATTTAAAGTTAATTAAAACTGGTTATTAAATTTGAATGTCAAAAATTTCAAAAAAAGAATATTTTTGTTAATTGAAATAAATAATTGGAATAATAATTATTTAAATAATTTATAAAAAAAAACTAAGTATAATTAAATAAAAAAAAATTTAAAATAATCTTTGAATTAAAAATATTAAATACTGAAAAATTTAATATATTTTTATATTTAGCATTAAAATTAATTTATAAATAATTTACCCTTTTCTTTGAAACAATTATCTTGCCACAAACAAATAGTAAAACAATCTAAAAATAACTAAATTAATACTTATTTATTAAATTATTTAATATTTTGTCATAACTATTTGTTAATATTTTATTTATTAAATAAAGTAATAGGTGGTCTGAAGAACTTTGAGGGATTTCAAAATAAGACCAATCATAATAAAAAAAAAAATCTTAATAATTCTTATAGCAAAAGAACCTCAATTATAGATAAATATGAATTCAATTAATATGATAATGGGATGATGTTTAAATAAACTACAAAATCCTAATTTGATCATACAAGATGGACTTTCACTTATTATTAACTGCATAGTTAGATAATGGTTTTAAAAACTAGCTATAAGTTTTCAAAATAAAAGATTAATAGATAAGTTAAAAGCTGTTAAAGAAACAAATATTTAATTTTTTTTTTTTGTAAATTTTAGATTAAAATAATAATTATGCTTTATTTTGTTATAATTATGAGTTAAATAAAAATTATTTAAAAAATATTTTGAGCTAAAACATTTACTCAGCAGTACATCAAAGTTAAAATAAAACAAAAAATTTTTAATCAATAATTTTATTTGGACAATAACTTTACGCAAATGACAGAAATTTGATTTAAAATATAATAAAAAAATTTAGCTTTTGAAAACTTAAACAAATGGGTGATGAGGGTAAAAAATAGAGGTCGTATACAAAGGTCAAAGGAGAAGCAAAAAGTATTTGGTCATGCAATTGTATTTTTTATATGATTTAAATAGTTAAAATGTAAGAATGACCGCCAGGCATAATCAGTTTTTAGAAAGACGTAATGATTACACCAAAATAATGGATTCAATTTTCACCTGAAGCCAGACTAAAGATTGAGTCAGAAATACATCTTTATAATTGGACAATAAATGTAAAATTGGAGATCCTGGTCAATAGATTTGCATCTCCATGACAGCGACTGGTATACGGCTACATCACAATACGCTTGCGCAATTTAATTATGTTTTTTTAACTTTTTTAATTTGTCGTTTTTTATAATCAATGTTTGGATTTCAAGGTTATTGTTTAAATGCTTAGATGACAAAATCCAAAATTTATCATTTAGGAATTTAATTTGAATTTAAAAATCTAACGATTAACTTTGCAAGATAGTTTACTAATCAAAAAAATGTTGTTGGCTTATAATTTCTTGACTTTGCATCACAACTTAGAAAGCAACTTTTAATAGATCAATAATAGATTGTTTACCTTAGATTAAACATTGATAGTTTGTTTAATGAATACAGGAAAATGATTATTGTTTTTTTGAAAAGACTTTTCTGCATTGATAAGTATGTGCAAAAATCAGCGTCAATGAACTGAAACAAAAACAATGTCGGAAATGATACATGAAACAAAACAGAAACGATGGAAAAATGAAAAATGCAAATTTAAATAGCAAAATACTTTTGGTAAAAATTTAGTCTTTTTTAAATTGCATAGGTTAGTAAATGGTGGTTGCTTAAGTTAATCAGAAACGGAGGCTTGGGTCGGATTTAGCTGACTAAAGATTTGTGGCAAAAGAAAACAGCTGCAGTAGATGATTGCAACAGCCGGCTTTGAAGGGGAAGTGATTGGCGGCCAATGGGCATTTAACTGAAACCGGCAAAAAAGCTTTGGCCATATGAAGGAGCAAAACTAGGCAAACATAGCTAGGCTTCAGTGTAAAGTGGCGCCAGTTATCGCGAGTAACGTTGGCTCTAGGCAAGCGCGCAGTAAACTTCACTTTGTCTAGTAAGCTCAGTTCTAGTCCGGTCGTCAGCACGAGAGCAACAGACGACTTGTCTTTGTTCATTCTCTAATTCAATTAAATTTTGAAATTATTTTGTTTTGTCAACAACATCATTTTAACTTTTTGTTTTTGGATTCAAGTGTGAAATTTTGATTTGATTTACATGTTAACATTTGATTCGAATACATATTTAGGAGTAATTGTTTTCTTTAAAATTTCATATTCTTCACTTACATTTGTGAATCAGACAATTGTTAAAGCAGTGAGGATTTCAGTTGATTTTTCAATTTGTTTTTAATTAACTATTTGGCTTTTGATCGAATTACTTTTGAAAAGCCTTCACTTAATAAAATCCAATTTGAAAATTGACCACAAGTTTTGTGTTTCTTTATTTTCAGTGTTCTATAAAGTAAATCAAGCTTTTTTCCATCTGATTTCTGTTTTGAAAAATTAAATTTAATTCAACTGTTTAGATCAATTTTCGAATTGGTCATTGGTTCAAACTTTGCTCTTGCTTTCAAATTGTTGTCCATTTATTATTTTTTTAGGTTTTTATACTCAAATTTATTGTTTTATTTTTTTTATTTAATCTATAAAAATTAGTTCAAAACCTATCAATTTTTAAAAGATTATTGTTGCTTATATAAAAATTAAATTTTTTTTTTTAAAACAATCTAAAAAAGTAATTTTAATTTTTTATTTGTCAATTTCATTAAAAGTTTAAATAAAGTTTTTTGTACTAATTAATTAAAAACATTAAAAAAGTGTAAATTAACTTTATTAGATTTTTTTTTTTAAATTAAAAATACAAAATACAGGAATTTTGTATTTTTAATTAGTCTAAATTGTTACTTTTACAGATTTTTAAAAATACATATGTTTTCATTTTTTCTTTTATACTAATTTATTATTAAAACCTGTGCTTAAAAGTTTCTTGTAAACAAGTGTATCTGTGTATTTTATAGTAATTACTATTATTTGTCTATTCTGGTTTTTGTTCATTCAAATTTTATTTGTTTTTCATCAAATTTTATTTTTTTTTTTTCCAATTTTCATTCATATTATCAATTCTATTTTTGTGCAGTGCTGTTTTTCTTTTTTACTTTCTTTTTATTCTCTTATCAGTTTAATGACAAGGGAATTAACTTTAGTGCTTTTAACTTTAAGTGTTTGTCTCAACGTTATAATAGTGACCACTTTTTTCATTTATATTTGTCTTTTTTTAACATTTTTTATCCATTAATTTCAAAAATTTGAAGCCATAATAAAATTTTTTTTTAATCTTTTAAATTTAAATTTAAAATTAATAAATTAAAATATGCTTATTTTGAAATTTAAAACAAATAAAAAAAAATCTTATTTAATATTTTATTAAAATTTGCTAACAAATAGTTTTAAAAAAAAATTTAACATATTTTCATATTTAAAATCTCAATATTTTATAAAAAATTTTTAATATTTTTATTTATTTTTTCTTTTGTAATATCTATTAATGTGAATTATTTTTTGAATTTACACATCGATTTTTTAATGATTAATTTTTTTGACCAAAATATTTTAAATTTTAATAAAAAAAAATTATTAAATTGAAAAGATTAAATTGAAAATTAAAACAAGTTAAGTTGGGATAAGTAAATTAAAGCTAAATTTTAAACAAAAAAAATTATTTTAAATAAGATTAATAAAATAATTGAATTTTTATTAATTTCTAAATATATTTACTAATAAATTATATTTATATTAATTCCATATTTTTTTTTTTCATTTTTTACATTTAAAAAAAAAATTATTAACTTAAAACCATTATTTATTTAATTTTATTTTTAACTAAATTGTTTATTTATTTTGTTATTAATTTTAATCAAAAAACGTGATTTTAACTTATTTCTACTTTGATTTGATTAGATTTGTAGCTTATGTAAAAATTTAATTAGCTGATGATAAATAAAAAACATAAAAGTAAAATTTTGGTTTTTAACATTTGTTTTTTTTATTGTTTACGTAAATTGAATTAATTAAATTGTAAATTTTTCTTTTTATTCAAATTGAAAATTATTTTGAAAAACAAAAAAAAAAGAATTTAATTTTGTTTTGTGAAGTTGATTATTTTTATTAAATTGTTTAAAGAAACAAAAAAGTAGAAATTTAGTAAAAATTGAACAAATTTGATAAAAACGTGAAAAAAAAGCAAAAATAATAAAATGATTTAAGAATTGTGGTTAAGTTAGTTTTAGTGAACAAAAAGATGAGTTGAATAATTGTACATTCTTATTTTTTAAATTGGTTGCACGACTGTGTTTTTCTGTCAAAGCAAACTTATTACAATTAATCTAGCTTTTTCAATGTAATTTAAATTTAGTAGTTGTTTTACACACTATTGGTGCATTAAAAAGATATAACATCGCATATTTTATAATCTAGCCAGATAGAATAAGTGAGTGAACAATGTTGAAACTGTTGATCACTCTATCATTAAGCTGTGCATGCTGTGCCAGCTATCAAAATACAACTACACAAAATGGACCAAATTTGGAACTAGAAAAATTAAATCATGCAATATATGGACAACTTTTAGCATCGCAAGCATTGCCCTTGAATCAAGAATTGTCGGAACTGGTTCGAAGTGAGCAATGTGCTTCAGACACAGATTGCAAACTGAGCAAAAGATGCAACCTTAGAACTGGTTTGTGTTTTTGTCCAAGCGGATACATTTGTGCCCGAGATTTTGCAGGACTTCCGTTATTGTCTGAACAGTACAATTGGCCGCCTTCACATTGTTATCGAGCAGCTGTATTGCAACAAAAATGCATTTATGATGAACAATGTGTGGTAGCTAACAGTAGATGTACTCGTACTGCGGACCTAGGTCAACACCTGCTTTGCGCCTGTTCGCTTGGCTACGCAGCTAAAGGTCAGTATCTTATCATTTAATTATTAATTATTAATTTTTGTCTTATGGCTTTTTTTCTAATTAATTAGTTTACTTAGTTTTTTTTTTTCAAAACACGCTTCTTTAATCAATTGTGTTTTTTTTTTATATTTGCAATTCTGGTTATTTTTTCTTTCTTTTTATTTTATTTATTTTTTGAAAATAGTCTTTTTTGTCATCTTTGCTCATCATTCTAGAAAACATTATCTAAATCTAGTTTTTGCGGATGCTTTTTTTTTTACATATTTGCTAACTCATACTTTTTGTAACTTTCGATCTTGTTTAGTTTCGAAAAAAACTTTTCTATGTTTCTAACATTTTACTGTGTTCATAAATATTCTTTTACTTTGCATATTTATTCATATAAAATTTTCTTCTTTTATTTTTATATGCATGCAGCACATTTTAGCTAAAATTCTCATCTTTTCAATTGCACTCCTCTTTCACATGTGTTGCACATTTAGTCCAATGGTTCAATTTGTTCTGAATAAGTACGCTTCATTTGAAATTAAAAAAAAACAATTGAAAATGAGTAAAATTTTGATTTGTTTTGTACATTTTTTTTTTTTTGTGTTTACTTATTTTTTTTGCATTCTTTTTCATTTTGAGTTTAATTTGTCGTTTGTTTGAGATGAATTTTATTCAAATATATTTTATCAAATACATTGTATACAGTAGCAGGTAAACTTTGGCTTTTGATTTTAATTTTTCAATTTTTGTAATATTTTTTTTTTTTTTTGTAGAAAAATTAAATATATAAAAAAATGCTTAAGCTTGCAAAGTTTGATTTATAAAATTTTAATCTACTAAATTTTTATTATGCAAACAACTCATTAGATTCTAAAAAATTTTGTTTATAAGTAAATCATTTTTAAATTTTTTTATTTTAATAAAATATTTTATTTATAATAAATAATTAAAGTTAAATATTTTTAAATTTATAAAAAATTTATTTTTTTCTTTCAATAAAGAAAGAAAATTAAACATGTTTTTTTTTTAATTAATAATAACTTATATAAAATTTTAATTAATTTATTAATAATTTAAAAATTTTAGAAATTATGCAAATGCCATTTTTTTTATCTTAAAAAAAAAAATAAAATAAATTTGATCATAAAATAATGAAATAATAAGATAATTGTTTAAACAAATTATATAATTAAAAACATAAGGTATAAAATAAAAATTATTATAAATAAAATAATTTTACCGTTTTTTTATTTTTTAAAAAAATTAAACTATTTTGTAAATAAATAAAATGTTTATTTTTTTATTATTTAATTATAAATGCTATTAAAATTAATTAATTTAACGACAAATATTACCTTAAATATTAATTTTTTTTTTAAATTAACCTAAAGCCATATATTTTAAAAAACTTACTAATTACATATATTTTTAATAGTTGATGTTTTTTATTACTAAATAAAAATTTTCAAAAAAAATATGAATGAATTTATAAATTAAATTTTTTTTACAATTTTCTAGTGTTTGTTTAAATTTTATTTTTCTGTAAATAAAATTTCAATTAAAAACAGTTAAAGTTAATAGAGTATAATTTTAAATATTTTAATCGTTAATTAAATATTACCGTATTAGTTTTTAATTCATATTCATTTTTTAATCAATATTATCAATTATATATTATAATTTTTACTAATTATTTAAAAAAATTTATTTTGTTTTTTATTATTATATTTTAATTATAATACTAATAATAATTTTTATATTTTTTATGCAAAAAAATTTTAATTAATTGTTATCAACTTTTTTTTAAAAATTTAATAAAATTATTAATTTAATTTTTTTATATTTAATTACTATTAATTTTTTTTTATAGTTTATAAGTAATTGAATAATAATATAAAATATAAAATGTTTTTTTAAAATATTTAAATAAAATTTTAACAAATTTTAAAAAATGTATACTATGATTTTGTATTAAACATAAGAATTTTTTTATTTTAATTAAAAAATTATTTAATTAATATTTTATAAATTAGTTTATTTGTTTAATTTTATTACTATAAATAAATGTTTCAAATTTTATAAATTTATATTTATATGTATAAAAAAAATAATTAATTAGATTTTTTCTAATTAGATTTTTTTATTAAATTATAAAAAAATATTTATTAAGTTTAAAATATTTTAATAAATTATTTTTACAAATCGCTCATCATATTTTTTATCTTCAAAATGAGTTTTTTATATTTAGCCTTTGTTTATTATTGTACTTAATTTTTTCATTATTTAAATGTGAGATTTTAATTAACTTTAAAAATTTTTTTTTTTAATTTTTTAGCTAAGTAATAACACAATTCTTGTTGACTTAAGATAATATAGTTTTAAGATAACATAAAAGGTTTTTTTAATATTTATTTAATTAAGAAAAAATTTTATTAAATTCAAAATAAAAGTTTAAATAAAAAAAATCAAAAAAACTAAATCTAACATTAATTTTTTAATTTTTTACTAATTATTAATTTTTTTTTTTTTCAACTACTAATAATGCTAATAATAATTATTGTTTTTATAATTTAAAAAAAATGTAAATTTAAGTTATTAAGTAATATAAAAATGTTTAAATTATAAAAAATTATACTTTAATTTTTTTTTATAAAAAATCTTTAAAAAAAAAACAATTTTTTTTAAATCTAAATTATAAAAAATAAAATTTACAAAAATTTATTTTCTTGTAAATTATTTTTTTATTTTTAATAATTATGATTTTTTTTTATGTATTGTGATAAATATGTTTGCAATTTTATAAATAAATTAAAGTTACAAAAAATTACAATAAAAAAAAATACAAAAAAATTATCTATAAAAACATTCTATAAATTAAAATTAAAAAATATTTGTCTGAAACTAAAATACTTACATAAGATCAAATTACCAAAACAAAGTTAAAAATTTATTGAATCTCTATTTCAAAATTGAGAAAAAAATGCAGATTTATATAAAAATTTTATTTATAAAATTTTTTACCTTTAAATATTTGATTTTTTAAATAGTTTTGATATTTTTTATCTTTTTTTATGACGTTTTTTTATTTTTTTTTTAACTTTTTATTTAAAAAACTTTTAATAATTAGGTTTGTTTTTATCTGTACTGTTGTTAATAGATAAACAATTATGATTAGTTTTAGAAATCTTTAATAGTTTAACAAAGCTTAATTTAAATTTTTTTTAATTTTAAAAATTAATTCTACTTTAAATTTTTTTAAGTTTCTAAAATTACTTATTTTTTTATTTTGCAAAAAAATTTTTTTTTAAAATTTCTAGAATTTTTAATATTTGTTACATTAAAAATTTAAATTTTTTTATTGTTTAAATTTAATAAAATAAATTTAGGAACAATAAAAAAATATTATTTATTTTTTTTTTTATTAATTTGTTTTTAAATTTGTTTTATAAAAAAATTCAATTTTTTTAAAACAAAAAAAAATTAATTAAAATAACAAAGTATATTGTAATAATTTAATAATTTATTTATTTATATAAAGTTAGATAATTGTAGATAAGTTATTATTTTAATAAAAATTTTTGTTTTACATAAAATAAAGACTTGTATTAAAAATAGGTAATTTGTGAAATTTACTATATTATGTAAAAAAATATTTTAAATATTTTAAAAATATTGGAAAATATTAATTTTTTATTTGTAAAAAATAACTTACAAAATAAACAGTTTCATTTATCTTTTTTGCATTAGTTTTAATTAGTAACTTATAATTTAAAATTAGAAAATAAATATATATAGTACTAAACTAACTATAATAAAAAAAATAAAATTTAAATGCATAATGATTAACGAGTTTTTAAAAAAAAAAAATTTTGTTAACTATAGTGTAAATTTTTTTTTAAAAAAACATTAAAGGTTAACTAGAAAAACTTTATTTTGTTTTAAAAATTAATCTTAAAAAAAATTAGATAATTTGTATTTTGAAATTGTTTAAAAATTTTTTGCTTTTAAAAAAAAATTTTTTTTTGTTTTTTTTAATTTTTTTTACTATTATATTTTATTATATTAAATTTTATGTATGTTATTACTTTCTTTTTATTATAATTACTTAAATCATATTTTTTTAATTACAATTTGACAAACTAAAATTAAATTTTTATTTGACGATTTGTTGAATTTCTATGTGTTTTTATTTAAATTATTTAAAATATCAACATTAATTTTTTTTTTGACATTAAAACAAAATTTATTCTTATTTTATTTTTTTTTTTTATTTACAATTTATTTAAAAAAAAAATGTTCTATATTTTATGTTTTTTTTAATTACGTAAGAATCATCAAATTTAATTCTGATAATTGTTATATAATTTGAAAAACATGATTTTTGTTTGAATTTTTAAAAAACATATACATTTTAACTTTTTAATAATTTGCATATTTTTAATTTGTTAAATTTATTATTGAATTAAAATTATTTTTCGCTATTTAACATATTATTTAATTAACTAATATATTTTTTTAATTTTTTTTTATATGCAAAATATATTAAAAAAAAAAAAATAATAATTTTTAAAATTAACTCTTTGCACTCTTAACGGTACTCTACGGCGCCAAACTTTTTTCAACATTATACTATGTAAGGCGTCATATGGCTCCTAACTTTTTTAAATTGTCATATTTTTTTATTACTTATTTTATAAACTAAAAACTTTTTGGTATATTTAAAAAAAAATTTACTGATTAATATACAAGAAAAAAATTTATTTATCCTTAAAAATATTTATATATAATGTCTTGTCTACAAAAAAAAATTGTTTTTAATTACTATACATAGTTTACATTAAGTTTTTTTATATATTTCGATTCTTTTAAAAGTCTTAATGTGAATTTATTTGGATTAAATAAGTTTAATTCACACACTCAATCGTTTAGGCAGCTGATCAGTTTAAATTTGATCGCTCAAAACTCAATACCAAAGATTTTGTCTTGTCTCTTCCTTTTAGATTTTTTTCCTTTATTCTTAGTTTTAACATCCTATATCTTTATGATCGCTAGTCACTAGCTTGCTTTATTGCTTTTAGTTTCTAAATCAATTCTACTCAAACTATGAAATTCCTTGTGTTTTATTTCATCTAGCAGTTTTAGCCTAGTCATCTGCTTTTGGCCAATTTTTTTAGTTATATTTGCTTCAAGGTTGGTGGAGCTTAGACATTAAATATGCAAACATGATCACAGCTGGCCTGATTTTGTTTCTTGCTTTTTTCTATAGCTGCTTATTACTTACAATTGCTTAGCCCTTTCGCAATCTCTTCGCTTTCTCTACCACGAGACATGTTATTATAAATATGCCTAAAATAATTTACAATAGTCCTGAAATTTATATAAAAGTTTGATTTTAAAATTTTTACTTCAAATCTAAAGTGATATCTTTAGATGAGTTTACATTTTTAATATATTATTATTAATATTGTTAGTTAATTTATATTTTTATGGTTTATAATTTTATCACTAAACTTGAAAAAAAAATTGAAATAAATTTTCAATAAAAATTTATAAAAATTACTAATTTAAAATTCTAATTATTATTGATTAAAAATTACTAAAAAAAAATTTAGTAAAAATTCAAAAACAAATATTTTGTGCAAATTTTAACAAAAACAGTTCAAAAATTGAAAGATAAGTTTAGTATAAAAAAATAAAAAATATTTTGAGAATAATCAAGATATAATTTAGTTATTTATCAAATTTTAAGTAAATGTGATTAGTAGTTTAACAACGAAATTTTTTTATCCTTAATTCAAAAAGTTGATTTTTAAAAAATGCGCTGAAGTTGCTACTATACACACCAAAAAAAGCTCTTAGAGTGAAAAGAGTTAAATTGAATAAATTTTAGGTTTTATTAATTATCCATTATTTCTATTTTACTATTTTATTATTTTTAATTATTTTTTTTGGATTTAAAACTAAAATGTGTGGTATACCTGTATAGTACATATAAAAATAAAACGACTATAAAGTTTTTAATAAATAGTTTTAAATATATATATATTTTTTTTTATATTTAAAAGACCATAAAATTTAATAAATTAAAAACAAGTTAGTAGTGAATTTTTGGACACTTATCTTTTAATAAAATTTATAATTAAATTAAAAAACTTTTTTTTAATAATTTTTAATTTTTTTTTATTATTTTAAACTTAAATTTATTTAAAAATGAATTTATTGCAATTATTATAAAAAAAAAAATAAAAAAGTTTTATTTTATAGTCTAAAAAATAAGTTAATGATTTTTTTTTATTAATAAATTGATACTAGTTTTAATTAAAAAAAAATATATATTTAATAAAATTATGTAATTAAATGACTATAAATTAAAATATTAAAATATTAATATATTTAAAGTTTGATTTTTAATATAAGAATTTGTTTGAAACTAACTCGTATTTATTCTTAATTTTTATGTTAAACTTTAAATTAAAATTACATTATGAATAATAGCCTTTATTGGATTAGACTTATTCAAGTACGCTGTTTTTTTCTTAATTGAATGAGACAAATATAATATACTAAAAAAGACTATATAAAAAAAAAAAAAGATAGTTAGCACTTTAATAATTTAATTTTGTAAATAAAATAAAACAGCTTAAGTATTTATACAAAATTATATATATATATATATATAGATTTGAAAGCATAAATGAAAATACGATTGAATAAAAAAAAATATTTTTTAAAAACTTTAATTTTTAATCCAAAGTTAATTGTTAAAAATTATTAGATTAAAAATTGAATTTTATCTAAATTAAATTTAAAAATATTTAAATCTAATATTTAAATAAACTTAAAAAAAAAAAATTTTTGGATTCTACAAAAAAATTAATATTTAGATTTAAGTTATATTAGAGCTTAGAGATTTAGGCTTAGATTAATTTTGATTAATTTAATTGTGTTGTAAATTAATATTGATAATATTTAAGATTAAAATAAGTTTAGGTTCAAATTGTAAAGGCAAAAATAGCTTCACAAGACAATACTTTGAAAAAACGACTTGACAAAAAATTAAAAGCATTTCTCAATATACATTGGTGACAATACGGTTTTGAGAAATAGCGCAATAAAGTAATTTAAAAAGTTTGTAAAATTAAAAAGTTAACCAAAATATTCTGATAAATTAGTGTGAATTTCTCGACTTAAGGGTTATGATTATCTATCTAACAAATCTTACAAACATCTATTGAATTGAAGGCAACGCCACTCAAACTTTAGGAAAAAAACATTTAAGTTCTTGGATTAGAAAAAAGAACATTATTCCTAATAATCTAAAAAATTTTTTTTTAAGGTTTAATCTTTAAAGTTTACATCAACTATTATTTATAATATACTTTTATATTTTAATTTTTTTTAATTTTGTTTTTAATTTAATATATAAAACAGCTATTTTTCCTAAAATTTTGATCGTATGCGTTATAAAATAAAGGTGAAGGACTAGTCGCTTAAAAAGATTGTTCAATTCTGTAGCAGGAATATCTCGTATAACAGTGAGTTTTAACTATAAGAAGATGATAATTCTTTGTATTACATTAAAGTGACATATATGTTAGGTAATACTAAACTTCATACAGACGGTGAACAGAATATTCAAATAAGGGTACAGCCAGATGTAAAGGTCAGATGTAAGACCATTCAATATGTTTAGTAATAATTAGATGTAAAGGCGAGACATAAAAAAGTCGATAAGATAAAATTTAGAAACACAGAAACGTGTTGTGGGTAAGAAAGAAAGTAAAAGGACTAATATAATTCTGACTTTTGTAGCTAGAAAATTTAGAGTTGCTAGTTTGTAATTTTTAGTTTAAATTTTTTATTAATTGCTTTAAGACTTAAAAACACTAATAAAAGAAAGTTTTTAAACCCGTTGTTTTTGTGTCTTTTTTTTAAACATATTCTTTTACCTTAGATAATACAACAAGTATATATTATTAAATTTATAATAATTAAATTTTTTTTTGTTATAATTTTAACTAATTTTCGATTATTTAAATTAGCGTATAATACATATTTTTAATCATTTTTTTTAAATTTAAAGATATGCAATAACTAAATAATTTCTTTATAAACTATTAAGTTATCAAATTTTATTACAATTTATATATAATATCTTTTTGTACTTAATTATAAAAAATTATTGATGCCTACATTAAGAATCCAATAAAATAATGTTTATAAAATTTTTACTGATATTTTTCACAAAAATCATACAATTTAGTATTTATACAAAATTAGCTCGTTTATTTATCACTGCCATGTGTGCACATACATGATACAATGTTGCTAGTTACTGCTTTGCAATCCTCTTACTTTTCATATGTGCAAGCAGTTTTTCAATCTGCCACTTTCCCTTAACCTCTACTCACCTACTTAACACGCACTACACAATAACATTGTGTGCTCAACAAAAGATTCAAATCAAGTAAATAACATCGTATTAGAAATATTATTCACCTATTGTAAAAAAAACTGGCTATTACCTTAATCATAATTCAACACTATTAAATTTAAAAAATTTTAAATTAAAATTTTAAATAATCTTATTGTATTTTTAAATAAAAGTGAAGTAAAATTAGTAATGTTTTTCTTAATAAAATTAAAGCTATTATTAAGTTTTTAATATATAAATATATAAAAATATATACTAATTTTTAATTAATTAAAAAAGTATAAATAAATATGTTTTAATTATTTATATTTTGCAAACCTAAAATTTTAAAAGTAATAATTCATTTGTGATTTTGATTCATAAAAAATTATTTGAAATTTTGGATTTTAGTTATAAAAGATTGTTTTTTATTTAATATTATTTAGAATTTATAAAAAATATAACTTTACATGTGAGATTATTTATTAAACACAGATTTTGTTTAAGCATATAGTTTATGCATGATAATGTTTTTAACACTATCATGCATATGAGGCATACATTCATATATTAAGCATTAAAAAATAAAACAAATTTAAAGTTAATTTTTAATTTTTTAATTAATTTGTATGTTTATCTTAAGTTATATCTTATTTTTTTAAACTTTTTTTTTAACTTGCTTTTAAATTATTGCTACTTTTATGTTAATTTTTTATAAATAAATAATTATTATTTTTAAAAATTTTAACAAAAAAGATTTTTTTAAAATAACTTTGAAAATCTAAGCTTAAATAAAAATATTAAAAAAAATTAATATTTTAAAATGTATACCAGATATATGTTCTTTAGTTTCACATATTCTAATTAAATCTAAAAAATATTAAAATTTATTTTTTACAAAAATTGAATTACATAAAAGTTAGAATAAAATTTTATATTTATAGAAAATAATTTTTTTTTCAAGTTAATCGAATTTAGAACAATTAAATTTGAACATGTAGTAAAAAGTTACCTTTATTAAATTTCATTATTTCAATACTATTTAACTGTCACTCAATTTTTTTTTTGTTTTTATTTTATCACATTTCAATAAATAAAAAAATATAGACAAGATAATGTTTATGATAAAATTATTTCAAGTTTATTAATGCAATCAAGTATAGTCAAAAAGGTTATATTTGTATTCCAATAATTAACTTGTCATTTTTATTTTCTTGTCACCTAAACAAATATTATTATTACAAATTTTATCCATTTTTGTCAAAAAATAAGTTTTAAAAATTAATTTTTTGATTCTTTGATTAAAATTTTTAAACATTAGAAACTGGTTTTACAAAAATTCTGGCCTTAATTTCAAATAAAGTAAAAATTAAAATTGATACTAATTTTACAAAATTTTATAGCTTCAATAGTTTTTTTATTTAATAATTTTCTTAAAACAAAATGTTTTTTAAAAAAAATTTTTATTAAATATATAATAAATTAACTTAAACTTAAATTAATTTTTTTGTTAATTATGATATAAAATACTTGATATAAAATTTGACTTTTAAAAGAATTTTTTAGCTGTCATATGCCTGAAATTTGAAGTAACCTAATGTAAAAATTTATTAATATAATGTAAATGTAAAAAAAATAAACTTACATTTATTTGTTTTTATAGATTTTTAATAATTTATTATTTAATAATTAATTTCAAAAATTTTTAAGTTATTTGTTTTTTAATAAAAAATACTTTTTAACAAATCATATTTATCATTTTAACTTTTATTTATTTGACTATTTTTATTTTCATTACATTTTAATATTTATCTAATGATTTCTAATGTTTTTTTGTTTGTAATCAAAATATATAATGATTATAATAAATGTATTTACCTGCGGCATAACCTATATTTTATTAATATAATATTTGTAAGCAAAAAATTAGTCTTTTTAGTTAAATTATTGACTTTTATTTGCATTGTATTTAAAAAAATAGCAATAATGTTTTTATTATTTATAAAATATTGAAATATATTGAAAACTTATTTATTGTATAAACAATATTATATTTTGAACTTTATACACGTATATGGTTTATCAACTCGTAAAAATTTGGTTAATTTAAAATTTTTTTAAATTTATTAAAATTAAAACTTTATTATTTTTAATAATAAAAATTAAATTTAAATTAATGAATTTTTTAAGTATAAAATTTTATTTTTTTAATATTGTAGTAAATTAATTTACTATCCAGGGTTGAAATAAAAACACTTAGATAGACAGTCTTAAAGAGAACGTACTTTATTCAAACTTAAAACTATTTGATATTATTATGCTAATCAAACGATAATGTACAACTCTCTAATAGACGCTTAAATAGTAACATTGTCTTGTCTTTTTAACTTTTTAGATTAGCAGATACCTGGTTATGTTTTTTCAGTAACCTTGTCATTGTGCCTCAGTGCTACCATAGGCTTATGTGACTTAACTCCTTTTCATCTCAAGTCAGAAACTAAGTGCTGTTGAATCACTCCTCTAAACTAGACGGAAGAAATTGATACAGTAATACTTCTTTAACTCTACTAGGTTAGTTATGTTTTAATAGCTTTGATTTACAACATTATTTTTTTTTTTAAATTTTATTTAATCTAAATTTATATAATGGATTTTTTTTTAATATATTTATTTAAATTTATTGATTTTTATTCGATTTTTTTTAAATAGATAAATTTACGGTGTTGTATTAAATCTATTACACATATTTTTAAAAAAAAGTAAAACAAAAATATAAAACGTTTAAACTATTAGATTTACAGATTTTTAATAATAGCAAACGAAATTCGGTTCTTTTTACAAAAACGTATTTTTGCTGTTTTTATTTTTAGACAATTATACCTTTGTAATTTTATTAATTCTTAAATTTTTATTTGATTACTTATCAAAGCACTATAAGTAAATAACTTTACTAAAATTTTCCATCTTTATCTCAGATTTAAGTTTAGATCCTGTGTTAGTCTAATAGATTATAACCTTCAATAACATATAAGCAATTTTTTATTTACTTGAATTTAAAGATTTCTTTTATAAAAACTATGAAATTGTGAAATACTATTTAATATCTATAACTAGCTGATTATTAAGATGTTTTATAAATTTTATTGTTTAAACTTTAATTTTTTTAAATTGATGTTTTTATTTTTTACATTATAAATTTAAATTTTATATTAATTTTTAAAAATATATTTAATTAAATTTTGAAATATAAAATTTATTATGATTGTTTATATATATTTTTTTCCTAAATGTTATAATTATTAAATTGTTTTTTATAAATAATTTTGTTGATGTTAAAGATTTATTTACTTAAAGACTTTTTCTCAATGAAAATTTTTTTGTACTGTCAAACTAGATATTTGGCTTCCTCAGATCTAACTGTATTTTTTTATTCATTATCATTTAACATTGTTTTGTAACTTTTCTTGTTTCTTTTAGTCACTTTTTTGTTTCTTTAAACCACTTAATTTGGGAAGCTAAAAACCCGATTGTTGGAAATTCTTACTTTCTCACAAAAGCTTCATCATGCTGCTTTTTATTAAATGTGTTTATCTTAACAGGTTATGTGCTCTTTTCACACTTCTATTTCGCATCCTGTTCTTCCCTTAATTTAAGCATTCTTTTTTTGTTTTCTAAACTAAATCTATCAACATCTTCTAGCCCTACTGTACGACTACTCAGATACAGATTTACAAGTTACACTGACGATAGACTCTCAACATCAGGACTAGTCTTTTATTTTATGTCTCCAGTCTACTGGAGCTCATCTTTTCAAAAGCTTCAAGCTCTTGACTACTAAAACTGAATTCGTAATTCTAATAGACACTCCCAAAATTATATCATTGTTAGGCTTAGTTAATTTGGTTTTGAGCAGACATCTCCTACCGATATTTACTGTGATTATCAAGCAGCAATTTCAATACTAAACAAAGATAACATTCACCTATAATCCAAATATCTTAACGTCTTTTTTCATGGCATTAGAGGTTAAATTAAGAATCAAATAGTTAAAATGCTATATGTGCCTTCTGAAAACAACATTCTCGATATATTTACTAAATCATTAATAAATTACTTCCACAAATTTAGGAAATAGTTGTTGTCTTGCTTATGAATTAAATGTATTGTTGATGCTAGTTATTCATTCACTCAGCAATTCTTCCTTAATAAAAATTTGTGTTTTTTAGTAAGATACTTGGTTTTTCCATACCCTGAGTGTCTGTTATTTTGGTTCCGTAATCCCCTTATAAAAGCTTCTGTATTTTTATTTTTCATTACCACTTACAATATACTGTAACTTAAGAAAATTGCTTCAATTTTTTGTTTTTTTTTTTGTCAATTTTTTGTCTCTTTAAATCACTTAACTTGGGAAGCTAATAACTCGACTATCGGTAATTCTTACTTCCTTACCATAGCTTCATCATGCTGCTTTTCTTTAAATGCGTTTATCCCAACAATTATATAATTTATTAAATTTAAATTTAATTAATAATATTTTTAATTTTTGCATATTACAATAAAAAATTAATTTATATTTTCTTTATTTTATAATATAGCTTATACTATATTTTATATTTATTTATATTTATTTAATATTAATTTTTTAATATTTTATTTTTATTAAAAAATATTTTTTATTTTACCGATTAAAATTTTATTAAATATTTGAATTAAATATTTATTTTTTTTAAAATAACGTCTAATCAATGGCACAAAAAAATAATGCTTTTATTAGATTAATATTTTAAGTAAAATAAGATTATAAATAATAATAAGTTACTTAAAAGATAAGTAATATAAAATTTATTATTATTTATTTAAAAATACAAATTTTATTTTGTTTTTTGATTAATTTTTTTTTTAAATTTGTGCTTATATAACTAATACTTTAAAAAATTAATTAACTTTTAGCTTTATTTAATTTAGATTTTAATATGAAGACTTTGTATTGAATAATTTTTCTTTTATTTTATAAACGTATCTTTATTAAAAATAATGTTTTTAGTTACAATAATTATGTAAGTTGTAAAAAGTTTTTTTTTTTTAAATGTTTAAATTTCTTAAATAATAATAATTTATTTTTTTAACATAAACTTTAAAATTTTAATTATTATATATTTAAGTAATTAAATGTTTTTTTTTTTATTATTTCAATTGTTTATAATTTTAAGAATTTTATTAATTTTTTAAATAATGTAATTTGTATCAGTTAAAATAAATTAGAATAAAGAAATAAACGTCATTTAAATTTTTTTATTAAATTTTGAACATACATTTTAAAATTTTAATTATTATAAAATCAAAAAATAAAAAATTATTGTTATAGTTGAGCCAAAAATTTAATTTAAAGGTTACAATTTTTTAATCAAAAAATTAATTGTTAACAAATTAAAATAATAGTTTTAAGGTTAAAAATCTTGTTTTGAAAATTATTTGTTTTGATAGTTATTCCTCTTTTTTAAGTTATGTTTATAAAAAAATTAATAAATTTTATTGTTAAACATATGATTACTTAAAGATAAAAACTGAACTTTATATTTAAAAACTATAACAAATATTAATAAATAAAATAGAAATAAATCTTTGTGATTTACATTTAAAAACTTAAAAAAAAAAAAAATAAAGTTATTTAAAGAATTAATATTTAACTATTAATTATTATATTTTTTTTTTTTACATTTTTAAACATAAGTTTTCTTCAAATGTCAATTTTATTTATATAATATTATTTTTTTTAAAGTAAGTTATAAATTAATATTTATAAGTTATGTAGTGTAAATTCATGTAAAATCAGAAGATTGCAGGTTCGAATCCTGCCGGGGGTCTCTTAGTCATACTCAAGAAATACAATTTAGTTACAGAGATAGGTTAGTAAAATTAATTTTTTTTTTTAATTAAGAATATTTTTAAAATTAAATTTTTTTATAATTTAATATTAATCCAAAAATAAAAATAGAAAATATTTAGTATCAAATTTATTTATTTAAATTGTATATATATATAATTTTAAAATCTACTTAAAAAATTGTATCAAGTTTCAATTTTATAATTTTTATTCAAAATTTCATATAAAAGATTAGGTGTATTTAAAAATTGAAAGTTACATAATGTTAAAGTTTTGAAAATATTTTTAGTGGTTTTTTTTGTAAGCCTACAAAATCTCAGATCAAGTAATAAGGTTAAAATAATGTTTTTTTTTCTTTTTTTAAATAATGCTTATTCGGTTAAATTGTTTTGAATTTTTCATATATTTTATATTCTTATTTTTTTAATTTTAAAAATATTGTTTTTTTTACATTTATTTTTTATAAATTTTCTTTTAGAAATTTATTAATTTTATCTTTTACATTCTTATTTCAAACATTAACTTTTTTTTAAATTTATTTGAATTGTTTTTGTTAAGATAAATGTACTTGACAAAAGATCAAAAATAAGGTCTTGATGAAAAGCAAAAGTTACCGTTGTTCAGGCTATAAGCTTTCCAAGTCAGGTGATTTAAAAATAAAAGAGTGACCAAAAAGTGAAACAAATAAGTTGAAGCAATTGTTTAGAAAACAAAACAATGTTTAATAATTGTAAAGAATTAAAAAAATGCAGGAGTTTTAAAAATAGCTTATAATACAAATACAGTGTTAAGGGATTATTTTACTAAGAAAAAATTGTCAAACGAGTAAATCACACAACCCATCAATTTTTTAATTAGAATTCTATTTAAGAGATAATTAAAAACTAAATATAATTTACAATTTTTGTGCCATAACATAAAAATTTTTATTAATCATTTGTTAATTATAAAAAATTTTAAATATAAATTTTATATAAATATAAAATTACCTATTCTATTAATTTTAAATTTTATATAAAACTTTACTAATTTTTAAACCTTAAATTTTTTTTTTGTCTATAGGATTTATAAATTATGTAATTTTTTTTTGACCTAATATTCTAATTCTAAATTAATTAATAATTAATTCATTCTAATATATATTAAGTCAAGTTAGAAACTGATTTAAACTTTATTATAAATTTTTAATAAATCATAAAAGCTTTAATTGAGAATTTATTTTGATAAAGGTTCATAATAAAAAAATAGTTTTAATTTTATTAAATATTTTTTTTTAATAATAAGTTTATTGTTAATACATCTGTTTGTGATGTAGAAATAATAAATTTTAAATTTACACCTGTTGTTTTGCATTTTTTTTTATATGTAATTTTAAAATTTAAAATTTATTTTATTAATTAGATAATTTTAATATATATATATATACATATTTTAATTATTTAAAATAATTTATTTAAACTTAACTTAAATGTGCGAATGCTTAAATGTAGTAAGAAATTTTTCACGTTTTAAGTTTTTTTTTTTAAAAATTAAAATAAACATGTAATAAAAATTTATTAGTTTTTTAATTTAAAATAATTTTTAATTTTTAAAATATATTTATTGAATATAAATTTTTTGTCATTTTTTTTTGATAGATTATTAAATTATTAAAATTTTAAATTTAAATTTTTATTTATAACATAATTTTTTTTACAATTACATTTATAAAAGAAACAAAACTAAAAAGTTTTTTATAAATTTGTTTACCAATAAATACTTATTTATTTTTATCAGTTTTTTAGTATTGTAAATAAAAATCATTGACGATATCTTACACTATACAAACTTGATGATTATTAATTGCTTTTTTAATATATTTTATAGTATTTAGTTTCCTACTATTTTTAGTATATTAGGTACAATTCAAAAAATTTTAGTTATTTTGATTTTTTTGCTATTTAGTTTCTACATGTAAAATATTTCTTTTTTAACGTAACTTTATGACTTAAAAATCGATTAGTAACTTGTCTGCTTATATTGTTTTATACAAGAAAAAAATAAGATTTAGATGCTTTAGTTAACAGTTTTTAGATAAGATATTTATATATTTGTATTTTGTTGTATACATGGTAAAATAATTTAAAATTAGGATCTTGCCACAATGTATTTGGCAAAACTTAAAGTTAAACTTACTGAAAAGACAGTGAATGTTGGAATATGAAACAACTTACTGCTTATATCTAAATGTCTTGACAGACACATGCACCATTAAACAATCTAATATAAAATAAATATTCGTAATGAATATATGTATAATATATTTATGGTAATATAATGATAATATATATATTTAAAAAGATTAATTCCCTTTTGACAAATAAAAATATGTTAACAATAATTTTTATTTTTTAGTAATTTTAGCTTTTTTATCGATTTTAAATTAAAATACAATTTTAAGTAGCATGTAAATTTTTTATATTATAAATATATTAATTTTATAAAAATTTTTAATTGTTTTATTTTTAATTTTTTTAAAAATATTTTATGTTTAATAAATAACTATTTTTAATTTAAATTTTAATAAGATTTATAAAATTAAAAAAAAAATTGTTTATTTAAATATTTTTTTAAAATAATATTTTTTTTATTATTTTCACTTTAACTTAATCAATATCTTGTTAATTAAATGTAAATTTAAAAATATTTTTTTATTTTATAATTTAATCTTATAATTAGTTCATGATTTTGTTCATTAGTTTAAAATTTTTTCCAAACTTATTCGAGCTATAGACATTTTATACTTTTTCTTTATTGTATTCACGCATACTTTTGCTAAACCGGAAATTAAAACAAATGATGTGTAAACTTTTTGACCGGAAAATGTTGCTTTGAAAACTAAAAAGAAAAAAAAATGAAATTGTTTATAAAACAAATAAATATAAAAATAGGAAAAATAAATGCACAAAAACATTTGGAAGTGTTTTTTTGCCAATGGCTTTTTCTATCGTTTTCTGTTTAAATGCCTAAATGCCAACAAAAAATTTTATTTTACTTTTTCAATTGCTTTTAATCATGGATCAAATAACTCAAAACATTGGCAAATATTCGGTATTACATTTGCTTATTTTTATTGGTATTTAAAAAAAATATAAAAAAACAGTATCATTTTTATTTAGAAATTATAACAATTGTCATGAAAAAAATATTTAAAATTTTTAATATTGTTTTTGTATATTGTAACTATATGTATTTTATCAATAAATTAATTTTAAATTAACTAATTAATTTACATTTTACTAAAAAAAATATAATTTTTTTTTTAATGTTTTATAAAATAAAGAAAAAAGTTATTGCTTAAAAACTATTTATATATTTATATTGGAATAAATCTTTTATATAATTTTATATAAATCTTTTATATAATTTTATATAAATCAAATTAATATAGAATTTATAAATATAAAAGTTTGCAATTAAATCATAATTAATTGTTTATTTATAATTTATTTAATAAATAATTGTTTATTTAACAAATCAATTAAAAAAAAAAAAATAAACAAAAAGATAAAAAAATTTTAAAAATATGTCTTATATTTACAAAAAATATATTTTAACTTGTATTTAGTAATAATTAAAAAGCTAGAATTTGAAATTTGAAATTTATAGTTAAAACTTACTTAAAACAAATAAAAAATTTTAAAAACTCAAGAAAATACAAAAACTTAATAAGTAAATGCAAAAGAATTTGTTAAGAAAACATGATAAAAAATTAAAACCAAATTGATTTTATCTTTTATCAAATTATTTTTTGTTAAAAAAATGATAAATTTTGTTTAGTTTTCTAACTCTTTCATAATTCCTTTATTTTTTAATACACTTTCAATATATATATTTTCCAAGTGGCTTATGACAACTAGTTAAATTTTCTAAATTATACTTATAATTTAGTTTTTTCAAATAGACCTCAAATGCCAACTAATCTATTAAAAAAGTTTATGTTATGGCATTGTTTTAACTTTTTTATACATTTGTTATACTTTTTGTCTATGCTTGTATTACTTTACAAAATTTATTTTTAAATGTATTTTTTATTAAATATACATTAAAAAATATATACATTTTAATCTTAAAAATTTTTTTTTTTTTTTACATATTGTAATGTTAATTATAAATTTTATTAATATATTTATTTTTTTTTTAAATTTTTTAAAAATAACTAATAAAATATGTCAAAAAATTAAATTTTTTATTTTACTAATTTAACAATTTTAACTAATATTATAACTTATTAAAATTTAACAATTTGTTAAATAAAACAGAATTTAAAAATTTTTTTAAATAATTTTTTTTAATTTTTGTTTGTAGATGACAGTAAAATATTTTATTTGATTTAAAGTAGTTTTAATTTTTTTTTTTATTATAAAATTTGTTATTTATTATTTTGAATTTATTGGATATAACATTAGTTTAAATTTAGTTGTTTTTTTTTATTAGATATGTGTTTCAGAATAAAATTTTATTTCAAAAAAAAAACAAATGACCAAAACAACTCATCTATGCAAAAACATGATAATTTTGGTTTTTCTCACTTTTATTTTTAAAAAATAGTTTATAATCATTCAATGATCATATATAATAATATATAATGATATTTGGAAAAAGTTATGTGTCAATTTTTTTTTACAATAGTTTTTAAAATGTGCTCATTATTTAAAATTAAGTTTTGAAAAAGAATATATGAAAAAGAAGTGATAAATATATATTTTTTTTTATTTTAATTATTTTTACTTAATTTAATTATATTAAATATAATATTTATATAACAAAATTAAAAAATTGTCATATTAATTGTTAATTTTTTTTTTATGAAAAAAAGTAATTATAGTAAAATCATTTTTTATATTTAATTTTTTTTTATTATTTATATATATATTTTATAATTTTAACTTAGGTGAAAATCAAAATTATTATTTTTTAAAAATTAACATAAATTTATTATAACTAATATATACAGTTATTATTATTATAAAAATAATTTATTAAGTTAATATTTTTTTTATTTATTAATTAATATAAATTTAATATTTATAAAAAATTAATAATTATAATTTGATGATGTAATGAATTTTTGTTTAAGTTTCAAAACATATTATTTTAAAAATATTATTATAAATAAAATTATATTTTGGTTTAGTAAATAAAAAATTATAAACTATAAAAAGTTTAAACTAAATTTCAATAGAATTATATATATTATAAAAAAAATTAATATAAGTTGCATTTTAAAATATGTTTTAAAAATTTTAATACATAAAAAAAATAATAGATTAATATAAAATAGTAATGTAAAAAAATGCATCTCAAACTAATTTTTTTTACTGCAATCAGAAATAGAAAAAATTTGCATAGCTAATAAGTAAAATTTATGATTTGTGACATTGTTATTCATGTCATTATTACACTCAATTTTTAAATCATAACAAGTAAAGAAATTAACGCATATAAAACTATAATAATAAAAAGAAACTTATTAAAAAAAATTTTAATTTTTTGGTAAAAGAATAAAAATTTAATTAAATTATTACCTTATTATTAAAGTTATTATTAAATTATTAAATCATTGAAATTTCTTCAAGAAAAATTGTAAATTTGTTAAATTTAAAACAAAGATATAAATTTTTTGGAAAAATTATTGTATATTTTCAATTATTTGAAAAAAATACTACAAAATAAAGATAATAATTATTATTTTTTATTTTTAATGTGGTATATAGCTTACAATACTCTAAAGATTTTTGTTACTTTTTTTTTAAAGAAAGTTACTGTAGACTTGTTATGTCTTGGTTGTGATAGGTTAGTTGTGACTAAGTGACCACAGAAATAGTGGGGTGCTATTGTCATATCGAGCACAAAGGATTGTAAAATATACTTTCCCAGACAGTTGAATCCTTTACTCTGTTTAGTAAAGATCCATGTAACAATTATTAAATAGTTTTTGTACCAATTTTAAAATGAAAATTAATTGATTTTACATTTAATAACAATATTAATACAAAATAAATAAACATCTACAAAATATTTTATAATTTAATCAAAATAATTATTAAAATTTGATAACTTTTCTTAAATAGTTATAAAAAGTTTACTTGATACAAAAGTTGATAAAAAATTGTTAATATATTTTAGGCTAATTTTTATCTTAAAAAAAAAATAATATTAAGTCGATTAAAATTTATGCTTTCGTTACCTCATAGTTTATTTGCATTTCAATATTTTGCAAAAATAAAATGCAATCAATTGCTTAGATCTGTTGTATATTTAACTTATAGATAAAAAAAACAGTTTATACATTTGATCGCACCTTTGTTTTGTTTTTTTTTTAGTTTGCAAACATAATTTGTTAACATTTGTTTTCTATTATTAATCCAGTGTCCGATTACAGCAAAAACAAATAAACTATCTGGTCAATAGGTCGAATTTAATTTTAACATTTATTATTTGCATAAAAGAATCTATTTTATTTGCATTGTAATTTTTAATGCAAATATTTTTTTCAGAGATCTACCACTTAATAGAAAAAATGTTTTAAATCAAAAAACTAGTATTTATTAAAATAAAAATTAATTTAATCTTAATATTTAATAAAATTTAATTTTTTAAATATTTTTATTTTAATATTTTTAATATTTATAAAAATAATAAAATCAGTTTTCAAAGTTATAACATAATAAAATTTAATTTTTATAATGAAATTGATGAATTTAGAAATTAAAATGTCGCTTTTATTTTTGTCTTTATTATTTAGTTATTATATATATAAGTTTGTTTATAGGTTTTCACATCTATTAAAAAAGTTAATAAATGTTTAATATATTTTTTTATCTAATAGCTAAAAACTAATGAAATTACTTTTTTAGTTTTATTTTTTGTAAACTCATTTAATTATACAGGTGTAATAATTGACAAAATCAAAACAAAGTTTTTTAATTGAATAAATGTTTTAAATAAGATTAGTACAAAACGTACTCATTAGTAATTATCAATTTTTGATTCGCAATCAAAAAAATAAAAAAATTTCTACTATTTTTAGTTAAGTTTTCTATACAAACTTAGAATTTAACCACTGCGTCATTCATTTTTTTTTGTATTTTGCAAAAAACAAAAAATTTAGTGTCTTAAAACACAACTCACATATGACAGTTAATGACCATGAAAACAGTTATTTTGGTTCTACTAAAGTTAATGTAAACTCGTAATTAAGCCAAGTGTGGCTAATCTTTGCTTAATTTAGCTTAGATTTTTTTTAATTAAAAAAGTAAAGTTGATCCTTTATTTTTTTTATTAAAATTAAACTTAAAAATTTATTATTAAAATAATTTTTTAAATATTCTATTTTAATAAAAATTTTAACCATTACATTAATGAGTAAAAATAATATTTTTAAAAAAACGTAAAATATATATAGGTGATTAATAATTAAATTTAAATACTATTTTTTATAAAAATTTATTTTATATTATTTAAATAAAAATAATAATTATTAACATTTTTATTATTAACAAAAAAATATCAATAGAAATAAACAGAAAATAAATGTCTTATTTTAAAATTTAATGAAATAATATAAAATTTAAAAAAAATAAAATAAAAAAAAACTTAAATTGAAGTTTTCAAAATAATAGTTTTAAGAAATAAATAACAAAAAAGAATAAAAAAGTGTAAAAAATATTAGTTAAGCGTTAATTTATTTAAAAACTAAATAAATATTAAAAAAAAAAATAATTTATAAAAAATTTAATTTTTGCCTTATTTGTAATTAATTGAATTTTGAAAAGCTTATGATATTATTTAATATATCATTAGCAACTTTAAGTGTTAATAAATCCAAATTCTAATTAAAAATAAATAAATATATAAAATATAATAAAATTTTGATTAAATAAAGCAAAATTAAATATTAAATTGCTATTTGATTTTTTTTTTTTAATTTTTTAAAATTTATTAAAAAATAAAATTCATTTAAATTTTTTTTTTAAAAATTATAATAAGAAATAAAAAAATATTTTATAAAATTAAATATTTTTTATCATTAAACTAAAAATATTTTAATTTTGCTATTTTGTTGACATACTCTAAATTTATAAAATTTTAACTTTTAAATTATTTAATTTTTTTTTCAAATTAATATAATTATTTTTAATTAAAATAAAGGATCAAAATATTTAAAAAATTACTTATTTTATTTTGCATTAATAAAAATTAAAAATTATTTTTTATATTTTTTGAGTTTATTAATGATAGTATGTTGTTTGTCATTTTTGTTCTTTAATCTAATTTAACATTGAATTTATTGAAATATGTTATACAAAACAGTCTGATTATGAACCAAAAATATATAATAAATATATAAAAAATATCACAAAAAATATGTATATACATCATCAATTGTAATAGTGTTTATGACTTTTAATATAAATTTTACTATTTTTGTGCATACTAAAATTTATACAATGTCAAACTATATTCTTTGTGATACACATTTTATCAATATAAAAATACTTGGTAAATGGGTGTTGCCTAGTAGTAAAAACTTATTTCATTATGTTTAGAAATAGCTAAATTTAATTTGAACTTTAACTCTTTGATAAATGCAAAAAATTACAAGTACAATTGTCAAAAAATTTATTTCTACGCCTACTAGTAATAGCACTAATCTTAATAATACTTGACATACAGTTCAGGTTAGATATTTTAAGATATATGAATAGAAAAAAGTGAAATCAAAGCAAAATAAATTAAAATTTATAAAAAAATTTAACATTATTTGAAACATTAAAAAAAAAAACGCCCAGTACATATATTTAAAAAAAATTATTTAATTTTAAAATAAATTTTTTGTATTTCAATTTTTTTTTTAAACTATTTTTGACTCAATTTATTTTTTCTATTATATCTTGTTGAAAAAATAATTCTTAGATTATAATCATTAGTCAAACTAAATAAGTTTTTATTTTAAAATAAGCTGATAAATCTTGAAAACAAAGATATCACAAAAAATAACTAAATGAATTTTAATGAATTGTACTTGACAATAATTACAAAAATACTATTAAATGTTTAAAAAGTGATATATATGAAAAAAAAAATTTCAATCAATTTAATATATTAAATACACAAAATATACTTTTCCTAATAAAATAATGTTTTAATTTGTTTTATTTTAGTATTGTGGTTTAGTAATTAATACTTCTTATATTTCAATACTTATAATATAATGTCAAATTGTAATTAATGTTCAATAATCAAGCTTGATTTAAACAAATTACATTACTTTATAAATATAATTACTTTGTAAATCATTAAATTAGATTATATACTTAATTTTTTTATTAAAAATTTATTTTAATTTGGTTTAAAAAATATTTTAGAGTATTTAAGCTTTTTATAAAAAAAGTTTATTATAATAATTCAAATAGTAATTTATAAATACATTAATTGGAAACTAATTTAAAATATTTAAAATCAAATTTATAATTAATTTATTTTTAATATTTTATTTATTATTATTCTTTTAAATATATAAATGTTTTTAAATATTAAATAAAAAATTTATAATTTTAATATTTTTTTTTAATAAGCTTTAAATAGATAAATTTATAAAAAAATTAACAATATTTTAATTTAAGTAAATAACAAAAACACTTAAAAAAAAAATTAAAAAATGAAACTAAAAGTTAAAATCAAGTGTTAACAATATATATATTTTTTTTTTGCTTTTGGCTTTGTTTTGATCGAAATGGTTACAAAAAAAAAAAATTATATTCTAATGCAACATTGATTTTAAATTTATAATAAAATTTTTGTTTAAAAAAAAAATTATTTTTTTATTTTAAATTTGTAAAGTATATTATAAAAAAAAAAATTTTAATTAAAAAAAAAAATTTAAAGGAAAAATAAAGAAAGTTAAAACTTAAAAAAATAATATAAAAAATATTGTTGCAATAAAAAAATAGAAAAAAAGTTAAAAAAGTTCAAATGAGCATTTAAAACAAAAAAGAAAGTTTTATTAAAAGTTTAACAAAATGTAAAAAAAAGTATAATATAAATATAATATATAAAAAGTAAATAAAAAATAGACAAAATAAATAAATAAAAGAAAAAATATTTAAAATTGAAGTTCAAAAAATAATATCAAAATAAAAAAAAATTTTACCTAATGAAAATTAAAAAAAAAGAACTGTCGTTTAATATATTAAAATAAAATTTTTTTAATAAAATTTAATATAAGTTAATAAAATTGCAATTGAATTGTTTTTTTGTTTTGAAACTTTGTATAATATTAATCTAAAACTTATGTAATCTACACATTATGTGAAAGTAATAAATCTACGGATTAAAGTAATAAACTGCCAAATAGACAAAAAATTTAAAAAAAAAAACATCTATCAGTTAAGTTGAAATGTTTAGTTTTTTATAAAACAATCAAAGATCACATATTCAATCTTTATCAATTCATAATAAAAATAAAGTCATTTTTGAATCTTAAAATCTAAGTTAGTAAAGATAAAACAAATCCCAACAGTTTGACGTTTGTTGTTTTGTATTTTATTTCAATTTATTTTCATTACTTTTCATTAATCGTTTTTATTTTTTCTCAAATAAATGTTATCATATAAATAATTTAATCTAACACTAACTTAAAAATATTAATTAACAAAAAAAAATTTAAACTAAAATTCACCATAAGATAAAAAAAAATTTCAATTTTTTTTATTTTAAAAAATAAAATATAAAAATTTTTTTTTTAATCTTTTTGTTGTATATAACAGTTCTGAATATTTATTGTCTATAATAATGTGGTTTTTGTAACTAAAACTTTGGTTACGTTTAAGTGTTAAGTACAAAAACGTAATTGGAGTATATATTATACATTACGAAAGTGAACTAACAAAAGTAATCTTGATGTTGGTCTAGCAATATTAAATTTAAATAAATAAAATAAATTTGTGTGAAAGTGTAAATATAATTATGAATAAATTTATTAATACAACTTTTATTGCAAAAATTATTTTTTGTAAATTTTTTTTTAAATTTTATATATTATATTATAATTTATTTGTTTTAAATTTAAAAATTCAAAAATTTGAAAAAAAAATATACTTAGAATTTTTTTTATAATAATAAATAAGTTATATTAAAAAAATAATTATTCTTTAATTTTTTTTTTTTAAGTTTATTTTTATATATATAAAAAAATTTAAAATTTTAACTATAATATATAAAATATAATTATAAATAAATATATTATTTAATAATTATAAACATATTTTTTTTATTTAAAATATTTTTTTTATAAATTTAATTATTTTAAATTGTTAAAAATAGTGGAAATAGTAATCAAAGATAAATACAAGAGTTGTCGGGCTCTTGTGCTACTTAAAAAGACGTGATGTTTAGGCAAAAGTAAAACAAAAGCTGAGTGACCAGTATTTGAGAGTAAGAATATAATGATTTATGTTAAGAGAGTAAAATATAACAATAAGTAAAACTTATATAACTTAATTGGTATTGAACAACCAGTTTACAATTGCTTTTATACATTTCAAAAAGTTGTCAAAAGCGCGCAAAAGGTATTCCTTAATATGGGGACCTTGTAGTCAAATGTCAAGACAAAGGTTATTGTCTTATTCATAAAGTATAAGGAAAATATGTGTGAATCACATAATCCAATATAAATAATTAAGTAGTTAATCTAATAAAAAATTAATAATTATTTTTATTGAATATTATCTCTTTGCGGACCAACGATTTTAAGCCTGTACCTTAGCCAGGATCAATTCGTTTTTTTAAAAATTGCTTTTTAGAGTAGTAAATTGCCCTTAAATCAAAAATACTAAATATATTGACATGAAATTTCGTATATGACCAATTTAATGTTTTAAGAACTCATTTTTGATGCTTATTTATAAAATTTTATTAAAATTTTTAATTTTAGAAATTAAATAGATTTTTTTATTATTTTTTATTTTATAATGTTTCAAATTAAAAAAAAAACATAATTTTTAAAGTTTCAACTACTTAATAGAAACAGAGGTATTGTTTAAACACAGTTGATTTGAAATCTCAAAATAAAATCATTTTATTTAAATTTGAATTTGAATTTGAATTTGAATTTGAATTTGAATTTGAATTATATTTATAATTTAAAAATTAAAAAAATTTATTTAAAACTTCAATTATATACAATATATTGATAAAAATTACATTTACAATAAAAATTTATTTACAATTTTTTTAGGTGTGATATTTTTTCCAACATTCTCCAACATGTAAGTGTGGCATATTTTTACATGTAGAGCAATAATATTGTTTCCGATCTTTTAAACTTTCGGTTAGAACAAACCATACAATCTTTAGATGTTAATCCTTTTTCTACTACATGAAATTTGTTGTTTAATCGATCGTCAATAAAAAGATTGATAGAAGAACGGTCTCTACCTGAATCTTGTGTAAAATTATTTACTAATTAAACAACTAATTTTTCATGAAATTTTAAATGTGACATTAAGTTTTTTTTTTTTTGACAATCTATTTTGTATAAAATATATGTATTAACAATGCAAGTTTCAAAACTCTAAAAAAAAAATTTTTTTTCACCATTTAAGAGATTTTCTTAAAAAACAATAAAAAGTGGCATATTGGTCAGCAATATCAAGACCTCCCATATTTTTTATTATAATCTAAGACTATTGATGATTTTTTAATAGTATAATTTTGATTTTTATACTTTTTTTCAATGTTTTGAAAAGTTGTTGTTCCACAGGTAGAAAGCATTGTTATAACTCTTTTATTTTTCCATTAGTTAAAATATAAAAATTAAAATATAAAAAAATTTTCAAATTAAACTTTTAATCTAAACAGTTCAAAATAAAAGTTATTTTTGTTTACTTTTCTTAAAACACAAGATTATCAAATCACATATTAACCAAATGAATATTCTAAAAAAAAAAAATAAAATAAATTAATTGAATAACACTAAACGAACAATTTAATTTAAAAAAAAAAATTATTTTTTTTTAATATTTACTTAGTAAATGGTTTGAAATCATCTGTTGATGATACATTTTTTATAATTGAAAATACTATTAACTAGACGTATATCAAATAAAGTTAAATGAATTTAGTGTAAAAAAAAAATTTTTACAAATAAAAATGGCACATTCACACAAAAAAACAATTTAAAAAAGCAAATAAGAACAAGAAAAAAAAATATAAATGCAAAAATAAAAATAATGAAAAAAAAAAATAAATAATAAAAACCAGGTTCATTTGTTTCAGTTGGTGTGGTTGCAAAGCAAAAAAAAAAAATTACACTAAATGAAAATGACAAATAAGATTAAATCTAAAACCAAAAATAACCTTAAATCATTTATATTAACCATATGAAAATAAAAAACTGGCTCAAATTTAAATTTATTTTTATATTAATTGTGATTAGCGGAAAAAGTGTTGAAAAGGTCGACTAAAATAAAAATTAAAGATAATGAGAGAAAATATAAAGTAAATTCATTCAAAATAGCGAATAAAAACTTGAATAAGCAACGACAAATGCAAAAATGGAAAATAAATTTGACAAGACAAATCTTCATTGGTTAAAACGCATCTATTGTCAATTATAAAAGCTCATTTATAAGCCTTAATGGGAAAAAAAAACTGTCAAGTATTGTCTGCCAGCTTTGATCACTGTTAGTTTCAAAAAAAAGAAACAAATAAAAATAAATTAAGATTAAAAAAATTAAAAAAAAATATTAATTTAAATATTTTATAAAATTATATAAAATTTAATTTTGGAATATTATTAAGTAATCAATAAAATAAATTTGATTTAATTTATTTATTTAAATCAGTCTACTAGTTAAAACAATAATTATTTTAATTATATTATAAATTAATATTAATTTTTTTTTGTCTAAAAAATAACAAAATTGATATAAAGAAAATTATTTTTTAAATTTAAATTATAATTTTATAATTTATAACTCTATTCATAGCTATTTAATTTTTAATAATATAATAAAAATTAACAGTAAATGAATGATTTTTTTATATTTAGAAAATCTAATATTAAAAATTGACTTAAATGTATTTCATTAAAAAAATAACTAGTCAAGTAAAAAATTCTAGAATTTAAATTTTAATCATTTGTTAGCTTATTATCTATAACTTGTTTTCATTTATAATGTCGGTATTAATTTTACACTTCTAAAAATAATTACTCTGAAAATATGTTTCTACTTAATCTTTGCATGATTAACAATGACTAATACTATTTATTGAATTTTGCATATTTAATCACTATGTTTGGTGCAAATTATAAAATATTAAATTTACAGTATTTAAGGTAAATTTACAATTAATAAATTTTTTGATGTATAAATTGATAAATAAATACTCTAAATTTATAAAATAAAACAATTTTTTGATTAATGAATAAAAAGTTTTAATAAATTTATTAGATCATTTAATAAATAATTTTAAACATTGTTATTACTAAAAAAAACTTAATTATCTTTTTTTTAATCAATATAAAATTTTTTAAAAAAATAAATAAATTTACACATTTTGATTGAGCCTGATAATAATGTTTTTAATAATCACGATAAGTAAGCTAAATATATATTTTTATATATTTAATTTCAAATGTCTAAGTTTGAGTTTTTAGTAAATAATAATAAATTAAAATTGTTTACAAAAGTATTGAAATTTTTTTTTTTATATATATTTTTACAGTAATGAACCAATTTTATGCTAAATTTATATATTTTTTTGATAAATAAATTAATTATATTGATTATTATTATTTAAAGTATATTTTTTATTAAATATTGAATTAAAAAAAAATTAATTAACTTTTCAAATTGATATTAAAAAAAATCAAGGTATTTGTCTCTTTGTAATATTTTATTTAATAACATTATTATTATTAAATATTTTATATATTAAATATTTAAAAAAATTAAAAATTTATTTTTAAAAATTGTATTTTATCATAAATATTTATAATTTAAATTATTTTACTAAAACTAAGCTTAGAAACATACATTGATATACCAATGTTAACCCTTTGCACTCTGAAAGCGCCATATAGTGCTTAACTTTTTTAAATTGTAAAATTTTTTTATTACTTTTTTATAAGTAATGATTTTTGGTAATTTTAAAAAACAAATTTACTCATTAATAAAAATTTTTTTTATTTATCTTTAAAAATTGTTGAAAAATATACTGTCAGATTCTAAAAAAAAAAAAAATTGTGTTTAATTACTATACATAGTTTATATAAAAATTTTTATATATTTTGATACTTTTTTTAAAGGTTTAAAGTCATTTGTTTCAAATCTAAATTAAAATTCTAAATTTGCACTTTTAATTTTTTATTTTTAACAAATTTATATTTTTTTATTTATTTTTTTACTAAACTTTGAATTGAAATATTAAAATAAATTTTTAATGGAAATTTATCAAAATTACTAATTTTAAATTTTAATTATTTTATTATAGTTACTAAAAAAATTTATTAAACTTATATAGCTTATTAAAAATATATGAGACCTAAAGTTACTTAATTTGTGCAATTTAGTTTCTCAAACAAATTAGTATTATCTTTGCTATTTTAATAATTTAAGATTTTCTAACAAATATTTTTAAAATATTTTTATTTGGAAATAAAATAGTATAATTAATAAAATTAAATAATAAAAAAGACATTTTAAATTTAAATATTGTATAAAATTATATTAAAAATATATATTTAATTAAATAAAAAAAACAAAAAATAATATAAAACTATATAAAATTATATAAATATATATAATAATATAAACAAATTTATAGTCATTATATAACCTAATCTTCTTTATTGATTAAATGCAATCAATGTTTGAAATAAACGGAAACTTTTTTTTTAGGCAAACTTGTTTAAATTTATTTCATTACTTCCGGTTTTTTACAAAATATTAGAAATTATTATTAGAAATAAATTTTTTTACAAATAATTTTTTTTTTTTGAATATACTATATTTTAAGTAAAATCAAACTTAATTTAATTAAAAAATTATTGTTTCTGATTAATTTAAATTAAATATTTATTTTTAAAATTTGTTAAGATGAAAAAAAATTAGTTAAGTTAATCAATTAAAAAACCCGTTTTTACGCTTACAAAAAGAAGTTAATGGAAATTATAATTGTCTTATCTTGTAAACTGCTTTAAGATGACTTAATTATTTATTTCTATTCCCTTTCAATTCATAGTTTAATCAGATATTAATAAAATATAATTTGTTTAATTAGCACCAAAAATTAATTATTAATATGTACCTATGACCCACCTCTAACCGTAAACTACTACTTATTTCTGCTTAACTTAAAATTAATTTACTTTATTTTTTTAGTACATAAATAAAAAATATGGCTTTATACTTTTTTGATTTTTTTATATATTGAATTTAATATTGGCTTATATATATATAATTTTAAACATTAAAAAATATTATAAAAACAAACAATACAATTTTTTACTTATTTTATTTTTAATAATTTAAAATATTAAATCAATTATTTAATAATTATAGCCATTTAACTTATTTTTTAACTATTTTTGTACTAAATATATTTATTAAAAAATATTTTAATTTTTGTATATGAATTAAAATTTATAAAATTAAATTTTAAATTTATAGTAATTTACGTTAAAAAAAAAAATAAGAAAAGATACAATATTTTTTAATATCAATTTATTTCCGCTTATAATTTAGTATATATTAAAAAAATAAATAATTATTTATATTTTTTAAGTTTTGGCACTCAAACAAGAAAATATTATAAAAATGACTTTAGGGTTAAATAAATGCTGAATTTAGCATTAAAAATTGAGTTTTACAAATATAATCAATTTTTTTTTATATAATTACGTAGTAATATATTTTGTTTTATTTTTAATAATTTAGCTGAGTGCAACGTAAGTTACGCAATTTTTTTTTTAATTTTTAATATAAAATAATATTTTTAAATTAATAATTAATTAAAATAATTTTATATTAATATTTTTAAATAATAACTGTTTGAGTTTACAGTAAGATCATTTATCTGTTTGTCGATTGTAGTGATTTGGTTTTTGGTTGTCCTTTTAAAATCACAATCCTTATTATATCCATAATCATTAAATTTATTTTTTTTTGAGCATGTTGTTGCTTTATAATTTTTTTAATTTTAAAATAATCTTTTAGATTGTGGTTTATCATTTCACATAATTCACATCATTTTTTTTTTATCTTTTTTACTAGTATAATCATTTTTTTTTCTTGTCAAATTCAAATAACTTAGTATTTTGATTTGAATACTTTATGATCAAATTCCAACGTGATTAAGGACCATCCAAATCTTTTTTGTCTAGTTATATCAATTCCATTATTTTTATGATTGTAGTCTTGATTACTTCATCACAAACCCCTTTCAATAATATTCTAATTCTTACCAAATTATTTGGAATAAGTTTCTTTATTAAGTATAATCAAAATGGGATATGGTACACTATAGTATTTCATGTCCAAACCCTCCATAATTTTAGTATAGTTTAAAAATTATTTTGATGGTTTGTAATCTAAGAAAAACTCTAAAGAAACCGAGGTAAAATTGTTGTCACCAAATATCGAACCAACAATTTTAATATCTCATGCAAGGTTTTTATATTACCTATATGGCATTAATGTTCAACATTTAGACTTCTTTTGATGGTAATTATTGGTTTTGCATTGTTTGATTGCCAAGTCTCATCAGTTATAGTGACTAGTTTGGTCTTTTGTATGCAATACAATAAGCCAAGACATTTAAATAGTCATAAACATCACTTAACCATTTCCTATAGTTAGAGTATTTAAATTTTTGAATTTTATTTATCTTGATGTTGATTTTAACTATTTCTTCTTGAGTAATATGAGTTTTGACCTCAGTGATGTTTTTTACCAGATTAAACCTTTTTGTTAACTTTTTCTTTTTTATAATTTTCAAAATTATTTTTAAAAAACTTCTGTTTTTTTTTCTTTTTATTACCGCAATGACTTATAATCTGTTAAATAGTCAGATTTGCACAGTACGGCTTACATTCATATACTTTTCATATACTGTTCAATTGGCTGGGATGCCATAGACGATGTCTCAGATCTTTGATCTGTAATGCTATTTGGCATACTTAAATTGTTTAAGGACTTTAAACACAAAAGTAAAATTCTAATTTTGATTTTGTAAATTTATTTTGAGTTCCTTCTTAAATGAAGTTTTTACTTCAAGTGAAGTTCTCGATTGTCTCAATTTCAATTCCAGACTTCTCTACTCTTCTATTACAAGTTAGAAGGGTAAGGGTCGAAGATCTTTTATACTTTTATATAATCCATATACAAATGTGTAAACTTATTCAGTCAGGATACTAAATCTAGGCAAAATCAAATATTCATATATAAAAGTAATTTGGTTATATGACCTTAGGTTACATCTTTAAATAGTGATTTAACTAGTAGTCATAGCTATCTACCGACAAGGTCAGGCTTAACAGTCTAGTGCTAGTACAGGTTTACATGCCAGACGTTACGGTTGAAAGTACAACTCAGTTTTTACGCATCTACCTACAAGACTATCCTTTACACCTTGTTTGGATTAGAATTCTCAGCTAATTTCACTAATCAATTATAAAACTTTTCTTAAGACTCACTAAGTAAATGAGACATAGAATCTTATATGCCAACCATAAAAGGATCGTCATATAATTATCTATTTGATTTTAACTATACTTTAAACATATACTTTAACATATACTAACAAAATACAGCAACAACATTTATTGATATGTAACATGTATAAAGAACAAAGTAATAGAGGAGATATGCGTATCACAACAATAACTAAATAATTTAATATATAAAATATAACAAAAAAAAAACAAATTTTAAAATTATTAACTGGTTATTAGCAGGTTAGAATTAAATTACATCTAATGATCAAGAAAATAAAAATAACGTAAAATTAGTTTTTTTTTATAATATATACTTTAGGTTGGTTTTGTCGTTTTTTAAGTGTTGAAAATATATAAATAAAATTAATAAAATCTTTAATTTTTTGTGTAATAAAAAATATATAAAAATAGCAAGATCAGATTTCAGAATAAAATGAATTATTAAAATTAGTTTACAAATATTAAAATTAACTATACCTTTTATTTTAATGCTCATTTTTAGATTAAAAAAAAGATTTTAATAAGGTTGCTAAGTAAACAAAGTAAAAAATTATTATAAGGACATTAAGGTTTGTTACAATGTTTTCTCAATTTGTTTTATCTTTTCAATTAAAATATTTTCTAATCTCTAATACCACAGACAGTTTACAGGCTATATTATTTTTAGTAAATTATTTTTTGTTTTGTTTTGTTTTTTAATATAATTTTAAAATAATAAATTTTCCGAATTTGTTTTTAACAAAAATATTATAGTTCTAAAAATATTGTAATAATGAATTTTTAAAATTATATTCATAGCTTAATTAAATATTGTAATTAAATATTAAAATTGTAAATTGATTATTTTTTATCCAATGTCGAATTATTTTTTTTGGACTATTTCATTGTGATTTCGTGTTGCAATTAGTAAAATGATAATTTATATCATTTATTGTAAAATTATCATAATCTTAAATATAAATAATTGATGTAAGTTTGAAATGCTTTATGTAATAAAAAAGAATAATTAAAATGATAATTATTTGATTTTATGTTTTTTAATTAGTATACTAATATCTTAATTTTGAAACAACTTTATATTTTAGATTTTTTTTTTAAAAATTTAATAAATGACAATATTTGACATTTATAATATAATAAAATGAAATAATTCAATTATTTTTATAATAACTTTTTTCTTTAATTATATTTAGTATTTAAATGCATCACTTATAAATTATTATCTATAATTTTTCAATAAAAAATTCTATAATTTTACTAATTAAATTTGTGATTTTTTACAAAATGAATTAACTTTAACAATAACATTAAATTGTATATCAAGTTGTAAATTGTTTTTTTAAGGTTTAACCTAAATTTTTTTTTAATAGTTCAATTTTGCACTGCAAATTTTTGAAAATTAATTTTTTTTTTTTAGGTTTATTTATTATTTTTTAGTGTTAAAGTATAGAGTCATATAAATATTAAAATTGCTATATAGCAATCTTATATTTGGTTTTTATTTTTATTTACTTTGTAAATCTTAAAATAAATATTTTAACTATTTTAGTGTAATTAGAATTAAGTTTTAACCCGAACAAAGTGTAAAGATAAGTCTTAAAAATTTGTGCGCAATGATCGAGCTGTAGCATCAGATAAAACGTATATCATAAAAAATCCGTGTTATTGTTAAACTCTTAATTCTGACTTTGGGGATTAATAAGGTAGAACAATTGGTTGAATTACAACCCAAGATGTAAACTTGGTTTATATAGCTGGTTTGTTTTATCTAGATTAATTTAACCAATTGGTCAAGTTTACACAGGTGTAAAGAAAATATAATAGAATAATATCCTATCCCCTTCTAAAAAAAAACAAAGAGAGCAAAGAAGCTTGAAATTAGAATAGGACTCTTGAAATTCAAACTTGGTTTAAGTGGCATCTTAGATTAAAAAAATTTAAAAATCCAAATTTTATTTTATTTTTCAACTTTAAAAATAAAAAACAATTTTAATAATATTAATGATCGTAGATTTGAAATATCATCTGTGATATTACAAGAATTTGAAAACTTTTTTTATTAATTCTTTTAGTTTTATAATTTAGCGTTATTTAAAAAATTTGATTAATTTTTGATTAGGAATGCATAGTTAATTATTAGAAAAATTAATTACAAAAATTATGCTTATAGCTTATAACCAAATACAAAGTAGATACATAATAATAAAAAAAAAAAAATTTATATTTGATTGTTAAATTTTAATATTTGATCTTAAAGTGACATTAGTTTAGATAAATAATTTTATTCTCATTTTTAAAAAAAATGAGTACTAGTTGAATGATGACAAAAAGTTAAAGGAAGCAGTACAAAGAATGATGAAAAAATTAGAATTTAGTAATTTAAACAATCAAAAATTATCAAGTATAATTACTATAAAAATCAAAAAAAAAAATTATGTGTTTCAAATTTTTGCCAAACAAAATTTTTTATATACTTTTTATGATTGTAAACTTCTTTAAAATTTCAGGTTTTTATAGATGTTAGATCTTCTATGTAATGTCAACAAAATTTTTTTAGTTTAAAGTATATAAAACAATAACTAAATAGCGCACTTTTACGCAAATCTTAATTCGGAGTTTTAATAATTTTTAATCTTAAATTTAAAAAATTTAATGCTTTTTATCATATTTAAGATAGTTAGATATTGTTGCTAGCAATTTTGTAATCTCTTCTCTTTATTTCATACTTATGTGCAAATTAATAAAAAATGTAGATCAAAGAGAAAATTTAGATAAAATGTACAAAATACTCGTAATAAAAATAACAAATAATATTTTTATTTCTCTAAAAGCAAGTATTTTTTTTTTAATATTGATAAATTTTAATTTTAATTTAATTAGAATTAAAATATTTTATTTTCTAAGTGATCATCATATTTTAATCATTGTAAAAATTAATTTTATTTATGATTAATATTTCAGTTTTCCTCGATATTCCTTCGATATTCCTGTAGATCTGTGCATGTTATGATCCAGTGGTTGTAAATCTATTGTCTTTACAATAGTATTCGTAAACCTGTTAGCACTTGAGGATTAGATCGATAGAGGTTAACTATCGTTAGACATTTATCTCGGGGATAATAAGTGTAACTCTGTCTACTCGAGACGGAGGACTATATATATTGCGAAAAGACTATTAGGAAAGTCAGGTATGTTTGGCTTGACAAGAGACAAGTCCCTTGTAATACTATATTAAGTTATATTTGTTTAATTTTTATTAAGTAATAAAGATAGGGTTGAAAACCCTTATTCTTGTCTTCTCATTTATTTCAGATAAGTATTAAATATAAAACCTGTCCAAAAACTACATCAAATTTAATTATAAATATTAAAATTTTAATTTGCATAATTTTGTTAAAATCATTCAATTATTAATAAAATTGATTTAAAAATAAAAATTGTATAAAATATTAGCATTAAATTTTATTTTAAATTAAAAAATCAATATTTTTTTTAATGTATTTAATTTTACGAAATTTTTTAAAATAATTTTTTTTTAATTATTATTTTGTTTCATAATAAATAAGTATGTATAATTATATTTTAAAAAAAATATAATAATGATTCAAATTTTTTTTGACTTACTACATATATTTAAGTATATTAGAGTAAAAAAGATTAAAATATTTTAATGTTATTTAATTATAATTTATATAAATATGTAAAAATATATATATATACCTTATAGATTGAATTTATATTAAAAATCTTTTGTTAAAAAAAAATTTAATGTAAAATTTTTGTAAAATAAGTATAAGTAAATATTAGATAATAAATTCAAAAAATAAAGATAAGATTTTTTTCCTTTAATAAAATAAATTAAAGTAGGTAAAAAATAAAAATTGATAATAAAAATAGACAGTACTTATGATAAATAAAAATCCATGCTAGATTTAAAGTTTAAGACTGAATTAAGACCAAAAGAGTTAATAAAAAATAAATTAAAAAAAAAACACATTTTTTATAAATTTCTTTTGAGACTTTCAATTAAGCACAAATCACTAAACTCAAGTAAACTGAAAAATTTAGCTAGTAAATCTTAAAAAAAATTTAAAAAAGCAAATGTTGAAATTATTTTCAATGACTAAAATATTGTATATATAAAAACATAACTTTATATTTTATCAAGATAATTTAGTTAAAAGTTTTAAAATTTGTTAAAAACTGTTTTTAAATCATGTTAAAATATATAAATAGTTAGATTTTAATGTAATAAAAATATTTATAATTTTTTTTATTTTATCATAGTTGAAACAATAAATTAATTAATATAAAAATATATATTAAATATTTATATTTAAACTATAGAATATATGTACTTTTATTTTTAGTCTAAAATTTAAATATTAAAAAAAAAAACCTAAAGATATAAATTTAAAAATTAGGTAATTTATTTTTTATTGATCCTTTAAGTTTTAAAATAATTTTAGTTAAATTAGTAGTTAAATTTTTAGTTTAAATAAAAAAAAAAAAATTTAATTTAAAAGTTTATTATATATTTAAAATTTTGTTTTTTATTATTGTTGCTGAATTCATTAAATAAAATGTAAAAAAAATAATTTTTTAAAAAATTAAAAAAAAAATATAAAAGACGATTTAAAATTAAATTTACATTGTAATAACTATTTTATAATTTAACAAAACAAATGTATTTAATTTAATTTAAATTTAACTGTTTATTAATATAATTTGTTAAATGCAAAATATTTGTTAATTGTAAAATATATTCTTATAATTTTTTTGTTTTTGGTAAACTAAGTTTTATAAAAATTTTGATTGTTTTTTTTTTACCGGTTTCAATTAAGTTTAATATTTTAGTTAAAGTTTTTTCAATCTTTATTTTGATTTTTTTTTTGCACATGTTTTTCATTTTTTTTTTTTTAGTTTTTAGACTATTTTGCAAAAATAATGTTAAGCCAAGTTTGAGTTTTTAGAAATGATCAAAAGCTGGATCTATTTGAAAGCCAGTTTTATTTAAATTTAATAAATTTAACTAAAAAATTATTTAGTTTTTAAGTACTCAACTTATATTTTTTTTTTTAATATTTTTTAATTTTTGTTTCTTCTTGCTATGCTATTGTAGTAAACACAAACTACTAACCATAATTTAAAAAATAAAATACTGATTTTATTTTAAGTTTACTAAATTTTCACAGACAAATTTTGTATTATTTTTATTAATATTGACTATATGCACGAATACTTGAATTTAGTAATAAAAAAAAAACAAATTTAACATTTGAAATAGATAATAAATTATAAAAAGAAAATTTAAATAAAATTTTCGAATAATTTAAATATTATATGAACTATACCAATGTAAATTACCTGCATTGCATTTTTTTTTAATTTTTTTTTCTTATTTAATCTATCGTAATAATATCTTAATATAAAATTTTTTAAAAATTTAATTTTTTTTAGCTTATGTAAATTACAAAATTTATAAAGTTAGTTATATAAAATTTTGATAATTTAGATAAAATTTGTTTTATAAATTATTTTAAATTGTTAATTAACATATTGTTATTAACATAAATTAATAAAAAATAAGTAAAACATTAAATTTTTAATAAAAAACAAATATATATTTTTATTATTTTTTTGTAAATTATTTTATTTTTTTTGTAAAAAATAATAGCTTTTAATATGATTATTAGATATTCATTTTTATATTTATTTATAATGGTTATCTATAATTTTATTTTTTGTTTACAATTTTAGGTTTAATAAATTATTTGTAACAAAATTTTAAATTTTAACAATATATATATTCTTAACATGTAAACAAAATTATATCAGTATTAATTTATTTATATTATTTTTATTTGCTTGACTATTTTTTGTCTAGAAACAATTGTTTTATTTGTTTTTTTTTTTTCATTTTTTAAGTCTATTTTTTTTTTCAAAAATCAATGAATTGTCAAATATTAATGTGTATTTAGTTTAACTTGATGCACCAATTTTATTAGTAAATAATCAGTTATTGTGTTTCTTTTAAACTTAATTTAGTTAAGAAGATTATTTTTTTTTAAAAAAATAATCTTTACCTTTAAATTACTATTATTTTTTTATATTATATATTTAGATTGAGATTTTAATATAATTTACTATAAATTGTAACCTTTAAATTATAGTTTATTCTCAAAATTTAATTTTTTTTAATACTTTGAATGTCTAGAAAAAATTCTGTTAATACTTTGCTGCGGTTATTTGCTTCAATAAACATAATTTAGTTTATTTTAAGATTTTGTTTTGAACAATTAATATTTCTTTATGTATTTTTTATTTTGTTTTGTTTTTTCAAATAGTTAATTTAGTTAATCTATAAATGCAAATTTATTAAAAAATTTCCTTAATTAAAAAAGTTAATTTTTAAATTAAAATTTGGTAAAATGTTTATTTTTTTTTATTCAATATTTTAAATTTTTAAATTTAAAAATAATCAATTTAATGAAAAATTTGATTTTTAAACTAATATTATATAATCATAAAAAAATTTAAACAATCTTCTAATATAATGGAATAAACCTAGATTAGTTTGTTTTTAAAATCTTTAAAAAAATATAAGTTTGAAGATAAGTATTTTTCAAAATTAATAAAATTATTAATTTACAAAAATACTTATTTTAAAGTTATTGTTTTTATTTATAATTGTAAATATAAATATTTTTAAAATAAAATTTAAATTATATTTTAAATAATTTTTTTTATATAATTTGAAAAAAAATAGTCAATATAAGTTTATTAAATTTTAACTATGAAATATAATTTACTTTAATTTTTTTTGATTTATATTTAATTTTATAATTTAAATGCTTATTATTTAATAAATGCTTCGGGCAAAAACTGACAACAACAGATAGATGTCTTTATATTCATTCAACCACACCCTTTTTATTATCTGACGCCTTTTTTGTTTTTTGTGTATTTTCTAGTAAATCTTCTGTCAACAACATGTTTAATCAAATTCGTCTTAAACAAATTTGTAATTTGTAATATTTTTTTAAACTTTTAACTGTTTTTTTTTTTTTAAATTTTTATATTATTTTTTTTTAAATGCTTTTTTTTTAAATTATTTAAAGCTTATTTAATAATTATTATAATATTTATTATTATAAAGTTTAATATTAATACGCAAATTCTTATAAGTTCATTTTACATTAATGATAATAAGTATTTATTTTATTTTGATCTAACTATTTTTTATAAAATTATAAAAATTTTTATTTATAAATAAAAATTTTCTTTAAAATAATTCAAAAAAATTAATAAAACTAAATTATAAAAATAAAAAACTAAAATTAGTTTATTATATCATTATAACTTTTATTTTTTTTTTGTAAAGGGCTAATTTTATTAAAAAAAAAAATATTTCTTTATTTTTGTCAATAATTCCTTAATTTTAATTTAAATACTTTTATGGTCCATGTTTATAATATTGATATATTTTTTTTGCTAAGTAAATTTATACTATTTTTATTTTTTATATAGTAAGTAAAATTTTAGTTTATTCAATAAATTTTTTTAAGGATAAATTAAAAAATTACATTTTATATATATTGACAACTAATTTTTATTTAATTAAAAACAATTATTTTTCTATAATAATTTAAGTATTATATCAAGTATTATAGATTTAACAATTTAAAATAAGAAATAAGAATGTAAAAATCAAAAGTCAATTGAATATTTAAGCATATTCAAGTATTTAAAATAGTTAAAATATTTTATATATTATTCGTTATTAGATAATGTTCCTTAAATAAACTGTTATTAATAAAGTCAATAGATTGTCAATTAAATAGTGATAATTATCTTTTTTTTAACATAAGATTTATCAGAGGCTTAGTTTTAATTTTTATTTAGCTAAAACGGTTTATCCTCTTTTATCTTGAATTAAAGGATAAGCGTCTCTATAAAAATCTTAACATAAGCATTTATCATAATTAGTAGTTAACTAATTTCCAAAAAAATTCTTGTTAAACTGGATGGGAACATCTGCTGTTTTACGCTTTATTTGGCTGTTCTATCTAACTTAAGTATAATTAAAAATTAAATAATAAACACAAATAATTATTAAAATATATAATTAAATTAAAAATATTCTATTTAAAAGTTAAAAAAAATTGAATGTGTTTATTTATTTAAGTTATTGATATTTTTTTAAATTTTACCCGCTCGATATACAGGTTAAATTGAACATTGATTGTATCAAAAATAAATTTGATTTTATTTTTATTGGGCGTAATCTTTAGTATCATTTAAATCATGACAATCGAAATATTTCAACGCCATATGTCACACAATTTTTTTTTTTTGAATTTCTTGTACATTTTGAATTTTATTTTAATGAATTGATTTTTTTTTTTAGTATCACTTATATTTAACATTTGAACTATGTTTGAAATTGGTAATTTACTATGAATGGGGTGTGTTTAGTAACAATATATAACAATAAACATTTTCAAAGAACTTAATTCAAGATTTACTGACTAAATAAAACTTATGCTTAGAAGTTAAATATCAAAGTATCTTTACGATAATAAATCAAATTCAGTTTTTATTGATGTACCTAAAATAAATGTGATTGGAAATAAAAGTATAATGGTAATAAAAAAAATAATAATTTGCACCACTAATTTATTATGTTATAAATATATTTTTTAAAAAAAAAATATTATATAAAATTTATCCAATCATTTTTTTTTTAAATTTTATATTTTAATTTTTAACTTTTGAAATATTTTTTAAAAAAATTAATTTAATGATTTAAAACCAAAATAAAATAAATATAATTAAAAAAATTATATTTTAATTTATTTGAATTTCTTTCAAATTAATTTTGTATAATTATTATAGTCTATTTAGATTAAATAAAAAATATTAAATTATAAATTACATTAATAAAATAATTAGTTATTAAAAGAATAAAATATAATTAAAAAAAAATATGTCAGTGTAATTAAAAAAAAGCAAGCTTTTTTAGATAATAAAAAAAATATAATTGATTATACTGTTGACATAATAAGTAAAAAAATAAATAAAATGTTGATTTTAATGACAGTTTTGTTTCAAATGCGAAAACATCTTAAGAAAGTATCAAAGGTCATTTTGACAAGACAATTTAAACAAAAATAAACAAATATAATAAATTTTTGATAATATTGAAATATAAATTAAACTTTTTTGCATATAAGCATAAATTTTAGTTTTTGCATTTAACTTTTTATCTAAAATAAATCTTAAGATAAATCATTTAACTCTTGATCAGCACAAAAGTAAACATGATATTAAAAAAAAAAATATGATCCGATAAAAAAACATTGTATTAAATATATATTTAACAAACTTTGTCCTAATTTAAAAAAAATATTAAAGTGCCTAAAATTAAAAAACAGAGAAAATATAATATAAAATTATATAATGTAACTTTTTATTGATTCTTATTAAAATAAAAAAAATAATAATAGCATAAAAAAAATAGATAAAAATTAAATAAAAAATAAAATAAAAAATATTTTAATATAAATTTAATTTAAATTTATTTTAAAACAAAAAATTCAATATTTGAGTAATAACTTAATTTTTTTTTTGCCTGTAAATGGCACTTTATTACATTACTTTTTATAAATAATTTACTTAATTTTGTAATTGACTTTATTTAATTTAAATTTTGTTTCTTGTAAAGATATTGGCTTTAAAAAATTAAAAAAATTAAATTATGTTGTAAATGGATTTTTACAATAATTGAAATCACGGTGACCTTCACGTTAGAGAGAAAAGAGTATCAAGTGAGAGAGAGAGATAGCTGAGTATTAGAGTTAGGTAACAGATTTAAAGGAGCACAGCGATGCAGAGCGTATCGACTTGATGACTGTAAGAGTATCGGAGTCTGGATAGCGCGTTCCCGTGTGCTAGCCTGTCGGAGGAATGTTAGCCTAAGCTTAATATCAGTCTCTGAACACTGAGAAAATTCCGCTAAGAGAAGTTGTCTGTGACAATTATGATATCCCTTTGTAGTAAAGCGCGTAAATACTGAGAAAGTTGTCTGTGACAATTATGATATCCCTTTGTAGTATAGCGCATAAATACTGAGAAAGCGAAGCGAGCATCATGAAGCAAGCTATGCTGCGTGCTAAGCTATGCTAAGCGAGTTCAAGCTATGCGAGTGCTATAATATTAATGCGAGCAATTGAAACATTAATATATTAGTATCAATCCTAAGGAAAAGCAAATGAACAGAGAGTATAAGAAGCGAGACGCGCAAGATAATAAATAGATAGTGAATTTGTTAAATAGTGATACGAGATTATCGGAATCTGTATAACCATTTTTGATTTTTAAGATAAAGAGTACGATCTCACTGAGACCGTCATTCACAGGTGTCCTTCTTTATTCCCGAACTCTGAGTAGTAAATTTATATTTGCTACAATTATATTTAATTCCTCTTAAAAAAATTATATTTAAATAATTATTTACATCAAAAACATAATTAATTTTTATTTGGTTTCAATTAAACAATTTTTTAGATATTTTAGATATTTAGGTTTAAACCTAAAATTATAAAAGTTGATCGTTTTTAAAATATCATTAAACAATTTATAATAATAAATAATTTTTACACATTTTTTACTAAAATTTTTAAATTATAATAACATTAATTAATTTAATAAACCTAGTTTATTAAATACAATATCCATTATGTAAAGTTTATAAATTATTTTATACTCAGTTATAGTTGGAATATTTTAATTTAATTATACAAATCAAATCTTATCTAATCAAAATTAGCAATATTTTATCTTTAAAAATAAAAAAAAATTTTGTTTAATAATTATTTTATTTTAATTTTTATTTAAGTAAATTATTTAATAAGTTTATAAATTTGATTGATATATATATAAAATCATTTAAACTTTATTTGTTTTTTATTATCTAATTATTTATTATAACATAAGATAATAAATAATTTTTCTAAAATTTTAATTATCAAAAAATTATTTTAAAAATTATTTGCCCATCAGCGTTTTTATTTTTAATCATCTTTTGATCACATTTAGCTATCGACACATTGTGTATATTAAATTGTTATTTTATATTATTATTTTTTTTTTTTGTATGATTACATTTATTTTTATTTTAACAAAGCCAATTAGTAATATCAAAGAATTTTTTTTTTTGTTTTGCTTATGTAATCAAATAAAAATTGATTATTTTAACTAAAAAAAAAAATTATAAAATCTTGTGTAAATAAAAAATTGATTTTGATTAGTTAAAAAAAATGATTATTTAATTATTTTAATTTTCTATTTTTTTTTAAACTTTGGTTAATTATTTAAAACATAACAAATATCATTTTTTTATATAGCTAATTTATTTTTTTTCTATATTTGTTGTCGGTTGTAGGAAGAATGTAAATCAGTAGGATCTGATTAGCATTCAATAATTGGGACACGATAGAAAAAGGGTTTATAACCCTGTCTTTATTTAAACGTTTAAATTTTAAAGTTACAGACTTGGAAGAAAATCTTCTTTTCTTGACTGTCTGAGAGCAAAATCTCTAATGACCGTTTTCTTTTTGTTCCGTAAACAACCGGACTTGTTTACCAAAAACTTATCGATGTAAACTTTACCTTTACATCTATGGTCTCGATTTAGCAGACTCAGTACTCATTATTAATCACTTTAAGTCTGGTAGTGTTGGACTTGTGTCTGCTTGGTCCTACTTTAAGTAAACAACTGATAGCATGTCTCTAGCCAATCAATCACTATCTACATCATCTTTACAAGGACTGCTGCAGACAGTGACTAGATGTAAAGGTATAGCAGATCAGGTGATTTCTTGAGGTAGCATACTCTAGTCAACACGAGACTATTAGGTGTCCTTAAGTTTAGCGACCAGTGAGTGAGTCACGTACCAAAACACTACGCAGTAGAATCTCTTAAATTGAGGTAAAGTCGAGTTGTCTAGCAAGGACCGGATAAACGTCGGTGCTGTATGCTTGATACTATCGACTCTTCAATCTAAGCAAAGAAATTTCTGCTAAGACATTAATTACAATAGACCTTTACATATTTTATAAATAAATATTACATCATATTTAAATAAAAATTTTTAAATTAAACATTTCAATTAGAATTAATTAAAATTAATTATCAATATATTTTTTGATTTAAAAAAATATTTATAAACTATATTTTAAAAAAAAAAATAAGGTAATAAGATTATTAAAAATAATAATACATAAAAAACATAATATTTAAACATGAATAAAAAATATTTAAAAAACATATAAAAACTATTTTTATTAAGTAAAAAAGATTATTATTTATATTTTATTTATTATTTTACCAAAATAATAATTAATAATTTTTTTTTTTCAATTTTTAAACTAAATTTAAAAAATTATAAATTTTCTAATATAATTTTTATTTTTCTTTATTTTGTAAATTCGTTTGTAATGATTATTGGAACAATCAAATTTGATTCAATTATAATGAATTAATATATATTTAAAAATTAATTTAATTAACATTTATATTGATTTGGATTTTGAACTTATAATTAATATTTTTATTTTAAACATTAATTTTTATAATACAAAAAAAAATTATAATAAACTAACTAAATTAAATTTGCTTGATAAACATTAATTTATAAAATCCCCTAATTTGAAAACAATATAATTTTTAAAAACAATAAATAAAAACATATTTTTATTTTTTTTTAAATAAAATGTTAAAAAACTATTTTAAATTTGTAAATTTAAAAAAAATTTGACGCCTAAATTATTAAATTTAATAATTGTGAATCGATGTTCAATTAAATAATCGATGCTTTTTTAAAAAATAAAAAAAAATTAATGTTGCTAAATTGTGATTCACTTTTTACCCTTTATTCAAACTATATAACTCATATTAAAACATTTTAAAAATTGTAACATAATTTAAATAATGAAAAAAAATTGTTTAAAATAGAACAACTAGAAATAATTGAATATGGAAATTTTAAAATGGAGGTAAACTCAGTTTGTCAAAAAAGTCCGATAGAGACCGAATTGAGCTTTTTTTTGATACTAACTATGTGCACAGTTATTAGTGCATTTGGTTTGATTGGCTGCGTGTTGCTAGTATTTCGTATGAGAAAACGTAAACAACGCCCATTTACTATGACCACTTTAATTGGTAACAATCCAAACTTGAACTCAGACACAACTGGTTCACACCTGAATTCAAGTGGACATCACCAATATATGAATAATGCGAACATGTCTTCCGGCATGATGATGCCAGCTCATATGGCCAACATGCAAAACACTCTTCATTCAAATTCTTCACAAATGATGATGATGCAACAACACAATCCACCACCTCAACATCCTGCATTTAGAATGGCGCCAATGGGATCTGCTGAAGCTGAGTTTCAAAACGATTTTATTGCTGTCTTCCCCATGCATCATTTGGAACCATGTCCAGAGAAGAACACTACGGCTGCTTTGATGGGTTTAGACAAAAGCTACATGGGAAATTGACAGAGCTTAGTGTCTGCAAAACTTCGTCTTTAACCAATTAATTATCATTTTTTAGTTCTTTTATCTGTATTTATTTTTTTTTATTTAAAACTTAAAACTTGGGAATTAATAATATTTCATACTTCTTAAGTATCTTGCCTTTTTTTCATCACAAACCTACACATTACACTTTTTACACAAAAATGCACTGAGTGCTAAAGAAAGATTAATAAATAAAACTTTAATAAATAAATGTAATTTCATTTTAATATTTCTTAAGTTTCCGGCCAGTTTTTACGCTCATTGACCAATTTTCTCGTTTTATTGGAATAAAATATAGTTCTAATAACCATTATTAAAAATAGTATTATTAAATTTAAAATTTTTATTTGGATTTAAATGCTTGCATTTTTATTTGCATAAATAGCATATCGATACGCAAAATAATGTAATAAAGTTAATAAAATCAAACAATTAAGTTAAAATTAATGTTTAGAATTTTAATTTGTGCTTTTTAACTCAAATAATTTTAAAAATATTTAAATCAAGTAATATTTGTTTAGATGTATTTATTCAGATTTCTTATTAATATAAATTTTTTTTTAAATATTTACAGTTAATTTTTATTTTAAAATTTTAAAATTAGATGCAATTGTTTTTTTAATTAAAAAAGCAACTTTTATTTTTAAACTAAAATTGAATTTAAACATATAATTTATTTTAATTTGTTTGATAAAGTGTAAATTTTAGTTAAATTTCAATTTTTTTAAATTAATAACTCAGGCTAATAATAAAAATTGTAAACTTTTTATTAATTAATAAATATAAAAAACAAGTAAGTTAAAATTATTTTAAATAAATCAATTGTGAAAAAATAAAATTAAATTTAAAATTTCAATTAAATTAGTAAAACAATGTTAAAATAATATTAAAAATAAATATTAGAAATTAAAATTAAAATTTATATAAAAAGTTAATAATTGTTTATTTTCAAGTGATTATGAGATTTAACTATTGACCCAATCGATTCATTAATTAGTTTAATAAATTCATTTAATCATTAAATAAAATAATTAATCTTTTAAGCTTATCAAAGTTTATTATTGTTTTTTTTTAATAAATAATTAAACTAAAAATGTTAATCAAAGTATTTGTTTAAACATAATTTTGATTATTAAATTTATTTATCTTTTTTACAAAATTAAAAATAGTTTTTTTTTTAAATTGTTTCATTTTTTTGATTTTTTTTTTAAATAAAATATTAAAATTAAAAAAATACTTGTTTGTAAAAAATTTTAATTAAATTTACGTGTTATTTGATGTAATATTTTTAAAAGATTTTATTTTAAATGACATATTTTTTAAAACCTTCTTAATTAAAAATGAATATAAGAAAAACTATAAAATAAAAACGATGTTTTGTATATTTAAATAAAAAAAAAATAATTAATTGCAAAACAAAATTACATTTGCTATTTAAAATTAGCAAATTTTATAAATTAAAAACATTCTAGCCTAAGTTTAAGCATTAGTTTCCACTAGAATAAATTTAGTTAAAGGTTAGTAAAAAAATATCATGAACTAAAATTTAATAGTAATAATTGTGTTCTTACAGTGTAATTCATCGAAAATTCAACTGACTTCATTTATTTTATAAATTTATTCCACTTGATTTCTTCGTAAACTATTTTCAACTTTTTTTTAGATTAAAATTTTCTTTCTAATTCTATTGAATCAATAGTTTAAATTCATTGGCCATCGTTTATTACTACATTTGATTATATTTTAAAATAAATCAATTTTCAGTTGTAGTAAATTTTCTCAAACTAATAAAAACATTAAAAGTATTAATATTAAAAAGTATTAGTACTAAAATGTATTAAGAAAATATAAAATCTTTTAAAAAACAATTAATAAAAAAAATCAAAAACAAAAAATTATTAATTAAATGTATTAAAACAAATCTTATCAATTAATGTAAAGCTTTGATTTAAATTGTTTTATTTTTACTAATAAAATTATTAGATTAAATTAAAAAAAAAATTATTTAAGAATTAGTTTAAAATTTGTCAAAATATTGTAAAAAATATTAAAAAAGAATTTTTATGGTTTCACAATTTTATCTAATATAATTTTTATTTTAAAATGCAATTCCTTACTATATATAAAAAATTTGTTTATGTTTAAATTTAAATTTATTTGTTATACTTTTTAAAACTATTTTTTATTAAAAAAAATTAACTTTTATTTTTATTAAAAAAAAAAAAAAAAAAATTGTTAAAAATATTTTCAGCAATGTTAACCTTAAATAAATTAACAACTTATAACAAAAACAATTATAATTAAATTAGAATTAAGATAATTTTTAAAAAATTTTCTATTAAAAATAATTTCTTAAATAAAAATCATGTTTAATAAAATTTTGTTTATTGAACATTTAATTAATAAGAAACTAAATTTTAGCGTTTTTGAATTTTAAAATCACAAATTAAATATATAAAAATTTTATTAATTTCTAAAAAATCAAGTTTTACATTATCAATAAACTTTTTTTGCATCATTTGTTTTTTGTCTGGTATTGGCGTTTTCAATAAACTTTTGACAAGATAGTACTTAGTTTTTAATGGAGAAAATTCTGCATTTAGCAAACGATAAAATTAAGTCGTAACAAGATAGATCTAATATAGTTAACAAAGTATGGTGCTTTAGGTTTCCGGTTGTGTGCACTTTTCACAAACGGTGTTGCTTATTTGCACGTTTATTTGCTTGACAAAAAAAGTATTAAACTAAATTGAAATAACTAAATTCTTTACCGAACAATGTTCATGTTTGAGTTAATTTTTTATATTGAATATTAGGTATAAAAGCTATTTGCAAAAAGATTTAATAATAATAAAAATTGAAAGGTTATTTTTGAGAATAACAAAATAATTTGCTTGCCATGTGAACAAAATTAAAATAAATTGTAAACCAAAACAGATGTCTTGTTTTGCTTATACTTCTTTGCATTTAATAGTCATTCTCTTAATGCTTTTTTATTTTGCTATTTATTTTCTATCAAACTATAAGGTCTGCTCTATATTCTCATTTTATTATATTTTTTTTTTTTATAATTAAAGTACGTTTATACAATGTTCAATTATTTGTTTTCAATTTATTTAAAATAAAGTACTACAATTTATTAACAATTTGTCAATTAATTACTTATGAATAAAGAATTAATAATTATGCTAAATTTCTTAAATACTTGATTTTACGTAATAGTTTAATAATAAGTTAATTTAAAAAAAAATAATAAAACATTATAAAAACAATTTTGAGAACAGTAGTTTAATTATCGTTAAATTGATTTATATTAAAAGCAACTTTAGAAATTAAAACAAAAAAAGTTTAATATTTGTATTTTCCATTAGATTAAACGTTTAAATAAAAAAAATAACAATAAGCATTATTTTTTAATAAGGCAATTTTAGACTTAATTGCAAATTAATTTACGAGCAATGCAAGTTTATACTAAAGCATTATCAAGATAAAAGAGTAGACCGAATTGATCATATTATTTATATATCAACTAATTTTTACATTTTTTTTTTTATAACATATTGTTATAAATAATAAGGATTAAAACTAACTAATCAAAACAAATGTTTTATAAACTATTATATATATACATCTATATATACACATATAAATTTTCTAAATATATAATTTTTTACAATTGTAAACATCAATAATAAATTTCTTTATAAAAATTAAATGAATGATGAATTTTTATTTTTTTTATTTTTTTAATTAATTGGAAAATCAGTTGTAAATAAATAAAACATTATTTATAATTTACTTGATGACGTAGTACAAACTTATATTTGATTTTATTTTTTACAACGCAACATTAATTTAATAATATAAAATATATAAAAATGCCATATTAGTAACAGGTAACAATTTGACGTTAAAAAAATCTAATAAATCATAAAAAAAAATTTTTATATGCATAAAATAAAAGCTTTTTATTTAAACAAAATTATTTTAAAAAAATTGATCAAATTAAAATTATTATTTATTATTTGATAAATTTAAACGACAAAACAAAATCTATGAAAAAAAAAAAAATAAAATTTAAGTTTAAAAATGATTTTAAGTCTTAAAAATTAATATTAAATACAAATCTTAATTAAAATCATTATGATTTTAAGTTTGAAGCAAATAAATTTTAATAAAACCTATAATTATAAATACACAATTTGAGTAAGATAAAGAAGAATTAGAAAACTAGCAAAAAATGTAATAATTAATAAATAGAACATAACTTTAGTTAGAACATCATTTAGTAAGTATTTTAAAAATATATTATGTGCAAAATCGAAAATATAAAAAATATGGACAATAAAACAAATAAATGCTGTAAAACTTTATTATAATAATTGTAAAGCTAGAGATTATAAATTGAATTAGCTTAATTGAAATTTTTGGTATGGCGACTTAAAGACGTAAGAAAATCAAAAGTAATGAGTAGTGGAATCAAGAGCAGTGGGTAGTGAAGAAAGTGTTGAAATAGTATGTTAGTTTGATGTGAAATGAAGGGTATCCAGGAAAAGAAGATGGTATGAAGTAAAAGATAATAAAGAGGGTTATAAAATGAAGAGTGGCATGGAATGAAAGATGGTATGGAATGAAGAGTGATATGGAATGAAGGGAGTTATGGAATAACGAATAGTATGGAGTGAAGCTTGGTGTGAAATGAAGGGTGAAATGGAATGAGGGTGGTATGGATTGAAGGATGGTATGGAATGAAGAATGAAATGGAATGGAGGGGTTATGGAATGAAAGGTATTAATGAATAAAGAGTAGCAAAAGATGTCTAGGGTTAAGGTGGCAAAGATAAAAATGGTAAATGTATATGAAAATAATTATTATTAATAAAAAAATAGCAATAAGATGACTAATAAGATTAAAAGATTAATAAGTGAGTGGTGAATCTGATGGAAGGTGGGACAAGGTAGTTGAACAGTTGGGCCACGACTATGCTGCTTTCTGTTAGACAAAAACAAAGTGTTTAGTAACCAGGGAAACCATCAACGTCGCCATTCTATGTTTTGAACAAAAATTATCCCGGGTACGTTTGTTTTGATATAAAATACAATTATCACCACAATTTGTATTCAGATTGTCCATTGTATCGTGTTGTCATAATATTAACAAATCATTAACTGGATTTAAACTTCTCCGGGCTTGATTCAGTGAAAAACCACCTGCGAACAGCTTTAGTTTGTTACAAAAAGTCATTTGATTTGCAGGCTTGTCTTGTTCAATACAAATGCACTTGCACTGAACAACACGTGTGATTTCAGATGGTGCAAGTTTAGATCAAAATGAAAGCCAGCTAACCAATGCACTTAAAGAGTTTGCAAGTTAGCCTGTCGGATTAGTTTCAAATCACCTTATCGTCCACCATGGCCGAACATTCTGAACTGATTGCAGAAATGGCTTTTCTGGAAAAAGTCAGCACTCAAGAACGTTTCAAAATGGCAAAAAAACGGCGTTCTCAACAACTTAAGAAGTGGAATCAAAGAGAAAAAGAGATGAACGTAAAACGCGGCAAAAAAGATTGCCACTCAGATGCTCAAGACAATCAAAACAAAAATCACAAAAGTGAAAGAGTTCATTTTGTGCCTTCCGTAATGCTGTTGGAAGCTGCAGCTAGAAACGATATTAACGAAGGTAATTTCTTGATTTGATTTGTTTATCTCCACAAATTCTGCATCTTATCTGTTTTAGTACGCAAAATGCTGCAACTTGGAGTCAGTCCAGACTCAACCAACGAAGATGGATTAACCGCTTTGCATCAGGTATTTTTTCGAATTGATTTCATTTATCTTAATCGACAAGTTTAATTGTTTTGCAGTGTTGCATCGATGATAGTGAAGAGATGCTCAAACTTTTGATTGAGTGCGGTGCAAACGTAAATGCAAACGATTCTGAACAATGGACACCATTGCATGCGGCTGCTACGTGTGGACACCTGCATTTAGTCAAATATCTAATTGAAAAGTAAGTTGATATTTATTATGTTTAATGTTTTCTTTATTGTAAACAGTGTTTGCATTTAAATTAATTCCTCTTTAATTTGATTCTAATCACTTTTATCTAGGGGTGCTAATCTTCTGGCAGTTAACGCTGACGGAAATATGCCTTATGATATTTGTGATAACGAAGAGACACTAGACTATATTGAACAACAAATGGCTCTCAGAGGTATAACTCAGCAACAAATAGATGAGACTAGGGCTCAAACGGAAATAAACATGTTAAATTTTTTAAGGGACCATGTGAATAATGGTTATGATCTCACTAGTTTAAAGTTTGAATCAGATTCTAGTGCCTTACATGTAGCTGCTGCAAATGGTTATTTAGATGTTGTTGAATTTCTATTAGAAAATAACTTTCCAACTAATATATGTGACAATGATTTATGGCAGCCTATTCATGCTGCTGCCTGTTGGGGACATGTAAGCTATCTGTAATTTTAATATTAATAAATAAATATTTAATTTTCTGTCCATTTTTAGCCTGACGTGCTAGAAACCTTGGCACAAGCCGGTGCCGATCTAAATGCATCTACTAGAAATGGAGAAACTTTATTAGACATTTGCGAAGATCCAGAATTAAAAGAAAGAATTATACAATTAACTACTGAGATGGAACACAAAAAGAAGCAAATGCTTTTACAGCAAAATAATAGTAGTAGTCGTTTAAAAAGAACACATAGTCAAAACACAAGAAGCCAATCTGTTCGTCGAACAAGCATTAGAGAAAAATCTCAAATTTCCAGAAGAGAAGCCAGAGAAGAAGCGAAATTAAGGCAAAATGCTGGAGATGAAAAAGGCCAAACTTTAGAAAAAACAGAACAAGATAAAACGCCATTAAATGGTAATGTTGATAATTATGAAATTATCAATAGTGATTCGAATAAACCTTATTCTGCTGATTCTAGTATTTTAAATAAAAATGAAAGTCAACTTAATTCTTCCAATTTATTAGATATGAAAGAAAATTTTAAAAATTTAAACTTTTCACACAGTGTTAATGAAAGTAATTTAAATCAAAACTCAAATAACCTAAAAAGTAGTCAATTAGATTCAGTTAAAGTTGAATTTCACATTACACTTAATACGGGGAATAATTTAAATAATTATTCAACTTTAGGTCAAAATACAGGAACACTTGCAGACCTTAAAAAAATAAGGGCTGATTTAAGGCATAAAAATAATGGGGAAATTATTAACGACGGTGACTCTTCCAACACATCACACATCACTAACCATAAAGAAATTAATATTATAGAGAATTCAAAAAATTTTAATATAAGCTTTAATAATAATTTACATTCGTCATCTCCGAATTCAACACTAAAAAAATTCAAAGGAGATCCAAGTGATGTGGTCGGTGAAATGCAAAAAAAAAAATGCTGCCTAATTATGTGATTTATAAATTGTATTATCAATCAATATAATTTAGTATTTTATTAGGGCGCAATGTTTTTAAGCTTGTTTTTATTGTTAATATTTTCATTTGAAATGAAAAAGTATTAAATTATGATTTTTAAATTTAAATATATAGATTTTTATTTGCGCAATTAGGTTTATTGAGCTCCAAGCAATAATTTTAGAACATTTTTATTTGCAAGAAAACATATTAAATTGTAAACACTAAAGCATAACTTTTAGTTATTAATGTTTTTATAAATATTTATAAATTAATGTTAAAAAATGAAAAATTTATTAATTGTAAAAAATGCCGTAGTTATATATTGTTTTATATAAAGAAATTGTTTCACATTCCCCTGTATTTATAAAATCATTTTTAAAATAGCCTATTCAAAGCAACTAACAAAATTACAATTACAATTTAGATGAATTAAATGTTTTAAAATAACGCAATAAAACATTGTGTGCTTCCATCTTTAAGAAACTAATTTTAAACACTATTAACTATAAAAAAAATAAATAATGTTAAAACTAACAACAGGTTAATTGGCGATGAAATAAAATAATTTAAATTAAATAAATAAAATAAATTAAATATATATTAATTTATTTGAATTTAATTTTTGTCAATTTCAATATTTGTTTCTAAAATATCATTTATAGGTCGATCAGGCGAAAGTAAATTTTTGTCATTGATACTCTCTAATTCTGTAGATGAACAATTTACTTGACTTGAAGTTAAATCACCTGTCTGTTGATATTTTCCTTTCTTTGATTTTCTTAATCTAAAAGTGTTTCTACTTTGTGCTTTTTGTCGTTGGAGTTTATGATTATTTTGATCTGATTCATTTAAATCTTCTTCAGAATTAATTGGAATAGTTGAATTTATACCATCGTCGGTACTGCATATTTCGTTATGAATAGTTATTTTATCTTGATTTTTATTTTCATCTTCTTTAGAAATTCGATTTTTTTTATAAAGTTTTGGTTCAGAAATCGTTTCATATTTTTCTGCATTATTTACATTTTTTTGATCTATATCTGCGCTATTATCAATGTTATAAGGGTAACTTGTTCTTCTTAAAACTTTTTCCATTATCTTTGTTCCGCTTTGACGATCAGGAAGTCTTACTGAAAAATTTCTAGATTTTTGTCTAAACCAATGACCATCTTTAAAATCAGCAGGTCTTTTATCACTTGGAATAGCATTTCTAATACTTAATCCTCTTGTAAAAAATTCTTTTACAAGTTTGTTAGGTGTTGAACAACTTGATGAAATATTAGTTGAAGGTAAATTAAAAGGTTGATTTCCATTTATAGTAACATTATTTATTTCTTGAGAACCAGTACAATCAGTTGTTTGATTCGAATTAATTAAATTTGTTCCTTGTTTATTCGTTGTATTTTGTAATGCATTTGTTAATGCAAAACTCTGTCTATGTATGGTTCCATGCACATTAGTATTCACATTAGATGATTTAATTTTATCATCACCAGAACGCTTAGTTTCTAATTCTTCTTTTAAATTTTTTAATTCTTCTTGCAAACTTACAAGTAATTCACCTTTACTTCTATTTTTTGGCATATTAATTCCTTTAAGTTTATCCGATATTAAACGTTGATAATATAACTCTTTTTCATTTTCACAAAATTTATTTAATAATTTAATTCTAATTAAAGGTAGCAATAAAATAAATAGAGGTGTTTTATATGTTACTAGAAAATCAATAAAATTCCATATTGTAACACCACTGTAATTATTTTTAATAGTTAATTCACGAATGCATTTAAAAATTTTATGCCAATCATTTGATAATTGACGTTCAAAACAAGCTATTATTATTTTTAATCCTAAAAAACTAATTTGGTAATGATACGAAGGACCTATAAACTGTGTATTCTTAAAATATTAGTTTTAAAATTTATTTTAAAATTATTACATTATTTGTTACCTTATTTTGAAGAGTCAAATTCGCTGAATTTAATTTACTGGCATTAGGATTTAAGGTATTTAAAATTATACCTAAAATAAATGTTACATCAGATGTTTTTAATTTTGGACTGTCGCCAATACATCCAGTTATTCGAATACACATTGGATAAATCATATTTAAGAGATAAATTTCAGTTTTTTCAATATTACTATTTGTAATATTTGAGCAAAGTGCTTCTAAACTTTGGTGTCTTATAATTTGTAAAGTAATTAATTTAATTGCAACTGAACAAAAACCTGGTGGCGGACTTTGTGTCAAAGCCATTGTCCAAGCATTTAAATTATTTAAATTAGTATCAGCCACTAAACCAATACCTGCATTATTTCCTGATAATCCGTTGTTCCCAACAACATTACTAGTAGCACTAATTGCTGAATTAGTTGTCATGTTATCTCCTAAAATAATGTATTGACAAATGTTTATTAATGATTTTAAATGAGGTAAATGAACAATATATGGATGCTTATAAAAAGTTAAATATATTCCTTTTAGTAATTTTCTTGCAGCTTCCCAATCAGTCCATTTTCTAATAGCATCTTTTTTAGCAATTTTATTAAACATTTTATCTAATCTTCTTAAAATAGTTATTAAAGCAGGTCTCATGGCTTCTTGCCTCCATGCTGAATTTGGTAAAATTTCATTAACATATCTAAAAAAAATTAAAGATAAATAATAATTTTTTTTTTTTTTTTTATACCTTATCAGTCCTTTACATGCCATTGTGTTTGGATCGTAAGGAGCTAATTTAAGTAAAGAGTGTGCTATATCTGCTAATCTAAGATGACATTTGACATCTAATAGTTCATTATTACCATTTTTTGTTAAATGTAAATCAGAAACTTTTTTGTTTAATTCATTTAACCTTTCATTAGATTTTGTTAAATATTCGCAAACCACATTTAATAAAGTATCTCTAGGCTGTCTAAATTGAGCTCTCAATGTTTCATTATCTCCGTCATTATTATTTGAAGCATTATATTGAGAATATCCTTGCTTCGTACGATTTGAAGGCATTGACGTTGGTCCGTTATTAGTTTGACTAAAAAAATTAATTGATAAATAAAATTTGATTTTTGTTAAAAAATTTTTTTACTTTGAATGACTATCTTCATCAATTTCATAAAGTGGAGAATTCGCTTCTTTAGACGCATTTTTTATACTAGAATTTCGAACATCGATTGCTCTTTGTGGTCCAGTAAAATTTCTAATCAAAATTTTAAAAATAATTTGATAAAACATTTAATGACAAAATTTGTGTAATATACCTTGTTAATGGTTCACTATTAATAATTAATGTTTTAATTGACACAGACAAACTGTGAATAGTTTGTAATTCATTTTTAGGGCCTCCAGGTGTTTCTTTTTTAACAGTTAAATTTTGATTATGTTTCATATATAAAGGCAAAATTGCTTCTAAAATAGTTAACATTTGTTGTGCTCTTTCAGAGCCTGCTGCATAACTTGGAACAGTTACACAAATATTAATTGCATCTAATATAGAAATATTTTCAGTTTCCATTTGATAATTAAAATCAAAAGCTTTTAATGGTTTTTCACAAACAACTAGTTCTAAAATATCAAGTGGATCATTGATGTATGAACCCATTGATTGAAGTAATTGAAAAAACACTTTAGGTTGTATTTTTAGGGCATCACCCGAATTTTTATTGCTTTCTAAATCTAAAATAGTAGAAACACTTCCAAACATCTATAAAGATAAAAAAAAATTTTAATAAAATTTCAATTAATAAAAAATTACCTGAAGTAAAAATGGGTTTCTATGTAAAATGAAAAATTGTTTGCAAACATATTCAATGGTTTTACATAATAAAGTATTCGTCTGATGAATGTTATAAATTCGAAGAATAGTTGGCATTATTAATAAATACCCATTAATACTAAAAATATTTTTAAATTGATGAGCAGCGTTTATAAATGTAGCCATACATAATCTTAATACTGGAGCATCTTCGCAATGTAAAACTAAAGCCCCATTAATGACATTTAAAAATAAATGAATATCACTAGATTGAGCGAAAAATCCAGAAGTAACTTCAAGCATTCGCCCAACTAATTTTACCCATACAAGTTTGTGAATGGTGTCCATTCCAGTTAACTCTTTACTATATAAACCATTGTAATCAAGTTGAAAATTAGACTCCAAAGCTTTTCTAGGAAATGCAGGCAATTTCATCAATTCTTCATGTAAAAATAAAACTCTTTGAATTGCATATTGAGGATTATTAACTATTGATAAACTATTTAAAACTTTTCCTATTTCTGAAAATTGTAAAGATAAAGCTTGAATTTGTAATTTTTCTGCTGCTTCAGATGGGTGCATTTTGACTAAATTTAATGATGAATGAGGAGATTTTTTAAAAAAATAAAAATCTCTAACAAATGAATTCAAGTTATGTATTTGATTAGATTTTGCATCTACTAAATAATATTCATTAGCATATTTTTCATCAATAGAAAAATATTCTAATCCTTCTTTAAAAACACTTAAAAATTGAGTATCTTCATGTACTGAAACTTGAGATGGAATCGAGCCATCTTCTGGACTATGTACAATAATTTTTTTAGCTGATGGTACGTTTGCAGTAATTAAAATACTTGCATCGCATTGCTCCTTTCTAAGCACTTGTTTTAAAGATTTAAGAAACAAACCATGAACACTTGGAACAACAAGCCATAATACACTTAAAGTTGTTCCAATCAATTCTTGGCTTCCTTCTACTGGCGTTCTTACATGAAACATAATAAAACCAATTAAATAATTATACAAATAAAAAGCTGCTTGAGCTGGTAACCTAGGCATAAAACGAATTAAACGTCTTAAAATTTGCAAAACTGATTTCGGATTTTCTTTTGTTAACTTTTCAAACAAATTTCTTAAAAATAATGATGTATCTTCAACTAAACAATTCCAAACAACTTTATAGGCTACTTCATACACAGCATTTCCATTGCAATTTACTTGAGGTTCATTAAGCAAATTAATAATTAATATTGAAGCAGAACAGAGTGAAGATGTAAAAATTGGTTGAGCAACTTGCAAATGATGTTGGGGAATACGTTCTACGTTTTTATTTTCTTCATTATCTTCATCATGTTCTTCTGGCTTACGTAATGCTGGTTCATAAGAAGCATCTACAGTAATAGGCACTGAAGAAATTACATAATTTTCTCTTTCTTCCTTTAATTTTTCTTGCTCATCAGATAAAGCTTTTCTTATTAGTTCAATTTGTTGTTTTCTTCTTGTTTTTGTAGCAGTGACAAAAGATTTTTGTAATGTTTGTTCTTGACTTAAAGTAGCTTCTTCAACTTCATATTTAGTTTTAGGCAACCATGATGGATCAGCTACTTCCATTGCACTCAGCGCAATTTTAGGACTTGGCAACGTAAATTCAATTGTAGCTGGAGGTATTTTAAATTTTTGTTGTGCATTTTCTTCCATTCTGGGCCAACATTGATGTCTAAATCTCCAAATTGTTTGAAATTTTCTCATTGCTTTAATTTGTAAATTAGCTTGATTAGAATTTAAATCATTACTTAAAAGATCATGGGCTGCTTCAGGACATTTAAGAGAACAAAGAATAAAAGCAACTGACGCAGTACAACTTAAATGTTGATCGCTTTCTAATATTAATTCCCAGCTTATATGCAATAAATTTAAATGAATAGAATTTGGAAGTATCAAAAATCCTTTTAATAATAAAGATATTGGAGAATGAAACAAATTTCTTATAACATGACTTATGAAAAACTCAATAGTTTGATTTTCATAATTTTTATCTCTGTACTTAATTTTTTCTTTTAGTTGAAAATTTTTACTTTGTCTACATAACTCTAAAAAAGCTTTTCTTGGATCAGAAAAATTGGTTTGATTTGATTCAAGATCTAAAAAATTTAAATAAGTGTTTGAACTATATGTTGAATGATTAAAATGTAATGAGTCTTTTTCAAATATTCTTTCAGGATAATGACTAATGCTTACTTTTCTTTTAATTGGAGAATTAGAACTTATCGTTCTTTTATTTTTTTTGTCATTTTTTTTAATAATTTCATTATTCATATTTGATATTGTTCCCAAATTGAGATTGCTTGCATTAGAACAATTTGGTGCATCTTTTTCTTCAATTGGTCTTGATATCATTTCTGATTTTTCTTGGTGGTCATTTTTATATATTTTTAAGACAGTTCGTATTAATCTACTGCAACTTCGCATTTGTCGTTTATAACATTTTTTATTACAAGCAAAATTATGCTTGCAAGAATAATCTAAACTTTGAATTATTTGAGTTACAACTTTAAACCAAGGCATATTTTGACAAATTCTTAGATCACTTTGTTCATTTTGATCATTTTCATTACTTTGAATGCTTAAAGTGTTTTTGTTTTGTAAATTATGAGTTTCCATCGTTTGTGTTCCATCATCAGACAAAATTCCTGGAGATTCATCTCCAGAAATTTCGGCTCTATCGCTTGTATCTGATCTTTCAGATATACCAGAAACTTTCCTTCTAGATCTTAAACTGTTTGTTCGCTTAATACCATTGCTTAAATATAATGCATTTTCATCATCGATATCTTCAATAAAAGTGGATGATCGTTTTGTTTTTCTATCTTTTTTTAAACGAATGCTACATCTTTTAAATGATCCTGAATTGTTTCCTGAAGGGGCAGCAGGTGGAAGGACATTTGAAAGAGCAGTTCCGGTTCCTCTTCGTAATAAATTCGGTCTACCAGTTGATGTCAAAATGTTAGTAGTACTTGATTGAGATAATCTTTTAGATGAAGCATAACATTGATTTGCATTTTGTTGTAAATTATTTGAATTAGATTTTTGATTTTCTTCTCCGTGAATTGCAAGAGTTGTATTGCTACTATGATGTGAACTACTATTTTCGCCTTCAGCTTCATACAAAGCAAAACTTATTCGTCTTTCACCATGAGAACTTGTAGCTGTTATTTGATAAGAAGTATCATGTTGAACAGGGGGAGGTGCAGGTGGATGTTTTTCAGATAAAAAGACTAAACTATGTGCTGAATTTTGAGATAATCCTAAACTGCTTAAAGCCATTGACCATCTTCTATTGGCTGAAGAAACTTTTTTTTCATGTTGAACATGTTTTTCAGGCTGTGTAGTTACAGTTGGTTGAACTGGTGTAGATGCTTGATTATTTTGATTTACTGTTGTGATTGTGGTAATTGTAGATTTTTGTAATTTTGGAACAACTTGATTTTTTATACATTTAGGCGATAAATGCTGATAAGTTTCTCTTAAAAATGTTGTAATTTCTAATAAACATGATAAAGCCGTAAATTTTAATGCATATGGACAATCATTTCCATTAGGATTGACTGAGAAATCATCTAAAAAATCTTCTTCTTCATCTTCTAATCTAGATTGTTTATCATTTAAATAAGCATCAACATTTTCTATTGTTTGATCAGTATTTTGTTCTAAATTTTCTTTACTTTGATTTTTAGTTTTTTCAAGCTTTTCCAATTTTAATTCATTCAAAAAAATTTCTTCTAAATGGCTTGCTATTGCTTCAGCCCATAGATAGAACATTTTTCCAGCATATCTTAATAAATCTGAATTTAGATTTAAGTTCTTTAGCCTTGAATTCGGTTTAAGATACAAATTCAAATTATTATTTGTCCCACATTTGTTCAATGATTTATCTAACATTGACCAATTTCCCATGTTACAATTATGAATAAAATTAGCTAGTTCAATATAAAATGCTGCTCTAGTAACGATAGGACAATTAATATTTAAAATTGCTGCAATAACTGAGGCATCAGGCAATGTTCCTGGTGCACAACTTTCTAATAAAAATGAAAATTTTAAAAATCCTTCTTTCATTACAGAATAACTTATTGATTTAAATTCTTTCATTGAAGTTATGTCATAATCTTTATTTGACTCTGGATTAACGTCAAATAAATTAAAAGAATCTTTTCTGCTTAATGAAATAAAGTTATTTGCACTTGAAGCTCGTTGATTTTTTTCAAAAATACTTTCATTTGTTTTTATTTTTTTTTTATTACTAATTATTTTTGATAATTTTCCAACTCTTTTCTTGGCTTTTAATAACTTTGATTTATTTTGCATGGATTTATTAACTAAAGATATACCTGAAGAGTTATTAATATTCCGATAATTTAATTTACTTTGAATGCTTGTTCTTCTAAAATTAGAAGGATCTGAAATTGTTGTAGCTGAAAATGTAAATATATTTGTATCTAACTGATTTTCAATATTAATATTATCTTGATTTAAATTATTAATTGTTTCACTATTAATTGTATTAGAGTTGCGCTCAAATTTAAACCAATTAGTTAAATTAAACTTATTTGATTTAAAATTATTTATATTAAATGCATGTTGTTTAAATTGTTCTAAAGTTATTGGTTGAGTTAAATCTTCACTTTGAACTGTTATTTCACCTTCTTTTGTTATTTCTGTAATAGAATTACTTTCTTCTGCTATACTTAATCTGGGACCAGTATTTTTATTAATTTTTAATAAAGTTGATGATGAAGATGATGTTGTTAATTGCTGTTGAGGAATTTGTTGTAAATTTAGTAAAGCATTAAAATAAGTAGATGATACTTGATTTGTTAAATTTGATTTAATTGAAAAATCATTTGACCATTCTAAATTTACTTCAGCAGAAGAATTAGCATCAGCAACAGATGTAAGACCATTTTCTTCAATCATACTTTGACTACTAGCTGTTTTTTTAATAATTTTTCTTTTAAAAAATGATTTTCTATTTTGTTTATTAGATTGTTGATTGAGAGATTTAAAAAATTCATTAGTTGAAATAGCATCATTATCAAATTGTTTATCTAAATCTGAATTTTTAGAAGTTAAAATCTGAGATTGACTTGGAATACTTGGTTTAGAAATAATTTTTTCATTTTGTGGTTTTTTGCGAAAATGTTCAACACTTTCAAGTAATGAACTTAAGGCCACTTTTCTAAAAACATTTGTATGATTATCTTTAATATAAACTAATAATTGACTCATATGTTCAACTAAATTTTCTTCTGATTTAATAATATTTTTTTCTTTTGTCAATTTTGTTACTAAATCAAGTAAAATATTTTCTAAGATAAAATTAGAAACTTTATAAATATTTTTATTTAATTCTTTTTTATCATCGTCTTCTCTTATTAATTCAAATCCATCTTTTAAAAATCTAGGAGTTTTTGACATTTCTGCTTTTAAAATTTCAGATGGTGATGCTTGAATTTGTTTATTTTTTTTACCTGTAAAACTTCCTGATCTTGAACTTTTAATTACCATAGCGCTTTTTTCATCACATAAATCAAAATAACAATGAAGTAAATAAATTATTTCTTGTAACTTTTTTTTCATAATTATTTCACTAAAATATTTTTGAAAATGTGATTGACTATAATCATAAAGTTTATTAAAAATTAAATGAAGCTGTTTTTTTATAGTAGAAACCTCTTCTGATTTACTTTTATCTTCACAATTATATTTGCAACCAATATGTTTAAAAATATTTATACATGTATCAATAAACAAAAGTTGAGAAGTAACTTCAGATTCCACTGTTTTGTATCTATAAAATATTAATATTTATTATTAATTTTAAACTAATTAAATTAAAAAATTTTATACTTAGCGTTTCTTAATTCGATTAAATTTTCTGCATAATTTTGCTTAACATCATTTTTTTCACAAGAAATAAAATGTTCAATTAGCCCAAGAGCTATTAGTTGATTCAATACATTAATAGCTCCTTGGCAAACAGATAAACTACAAACTTTATCTTTTAAAGAAATATTATGCACAGCTTTTAAAATAATAATCAAACTAATTTGACCAGATTTTGTTATAAAATTTGCAGATCCAATTGCTTCAGATTCAATGTCAAAAAAATAGTTGATGCTTGCATCACTTTGGCTTTTCGTTAATTTAAAATTTTTTTTTTGTTTTTTACTATCGATTTCTATTTGTTTTTCAGAATAACACAACCCTTTTTCATTGCTTGAAATAAAAAAAGTTCCTGATGGTAAAATTGGACTATGTTCAGTTATAGTAATGATTGGATTATTTTGCAAATGATCCAAATTTTCTTTAGGATGTGAATTTTTTGAATCATCTAAAAAAAACATTTTTTTTGTTAATGAATAACTAGATTTATTATCACTTGATGAATTGCTACCATTGCTATTGGTTTTTTCAGCAGGTTGATGATTGTAATTTTTATAGTCACTTTTATAAAAAAATTTTAAATTAGGCATACTTCTTTGTTTAATTATTTTTTTCTTAAATTTTATTTGGTTTTTTTTTAACAAATGAACTTGTTCTTTTTTATTAATAATATTGAAATCAATTAATGATCTAGATTTTTTAATTAATTTAGTTTTTTTAGAAAAATTATTAAAGTTTACTGTGAATTTAGAGTTTAAAGCATTTTCTGATGTATTATATTGATTAAAATTTTTATCTTGAATATTAAATTTAAAATTACGATCATTTTCAATAAATGAACAAAAAGGTTCTTTATTTTTTATTTGATTTAATTCTAAAAGTTCTAATGATTTTTTATCAAATATAGAATTTTTAAAAAAATATTTGTTGTTATTTTTATTTTTTTTATTATAATGATTTGCATTTCTAATTAATTTAGAAAACAAATTATGAGGCAACGAATTTGATCTTAATTTTTGAGTTTTTTTGGAACGAAAATCTTCATTAATATCTTTCAATCTAATAATTAAATATTTATTTAAAATTAATTTAATATTTTTTAAAAAAAATTTTAAGCATACCTTTTTTCTAAATAACATAAAGACCAATTTATACCGTCTTCAAGCCATTGTGAAGCAAATAGACATCTTAATACAGCTACGTCTAAAAATGTAGCCATAGATGGTTCTACTAATTTATGTTCCACATTGCCCAAAGATTCTTGTGTAAGAGTATTTTGTATTTTTTCTTCAGATGCTAAATTATCTTGTTTAAGTTTAGAATTATCGATTGAATTTTTATTTGGTGGTTGATCAATATCTGAAGTTTTGTTGATAGAAAAAGAAATAGGTTCACTTTCAGTTGGTTTTTGATCGTCTGATAAATTAAAAATATAAAAATGAATAATTAAATGATTAAATAAATAAGATTAAAAATGAGAATACCTCCAATATAAATAATATCAAATTCTTTAACAGTATTAGTTTGTAGTTTGGTTTCTTTAAAACTAGAACTTTTTGATTTGACTTTAGCTGTGAAACTATTAATATTAGGATGTTCATATCGAAACAACGGTCTCCATAATTTATAACCATTTTCAAGGCGAAAACTAGTTAAAAAATCTGTGGTTTTTAAGTAAGGAATTAAAGGTGTAAAAAGAAAAACGAATATTTCCATTGTAGGAATGGGTAACAAATAATGATTGGCTGATTTAATAATTCCTTTTTCAATTTCAGCATCTGCACATTCATCACTTGCATCTAACATAATCCAATGTAAAGTATAAAGCAATTTAGTTTCTGAAGCTCCTAATTTGCAATTTTTGCGGTTGTATAATAAGGCTGAACAGCAATGCATGACATGAGGCAGAGCTGATTGAACTAGTTTCCATCTGAAAGAAGAAAATGCTAAAATGAGAAAAATATACACACTAGTTTTAAAATACCTGGAAATGCTTTTGATAGCATCAGTGAGATTAGGAGAAAGCCCAAACTGAATGTTTTGAACTAGAACTTTTTCAAATGATTTACAGGCTTCTCGTTGTTCCATTGCCAAAGCATCTTGTTGCTTGCCAAACTTTGGCCTTATGAATGGACTAGAAAGCAAGAAGTTAAGAAAGTGATTGAAGAAAGAAAAATTACCTTGTTTGACGCCATAAGAAGGTTTGAATAGGAAGAGGAATGGCTTCTTCCTGTTCGTCCGCGTCGAAAATGAATTTTTTGGACATTTCAAAAGTAGACTAGTTAGACAAGAAGAGAACGTGTGTCGGACATATTAAAACGATTGGAATGCAAAAACTAAGAATAAAGAGGGAAGAAGATTGGAGAGAGCAGAATGGAATAGAAGTAAGAAAGTGCAAGACATCGCAGCCAATGTTTAAGACGATTGATAGACAAGAAATGGATGTTTAGATAGATGTGTTCGAGTCAGAGATCGGATAAACGAGAAGAATCATGCGCACTGCAAACAGTGATGCACAGCTCCATAAAGCACGCAGATGTATATAGCAAAAGAGACAACATTTAAGTAAACATCCACAGTACATTAAACAGATCAGCTTAGACTTGATGATTGAGTAACTACTAAGCCATGTTGATCTATGTAATAAAGGCTGATCTATTTTTTAAGGTTGATTTATGTCTTAAGGTTGATCATTGTAGTGAAGCTGATCATTGTAGTGAAGCTGATCATTGTAGTGAAGCTGATCATTGTAGTAAAGCCGACCATTGTAGTGAAGCTGATCATTTTAGTGAAGCTGATCATTTTAGTGAAGCTGATCATTTTAATCAAGTTGATCATTTTAGTCAAGCTGATCATTTTAGTCAAGCTGATCATTTTAGTCAAATTGATCATTTTAGTCAAGCTGACCATCGTAATCAAGCTGATCATTTTAGTCAAGCTGACCATCGTAATCAAGCTGATCATTTTAGTCAAATTGGTCATTTTAGTCAAGCTGACCATCGTAATCAAGCTGATCATTTTAGACAAACTGATCATTGCAGTAAAGCTGTTCCATCAAATTAAGCCAACCCATCTTATCTAGCAGAAATAGTATAAGATATGTTTGAATAACAGACAACTGGATAGAAATAGCAAGACGTTTATTTCTAAGAAAATAAAGCTACAAGTCTAGAAAAAAGTTTTCAATTTTAAAGTTTGTTCTTGCATGTCCTGTTCAGATCGGATAGGAGTATTTTTCTTATCATGAGTTCGAAGCTCAGCATAAATCTGATCCACGTTGCCTGCAAAATCGGTGGGTTTACGAGGCAACAGATGCACATGTACGTGTTCAATCGATTGACCTGCGTCCAGTCCGTCCTGAAGAGCAATAGTGGTGGAACTGGTGGCATAGGCTGTTTCCAATACCTTTTCCACTTTTTGAACGCACTGAAATAAGTCAGAAACTTCTTCTGGCTTCAGACTAGTAAACTTTCGTACTTTTCTCAAACTAGCGACCAACACGTGGCCCGGAAGTATAGGCCGGTGGTTGACAAATGCAAATGAATGTTTGCTTCTATAAAACACCTGTCCTTTTTTGACCACACTTTGACCAAATTCGTATTCTTGTTGTTCCCATTGAGTTTCTATGGCCGGCCAAATAAGTCCGTAACATTCGGGCTTTCTGTCTGTCCAGATAGGCAAACGTGATCTCACTTCCTGCAAGTAGTCCAAGTCGATTTCGCCAACGGCGTAACCAGTTTTATCACCCACTTGCGCTATTACGCTGCCCCATGGATCCACAATCATCGAGTGTCCGTAAGAGCTCCTTTTTGGGTTGTGAATGCCAGTTTGGGCTGCGGCCACCACATAACACTGGGTTTCAATAGCTCTTGCTCTAAGCAACACTTCCCAGTGAGCTAGACCAGTCTTTACAGTAAACGAGGCCGGATAGGTTAAGATGCTGGCTCCTGCTTTAGCCATGCTGATTGCAAATTCGGCAAATCGTATGTCATAGCAAATGCCCAATCCGACTTTTCCACCTGGAGTGTCTACAGGTTGGTTGACTTTATTTCCTCCTACGCAATATTCAGATTCCACCAACCTTGTTCCTGGCACGTCCAAGTTGAACAGATGCAGTTTTCGGTATATTGACACAATTTCGCCCGACTCGTTAATGGCAATGTGGGCGTTTGACACTTTTCCGTTCTCATTCTTATCTGTTTTTTCGTGCAGGCCTCCTAAAAACAGCCAAATTTTGCACTCCTTCGCTAGTTGCTGGTACTTGCTAACCAAGTTTCCGTCTATGGCTTCGCTGTTGTTCAAAATATAGCTTCTGGACTCCCCAATAAAGTCAAAACACTCTGGCAAAAAAGCCATCTTGCATCCAGCTTTGGCAGAGTCTTGCACCAATGATCTAAACACATTGAAGTTCTCATCTTTATTCTCCTTACAAGTGTGCTGGCAAACCGAAATCAAGCACTTTCTATCTGGTGATTCTCTCGAAACTGTCTGATTGCTCATTTTTCGTATTATTTGTTCAATCTTAAAACTCTTACTTCTGAGATTTTTACTTCTATTTCCATAAATCACCAAACTATGCAACAGTTTATGTTGGCCACAACTGAATACACAATTTGCTAGAAATGACAACATGGATTCGCCCGAATAACTTGCAACACTGCAGATTTGATAAACTATTAATGTTGCGTCATTATCAACTGCAAATCAACACAATTCACTTACAATTAATGAAAGATAATTGTAAATAAACGACTGTGCTCAGATTCTGCGCCAAGTTTAAAATTTGTGAATTTCTACTTCAATCCAGACTTATATGATAAATCATAGTTGCTAGTTTTCAGAAACCAAACGAACTAGCCGATTTCTAACACAAACTTTTAAGACAAACTCACAACGCAATAAAACAATTTCATTATTTCACAATAGCAAAATAACCAAAGTAGCAAAGTAAAATAAACACTCCGTTTGTGAAATGGTTTCCAACCAATATTCAACTTTAATGATAACGAATACAATTAACTTTTACATTTAAACTATTTCGCTTTTTTATAAAATTTGTCCATCTGAACTAGGTTTGTTGCCCATCTTGCAGGAAGTGTTTCCTAAATGTTCACCCACGTCCATTGACATGCATCCTGCTCCAATGCCGAAACCAACTCCTTTTGGTCCATATTTACGTCCATAACATTGCTTACAGTAAATTTCAAAATTGTGATTAGCCACATTGGTGGAATCCAATCTTTTATTACAAAGACCACACTTAAAGCACCCTTTATGGAATTTAGCTCCGGCACATAAAATCTCTTCGGCAGCATAAACTGATTTGTTACAAGATGGGCATTTCGCCACTTCTGGGGGTTTAAATGGCATACTAAATCAACAATTAAAAATCAATGTTAAAACTTTTTAATCTATTTAAATTGTTCGAAATAAAATAACTTTACTTTATCAATTAGTTTTTAATTACTTTCACGGTAAAAATTAAATTTGGACAAAACTTTTTTTAATTAAACAAAAATCTTCTTAAGTTTACTATTGCAAACTTTAAACAACTGTGCTCAAATTAGACATATAACGTCGACTTTTATAATCCATGGCAATAAATAAAGAAGAAAATAAAGATTTACTTCATATTCTACATTTTTCATATTTATTTGGCAATTTTTCCAATTTTACATATAACCAAGTTTTAAGCGAGGCATGTGTGGTCGGATTAAAACAGATAGGGGTTGAAAACACATCTACTTATTTAATACAGTAAGCTTTAAAAGATTAAAATTCTCTGATTTTATAAAAACAAAAAAAAAACAATTCAAGGCCAAATATGTAACATGACTCAACTGCAATAAAAAAAAAAGTTCTAAATAAATTACAATAATCAATCAAGCCAAGTTGTAAAAATCAAATAAGAACACTCATTATATTGCCTAAATTAAATATTTTAAAATTATCAAACAATTTTATATTCATTTTAATTCAATTAAATAATAAATATTATAATGAATTGGCGAATTGTACAATTTTTGATAGAGCAAAAAAGAAAAAGAAAAACTTTAACATCAAAGTTTGCCAAAAAATGTTTGTCCCACATTAAGATTCGACATTAAATGTAAACATTTAAATTTTTAAAACATGATTAAGTTATAGCATGACTCACTACATCCAAATAACCTCGAAATATTTTCATTAAAAATCAAGTTTACTTAAAAACCTTTGGCAAATCTAAATGCAAAAATGATGTTATTAACAAAACTCAATAATCAGTTCTAAATATCTAAACATGAAATTAACATAATTTTCAATTTTGAGAGACAAACTTTTACTTACTAATTATTATCATCTACCAAAATACTTAGTTGAAATAAATTATTAACATTTTTTTTTAAACAAATGTGGGATGAATAATCATGAAATGCTTTTTAATTTAACATTAAATTATTAGTTTATAGTACAAAATGTAAAAAATGTTTACTTTATAATTTATAATATATATTAAAAGTTAATTATTAAAATTAAACATAATTATTAGACCTTAAAGGACTTATCGAATGGCCATTTCTTCTGTCTTTTCTTTCCCTACTTCTACTTCTAGATAATTTTCTTCGCTTATCACGTCTATCCCGTGACACACTTCGTTTTCTATCTCTTCTTCTATCATCCCTATAACCTCGACCTCGATCTCGGTCATTCCTTGAAAAGTCTCTTTCTTCAGAAAACTCTCTTCTTACTCTACCTTCACTGTTAGTATTATCTTCTCTGCCAGAATGTTTTGCATTTTCTTCTGGACCACCTCTTCTTGTACCACCTAAACCCCCACCTATAAATAAACTTAGTTAACAAATTTTGAAATAGTTGATAAAAACAAAACGTTACCTAATCTTCTTGGCAGCCATCCTTTGACGGTTCGGCCTCTTTCCACATCAACTAAAACTCTCCTTCCATCAATTTTCTTACCGTCAGCATACTTGTAAGCAGCTAATAAATTTTTTTTATTAAATTTATAAGATAAAAAATGTAATTAATTTCAATGCGCTTAGCTAGAAGAAAAAATCGAGCAAATTATTCCTACTATACACTAAAATTTAAATTGACAACTTTTCAAAGCTAAACCTAAATTTAAATAGAATAAAATTAACTAAACTTATAGATCATTAAATCAACTAAATTAACAAATATTTGAACAACTAACATATTTTTTCCAAAATATTTTTAAAAACAAATATTTTACAAATAATTTAAATATTTTTACCTTTATCAATAAATTGTCAATAATCTTACTTTAACTAACTTTAAACATACCATACAGTTAAAACAAAAATTAAAAAATGTAAGGAAATTTTTTATATAAAAAATATAAAAACACCGAAAATAACAAACCATTTGTATTTCTACCTTTTTGACTTTAAAAACAAAGTTTGCCATCCATGGTAACTTAAACTTACCACGATATATGATGCTACACATTAAATTCTATACCGCAATCTTTTTATATATTTTTTTTTTTGAAATATTAAGTGCTAATTAGCAAAATTTACCGACACTATGTTCTACTAATTTGTTATTACTCTGGAGAGTTTAAAGCGAATAAAATAAATGGCTTTAAACAAAAAGGGTTAAAATACTTTTAAATTTACTTACCGTGCATGTCACGTTCGTGTTCATATTCTATAAAAGCATAGCCCCTTGGTTTACCAGTTACTCTATCATGTACAATGTTTACCTAAAACAATTAGTGAATTAAAAAATTTGATCATAGTTAAAAAATGGTATTATATTAGCATTAAATTATAAGTATTATATTTACCTTTTTAATTGGACCGTAATTTTCAAACTCTCTTCTTAATTTAGACTCTGATGTGTCGTAATTGATTCTTGCCACAAATAGTGATTTGTAGGCATCTGTTCCTTGAGCGGCGTTGTTGTGTGGGTCCCCTGAGAAATTTTTTTATTATTAAAAGTCGCAATTATTTGATGAGAAATAATATGACTTACATAAAGCTATTCCTTGTTCTAGCTTGTAAGCTATTTGTTCAGCCTTTTCCTTTTTCTACAGCAATTGATAGTAAAGATAAATTGAATGCAAAGAAATAAGCGCACATTACCTTCCTATCCTGTTTTTCATCTTTTGTTTCAATTTTAGTAGGTAAAGGTGTGTCACGTGGGTCCTAAAACAATATTAAGAAATTAAACAAACTTTGACAAATTATCAAGCTTAGGTCATGATTACCTCAAAAGAAGACAAAAAAGCACTGACTCCAGAGTAACCGTTTGTTCTTTTTTCAAAAGGGAGTTTTTCAACTTGAGGTAGATAAGGAATGGGTTCTCTAGGAGCAAACAGAGCTAATAAATTTGGTGGTAAGTATTGAGTCATTTTGTCAAGAACAAAATTATTGCCAAATTTAATAAGCACAACTAAAAGGTGATTTAACCGAAATTTGTACAAATTTGATGTGCTAAACAATGTTTACAATATGTTATTTCAGAGAAAATTTCGCTAAAATAGCCAAAAATGTGAAAATTGCTTTTCGCTCGACAAATAACGTGTTTTGCTATTTAATAATTTTAAAGGTGATCTGGTGAAGTGCGAACAGGACGGCTACTCAGCTTTTTGATTTAATTTAATTTAATTAATTCAAATTAATCAAAATGGTATTTTTAACTAAAATTCTAAGAGGTAAGCAGAATTAGGTCAATATTTAAGATTAATACATCTACTCATTTTTAGCTGCAGCTCAGAGTCAAAAAGCTGAACCATTTGGTTTTGGATTCAAAAAATTTTATTTCAATATATCTCACTACAACCGTTATGGTCTATACACGGATGACATTGCTGATGAAAACTTTTCACCTGAAATTGCTGAAGCAGTAAGGAGATTACCAGCTAAAGAATTGCACGAAAGGAACTTCAGGCAAATTAGAGCAGCTCAGCTTGAAATTCAAAAGGATTACTTGCCCAAAGATCAATGGATTTCTTATGAAGAAGATTTGCAAAAAGGCAGATATCTGCAACCTTACATTGAAGAAATTATGAAAGAATGGAAAGAAAAATCAGACTGGGAAAAACAATTTAATTAAAAATCTGTAAATCACTTTAATTGAATAATTAAAATAATTAGAAAATAAATTTATTATTTAAACCGCAATAAAGGCGTTTATTTTTTATTTTTTGCTAACAAGAATTTACATGATTTTTATAAATATTTCACAACTTGGCTTCATATTGTCAATTGGAATTATTTTTTTTAAGTTTTTATTGGGAAAAGGGATAAAGATTATATTTAATAGTTTAAAAGTTAAGTCTATTTATATTTTTCAACAATTTTTTACTAAAAGGAATATATCTATATACAATTTCATCACTAAATTTTCAAGTGATTTTTTGATTATTGAACAGTAGCATTTTTGATTATATTTTAAAACAGATAACACAAGAACAATTTTAATTCGCCTAGATTAAGTAAGTAGTCGATTAAAAAAAAAGTGCTCTTAGATGGTGGTGTAAAGTTGTAACATTATGGTACTTATGGCATACAAAATATCTTGTCAGCAAACATTTCAGTGTTCAACTCTTTATTCAAAAGCATGAAGTATACTAAAAAAATTGAATTTAATGATAAATTTTAACTTAAACTTTTGATTGACTAAAAAACCGGGATGATAGTGAAAAAGTTTATATATATATATTTTAATATATATATATATAAGTCCTAACTGCATGAAAGCAATATAAAAAAATAACAGGTTTCGCATGCAAATAGAAATTTAAAGGTAAACTATTTTATCTGACAGCACAGATGGATAATGACTTAAAACTGTTTTTTTAAAACGTTGCATAAATAAATAAAGACAAATCAAATATGAATAAACCTAAGCTTTTAAGAAGCATCTCTATTTATAAAATTAAGAGATTACGTTAATATTTTAAAACTTAATCAAGTTTTGTTAAATTTAATTTGCTCCAGGAGTGAATGTTTCACTGGTATTTTGCGTTGCAAAAACAAAAGCATTGTTTGGGTTGATTTTTAACTCAGAAAAATCAGCCAACAAATCATTTTTTGTTTTATCATTAATATTGCTTCCAGATATTTGATTATCATAGTCAAGTAAATCATCAACATAACCAGTAGATTTCTTTTCGTCAATTATATTAATACGTTGATTATCACTGTCAACATCGTCTATATTTGATACTTTTCCATTGATAAAATTGCTTTTTATTGCCTCTTTCACTACGTCAGGCTTAATATGATTATTTAATTCTGATAGTTTTTTTTCATTCATTTCATTTTGTTCAATAATTAGCTTATTATGTACATTATTAACAAAATCTTGGTCTTTAGCACTTAAATTGGTTTGCTGTTGTTCTGGAGTTTGAGAACCTTCTGAATTAGGAGAAGTACTTTTAACACCGGATACATTTTTACGTGTTCTACTCATAATCGCTTCAAGGCGCTAAAAATATGATAAAAAAAAGAATAAAAAAGTTAAAAGTATAAAATAAAAAAATGCAGAAAAAATAAAAATTACATAAATTGTGCATAAAATTAATTACCTTTTTACGTGCAATCCTTTCTTCTTCATCTTTTTTTAATCTTTCTTCAAGTTCAAGTCTAGCTTTTTCAGCTTTTTCTTTTGATTTTTTTTCTTGCTCTTCTCTGACCGCTTTTTTTCTTAATTCTTCCTCTGAAACAATATCATCTTTAAATTCTTCAATTTGTTTCTCTGTAAATTCTTGTGGCACAAATTCAGTATAATTTTGATGTTGTAAAATTTCACTTTTACCATTATCTTCTTCTAGTTGTTTATCTTGTTTTTCTTCTGATATTTGCTGATGTTGTATTTGCGTTTGCAATTGAATCGGTTGTTCTGATTGTTTTCTATTGTCTGACTGTTGGTTTGTTTGTTGTAACTGTTTGTCGAGTACTTGCTCTTGCCTGTTTTCTTGAATTTCTTCATTAATGACATTTGGCATTTTTAAATCATCTTCTAATAAAGTAGTGATTTTTTCTGGATTAGTAATTGACTTTTTCATTTTGTCTGAAGAAGTAAAAGTATCTAATCTAGGTACAAGTCTAGGTGAGCTTTCAGATTTTTTGATTTTGTCAATTTGCTCTTGTTTGGCCAACTTTCTGGCAGAAGCAGCAGCTTTCACATGGGCCGGTTTTCTGGGTAAAGTGGGTTTGACAGTACTATTATCAGTTGAACTAGGATGTAAAGTTTGACGTGAGTTGGAACCAGCACTTTGAGTTCGGCTGGAGTGCATGGACGCGAATGGCAATTTAACACGAATAGCAGATCGACTATTTCGTTCATTTGATATTTGATTATAAGGCGAATCCAAAGTGACACCGGCATAACTGATTGGTCTGGGCTTTCTAGCACTAGTACGATCGCGCATTTGCACCGATCCATGAACTGAACTGGACATGAGCTGTTTGGAAGCTAAAGACATGGATGAAGTGGGTCTGGTTGGCGAAATGAGATTTTCCTTGGTCACAGAAGCTCTCAACTTTAAAGACTCTTCAAGATATCTTTGCCTGGGACGAGCCAATTGGTCCAATCTGGTCATGCTGAAGGCTCGCTTGGGACCATTATTTACAGGTTTGGACTGGCAATGGTTGGCTTTGGAGGATTCTTTTTCGCGTGGCATCACCGGAGTCAGTTCAGAGTGACGAATCCTGCGAAAGGGCGGCATGATCAGACTTTGAGTCATCAGGTCTTCTGCGACAGGTGTGCAAGAGAAATTAGAATTAGACAGAGAGACAAACAAAGGAGAGAAATACCGTTAGCCCGTTCGTCGCGTTCTCTGGGTATGATAGGCGTAAGTTCGGGATGTCGTATGCGCCTGAAGGCTTGAGGGACATACAAGCTCTGTGTCATGTTTTCGTAGGCTAGGCAAGTGGAGAAAGAGAGAGTTGAGAAAAGGTAAGAAAGAGTAAAGGAGACCTACCGTGAAGTTCCTTTTCATTGTCCAAGATGAAAGCGAAGTTGCGGTGGTGGACATCTTTGTCCATGTCGTGCAGGTTGAACGAAGACATGGCACGATGTCTGATCCAACTGACCGCTCTAGAATACAAAAGCAAATTGTGTTGGCAAAAACCAGTTGCCAGAGTTGAGTCGGCAGAGTTAAATTGGCAAAACTAAATTGCCAAAGCTAAATTGCCAAAGTTTGCATAGCCAAACACTGGCAAGCCCTGTGAAACAATCAAGCCAATCGATGGCAAATCAACGAAAACAAATGCGATATATGAGCGTTTGATTTCTTCTTTTTTAGAAATAAATAAAAAAGGCGTTTCTGAGTGGTGTGTGCAAAGGGACCGCTTCTTAATCTAGTCTTTGCACAACTGGTTCGACTAGTTCAAGCTGGTCTACAGGTGAAACTGGTTCTAGAGGAGCAACAGTACTAGATTTATCTCAGCAAACAGAAGCTAATTTACAGTGCTTTTAATTAAATCAAACTTAAGTGGAGACCAACTCAAATCTGAGCACTCTGTAGTTCAAAACCCAAAACCCGAACCTCAAACCTCAATCCTCAAACCTCAAATCCTAAAAACCAAAACCCAAAACCAAATCAAAACTCAAAAATCCTTTATTCAATATGTACAATTTCTAAAACTTGCTAATTTCTCTTCTTATCCTTCTCCTGCTTCGCCTCAAAATCTCGCACCAAATCCATCTGCACCTCATTTCTAGCTGGTGAATATCTGCAATACTCCATGGTAAACTCGCCCTGGCCTTGTGTGGCAGTTCGCAGCTCTGTAGAAAAGCCAAACATGTCGTTAAGGGGAACTTCACAAATTATCAAAAAGTGGTCCATATGTTGCTCAATGTTAACAATTAATCCATTCCTTCGACTAATTTGTTGAGTTATCTGGCCCTGATAGTTTAAGGGACCACTCACTTCCACTTTCATGACCGGCTCAATTATTTGCCATATTCCTGTCTCGTACGTCTGTTTTATAGCTCCCTGAGCGGCCAAAAAGAAAGAAATGTCGTTCGAATCTACGCTATGATTGTCTCCATCTTGTAATCTGAATTTTACTCCAGATATTTTATGACCTGTCAGAGTGCCTTTCAAACACATTGCACGGAATCCTTTCTCCACTGAAGAAACAAATTGCTTAGGCACGTTAGTTCCTACTGTTTCATCTTTAAACAAAATCTCCGTGAATTGGTGTGGTGGCAACGGTTCCAAAACACCTATGACTCGTCCATATTGTCCATTACCTCCATGCTGTTTTTTGTGCAAGTAGTCAAACTTGACCGGATTAACTAGCGTCTCTTTAAAAGCCACTCTTGGTTTACACAGTTCCACAGGACAATTGTACTCTTTTTCCATTCTTTGACCATATATTTCAAGATGTAGTTCCCCCATTCCGGACACTATCGTTTCCTGATTATCTTCGTCATAATATCTGTGGAAAGTCGGGTCTTCACTTGTAAATCTCTTTATTGCTTTGGCAAAAGTATCAATTTTTTTGTTATCTTTCAATTTTATCGACATAGATATTACTGGATCTGGAATAAAAATGGGCTCCATGCCCAATCTTTGATCTTTATTCACTACAAAAGTATCACCTGTTCCACACTCAATGCCGAAAAAGGCGCAAATATCACCTGCGTAGACTTCGTTTACGTCTTCTATCATATTAGAATGCATTCTAGCCAATCTAGATATCTTTGTTTTTTTGCCTGTTCTAGTGTTAATAATTAAATCGCCTTTTCTTATACAGCCTTGATATACTCGTATATAAGTGAGTTGACCATATTTTGAGCTTTCGATTTTAAAAGCCAATCCAACAAACGGATTATTTTCAGTTCTTTCAAAATTCATTTCAACTTTTTTTATTGGATTGGAATCCTTATCCCAAATAAAAGCATAATTTTTCACTTCGGATGGATCTGGTAAATAAGCTAAAACAGAATCTAGTAAAGGTTGCACACCTTTATTTTTTAATGCTGTGCCTACTAAAACAGGCACAAACTTCCTAGCAATGGTATTTCTTCTAATTGCTTCTATAATTTGCTCATTTGATGGAGTTTGTTCGTTAAGAAACATTTCACCAATAATTTCATCACAATTTGAAAGACATTCAATTAATTCTTGTTTTTTTTCTTGAGCAATTTTTTTCATTACTGTTGGAACTTCATCTTCTCTTACGATTTCGCCACTATTTCCTTCAAAATAAATGGCTTTTTCCTTAATTAGATCCACTATTCCGGAATGTTTACCTTCTAAACCGATAGGTAAATTTATAAAAGCAGCATTAAATGAAATACGTTCCCTTAATTGAGCCAATACCCGATCCGGATTAGCTCCTAATCGATCAACTTTGTTAATAAATGCTAAACAAGGTACATTATATCTTTTCATTTGTCTAGTAACCGTGTAAGTTTGAGCCTGTACCCCACCAACGCTGCAAAGAACCAAAATAGCTCCGTCAAGAACTCGCAATGCTCTTTCAACTTCTACAGTAAAGTCCACATGTCCAGGAGTGTCAATAATGTTAATATTATAATTTTTCCAGTCAATATAAGTAGCAGCAGATTGAATAGTGATACCCCTTTGTCTTTCAAGTTCCATTGAATCCATAACAGCACCAACCTTGTCTTTGCCTCTTACTTCGTGCATTTCCTCTATTTTACCGGAATAAAATAAGATTCGTTCTGTCAGTGTAGTTTTACCAGAATCAATATGAGCTGAAATCCCGATGTTACGAATTTTTTCTACTGGTTTATGAACAGTTTTACCAATAGGGCTAGCTAAATGTCGAACCTTGGCCAATAATTGTGAATTAGGTTTGATAAGTTTGCGAAAAGTAGCCGAATTGGCTAAAGCAAACAATTTGACCATGGTTAATGTTTATTGGGTATCTATTAGAAGTGAAAACATAAAATTAAAAAACTATTTATTTGTAATTGATTCAGAATTAATTATAATATTAATGTTGCAATAATCGGTACTAATTCAATTTCTCAAGAACTCACTGCAAATTTAAATTCACTGCTAGTTTGCTAATTTACTACTGATTTACTAATTTAAGCTTTAAAAACTTATTTAAAACTAATCTAAACCAATTACATTAATAAATTATATTAAATATTTTTTTAATTGCAAATTAATAAAATAAATTGTCCTTACCAAAGATCGATCAAACCAGAAAAAGTCGAGGCGCGATTGTAAACATTTAAAAGTCAAGACAGCATGCTTTCGACTTTTTAGACGGCGCGGCGTGCTTGAATACTCGACTACCCGCAACACTATATAACTCACATTTTTTAGGCTTTATATTATTTATTAATTATTTAAAACGTAAACTATTAAACTTTAACGTATACAAAATTAAATTTTTAGTTGCTTACTAAAATCTAATTTTTTGCTTTATCTTTACAAATATGTTTTTCGCTGTTAACTAGTCGAGATAGTTTAGTGGTTGGCCTTTTCTTTCAATTCTTACATTTAAATGAACTAATTTTAATTATTATTTACATAATGTGTATGAAACAGTTATAGTTAACAAATATAAAAGAGGAAAAAAAAATGCTTTTTAAAATAAACAACTTTCTACTCTAGTTTAGCACGTTTTCTAGCGATCGCATCTTCCACAGCTTTCAACTGCTTCAAAAGTTCCGACTTTCTTGAGATGGACAATATATTTAAATCTTTGGATGATGTCTCCTTTTTAGAATGAACATTATAATTTCCAGCGTTTTCCGCACTATCACTTTCAAAGTTCTCTTCCCCGCTGCAATTATCATCTTGAGGTTCACTTAGTTTTGATGCTACACCAATGTCCTTTTTTAAATTAACTTGCTTTTTTAAAAAAATCATTTTAATAGGCTTTTTTTTTAATTCTTCATTACAATTCTTTTTTTTAACATTAGTTATATTTTGTGCTTTTTTTGCTTTGTTAATATTCACACTTTTCGTATTTGATTCTTTCATAGATCGTTTTCGAATTCGTTTGTTTTTATCACTGTCAGAATCTGAAAAGAACGAACTACTGCTAGAATTAGACCAAGAATCAGATTCATTTTTAATGGTCTGGTTTAAATTACTTTTGCCTGACCTTTTTTCTAAGCCAAGCTTTTCTCCTGAATTATGTTTTGAACATTTTTTTTTGTGCACGCTTTTATCACTAAAAGAGTCCGAATACGAACCACTGTCGCTAAATGAATCACTGGCTGATAAATTTGACAATGAAGATGCACTTAAATCATCTTTATTTAAATGTCTTGAATTGGACACCTTCTTTCTAAAACTTTTACTTCTACCCCAAGAATCTTCTGAATCATACTTTTCATCGTCATTCCATGGTGCTGATTCAAGTGCTAATCTTCTTTTTCTTTCATATTCCCTATCTCGACCATCATCATATGAATAATCTCGATGACTTCTGCCTTTTGAATAGCTTCTATAGCTTTCTTCATCGTGATAATATCGATCTAAAGATTCTTGATTTTTATATTGTCCAGCGTTGTATCTAGGCAAATACTCAGTAGGAGAGCTAAGTCTTTGTTCAATATCATCTTCATTTTTATATGAACTTTTGCCCATAATCGCTTTAGCATGTTTTAAACCACGCTCCCAAGCATTATTCTGACCATTAACTGGGTATTGTCTTTGAGTAGATTGTTTACTTGTGTTTTTAGTTGTTTGTGAAAAATGACTTCTAGATGAATTGTAAACAGAATCTGACTGATCATTCAAAGATGCTAAAAATAAATATAAATTATTATCAATATTATTTAAATATAATTTCTCAAATTAGTTAAACATACTTGATAGCTTTTGGTGAGAAAATCTACAATTGTCACCCCATGTGCATGCGCCTTTGCTGTAAAATCGGCAAACACTTTTGGGCTCATTATCGTTTAATTTTTCATCTTCATCTCCGCTATCTTTAACCTCGCCTTCTTCTAGCTCTTCTTCAGAATTTAATTCTCCTTCATCCCCTGTCTTGGTCACATTTTCGCCATTACTGCCAGTATTTTCTTTTTGGTTGTCAATCATTTTAGTTAATTCATTTGACAGCCCTTCAATTTTTTCTTCCGAAGTATTCTCAATAGATTCAGGCTTAATATTTACTTGGAAAGTATCGTTTGTTTGATCAGCATCATTTAGCTTGCCAAAAAAACTCACATTTTTTTCTAAGAAAACAAATTTGTTTTTTAGCAAAACTTTTCATCTTTATTCAATTTAAAACTTACCGTGAATTTCGTTAATTGTTTCACTCTGGACGTCACTTGCGATAATATTTTGATCTAAGTTCTCATTCATTTTATCTTTCATACAAATACAACTACTTATCAATTAACAAGTTTCAATAAGCGTTAAATAAGTTTGCAGATACAATAAAATTAAAAAAAAGCTCTTGCAACTAATTCCAAGTAAAATTGCCTAGAAAGAGTTTAAAACCATTATTGCTAATGTTTCTCAAGATAAACACTTGCAAACAATTTAATAGACTTAACCAAACTAAATCAAAACAAATTTATTGAATAATTGCATTGGAATAAAAAACTTTGGCTTTATAAAAACTAGGGATTGTTTTCATAGTGCACTTGAAAACCCGCGAAAGCGCCACTTTTAAATTTTTGATTATCTTCTAGACTTTGAAAAAACTTTGATAAAAGTTTGTCAATAATTAAAACTCTGTTTAAAATTAAAATAAGAAAAAGATTTTATTTTTAAAAGACAATTTTAAATTAACATTTAACAGCATTGTATGATAAACTTTAGAAATGCCAATATTAAGTCACATTACAACAAGAGAAAACAAAAAAATAAACGTTTAATTAGAAAAATATTGTGAAAATTAAAATTAAATTCATTTGACATTAAACGGGATTTAAGCTATAATGATTGCACTAGGTTTTAGTTAAATAAGTGTGATTGACTTTAAATTAGTTCGATTTGTACTGGGCAAAAGTTGTAAACGACAAAAAGAGCTTGAAATTTATAATTAATTTGTTAATTGGCTCTAATGTAAAATGTTAAATTAAATGTGCAAACCAAACTAAAAAACAATATTTGCTTTTGCAGCAATAGATTAAAAAGGTAAATTTGCCTATTTTTTTTCTTCACCTTTGTTTTGAGACAAATTTTTATGCTGGAACATTGGATTGGTCACTTCGATTTCTCCGGTAGACGCAAGTCCTGGACACTCGTATACAGTATAGTCACCTTCTTCATTCTCATCTTCTGACTCAACATCACTTGTGGATATGTTGCGAATGTTTTTGTTACTTTATGTTAAGATATTTAAAGATAGCAAAAATTAGACCATATCATTAAAAAAAAACTTGATTCCACTTACTTTTCAGAAGCAATCATTTGCTGTTTTTGGTGGTGATAATGGTACATTTGTGCACTTTGTGCAAGTTTTCTATCTCCACTTACAGCCATGCTACTATCATTGTCTGGGTTTAAAGCTTGGTTGCCTTTTTCGTCTGAGCCTTCTGTGTTAGACTTTTTGTTTGGACTAGATGAAGCTGCTGTCGTTACAACTGTTTTTGTAGCTGGTCCGATCACACCATAGGCCGGATAATCTACATCTGCTGTAGCTTTATTATGTTGTTGGAACCTGTAAAAGCAATAGCCAGCACCTATAACTGAAAATATGGACACCGTGCTGCAAGCCACTACAAGTGCTAAAATATTGGTTGATAGTAATGCGACACAAAAACAAATTAAGAAAACAATTTTAATATAATTTTCTAATCATATTTACCGATAAAGTATACATCACTAAATGAAGAAATTCTATGCTGCAAATTGCTGCCATTAAAATTGGCTGCGTTTTTTAAACTTAAAGCCACTGGTCTTCTTAAGTTCGCATCATTCATGGTTTTGCCATAATTGGAATCATTTGGTTGATTAATTATATAAAAACTTTCATCTCCTATTTTATTTAAATTTGGCTTTTGTTCATTTTTACTTTCGTTTTTGATCATTTGTAAACTTTTTTTGTACGATTCCACTCTTTTAATTTCTTGACCATTTTGTGCAGTAATCACTACTTTCTTAAGCTCTGTTGTGTAATTAGATGGGGTTTTGGATTTATAAGTTGGCGCAACAAGCTCATTATTTACACTATCTTCTAATTCATTTTTTTTGTTCATTAAAATACCACTTAACTTTTCAATTTCTTTATTTAATGCACCATTATTATCAGCAAAACTTATAGATTTGAAAGTTGCGCTTTCAGAATCAATCGGTTGCAAAATGCTTTGTTCCTTATTGTTTAATATAGATTGTTTATCATCATCAATTATATCTTTATTTAGATGATATTTACTAAATTTATTTTGATTATTTAACTGATTTAGATTAAGACCATCGTTATTACGATATTTATTAAAAAATGAAAACTTTGCGGCAGATCCTTCTGCATTTAGATTTAAATCATTGTTTCGGGATGAAGATGAAGTTCGATCTAGAAACTCCTCTGGTTCACCTTTATCTTGATATGATTCAATCTGATGCTGAATAGTTTCAATTTCTTTTTGTTTTTTATTATTTTTTTGCAACCCGTATATCAAAGCTGCTACATCCGGTCTTAAATTTGCCAAACGATTATAGTTTTCTTGATTTGGCGCTATTTCTTCAAGTATTGAATCTAATTGTTGTTCTAATTCATTCTGTTGCATTAATTTTTGATGCAAATGTTGCAAATAGCTTTCATCTTGACCTATAGTTTCTTGTACTGATGGTTGAAAATATGAAGATTGTACTGGTGCTGGTAAACCGGAACCAATTAAATCATTTTTATTTAACCAACCATAATTATCTTTGAAAAAAAAAAATTTTAAGTATTTTTTTTTATAATTATTTATTTTTTATTATAATAATTCTAAAAAAGTTAATAATTTTTTTTTTAAATAGAACTTATTTGATCAATAAGCCTAAATTATTTTATACCTGAATTTAAAGGGTACGCATTAGACTCCAAACTTCTAGCTTTTATTTGCAATACACCATATGTAAGCAAAATAAGTACAAAAAAAAGCTGCATTTCTTAAAAATAAATATTTAAACCTCTATTGTGATCAAATATAACATATATTGATCGCAAACTTCGATGTACAATAAACAAATTAATTAATTAATATTTTTATTTAAGCAAAAAAACAATAAAATACACCAGCAAAAGATAGCCTAGCTAAAGAAAATGTCAAAAAAGATGAGCTTATTTGATTAATTTATTAAAAGAGAAAAAAAAATTACTGCACAATTTCGATCACATCAGTATAGAAAATATGAATTTGGGTTTTAGTAACAAAACGATTAGATGCTTGATCATAAAACAATGTGGTATATGATATGAAAGCAGTTGAACAAAAATGACATGAATAAATTAGCTGACCATTGAAAGGTCAAAAGAGATAATCATTTTGAAGTTTTTCTTATAAAACACTTTGCACGTAAAAACATATGTGTGTAAGTTAAGCTAAACAAATTAAAAATTAAAAATTTGAATAAAAAACTAATTAAGCTCAAGCGAAACTATTGAAATATGGACACAATCTGGAAACTGATTTATACAATGGGTGTGTTTGAATACATGAATCAATGATTTCAATATTGTTCTTAATGGTGGTGTATGCGTGGTAGACAACTAGTTTAAGATTAGCACATTAAACAGAATTCGTAGGCTGTATTAGCAAAATCGGTTTTCATACAGTAGACCCACTGTTAAGTTGAGAGCAAGGAAACAAGATAAAAGCAACACAATCAAATAAGATCAGGTGGATGAAACAGTTGCCAATTTAGAAAATCGCAGTTCAACTTGCAAAAGATGCGCATAGATTTGCTAGAACAAGCAAATGGTGCTGGCGTCGTCGCAAACAGTTCAACAAAATGTCTATTTTGAAATTGTTGCCATTCTTGATCACTTGCCTATCTAATGACGTAAAAGCCGATCTCCCAGATGGAGAATTGGTCTGGTAATTAATCTGCATTTATAATTTTTATATAAGTTTTATATTGAATTTGCTTATATGAATAGTATATTGTTGAACACAAAATTTAAATGTATTCGCCTATAAAAAATGCATTACAGGATTGATTTTGCCAACCGGCACATTCTTTTCATATTTATACTGCACTAATTATGGCCGGATTTTTACATAATTTTGATAACTTAATGATAAATTCAACAGGGTTGAATCGTTTGCTTTTGTCTACTTAGATTGTTTTTGGTGTGAAAAGTAGGTTTGCAATTGTAATTTGAATAAAACATTGTCTAAGATGTAACTGTCATTTTGATATTATATAATTGTGCGTATTAAATACAAACGTTGTATAGTAAAACGGTTTTGTTCAGGTAGCTAAATTGCTTTTCATCAAATAGTTTAATATATTATCACTTGTTCTAAAATGATTTCCACGGTCATTTGGGCGGTAGCTTTTTGTTCAAAAACGTATTACATTTATTAATCGTAAGTTTGTTACTTTTTATTTATTTCAGTAATGCCATCTTGATTATGTAAAAACAAACTCTAACAAATTAAAACTATCATCATCTAAATTTAATTGAAGCTACATTTGAATAACAAATTGTTTCTGCTGATAAATAAATCAAAAGTCAAAATATTAATATGTAAAGTTGGTGCATATTTATGAACATTTGTTTATAGGTAAATATCTAGTTAGCTGTCAAAATTTTGAGTTTAATTTTAGCTTGAAATAATCAAAATTGAAACAGGTATCATTTTTATCAATTATTTTTGATATATATAAATTTTTATTTGCTTTATCTAAATTTAATATCTTCAAAAATAATATTATTTTTGTTTTAAATATTGATATTTATTATTCATAAAAATATTTATACTAGTTTGTATATTGTTTTATTTATCATTAAAAAGAATATACATTAATTTATTTAATTATATATAAATAACTATAATTATGTATATATATTTATTATTATTTTTTTTAAGAAATTGTTGTAGATAATTTTTTTTTAGCTTTTTGCAAACGCATTTTTTTAATAAAAGAATCATGTTAACAACTATTGTATTAACAAATTCAATTGATTTAATATAAGTATTGCACCACATTGTAAACTTATTATGTTCATTTAGCTAATACATAATTTTTGTCTATATTTTTATCATTTTTTTTTATTTGTTATTTTGTCACCTCCAACCACATTATTATCTTTATGTTATTATCTTTAAAATGTTTATCATTTAAATTTTTGTTTACATGCTTTATTAAAAGCAATGTTTTCATCATTTATTGTTTATTTTGTTTTACTTTTAAATAATAAAATAAAAATTAATTAATTACATGCAAATCAAGCCTATAATTAAAATTAAAAAATATTTTTTACTAAAAATCATAAAAAAAAAAATTTAATTTTTAAGGCAATTAATTTTTATATTATAAAATTCCTTTAATAACATTAAATATAAAAAATAATTTTTTTTTTTTAATCAACACAAGTAAATCATCAGTTTCAAATATATTTAGCAAATTAATTTAAAAATAACTATATTAAATAATAATAATAAAATAATAGAAATAATAATAAAACCAAAATAAATTCTATTTTTAAAATGTTGGCAATTATAATTGATTATATTTTAATTAATAAAAGTATTAATAAAAAGGTATAAAAAAATAAATCAAAAAAAATATTTTTTGTAATAAAATCTTTTTATTATCGTAATTCAATATTTTAAAGTTTTATATTTTTTATAATAAAATATATAAAATAATATATAAAATATGTAAACATTTTAAATTATATAGTTATTCAAATTTTATAAACAATAATTTGAATTAAATGATGTAATATTTTTTATTAAAAAAGAAAATAAACAAAAAAAAAAAAAATAATTTACATGTTACAAAATAGAACCAATAAACTTCGCGGATTGTAATTAAAAGTAAATAATTAAGCGTTTTTGTTTTATATTAAATTATGTTTTTTTGCTATTTCCATTATTTTTTAAAAAAATGAATAAAAAAAAATGCTTTTATTTTAAAAATAATTAAGAAATATCAAAGAAAATTAATGCAAAAAGTTTCTATTATTATTTTATCAAGATTATTGCAAAATCTATGCATAATGATTATTAAGCAAAATTTAAATACTTTGGTTAAATTATTTTTATTATATTAAATTTTTAAATAAAAAAAGAACAAAATTATGACTAGGAGCTTGACCTTTCAAGTTGACTTTTGGAAATTGAGTAATTATTTTATCTATAAGTATTTTTTTGATAAAACATTTATAACCTCTTTTTTTTATTTAGATTATTAGACATTTTAATTTGCAAACAAATCGAATTCATTATGTAAATAAAATTTATAAATTTTAAGTATTTTGGAGAAGATGATTAAATTGAAAGGTTTCAATTGTTTAGATAATGAAATCGTTGTGACAAAACAGTTTATTAATAATTAGCTTAGTCATAGCAATAAAATGCAAGATTGTGATTAGAAATAAAAGCAGAACTTTTTATTGAAAAAAAAAAAGATTTAAGTTTGACAACTAGTAAAGTGTAATGAAAAGCTTTTGTAAGTAAACTACAACAAGAAAATAAAGTTAAAATGTGCTTTTGACAAATAGACCAATAGAGCAGGTTCAATAGTCTGTTATTATTGGCACTATAATAGCCTGTCATTGCCGCACATTTTTAGCAATAAATTGTTAATTGAAAGATGGTAAAGATGAAAAAACATAGAAAATGATGAAAGAATAGAGTTATAGTGAGAGTGAAAGTTAAAGTAAGAGGTAGAATAAAAATTAAGTAATGGGAGAGTAATGAGAGAGTGATGAGAGAGTAATGAGAGAGTAATGAGAGAGTAATGAGAGAGTAATGAGAGAGTAATGAGAGAGCAATGAGAGAGCAATGAGAGAGTAATGGGAGACTAATGAGAAAGTAGTGAAAGAGTAATGAAAGAGTTATGAAGAAGTAATGAGAAAGCAGTAAAAAGTTATGAAAAACTTATAAAATAGTTATGAAAAAGTTATTAAAAAAGATAATAAAAATGTTGAATAAGAAAAAATACACTAAATAATGGCGTCCATCTGGATGCGCATCCTCAATCCAATCACCTTTGCACAGCTGTGACTGCGGCTTAGATGCTACGCATCCGCAGCCTGGTTTAATCTGCAAACTAAATTTGCTGGCAAACATGAGTAGAATTGACTGGATGAACACTGCACTGGCTAATCAACAGTGGTGTGGTTTGAGACAAGAACTGTGGTAGCAGGTCTGTTTGCATATGTGTGCTAGTTGGAAGCAAGATGCAAAACAAACAATTGTATTTCTAAATCCTTTTATTAATTGTTTCATTTTACTGCTTCACTCTTTTTTCGTTAACATATCTAACTGTTTCAATCTAAACACGCTGCTTATTTTGACTTTCCTCTGGTCACTTTTGTTGTTTCTACTGTTTGCAAACCATCTTCACTTGGTTCTGCATTTTCTTGTCTAGACGCATTTATTTGATAATTTTTTTCCCATATGACCAATAGTTTCATTTTTTTATTATATTTTGCGACACTCCTATTATTTTCTTGCTGAAATCTCTTGGCTTTCTTGATCTTTTTTATTTAAAAATACATATATATACTTTTTCATGCTTTGACATTTGCACCGTTTGCTTTAGATGTAAAGATTTTTTAAAAAAAACATTTTCTTCTTTATTATTATTTTATCTTCCAATTTATCTTTAATTTTAGTTTCAGTCTATTTTTCTGTTGCATCTTTTTATTTTATTTTTTGTTATATTTTTTATTTTTTTCTTCATTTTTTTTCTTTTATTTTTCTTTTTTTTTAATTTATTTTTTTTTCTTTCTACTTCATTTTTTGCTTTTTTTCTCTCATTTTTTTTCAAATTTTTAATATAATTCACTATTCCATCATCTGTTACATCTTCTATTACGTCCTCTGTTACATCCTTTGTTCCATCATTGCATTTTATTTTGTTTTTTATACTTTCCTGTTTTTCATTGCAATTGAGTTCAAGCCATTTTTGTTGAATTTATGTTTATAATATTTATGCTAAATATAATTGATAAGAAACTGGTTAAAGAGAAAAGTATTGGTAAAAGAAATTGTTCTTTTTTTTTTTTAAAAATTGAAAAAAATACACAATTTGCACTTTGTACAAAACGATTTCAAAGTGTTTTCTAGTAAAAATATCTGATACTTATCTATAACTTAACTAGTATTTTATTTCATTTTTAATTTTATTTCAATACTAAGCTAATGTCCAGCCAATGAATGCTTTAGTTGCAAAAAAAAAAATAAAAAAAGGGCAAAAAAAAATTTTTAAGATACAAATAAAAAAATTTTAAAAAATGAAGAGAAGAATGCAAAGAAGATTTGAAGTTGTTGAAGGAGAAAATAAAAGTAATCTGGTTAAAACGGACATTATATGATGGCTTATTGATAAAAAAAAATTGTCCGCATTTTAGCCTAAAATTACAAGCAAGAATGTCTAATAAGAAAATTTGGAAAAAAATAAAAAAGAAACACAGCTGGATCAAGTGATAATCAAACAAAAATATTATAAACATAAATACTGTGTAAAGAATTAGAAAACATATACGAACTATTTATTAAATGGTAAATAAATAAGTATAAATAGAAAAAAAATATTAATAATAATAAGATGAAATAAAAATGAAAGTAAAAAAAATGAAGAAAAAGCAATTGAAATTAAACTGTAACCTAACACATAGTGGTCAGCAAATTGATGACATATTGGAAAGCGGCATTGAGTAAAGTTGTATGGGGAAAAGAAATTGGATAGGGGAGACTGAAGAATACCTTTGGCAGCAATAATCCATGTGGCTAAGCTGAGATGAGTAAAGAACTAGTGCTTAATAAATAATGAAAATGAAATTTAATATGAACGTGATTAATTAAATATAAAATGTAGTGTGAATAAATGAGTGAATTATGAATTAAATATGATTGCAGTGAGTTTGAGTAAGAATAGTGAGAGAGACTTAAGAAAGAGAACGATCATGGGAAAGAGATCAATTTTAGCGTAGAAAATGTTAAAGCAAATTGTTTTAGCAAAAATATGATTCTTAAGAAAGACAAAAATTTTAACAAAAAAACTAGTAAGTGAGGTAGCTACATTTAATTTGTACTACACTTGATCAGTACTACACTTGATCTATGCTGCAATGCCATGCAACAAAGTAAAGATTTGCAATGCGCGCATCTTGTTCACTTGTTTCTTATGCACTTGTTTCTTGTACACTTGTTTTACTGTGCGTTTGCGTTAGAGTTGCCATTGGTAGAGTTGCCAATGGTGGAGTCTTAAACTGTAGAGTCTTGAATTTTAGGGTCTTGAGTGGGGAATTTTTAAATTGTGAAGTTTTAAGTGATAGAGTCTTGAGTAACAGAATCTTGCGTGGGGTATTCCTAAGTGGTGAAGTATTAAGTAGGGGTTTCTTGAGTGGTGGAGTTTTAAGTAGTGGAGTCTTTAATAAAAGAGTCTTGTAGTGGAGTCCTAAGTTGTGAAGCCTTTAGTAATAGAGCCTTAAGTTTTGGAGTGTTGAGTTTTGGAGTCTTTAATAGTCTTGAGTGGTAGAGTTGCTAGTTCCGGCTGCCAAGTATACCCGAAGCCTGGTGCGGCAACAACTGCGGCGCCGAAGCCACGGCGTCGAAGCTGTGGCGCCGAAGCTGACGCGCCGAAGCTGAGCGTGGAAGATGTCCAGCAAGAAGAGAAGCAGGAGGCAGCCGAGCCGAGAACAGCCAGCCGAAACGTCCACAACAGATCAGAACTGCAAGGCCAAGTGCGAGTTTCTTAAACTGTTTCTTAAATAGTTTCTTAAATTGTGCACTAATTATGTACAATTTGCAACGTGATTTAGCCATTCAACGGCTTGGCTCGTGAAGCGTTTGCTTGTCGCGCAGCCGCAACTTCTTATCACTGCTCATCAGTCGCTTCTCATCAGTTCTTTTCATCAGTTCGACCTCATCAGTTCGACCTCATCAATTCGACCTCATCAATTTGACCTCACTAGTTTCATCTGATCAGTTAGATCTAATCAGTTTTTTCCTATTAGATCGATTTCATCAGTTTAATCTTATCAGTTTAATCTCATCAATTTGATCTCATCAGTTTGATTTCATCTCGCCATTTCAATTTGACCATTTCAATTCAAAACCAATTTGATTCTATCAGTTAAATCTTTAAATTTTGAGTCCACCAGTTTCATCTCACATTTTTATCTAACCAGTTTAGAGTTCCAACCGTTTGGTCCAACTAGTTTGCTTTAACCAGTTTATTTTGACCATTTCAACTTCACTAATTCCACTTCACTGGTTCAACTTCATCTATTCCACCTTATCAATTCAACTTCATCAGTTCAACTTCATCAGTTTAACCTAATCGGTTTGACTTTCTCAGTTTAATTTTATTACTTCTACCTTAAAAGTTTGACTTTTTTAGTACAGTTTTGATAATTTTATTTTATCAGTTTTCCTCTATTTAATTCCACTTGATTATTATCACGGCATCATTTTTTTTTTATCCTATTTCTTTTAGTATTTATTTTTTTTTTCATTTTTTTTTCTAACCAAATTTTTTCTATTCCTATTATTTTTTCCTAATACAGATTTTCTCTTTGCCCACCTTTCCTACTAAATCTTTTTAACTAAAAACTCTATTCAACCAAAATTTTTTTTCCGAAATTCTCTTACAGAAATTCTACTACTGAAATTCTTTTACCAAAATTCTTTTACTAAAACTCTCTAACCTAAACTCTTTCATCAAAACTCTATTACTAAAACTCTTAAACAAAAATTAACAAAATTCTCTCATTAATTCTCTCACTTTGTGCATCTCATCACCTATCTCAATCATCTTTTTTGCATGTTAAGTTCAAATTTTCACAGCCATCTTAATTCCATCCATTGATGGTTTTGCCAAACATTAATTACCATCAACCTATTGCCATTAACCTTCATTATTATTTATTCTACTGAGACTTTATTAACTTATATTTGTTACAATTTATAATAACCGTTTTACAACTGCAAAACCTTTTTGGTTATGTGCAGACATTATTTGTTTTCTTAAATATTGTTTGTTTTTTTCTTATTCATAATTGCTTGTTGAATCAAGCTCAAGGCAAACCTCCAAACTAGTGAACTTTCATCTTGTTTACTCCGATCAAATTGCGCCAATCATTTGGCTTAGAATCTTTTGTTGTCTCAATTATTCAAATTAAGAATGGCGCCGCTCATTTAAACCAATTGCCTCTGGTTTGTGTGATTATTTAAATTTACTGTTGTTAACTTTTAAATATGTTAATGTGTTTTTGTGCTTTCTTTGCTTAATTTAGTTTGATTGGTGTTTTAAAGCTTAATCAAACAAAAACAAAAGACTAAAAGGATTACGGTCGATCAACAAATTTCAATAATAAGCCACTGATTTAAACTGTTTTTAAAAGGTTTGACATTTTCATGTTTAATGTTGTTAACACTTTTATAGTGGCCGTAAAAGTGAATACATTTAAAAAAAAAAAATTTATTTTTAATAATCAACTTTTTTGTTTTTTTTCTCACTCAATTTTTATTTGTTTGTTCATTATCATTAGTATGTACTGTTTAAACTAATTAGATTTATTATTTTTTACATAGTATTTAATGAGAAAAAAAAATTCCTTTCAAAATTAATATTTATAACTAATAATTACTTTTACTTGGTTTAGATTTTAAATTATTTTCGTACATCTGTTAAATGAATTGGAATAAAATTCTGGATACAGACCAAAGTGTAGTCATTATTATTATAAAAAATTAAAAACTACTAAACCAAGATATTTTTCCCGTTTACAAAAGTTTTGAAAAATAAGAAAAATCAAAAAAACAAAACAAGTTGATTAAGTTTTCAACATTTTCAAGATTTCTATTAGTGTTTAGTTGAAAGCATAAGAAAGTGATTCAAAATTGATTTTCTTAATTATATTTAAAAACAAAAAAACCAAAAAAAAAAAACAGTATTGTTCGTAGTGCAATTAAGTCATAGTCAAGTTTAATTAAATAATAGCTTTAAGTAAACGAATTGCTGAAACTCGCAGTGTTCGATTAATCAGCTACCGACTTGAGATAACGCTCATTTTAATTTAAATGCCGACCATTTTATCCTGTTTAACTAAAATCATAACTAATCATTAAATTAAATTCTAGTGAGCGCTAGCAAGAGTCTAGTGAGCCTTGCAGATTCTAGTCCAAAACTAATCTAATTAAACTCGAACCATCAACGTCCGAATAACCCGATTCTTAAGTGGCGCTTGCTTAAAAAGAAAGGAATAAAAAGAAAGGAGAAAGATTAAAGAAGAGCAAAAATCTTGAAAGATAAAAGAAGGATCAGGCGAACCGGAAGAAAGGAAAAGGAAGTGATTGTGCCATACTATGGCCACCCCTAATAGCGGCGCCAATTCCAGTTCCCCAATCTGCAACAACGCAAACAAAGCCTCGTCCAACGAACCTGCGGACCCGTCTGCAGCCCCCTTGCCGTGTTTAAGCGAGGGTCCGGTCGAGCCTAGTCTGTGCAGTTTGCACTTGGGCCAGAGCAGTGGTTCCCCACTTCCGGCCGCCGAGCCCCACCAGTACTGGACATATTCACAGTTGGCCAGTAGTGGGCCGGCAAGTCAGTCACAAAGCTCGCAAAGCCATTACGCCACTACGGGGAATCTGTCCAGTAGAGCCCATGATAATGTTAGCCCGCCGGCTAAGGAGCTGTTTGGCGGACTAGTTGGCACGGCAGGCTTTTCATCTGCCTGCACCCTACAGTTACAGCAACAGATCAACGCCCATGTATCAACCGGCAACCACAATCCGCAACATTATGATCAATTTGGTCATGGACATTATTTTACCAAAAAAACCTTCCACAAGCCCACCTATTGCCATCACTGCACGGACATGCTCTGGGGACTTATTGGTCAGGGTTGCATCTGCGAAGGTTTGTCCAATTTTTTCTCTTAATTCTCTTCTCTTAACTCCTTTTCTTAAATCTTTTCTTATTACTGCTTTTCTCTCTGTAGTCTGTAATTTTGTGGTGCACGATCGATGTCTTAAAACTGTGGTGTCGCCCTGTTCTACAGTGGCACCCAATGTTATCAAGGTAAGTAGCAGCCACACTTCTGACTTGTGTCTGCTAACTCTTTCATCTAGACTCCAGTTCCTCACTGTTGGACAGACACCGGACATTTGAAAAGAAAATTTTGTAATGTGTGTCGCAAACGTATTGAAGACACTTCTGCCATTAGATGTGAGAATTGTGAATATTGTGTACATACAGAATGTCAAGACTTTTCTGTGGCCGACTGCAAAGAATGTGCCACTTTCGTACCCGGGCAAGAATTAATTAAAGTAGTGCAAAACCACCATTGGCGGGAAGGCAATTTACCACCTAATTCAAAATGTCACTTTTGTAAGAAAACTTGCTGGTCAGGCGAGTGTCTAGCTGGCTATCGTTGTGAATGGTGTGGATGGACGGTAAGACTTTCTTAATTTTTTTATGTTTTATTTCTTAGTTCAATTCATCAATTTTCTTATACTTAGGCTCACGCTGTTTGTCTTAAACACATTAGCACCGAATGCAATTTTGGCTGTGTGCAATCTATCATGCTGCCCCCATATTGTGTATCTATTCCACGTACCGACGTACCATTAGAAACAATCATGGGCGTTCAAAGCAAAAAAATTAAGGATCAAGTTAATCGTAAGTTGCGTAAGTGTGCAAGTTGCGCCATTCATTTTCAATACAATTATTTGAAATTTACCATTTTTATTTTTTTTTTAAATATAATTTTATTTTACACAAATTATTCAAACTAATAATTTGTTTTCTTTTGCAAAGAACGAACTGGTTCGGAAGAATCATCTGCCGTAGAGCCAAAATGCAAAGAAGCTGATGAATATCCATCACCTAAGGATAAAGATAAGGATGAAGGTAAATTTCATCATTAATATATGACCTAAATCATTTTATTATATTTATTTTTTATTTTTTTTTTTATATTAGAAATAATAAAAGTTTACGATGGAAATTTGTCAATGAAAAGAAAAACATTCCGGACAATCACAATATCCAGAAGTGCAACAAAAGAACAAGTTATTGCAGCTTCACTTAGGGCATTCCATATTCATGATGATCCTAAACATTATATTATAACTGATTTTTATGGTAAATTTTTAAGTAAATTTTAAGTTAAACAAATCATACTTAAACAATCATCATTTAATTAGATTCAAACGAAAAAGAATTGGGTGATTTTATGCCAGTACAAAGTTTAACTAAAAGAGAAGGCAAACGTCCAATCATCTTTTTAAGATATCGGCCTCCTAATCCGAATCAAGGCAAAGTTCGAGTTCATCCCGGAAAGTTGAAGTAATTTATTTTACATTTACTATTTCTGTTTTGACTAATATTTCATTTTGAAAATTTAGCGTAATTGATACATATAGAGAAATACCTGTAACAGATGACACTCCAGTAGAAGAAATAATGATCACTGCATTAAAAGAATTCGGTTTGGACCCAAAAGATATTCGAAGATATCGACTAGTAGAAGTTTCTCTTGAAAAAGGAGGTTTGTGAATAAATTTATTTGAAAAAATAAAAAATACAAGATTAGTTTTAAAAATTTTTGTTTTATTTTTTTTTTTTAGCTGTCCATGAAAGAACAATGGATAATCATGAGAGTCCATGGGAAATAATTAAAAATGTAGCTAGAGTAAGCATTGAGTTTTTAATTTTAAAAGTGTCAAAAGATTAACCTTTATTTTGTTAGGAATCCGTTAAACAAAAAGAAAACACAAGATTTTACTTACAAACCAAAGACGAAGTTTATTGTTCTAGTGTTGCGATATTTGTGGGAAACTTGCCTCCCAACTTATCGCAAAGACAATATGAAAAAATATTAACAGACTTATTAAGAAAACGTAAGTGTAGTTTATGTAATTTTTTTTATCTTTAGTTTTAATTTTTTTATTCTTATTGATTTCTATTGATTAGCATACAAATTTAAAACATGTGGACCGATTTATTATGAATACGGCTCTCTTATAATTACCTATGATAATGCGGACATTGCAGTCAAGGCGTTCTACATGCTGCGCGACTCATGCTATGACGAAAAGAATCTTTTAGTTTTACTTTTGCCTAACATTTGCGCCAACATGATCCCGACAGGAGTTCGCGTAAGTTTTCTTGATTAATAATTTTTAATTGTTATTGATTATTTTTTGGTCTAATAGCCTTTACTTGTGTTTGTAAACGTCAAAAGTGGAGGTTGTCAAGGTTTGGAGCTGATATCTGCTTTCCGAAAGTTGCTGAATCCATATCAAGTATATGATCTTGACAACGGAGGTCCTTTATTAGGGTAAGTCGTTTTTTCAAACTGTGGCTAAATTAACAAAATTGTGCTATTAGATTATACGTATTTCGATTTGTCAAGGACTACAAAATACTGGTTTGTGGAGGTGATGGGACAGTTGGTTGGGTGCTACAATGTTTGGACAACGTAGGTCAAGATTCAGTTTGTCAATCACCCCCTTGTGCCATTGTTCCATTAGGCACTGGAAATGATCTTGCCAGAGTGCTTCGTTGGGGAAGTGGCTATGCCGGTGGTGAAGATGCATTAACTTTACTTAAAGATGTTATTGATGCAGAAGAAATTCGTCTTGATAGATGGACAGTGAATTTTCGATCAGATGAAACAACCACACAAATAGCCACAGTGCCGAACACTGTTAGCCAATTGGCTAGCTATAGTAGCGGCCTGGGCGATGCAGGCGTCAATCCTGGTGCTGCAGGTCAAGAAGATAATGCTCAAATCTATGTGATGAATAATTATTTCGGCATTGGAATAGATGCAGATTTGTGTTTAGGTTTCCACAATGCTAGAGAAGAAAACCCAGACAAGTTTAATTCACGTTTTCACAATAAAAGTGTTTATGTGAAAATGGGTTTACGCAAAATGGTTTCACGTAAAACTTGGAAAGAACTACATAAAGAAATTCGTGTAGAAGTTGATGGAAAAGTAATCTCACTGCCACCTGTAGAAGGTATCATTATTCTAAACATTCTGAGTTGGGGATCTGGAGCTAATCCTTGGGGACAAGAAAAAGAAGATGTTTTTTCTAAGCCGACACATTATGATGGTATGCTTGAAATTGTCGGTGTAACTGGAGTTGTTCACATGGGGCAAATTCAAAGTGGATTAAGAAGCGCTATTAGAATTGCTCAAGGAGGCCATGTATGTTTTAACGCTAGTTTTTTGTATTTAATTATGAATTTATGAAATATTGATTTTTTAGATTCGAGTCAAGATTAATACTGAAATGCCAGTACAAGTAGATGGGGAACCCTGGATTCAAACTCCAGGTGAAGTGGTAGTTTCAAAATCAGCTTTAAAAGTATGCAAATTTTAAGTGTTATTGTAACAAGATTTAATTATTTTTTTAATTAGGCAACTATGTTAAGAAAAACCAAAATGAAGCGAAGAAATACTGAACCAGCGTTAACATCTTCAGAAAAATCTTTAGCTGAACGTAGCTCTAACGCTATTCAAGAAAAAGGCTCAATCTCCGAAAAACCAGACGAATAATCCGTTAAATTATATAAATTTAAAATAACTCAAAATTTTTTTATTGGTTTGAAGTTGCTTATTTTTAAATTTCCGAAATTCAACTCAATCAAATTTTTATCGTCTTGGATTCTTGCTTATGTAAATATGTTTTACTTTATTACTGGTAATTTATAATCAAAAATGATTATGAAGTTTCAATCACTCAGAAAAATATTATCTTAATGAAATCAGCTCAAACCAATCACGTTTGTTAGTAGCTGCAATTAAAATTGAATAACTTCATTAACATTTTCAATTTTTATTTATATTAGGTTATTGATATATATACATGTTGTTTGTTTTTCTTTTTTATTTCACCATTTCTCTTGTTATTTTTTTTCTTTCACTATTTTTGTTTTGATTCTACAATTGTCATAAATAAAACCCACTGTTATTAGATTATTATGTTTTATTTAGTTAATTATTATAAAATTTTTATTAAATTTTTTTTATTATTTGTATTATTTATTTGATAAATCATTTGTTAAAAGTAAATATAATTTTAATAGTAAACGTTAATTATTAGGTTTTAAAATTATTAAACTTTAAGTACTAAATAAGATTTTTATTTAACAATAATTTAACTTAAAGGTAAATCGGTAAAATTGAATAAGTTATTGCATAAATTTACCATTTGTATACAAACGGCATTTTGAATATAAAAATTAGTATATTTTTTTTTTTTTTTTTTTTTTATACAGAAGCAATTCATTATATAAAATATCTTAAGATAAGAGTAATATAATTTAAAAAAATTATTAATTAATGATTAAATATAAATTTAAATATTTCTGGTGCGATAATTAAAATAAATCGTAATTTATATTTAAAACAAAATTTAATCAAAAAACTAGCTTTACTGGCTATTTATTTAAATAATTTTTAAAAAATATTGATTAGGAGTTATTTAAAATTTTAATTTTATAGTTTTTTTAAATTTAATTTATTATTTTGGTTAATTATAAAATTTATTTAAATTTAAAATTAAACTTCATTAACAAAGTAACATAAATTACAACGTCCATATTTAATTTATAAATAAAATTTTTAAATTAAATTATTAATTTTTAAAAATTAGATTTGATTTTATCTAATAAAAAAACAAATTTAAATTTAATTTGAAATAAATTTAGTTGTGAATATCCAAACTTATTTGATTGGTTATGTTTTTTATTTTTCTTATTTTTACTATGAAATTAATTAGAATTGCTAATTTAACTAAACCTTAAACGAAAAGTGCAAGGATTTTAATATAATTTTGCTTAACTAAATTGCTGTCTTTATATTACAAATAGTTTGCATTTTTTATTCTAGTATATTAATCAATACAATTTATATTAAATTTAATTTTAATATAAATAATTTATGTTTTATTAGTATTTATTTTGTATGATTGCTTAATTGTGCTAAGTATTTTAGTTTGTTGTGATTTAAAAAAAAAAAAAATTAATTTAAAATTGTAATGGTAACTTATTTTGATTGCAACTTTAAAAATTAATTACAAGGCTAATTTAAAGTGCCATGAATTCCCATAATTAAAAAATAAATATATCATAATTTAAACATAATTATGGATTCACTGTCCAAACAAATATGTTTCAATTTTATTTGAAACTTTAAATTTATATTAAATATCTTTTACATCATATATTAAGCCTAAATCACAATTAATTATATAATGGTAACATTTCAAAATTTATTTAAATAGTAAATAATTAAAATTAAAAATCTCTAAAATATTATTAAAAGATAAAAAACTTTAATTATAGTCTAGCTTTTATTGACAAAAATTATTAAATTATAATTGTTTAATAAACGTAAAAACAACGTATAAACAAATTTTAATTAAACCAAAAAAAACCAAAGCGCTTTTTGTACTTGAGCTTTAGCTAAATAGTTAAATTTGTTATTAATTATTTAACCTATATACACTTAAAGTTACTGTTTCAAGTAATTATAATGTTTGTGAAAATCTTTTTATATTAATTTATATATAATTTTAACTTAAGCTAAAACTATAGGTGGTTTAAAACTAAACAAAATTTTCTAAGTAAATTCATTATTGATTTGCCGATCCGCATCAACATCTTTATTAATTTAAAACAAAAGTATTAATTTATAATTATTATTTTTTTAAACTATATTAACTTACTTTGATTCATCTAATGCAAACCTTGAAAATAAAAATAATTTGTCTAAAATATTATTTAAATAAGAAAATTTTTTGAAAAAATATTATAAAAATATATATAATCAATTATTAAATTTTATTAAAATATGAAAAATTATATACTATCACATGTTAAAATCAATTGTATACAACATTTTACTTCCTCAACTACTTTGTTACATACGCTTAAAAACTTTGAATTAATTTTTTGCCACATAAAGAATAAAACAATTTTAATTTGTTTTAAATAAATCGAAGTTTTAATTAATTTATAAACAGTATTTTTGTAAGTATTTTTAAATAATCATTAATTTATTAATAATTTGTTTTAACTTTAAATTCAAATAGCAGCTTGTTTATTTATTTAATTAAATATATTTAATTATTAAACTCAATTATTAAAAAAAGTTGAAAAACTTGAATTTATTATAAGCTTTATATTTTAATATAAATAATTCATTAACTGTTTGAATTAAAAAAAAATTAATTAATTAATTGAAATTTTTTTTTTACTCATGCAAAGTTTAACATTCTAATCTAGAAAAAAATAAATAAAAATAAGCACAAAATTTTGTAATTAAAATAAGCATTTCATTTTGAATTTACAATCAATTGAATAAAGTAAAAAAATCATAAAAAATGGCGAATATTAACAAAAAAACACCTTTAGAAAAATTAATATTTTTAAGTGATAAATTTAATACACCAATTATTAGTGAAGAATTTTCAATAAAATTGGATGAACAAGATGAACTTAAAGAGTTTAGAAATAGATTTTATATACCGCAAAAAAGAGGACTTTCATTTAGTATGAATTAGTATAAAATATTTAATTTTTAAAATGAAAAACTTATTTTAATTTTAATTATAGTTGATCAAAGTTTAGATAATCTAGATGAAAAATGTATTTATTTATGTGGCCAATCACTAGGATTGCAACCACTAGAAGCTAAAGAAAATGTAAATAAGGTGTTATTAAATTGGTCTCAAAATATGGTTCATTCTCATACTGAAGGGTAGTAAAAAAAACAAAAAAAAAACATCAAAAAATATAATTTTTTAAAATTTAGATATTTACCAGCTGCTTTTTGTGATCTACCACCTAAAAAAATTATGGCTAAATTAGTTGGTGCATCAGAATCAGAAATAGCAATAATGAGTGGACTTTCTGTTAATCTTCATTTTTTGTTATCCACATTTTATAGACCAAAAGGGAAAAAAAATAAAATTCTTATTGAACATAATGCTTTTTCTTCAGATATGGTAATAATTAAGAAATTAATATATATTATAATTAATATTTATTTTATGTTAGTATATTGTGCAATCTCAAATTAGATTTCACAATTTAGATCCAAGTGAGTGTTTGTTACTTTTTAAACCAAGAGAAGTAAGTAAAATATAAATTTAAAAAAAAATTAAATTATATAGATAATTTAATTATTAAAGGGTGAACAATGTGTTAGAGAAGAAGATTTACTTGATTTAATTACTAAAGAAAAAGAAACAATTTCATTATTTTTGATACCTGGATTACAATACTATACTGGCCAATTATTTAATATTGAAAAATTAACAAAACATTGTCATAAATATGAAATAATAGCTGGTGTTGATTGTGCACATTCAATAGGAAACGTTGAGTTAGAACTTAGTAATTGGGATGTAGATTTTGCTGCATGGTGTACATACAAATATTTGTGCTCTGGTCCAGGTGGGATAGGAGGAATTTTTGTAAATAAAAAATTTACAAATTTCAATTTGTTGGATGAAAAAATGCCAACATTAAGAGCTTGGTGGGGAAATAATATAAATACTAAGTTTCAACTAAAAAGTGGTAAGTAAAATATGAATGAAATAAAAGATAATTATAAACAAAGTCTATATTTAATTGATATTAGTGTTTGATCCTTGCGAAGGAGCTGATATGTTTAAAATAAGTAACCCTCCACCATTGCTTGTAGCTACTCTAATGGCATCTCTCAAAGTAAAATAAAAAAGATTTTTTTTTTTTTATTAATTAATTGTTGTTACAGATTTTTGAAGAGGCCACAATAAAAAGAATTGTTGAAAAACAATTTTTAATAACAGGATATTTAGAATATCTTCTAAAGTTTTATTTTGATAAAAACAATAGTTTTAATTATCCTACAATAGAAGTGATAACGCCAACTGATCATAAACAAAGAGGCTCCCAACTATCTATAATATTTTCAATTGACCTTGAAGATATTCAGAAAAAATTAAACTCTAAAGGCTTTATTGTAAGTTTAATGTAGAAATAAACATGATTTAAATTTTAACTTTATAAATTGAAATTTAGGTGGATATACGTATGCCAAACGTGATGCGAGTGACAGCCGCACCACTTTATAATACATATAGCGACGTTTTTAAATTTGTTAAAGAATTGTGTATTATTTTGAGAAAATGAATTTGTTTTCAAATCTAACAGGTCGTTCCATCATCCCATAGATAAACATATTCTTCTGCCGCACTAAGTAGTTCTTTTTTATTTTTATTAGTAGATAAAGAATGAACAACCCTTTTGTTATCATTGTTTATTTTGCCAAAAGATTCTGATTGTAACATGTTCCAATAGTATAGGTCTCCATTTTCTGATCCGCTAATAATTAAGGAATCGTTTTGACTTAAAGCTAAATCTATTTTGTATTTTCTATTAACATGCCCAGTGTACCTAAATTTACAAAAAGAATATATAAAGTTGAAAAAAGTGATTTAAAATAAATTTTACTCGCAAAGAATTTGTCCATTTTGTTTGTCTATTAAACGAATACAACTGTCCATACAAGCGGCCAAAATGCATTGATGATCTTGAGTTTCAGCAATGGAAACTACAGAACAATGACAGTCGTCTACTTGCAACTGTCCTTTTCTTAGATCATAGGTTCGAACTTTTCCGTCTAAACTAGAACTGATGATTTGTTGTTGATTAACTTGCAAACAACTGATGGAATCTTTAGCTTCTGGCAAGACTTGCACAGAGTCCCAAGTCTTGCTTTTGATATCGAAAATCCGAACAGAACAGTCCACAGAGCCTGTGATTATTAAAGTTGATTCCTCATTAAATTTCACACAATTAACAGGAGCAATGTGTTCTCTAAATTTGCGAATAGACTTGCCAGTGCTCACGTCCCACCAATGAACATACCTGTCTTTGCCTCCTGAGCAAATACCAGCACTGTCATGAGTGCAAGCTGCATCCAATACTTCGTTGTTATGGCCAGTAAAAATTTGCATGCAAAGACTTTTACGGGGGTTCCATAGTTTAATGGTCTTATCAGAGCCACAAGAAACACAATACTGACCATCATGGTTGTATCTGACAGCTCGAACTGCACCTTGATTGCAATCAATTTTCTGACTTAGGTTTGAATACATCTTTAAGAATCAATGCTGACATGTGGGCATGTTTACTAACACTGTCGCCTTGGCTACATTTGCAGCTATAGCGAGCTGTAGTGCAATCTAAATTGCATTGAATTCAAACCGTAATTTCAAATTAATTTAGTTTCAAACTGATTTAATTTGAAACCGATTTATTTGAAAATGATTCAATTTAAAACTAATTTGATTTCAATCTGATTTGATTTCAAACTGCTTTTAATTTTAAATTGTAATTAATTTCGGGTTGCATTCAATTTCAAATTGCTTTCGGTCTATGTTTTCTAATGTGAAAAATTGCATTCGATTATCTCACTTCTACCACACTTTATTTTAAACTTAACAGTGTAGTGAATAACTTTATGAGCACGATTTGTCTAAAACTATACTAATAAATTAACAATTCAATTTTCTTTTGTAGTGCGTTCAATTTTAACTTGTCTGTAAACTTTCTAGCGATATATAAGCGTAAATTAATATATTCTAGTTAAAATCTGAATAAATACCTGCAAACAATTTTAACAAAAATATCTTTTTCTACTTAAACGTGTGTGTAAATGACTGTATAATTGCCACAATGATATTTTATGTATAGGAATCACAGAAAAAAAATATATGATATTTAAGTAATTTGTCTAAATAAACCTTAAATGTTTGTGTTAAAAAAATAAACTAAATAAAATCATTAGTTATAAATTTGTGAATGTTGTTTCCATCCAATTTTTCATTTCCGTTCGATACAAAACTATGTACAATAACAAAATATATTATTTTACAAATTCAAAAGTAAACTTTGTTTTCGATAATTAATAAATTAATGGATGATTTCAAATAAACGATAAATATTTACTTTTGCTAAAAAGGATCATTATTTTTACAATCTAGAATTCACCGGTGAAAATGAGTAAAGGTTAAATATCAAATCGAGGAGAAATTAATAAATAAACAATATATTTATATGCTCATATAAATATATTTAATAATTAAAATATAAATAAAATAATTTTTCGAACAACGTAGAAATAGATGGAAATTATTCATTTTAAAGGATCCCGATATAACAAAACGTAATTAACGCCCATATTATTATCCCAATATTCTTCACCATTAGCTAAATATTTGATTGCAAACATCACTCTTTGCCCGACGTTCAAAGATTTGATGTAAAATTTGACTGAGAATTTATCAGTTTGTCCATCACAGGAGTTTGGAATGTAGCTCGCCAGTGAATCTAACCAAGTAAGCCAGTTATTACTACTGTATCTAACCATGATTGTCTTCTCAAATGAACAATTCCAAACTCGAATGATGCAATCAGCACTCATATTTCCCCTGATTGAGTTCACAATGCAACTCTCGAGACAAACTTTTTGCTTTTTTACTCGTTCAGCGAAATTGTACATGGTATAGGGCTGGACGAATTCGGCCACCAAGGTAGGCCAACAAAGACTGGCATTAGCCTTCTTTACCTGTTCGGTTGATAATTTTTTGTTGGCCACATCGTTTTCAATAGTGGTAATATCATTGGGTCCAGTTTTAAAGGTAGTGTAAAAATTATTTAAGGTATTGCAATGAATGCTATTCTCATTGCTGTTTCTGATCATTTTCAAGTCATGAAAAGCGGACGCTGGAACAGTAGGCAAGTCTTCTTGCGAAATAGTTCGAACATAGGTTAAGTCCAAGCCTGAAAAAAAGTTAAGAATTTTGTATGAAAATTAACAAGGTTAAAATTAGAAAGGTCAAGATTAACAAGGTCAAAATTAACAAGGTCAAAATTAACAAGGTCAAAATTAACAAGGTCAAAATTAACAAGGTCAAAATTAACAAGGTCAAAATTAACAAAAGCAGAATTAGCAAAGGTATGATTATAAAAAAGATTGCAAGCAGAAGCATTAAAAACAAGTTGGATGTGCTAAAATTTATATTTACCCAGAGCATCAGCAAAGCGGACCATCTTTTTTTTGCCCGGCGTTATGGGGTCACATTTTCCAGTTTTAAGTGAAGTGCTTCTAATTAGAGGACCTCTGGCCATTTGATCTTCACTGTCACTACCGAAATAGTCAGCTTCATCACTTAGATCATCTTCAAGATCTTGTTCCGAACATTCGTTGCACTCACTTGTCAATCTGAGTCTGGCCAGATGAGTCTTCACCAGACTGATATTGTTCAGCATGGTGTCCTGTTTAAGACATAATTGTCTTGCAGAGGTTCGTCCATCCCCCTGTTCATCATCGGCCGTTAGCTTGTCATCCACTTGCTGCTCCTCCTGGTCTTCGGCCTCGTCTTCCGGTACAGTGGATGGACGTCTTTCCAATTTGCGGTTTAAGACAAATACTCTAGTCAGCTGTTTAGGGTGGCGACTATTTTCACGGCAAAAGGCGTGTTCGTCCAAACAGCTGTTGCGCTTATTTTCACTGACTTGGACATTCGTACTATCTCTGCTACTGTTATTGGACATGTTTTCTTGACGACCAGCTAGTGCACCTAGTTTGTTTGCAGTTTGAATAAAATTATGATTAATAAATTTGTTATTGCAATGCATTTGGTTAGAGACAGCCACGGAATTGTCGTTTGCTTTCAAGCTGTTATTCAGGTACAGACTTAGATTTTCTTTGAGCAACTTAATTGTGGAAGGAGTTGTTATTAGGTAAATTTCGTTTAGATCGCAGCTGGCTTCATGCTCACCGTTGTCGGTCAAATGGGAAGAGTTATTATCATCTGAGCTTGGACGAGCTAAATTGTCGAATGCCATTGAGCTGCTTGTTAAGACACAGGTGTTGTCCATTTTGAAATCGGAGTCTTCTTTCAGTGAATAAGCTATTTGGTTGATAGATACTTGATCATCTTTACTCATAGCTTTAGGCTATGGCTGATCTTGCGATTCAACCAAACTGCTTTAATTCTTATGCGAGTTTGGTGTGAATTCAGTGCAAGCCTAGTAAGGTTCGGACGAGTATGGCTGATTTCAGTTCTGCCACAGCTTCTTTACAGGTCTATTACAGTTCTTTGACAGTTCTGTTTTAGTTCTGTTGCAGCTTTTTTGCAGTTCTGTCACAACACCTTCGCAGATCTGTCACAACTTTGTCACAGCTCTGTCCAAATCTTAAGTAACTAAATTTACTCTCTGGCTAATCACACAAATTCGCATTCAAGTCCTATCAACTGTTCAATGTGCACATTTAAAAGCGATCAATGTTATGCACAATATTTAAAGTTCAAGCTAATCTAAAATTAACAGGCAAAGTAATATCTGTAATTAGCACAATTAATTAAGGTATACTAAGCATCCAGCTGTTAATTGCTAGCTTTGCAAATTCACAGATGAGAAAAGCTTTTCACCGGCTTTTCACTGATCAATTACCACTGTTTAGCTGGCCCAGTCTGCACTCACACACTACCACTAGTTGAGAACACTACTGAAAAATCGCTAATTTAAGCTCTTAAATTCAAGACCATCTAATTTTGGTAAGCTGGTGGACAACGAAACGCAAATAGACACACCTTTGGATTATTTTGTAATAAAACAATTTTTGAACTTTTGACAGTTTACCGCTCAAATGGCGCACAGTTTGTTGCGACTAATTGCAGAAGCACTTCTTAGTGATTCGGATTCCAGACAGGCCACAATTGTGACTTCTGAAATGTGATTCTTGCCGGCCACAACAGCTGATCCCCTCCTGGCGCCAATTGCTCTCTCTCCCTCTCTCTGACTTTGCTCTCTGTTTACGCTAGCAACACTCTCACCATATGCTCCCCAGCCACTTTCTTCACCGTTACTCTTTCAACAACTTTTTTATTTGTTTATTATTATTCAATTAATTTGGTTCAATTCAGTTTCAATTAATTTAATGTGCTTTCAATTTTCGCTAAATTTAAATCTTTTTACCGCAAATTAGTAACTTTAAAGCTCAATCTGCGGCTACGGCCAAATTTTCTCTTTATCTTTGATCACTTTAAATCCTGCGAACGTAATGAAAAGATGTTAAGTTGCAAAAATATCTGAAAATAAGGCGAAATATTGAAACATTGGCAAGTGCAAATTGTTACCAAAGATAAAGGTTGAAAAACTTTTTAAAGACAAACTTTTTCAGCTCTAGATTGCGTTTTTGTCACTTTCAAACTAATTTGCTATTGTAATTGACAATTTAACAATCGAGGGCTTGGTCACTGATCACGGCTTTTAGTTGTTTTATAAACTTTTATAGCCACAAATTATCTACTTTAATTGATTTACACAAACCACTCTACTTGACTCTTAAATATGGTATAAAGAAGTCACTTGGCAGACGCCTGACAAACTTGAATGAAAGATAATCTCAATTATGATTCATGCTTCGCAAACATAATTTGCGTTTTCAGTTTTCGTTTATTAAAATTTTCATTATTTTCACAAATTTTCAATGCTTTGAAGTTTTCAGCAGCAGCCAAACAAGTTTTTTAAAATCATATTCTTGCATACACATACACAGGTAAATGCTAGAAGAAAAAGTTGTAAATTGATCGATAAACTTTGTAATTTACTTTGAATTATAACTTAATCAAAGTAAATCTGATTAAATCTGAATGGTTATTTTTATATTGTATTTACTGTACTAAAAGTGCTAAATACAGACAACACAAAACCATGACAATTTAAATATAAAGCTACTACTGAAGGGCGCTAGATCCTTAGTTAATTGAATTTATTTCTAATGAAGATTAACTGTTTTGCACTTGTCAGTGGGATATGATTTGTTCTTGATATGCAAACAAAGTTTGTGCATGTGCATTGACACTGAAACTTGGAACACACAATCAATGTTGTGAATTTTTAAAAAACAAAGAAGTTAAGTAAAGTTTAAGATGTTGATTCTATTTGAATGCTTTAACAAATGTAGTTTAAGGAGTGCATCAAAAAAAAAATTGTTTCCGGTCGATTTGGTATTCACAAAATTATCTAAACGCTGTTTTAAATTTAAAATCATTTGTTGATTTTTAAGAAAATTGGCAGACATTGAACCAATGTTGACACTGATTCTAAAAATTGTAATTAATTTTTAAGTTAAGTTTAATTAAATAGCAAAAATATTAATGATCAAATTTTTGTCTGTTTTTCTTCTAGAATTTTTTTTTTGAATGCTATCGTTTGTGGTCAGAAGTTCAGTCTAAAATTCATTTTTATATTTATTAATTACGTCTATTGTTTTTATTTTTCATCGAATCGTTCAAATGAGATTTTATCCAAATCAGTTGAAATGCATCCAAATATTGTTTAACAAATTCATTTAAAATGTAAGACAGCTTTAGATAAATAACAGTAATAACATCAGAATATCTAAGATATTTGAAAGGTAATTTTTAATTCATTTTTTAGCTATTAATTAACAAACTAATTTACTCACCATTGTGTCGTTAAAAAACTTGATAGAAGTGACTTGCTCTGACAATAAAAACAGTATTTTCAATAAGATAATTAAAACAAATGAATTAAGATGTAAGATTAACTGTGCTCTGTGACTTTCTTAATTTGTTTTTGTTAAAACTTTTTTCTTTTAAATTTTGAAGTTCACTTTAAGTTGAGATTCTTGAGCTTTTGACAGAAAATTCGACTCAAAAAGAGCAATGAAGCTGCCGGATAACAAAGACAGTTGGCTAAGAAACAGAAGAGCGAAAAAGAGAGAGAATGAAAGAGGAAGAATTCGACAGACTAAAACAATGACTAAGACATAAAAAGATAAAATAAGAAGAAGATGTAATTGTGGTAAAATAGCATTATTTGGCTGAATAGCAACCAGACAACGGTAAATCGCAATGCTCGTTTAGATGCGCCGTGTTTACAGTTCAACTAAAGTGTTCTGTAAATAGCAAATAGGCTTTGCACATGATCCATTTTTTACAAATTAAATCCATAGCTGATTCTTTTACAACCAACCCATTCTACGAAATTGTTAGAGTAATCGGTGAATCAATAATTGTGAATTTGACCTATTTAACTTAATTTTTTTTAACTGCTGTTATAGTTAATTTTCTTTTTTGTCGCCATTTTAAAGTCAAAAATTAATTTGATTGCACTTTAAATTGTTCCATTCATATTTACTTGCTTAAGATATTAAATTTTTTCTGGCATTTGTTTTCAAAATGTCCGGATTTATTTGCTTCTGCGCTAAACAAGTCTTAATGTTTTTTGCGAATGTAACTACCTCACGAACTTAAGCAAACTAAATCAATTTAATTATATTCAATCTAATAAATTAATTCGTAAGGTCATTAACATTCTATTACCATTAAAATGCTTCTATTAAATCAAAATACTTTAAATTTTATATTTATTCAACTTGAATGGGCATTTAATTTGCAAGCCTGTTTGTTTTACTATTTATTAAATGAAAACATGTGCCAAATAAAATGCAAATTAATATATTAGTTTTATTTTATAAAAAGTATTTTAGTAAAAAAATTTTTTTTAAATTTTGAACTTGAAAAATTATATTAAGTGGTTTTGGTAAAATTAATTGTTTATTTTTAAAAACCAAATATTATTTAATTGTAAAATTTATCAGTTAACTATAAGTTACAATTTATTATTTTCTAAAAATTACACTTTAAGGTTGTTTTAAAATTTTAAACTTTATAAGTTAATAAATGATTTAAAAAGAATTCTAATTATGGAAAATATGTCTTGCAAAATTTTTTTCTCATTGAAGAAGGGAAGAACTTTTTCACAATGTCAAATATTTTTTTTTAAAGCAGAAAAAAATTTAAAGTAGAAATATCAGGTCAAAAATTAGCCATGTTTAATTACAAATCAATATTTCCTTGTTTTATAGTGGATCATGAAATATCAAATTTTATTAAGAAATAATTTTTTTTATAAAGAATTTGAACTTTTAATTTTTTTTGTCCTTGCTGTTATAGCCTATTTTTTAGCTTTTTTTAAGCAATTTTCTTTTAAACTTGCCTTTTATTAATTGTAGTTATTTTTTTTAATTTAAACTTAATTTTTAGTTTTTTATTAAAATTTTTTTTTTATTCTTAAATTCATATTTTGTCTAAAAAAGCATTTTAAAAAATTATCCTTTATAATTTATCCTTTGTATATAATTCGATAATTATTAAAAAAATTTTAAGTTTGTATAGTTAAACAATAGATAAAACAAAAAGTAAAAAAATATTTTAATGCTTTTAAATCTAGCATAATTGCTCAATGATTCTAGTTTTATATTTTTTAAACTTTTATTCATTATTTTAAATAAGAAAAAACGGTATTTAAAATTTAAATATTTTTATAACAAACTAAATATGCATTTATTATTTAAAAACTAAATTTATTATTTATTTTTTAAGGTTTAATAATTGTTTAAAAGATAAATAAATTAATCAACAAATTTATTTAAAACAATCATATCAATTATTTTGTTTAATATTTTTTTTTAAAAAATTTAAGTTTTAATTAAAATTTATTTTTTGGTTAAAATATAAAATAAATTCAACAAAAGTATATTAAGTATAAAGAATTTATGATTTAATGACAAAAAACACGATTGCATAAAATAAGGAAATAAAAGATTTTTTTTATTTTACAACTTGATGATAAATTAAATAAGTTTAAACAATTCTGAAACAATAAAAGAAGCATTTATTACCTTAAAAAAACTAATTTTACAATAAAAATTGTAAATAAAAAAAAAGATATTTTAAATTAAATCATAGAAAGTCAAAAAATGTATCTAACCTGGTGTAGAACTTTACAGTTGAGTTTGAGTTAATTGAGAAATTATGAAGTAATAATTGAGCTAAATTTAATTTAAAACTGATTTTGGAGTTCACTAAATTTAATTAAAATCCTATCCAATGAAGATATTATTAATTATAGGACGAAACTAATTTTACATTATGTTGAATATAAATTGGCTATTTAAATTTGATTAATTATTCATGATATTAAAGTAGCCACGTTTAGAGCAGATGCAAAAATATAGAATGCAAACTGTGTATAAACTCTAATGAATTTAAGATGTATCAAAATAAGTGTTAAAGTGTGGTTGTGTGTGGGCATAAGTTTATGTAAATTTAATTAGTTTTTTAAAAAAGGAAATTCACAATTTTTATTTAAAAAAAAAAATTATGATTTGTATCCTTCGCTATATGAACCGGAACTAGAACCGTAGCTTGAGTCGCCGCCATAACCACCATCATGGCTGTTGCCGTAGCTGGCCAATTCTGAGCCATAGCCACCATGACCAGCACCGTAGCCAGATGAACCGTAACCACCATCAGAAGAGCCGTAGGAAGAACCATAAGAAGAATGAGAAGGAGAGTATGAAGAATAAGAATCATGAGATCCATATGAATCACCACTAGATCCATATGAATCACCATGAGAACTATAGGAATCGCCATAGCCAGAATCACCATAGCTTGGTGAACCATATCCAGATGAACTATAACTAGGTGAACCATAACTTGAACCATGTCCATAACCACCTCCATATCCGTGTTTTTCTACAATAATTGGTTTATGCACTACCACTGGCTTTTCAACAATCACTGGCTTGGGGACAAGCACTGGTTTTGGCACATAAATTGTTTTGGGGACCACCACTTTTTTAGTGATGTAAATGGGTTTAGGGACTATCACTTTTTTGGTCACAATAATGGGTTTGTGCACCACATGAACATGTTTGTGGTGTCCATAACCATGGCCGTAGTCACCTCCATATCCTCCATCATATCCATGATTTGCAGAAGCGGCTACTACAAATACGCACAAAATTAACAACTGTTGATTATATCCGTAAACCACCAGAACCAATCCATAAATATGAACAGATCAAGTTAAAGCCAATTTTAACCGAATTGTAAGTTGTTGGGAAATGGGTGTATTTAGCAAAAATTATAATAATAAAATTAAATTTATATTAATAAATTTGATTGCAATTTGTCATAAGTAATCGGCTAAATTAAAAAATGGTAAATTTATTCAAAAATTAAATATTCAATATTTGAATAAACATTCTCATCTGTTAAACCATAGCTTATTCAATAAATAAATAATTGCACGTTTAATTTAGTAGAAATTTAACAATTCATTACAATTCATGAAATAATTTCAGTAATTAAGGTTCATATCAAAAAGAAAAATGAAATGCACAATTAAACTTACGAATTGATTCATTTTTGCCAGAAAATCGAAAAACAGGTAAAAATAAGGTTTGCAAGTGTTTCAACTTTAAGAATGTTGCGATGAGAAAGTGAACTGATGTGGCTTAATGAAGTTGATCGGATTTTTATAGTGAAAGTGAAAGCGCTGACCAAACAGTGGTTTTAAAGGGTTGAACTGCAAATTGCGTGAGGGAATGCACTGTGGGCTGACTTATTACAAACGCCACAATCTTAACCAATTGATGAAATGACTTAAAAATGTTATGGCCCGTTCGGGTCACTCTGCCAACTGTTCAGTCCTGTCTTGTCCTGTCTTATGTATACCTGTTCTGTTTTTTAACTTTCTTGTCATATCTTTGTCAGAGCACTGTTTTAACTGTCATTTGTTTTAACCGCAACTTTCACAATACAACTGATTAGTTGTAATTTAAGTTCATCAATTTCATCCAATGGCTACAATCAATTTAAAGTAATATTTTTGATTTTGCATATTTGTTTTCCTGATACAAGCTACTTCTAAACTTTTTGTCTGATTAAATTAAAGTGAATCCATTTTTCTTTATCCCACTCTTATTTTTTTTACTACTGTATTTTTATTTTTTTCTTTAAACTTTTGTGTTTAAAAAAAAAAAAACTTTTTTCAATTTTTTCTGTTTATCTTTTAACTGTTGTCGAACTCCATCACTTTTCACTAGTTTCATTAACAAATCACGAACTACGGATAAAGGAGTTACTGTTAATTTTACTTAAATATGGTGGATTAAAGTTGATTAAGCAGGATTAAATTAGAATGTTACATGTATGACGATTGCGCGTTGTTACATTTATGGATAATATCTGAAACAAGTTGTACTTGTTGCTTGTTGGTGCTATTGAAGAATAGTTTAGCATCCTTTCATTTTTTTCATTTTGCTTGCAGCGCAATAATATGTGATTTAATTAATTACATTTTAATCAAGCATAGTTAAATTTGCTTATTTAATTGGGCAGGTAAAGTATTTAATTTTTTTTATTTAATTTTTGCAATAGTTTAAATTTTAAACTAGCAAAATTATATTATTTTTTTTTACTTTTAAAACAAACTTTAAATTTTGTGGCCATATTTTGTGAGTTGATGCAAATCAGATAAAATAAGTTATTCGGGTACTTTAGCATATGTAAACGGGCAGAACAATTAAAATTACTGCCGGGTCGTGTCTTTTTAGCTTAAAGCAAAAACAATTGTTTTTAATTATAGTTAATGCATTGAATTTAATCGATTGACTTAATTCTTATTTATCAACTTACTTTTAATACTTTTAAAACTTTTTGATTATTTTTAATTTGGTAATCAAAATAAATAAAAGCATTATTAATATGCTTTTTATACATATTTAACATCACTAATTTTTTTTTATAAATTTTTTTTTTAAATTTAAATTTTTATTTATTTAAGGATGATGAGTCAAGATAAATTTAAAATTAAATAAAATTTAAATTTAGTTTGTATTTTAATTTTTTAATTTAATAAAAGATTAAGGAAGCATTTAAAAAAAAAAAATAACCATCGTTTTTTCAATAAGTTTTACATTTGTTAAACATTATTAATAAAAAATCAAAAAATTAAATTAAAATTGAAAATAATATATTTTTTTAAATTTACTATCAGTTTGCTAAGTTCAATTGTAGCTTTTTGATTTTTTTTTATTTAATATAAAAGATGTAAAAGTTCAAATGATTTTAAGACAAATTAGCACTGTTATATATACCTATACTTTACATGTAAAAATAATTTTATTCCTTTGCGTTTATTTTTTTTTTTTAAAACGATAATGCTTAAAAAATATTTTTCGCAACAATTTATGTACTAAAGTTGTTTGTAACGGTTTTTTATAACACCTGTTCTCTTGTTCAACATTCCATAAGATATAAAAATATAGTAAAGAAAATATTATTTAATAAAAATAAATGCAAACTGTTTATTAATTGAAAATTCATTATTTTTTGGCTAGAATAAAAATGTATCAATGTTAAAAAAATTGTATAAAACATATTATTTTGTTTAAAAGTGGAAATAAGGTTCAGTAAAAAAGAAATTTGATTCCTTTTTTTAAGTTTGTAGTTTAAATGAAAATAAAACTTTGGTTTTATTTAAAAAATATAAACTAAATCAAGCAGATAAATTTGCGATTAATTTTTTATTAGCCTGCAGCTTTTTATTAATTTTTTAATCAATATACTTTTGGACACATTGGCCTTTATTTTCATTGATTGTAACTGCTTTTATATTTTATTAAATTAATATTTAATTCAAAAGATGATCAAATAAATTATTTGTTATCTTAAAAGTAAATAAAAAATTAAGAAAACTAAATATGTTTAATTTTACCTAAAGATTAAGTTATTGATACAGGGCTTAATTTTTTCAAACTTATTTTGCCCTTTTTTGAACCTTTCATACTATTACTTTTTCTCAACTTCCAGTTTTTATTTTAATTATTTTTTTGATTAATTAAATTTATTTAATACCCGTTTTTTTTCAAAAAAATTTCTGGCAAATTTTTAAGCTAAATTTATTAAAAATTTAACTGTAAAAGTTGCTTTTTTATCAAATTATCTTATAAAAAATACATTGAACAAATAGTTTGAAATTAATTAAAAATTTAGACAATTTTAAATTATTATTTCTATTTTTTTTTTTTAAATTTAAAAAGCGAAAAACATAAATATTTTTTAACCACAAGCTCATTTAAAAAAAAAAATTTGATTAGTTTAAAACTAATTTATTTCTTAACAAATAAAACAAGTTTACGTTGGTCTGCCAAGTTGAGTATCTATTCTCTTATTTAATTTGTTTATTGTCTTAAATTACATTTACATGCATAAAATTTGAAAAAAAAAAAAAAAAATTTTAATATCATTTTTGTAAAAATTTTTCTGTTTTTATTTTACTTTTTTTGTATCATTTCAGATATTGTCAAATATAAAAAGATGTAATGAAAATTAAATTATTCTGTATTTTTTTTTTTATTTGTCACAAAATTTGCACCATTCTTTAAAATTTTATAATTTTTATTTTATTTTAATTTTTTAGTTGTTTTCATTAACTAAAAAAATTTAGTTATAATAAATTTTTAAAAAAATTTAAATAATAAATAAACTAATTTAAAACCAATTGTAATTCAATTAATATATAGTATAATTTGATAAAATTAAATTATACATCAAAATATTTTTAATTAATATTTTTGTATTTGTTGCTTGTATTTTTTTACTTACTTTTTTAAATTAAAATTGATTTGATATTTTTTATAATCACTTTATTTAACACGTAAAAAAAGATAGTTTATTGAAACAATAATTTATGATTTATGAGATTGTTTGATTTTTTACTGAACATTTACATTAGATGTAAAATAATAGTAAAATAATAAAAATGAATAAAAACAAGAAAACACACTGAAACAAAAAAATACAAACTATTAAACCTAAGTTATATTAGCATGATTTGTTACAGGTAAGTCTTCATTAACCATTATGAAAGATTTATAAAATTATTTAAATGTAATTAAGTTTTTTTTAACTAGAAAGCGTTTTGATTAGTCAATGTTTCATTATGAAATAGTTAAAAACTTGTGACCTTAACATTGTAATATTGCTTAATTATTGTATTTGGATTACATTTAAACCTCCTAATGACTTGTTTATTCGTGCATATGTAAGATGCATGTCTATAAAAACCTGTAAAAATGTGTATATTGTATTTTGCAATATATTTTGCATGTGTAACAAAACTTGAACCATACTATTTAAATAAAATTAATAATAAAATTGATTATTATGACCATAATAATAAGAAAATAATTAAACTCATTGGAATAGAACAATTGCAAAAAAGGCTCGTTTGGCCAATTAATTAAATAAAGTCGATTTGCACTTAAATCACTTAGATAGACAAAAATAATCGGGCGTTGTTTGTTTAATAAATTCTAATCAATTTGCTTCATCAGTTTCTAACATATATTCAATGATACCTTTTTTAGTTACTCTTTGAGCTAAAACTTTATATTCGTCTGCACTAGCTTTTTTCAAGCTAAGTTTTAGTGATGAGCCATTTAAACTATTATTGCTAGAACTGTTGCTACAATTGAGTGAATTTTCATTGGAAGAATTAATTCGACTAAATACAAGTTTGGATGAACATTCATTTTTGTTAACGATTCGATATTCGGGTTTATCAAATAATTGACTTGTATCTGAATGAATAGTTTGTGATTGATTTCTATGCATTAGTTCTAATGTGGGATCGATTCTCTGAACGTTATTCACTCGAAAAAACGGGTTATTCGCACCTTCAAAATTTTCCGGATATGGGATGATAGCATCTAGTTCTTGTAGATTAGCATCTTCACTTTCAGTCAATTGTCTTTTAGATTTGTGTTTAGAACTGTGTGTTTTTGTTCTCACTCCCTTTGCTTTACTTTCGTTTCGACGGTTTTTAGGTCTTAGTTTTTTCGTCACGTTACTGCTTTGAACTGATAATTCTTGGTTCTTTTTCTTTGCCATGTCTTTTGCGTTTAATTCTCTTCTAGCTTCACTATCATGACTTGTGTTAAGACTACTATTTGTATTTTTATCTAAAGATTGCTTACTTATTTTATCAAATATGGATTTATTTGGCTTTTGAGGAACTATAGTGGCGTTTTTTCGGCATGCCCCGTTCGGCACAATCCTTTCATCAACGTCAGCAAGAGTATGATCATTACTTAAATTTTTCGGGAAAATCGCATTTTGTTTGACTAAAAAAGAAGACTTTGAATTACCAAATGGACAAAAAGTTAAAGGGTCTTCATATGGAAAATCCACGTTTAGAGACCAATGTTCATTATCGTTGCAAACAAATTTTTCCGGATTAGACTTTAAGTTAGTGATTATTTTTTCTGCTAATTCACTATGACTTAATTTATCTAAACAAACATTTAGCTTGAACAATGTTTCATTTTCTAATAAAAATGGTATAATGTCTTCGCTAACTGAAAAAAATCTTCGATCAGCACCATATGTAAGATTACTTAAAGTAAGTCCAATGGCAACACTCCATTTCATGATGATACGTTTGCACATTTCCAAATTATCATTACAAATAGAACAGGTAAATTTAAAATATTCATCTCCAATTAACAGTTCAGTTTTCAATGTTTTAATACAAATGGTGTGAAACCATTGTCGACATTTACAACATTGTAACATTGATCTACAGTATTCGACGCCGTTACCACAGTAGCAATAGACATTTTCTCTATTAACTTGGTGATCTTTGTCCCAAGTCAAATCGCCCGGATTGTAAGGCAACGTTTTATTGCACGATGAGTCTGATTGTTCATTACTGTCTTCATTTTGATTATAAAAATCCATATCCATCGAACTATTAACTTTATGTTTAATTGAGCTCACACTAGCTTCATTAATATTATAGTCAATTATTCCAAAATTGCGTTTATCCTCATCACTCATTTCACTTAGACATTTTTTGCAAACCCAAGGTATGTCAGGGACTAAAATATCGCAAGGAATATTTGGCTTGTGACATAATTGATGAAAACCTAATTCACATTTATCACAAATGACGATTTCGTTTGGTGCTTCAGAGTAACCATCATTACATTCCTCACACAAAATTTCTGGTTCGCTCATTTTGGATTTAAAATTTTTGATCAAAAAATTAACCAAATAAAAAGTCTAATAAATTTTCTAATCTGATGGTTAGATGATTAAAATAAATAAGTGAAAAAAAAAACCAATTTAGCTTAAAGAGACAAATATTAATGTAATAATTAAATGTGGGTTAAATGAATGTATTTTGACCACAATCAAAACACAAGCTTAATTTGTGAAAGGTGTTTTTTATTAAAAGCAAATAATTTGATCAATCGTTTATCCAAAGTTTGTTTGATTCTTCCTAAATGAAATTCAAGATTGTAGAAATAAAAAGCTTAATTTTGCATGATCCAATATGTAAGTTATAAATAAACTTGTTTCACCATGCGGAATCAAACTAACGCACTTGAATGTGTTTTGAGATGATGCAAGCCTATGTAAAGAAAAAAAAGAAATAATAGAAAAATAAAAACAAGAACAGGTTGATTGTGGTTTGTTCAATGGAAGTTTCACAGTATCATTATTAGTTTAAGAACATCGCAAACAAACAGGTGTAGCAATTAGGCGTGGTTCGCTTTTAGTATGATATGATAGGTGCATTTTCTAGATTGGGGCTTTTCTAATGCAGAAAATAAGCGATAAACAAAAAAAAAAGCAAAATCCGAGCATTGTCAGTAATTTGATCATTCAGCAATGACATTGCAAATAATTACAAAATTAACATTAATATTATTATTACCACTTTACCACTACTACAAGTCATTTTAAATGTAAGAAACACAAAGCAAATTTGAAACCATTTGTACAAGCTAATGAAAAACAGACAAAACGACCGATGAACAAAGATTCATGCATATACATTGTGGTATTTGTTTAAGTGGTAATCAAAAATTTGCTAAGACCAAAATGAAATTTAAAGGTAAAAAAAACTTCAAAGACTGAGATTTTAAAAAAACTAATTAAATGTAAAATATGAATCTAGAATCTAAAAAGAAAATATAAAATGATTTTTTAAAATTTAAATGAAATCATTTTAAACTATGATTGAAATTCTATTATCTATCTAGTTTGAGAATATATGTTCTATGATACATTCGCTTGATACATTTTTTAAATATCTTAAATATTTGATTATAATCATCGTTTCTAGATTATTAATTTCATTCTAATAAACAATTAAAGTTTAAAGTACTTTTCGAATCGATCCGATTGATGAAAGTATCTTATTTACTATCAAAATGTTATCTCATTTTTAATTTAAAATTGACATGTTTTTGAATTAATTCTATATATAATTAAATCTAATCGTGCATTTGAATACTATGGACTTGAATAGGAATGATTATTGTGAATTGTATACAGTTAATGAATTACGAATTTCACGATTGCGATGAGTTTAAAAATAAGTTAATTTGCTTAATCACAAAAAAAAGGAGAAAAAGAGCAAAAAGAAGAAACTAAATTCAAATTTTGTATGATGTAATAAATGAATTATTTAAATTGATTACCAATAGATTTTCAATTATCTTAGTCTTTTGCAAGCTATTTGCCTTTTGCACACTGGTTCAACATACTGTTCAGTTCGCTGACTTGATTGACAAACTCGTCTAACCAATCGTCAATCTTTTCGTCTTTTGGCTGGAACTGTTGTCCAATGATTTTTTATTTTTGCGTTTTTCTCCTTGAGTTTTTTTTCTTGAGTTTTTTTTCTTGAGTTTTTTTCTTGAGTTTTTTTTCTTGAGTTTTTTTCTTGAGTTTTTTTTCTTGAGTTTTTATTTGATTTTTTTTTTAAAGTTTTCTTTTGAAGTTTTCTTTGTAATTTTTTTATTAATTCCTTTTCTTGATCTTTATTGTTGATGTTTATTGCTGATTTTTATTGTTGATTTTATCCTTGATTTTTTATCCTTAATTTTTAATCTTGATTTTTCTTTGCAAGTTGTTTTGCTAGAGTTTTCCTGCTGAGCAATTTTTCAGCAGTTGTTTCCTAGAGTTTTTCTTCTAGAGGTTTTCTTGTTAAATATTTGCTTGCGTTTGTCTTTTGGACTTTTTCTCTTTGATTTGCGTTCGACTTTTGTTTTCTTGACTGTAATTCTGTGGACTGTAACTCCCTTGACTTTAGTTCTCTTGACTTTAGTTCTCTTGACTGTAATTCTCTTGACTGTTATTCTCTTGACTTTTAATCTTTTGATTTGTATTCTGTTGATTTGTATTCTGTTGATTTGAATTTCTTGATTTGAGTTTTGTTGATTTGAATTTTCTTAATTTGTATTCTCTTGACTTATATTCTGTTGAATTTGAGTGTGTCGACTTTTGTTTTGCTAACTTGAACTTCGGTATAGCTTGAAGTTGTTTTTTTTTTGAGGAAACGATTGTTGCACAATATTTTGGACGTCTTCAGTTGGTTTCTTTGCGTTGGGTCTCTTTCTTTTTCTTATTCGCTTTGGCTGTGTTTGTTTGACTTGAATGTTCTTGCTCGCAACTTGTCTTGTCTTGTCTTGTCCTGTCTCTGTGTATTTGTCTGCTTGTCTGTCTTCTCGGTTGGCTCACTGTGATAGACTATATTGGAACACTTTGACACTTGAATTTCATTGCAGGTGCACCAAAGTGAGATTCTCGCACAACGCTCTCACATACACACAAATGCATATATAATGCTAATAGTTATAATAATAAATATAATACGAAAATAGTAATAATAAAAACAAAGTTACATGTGGGTGCAAACGGGGCGCGGGCACTAGACAGAAGGTGTGTATTCAATCACAAAGTGCAATACTATTTGAATTTCTTAATTATGATCAAGCAAACACTATAGGACACCTTGGACAAGATAATAAGACTGGCTAGGACCTGTGGTAGGGGGGTCCAGACATCTACTCTGGCTGGCGGTGGATGCACCTTGCACGAATGAGTGTAAACAAATTCAGCGAGAACTCGGCCAGATTGGGCTACGCGTGACTGGCGCCATCTCTGAGTCAAAAGCCGGGTCTGCTCGGCTTTTCCGTGTAAGATCGCAGCGCGTCTGTGCGCGACCCACAGATGGCGTTCTCACTGGTGCTCACTTTCGTCCACGTCCTAATAGTATGCGCATGCGTGTTGCATCAATGTTTATCTTTATTGCTTTATTGCCTCTCCAACCTTCTTAATCAGATTCTTTTCTTAATCTTCTCGGCCGACTGCCTTCGCCAACACAATCATTTGCTTCGGTAATATATTCTCATCAAACCGACCATCGTTTAAGATTGACAAACTTGAAAGTCGCTTTTTCTTCTTAAACTTGCTTCATCTCCTTCATCGTATCAATTCATTCACAAGTTTTACCGTTTAGCTTATGTAGTTCTCTCTTAACCTTTTTGTTTAGAAGCTTTTTCTTTCAAGCTTTTTTTTCAAGCTCTTTCTTTCAAGCTTTTTCTTCCAGCTTTTTCTTTCAAGCTCTTTCTTCAAGCTCTTTCTTCAAGCTTTTTCTTTCAAGCTCTTTCTTCAAGCTCTTTCTTCAAGCTCTTTCTTCAAGCTCTTTCTTCAAGCTCTTTCTTCAAGCTTCTTCTTTCAAGCTTCTTCTTTCAAGCTTCTTCTTTCAAGCTTCTTCTTTCAAGCTTCTTCTTTCAAGCTTCTTCTTTCAAGCTTCTTTAAAATTTTTTTCTTCATTATCCTTTAACTTTAAAACCTTCTCCAAAAGTCTTCAAAATCTTTTCACCAAAAGTCTCTTCTTCTAAAGCATCAAAAGCCTCCAAAACCTCGAAAACTTCTTTAAGCCTTCTTCTCCAAAACTCTCACTTTATTCAGCCCAAACCATTTCACTATTTGCTGTCTTTCCCAGCCTAAGAAAAAGCCTTTTCTATTTATAAAAAAAAACTGTTCGAACCAATTCGGCTTCAAAAGCTAGGCTAAATCACCAAACAACTAAACAGACTAATAAAAGTTGGCAAAATTAATTTTTATATCAATAAACATTCAAGTAAACCACAAATTACCTACCTAACACATGTTTTCGATATTAAATACATTTTTCACTCCTAATTAACCATGTTCTCGTGTAAACACATAAATTCAAATTTTTATGCGCAAGTCACATTTATCATCACAACGAATAAGCCTTTCGTTTGGCAGCTGGAATACCAAGCAAATTGTGAAATCATTTTGAAAAACTAATTTTCTCAAATTTAAATCACTACTTTCAAATCATTTCAACTCGCACTATTCAACAGTAAGAAAACAAATTCGCTAAAAGAACAATTAATCAATTCAATTTCAAACAATTTAAACTCTTTCAAACCAAGCTGATTGCTGTGCTATTAATTTAAACCGTTAACACTGATCCGTCACTAGTCACATGTTAAGGTGTTATAATTGAAATATTTCAATTAAAACAATTCTAACTGTAAACTGAAGCATCGGTCGAAACGATCGAGTTTTTGACTTTAAGTTTGAATTGCGCGCCCAAATCATTTGTGAAAAAATGAGCGCTTTTAAAAGGGAGAACCATTCACATTGTTCGCCTAATACAGTTGCGGCTTTCTTAACAAAGGATCATCTTTGTAGGATTTAAGTAAAATAGTTATTTAATAATTTTATTTAACTATTAGTAATAGTTTAAGACTTTTTCAAAATAGTGCACCAATAAATAGCTTATTGATCACTTGTAGATATTTATAATTGATATTCTTAAATACCGCAAACAAAAATGTCTGGCTCTGAAGTAAGTATTGCAGACGACTCTTATGTTTACTATGTTCTATTTGTTTTATCGTGCTATCTGTTTATTATCTCTTTGTCTGTCGGTTCCACCAAGAACACGTTTGAAAACATTGATGAGTTTAATTAGTTTGTTCTTTATTTAACAGGAAATTAAACCCACCGTGAACACGAGCGCGACTGAAGGCTCAAGCGACGGAAATTCCGAGTACATTAAGCTTAAAGTGGTGGGACAAGATAGTAATGAAATCCATTTTAAAGTTAAAATGACTACTAACATGAATAAACTGAAAAAATCTTACAGTGAACGTTTGGTAAGTTTGAAATTACCTTTTACAGTAACTAAAAGGTACTTAACTCTTTGAGGTTCTAATTGTTCTAAATTGCTCTATAAACGCAGGGCTTACCGGTCACTTCACTCAGATTTTTGTTTGACGGAAAACGAATTAACGATACAGATACACCCAAGCTTTTGGAAATGGAGAATGACGATGTTATAGAAGTGTATCAAGAACAATCTGGTGGCTTTTAATTATGTAAAAAAAAATCACGGAATTAACTAGTTTAAAACTGATTCAGTTAATGTAATTAATAGTTTAAATTGTCCATTAAACAATTATCATGATTCTTCACGATTAACATTGAATAGCATTATTTTCATTTTTTATGAAAACCGTTACAATAGATCACAATATGTAAATGTTGAATTTAATTTTAAAAAAAAAAATTTTCTTTAATAAATTCAACTTTTTTTTTTTTTTAAAGCAAAAATTGTGCAAACCAATTTTATTCTTTAAAATTTATTATAAAAAATTTTTTCAATTTTTATTAGTGCAAGTAAATTATTTTCCTCTTTTAAATTTATTACTGAACTCTACTCTATATCAGGTATAACATATTAATGAGATAAACATTCTTTTACATAATCTAACTGTGTGTTGTGTATATTTGCATATTAGTATGCATCTGGAAGCAAATTGATACATAGATGAGCGACAGTTGATTGTCCGCCTGAAACGCAAGCCAAAACACGAAATTGTTTAGGTTGGAGACGAAGTCCGGTGGTCTGACCTGGTTAGGACGTAATTGGATGATCACACAAGAAGAGAATACATTACAAAAACAAGGTTGCGACAGTGCGAAGATCACAAGAAATCCGATAGAGTGTAAAGTTATCTAGAGTGTTTTGTAGCAGGTTTCGAATGGCTTTCAAGAGAGTGGAACGGGTGGTCAGAGCTAGTAATGGGAGTTTTTCTCCTCTTCGGAAACAAACACCTGTCTGATGCCACCTGGAATTTGGGAAGTGGTCACCCAGCTCCTGTGTTTGGCCCGGATCATGCTAAGATTGCCTTCAGCGGAGTCGGCCCGTTCTTCTGCCGCTTCTAGTTCTCTTTGGAAGCGTCTTACCCGACTCAGGTTCTGTTGGCTTTGGCCTTCCTGTTCCTGCAACTGTCTCTTGTAGACCTTGACTTTTTCATTCAGTTTATCACAAGCCTCTTGCAACATGGCCACGTTCTTATGGTCTTCTTCACTTTGCAGACACAGTTCTTTAACACGGTGCTCTTTCTTTCTCAAAATTTTTTGTGTTTCGGCATGTCTTCGTTTTTCTTCCTCAAACTCAATCTCTACATCTCTGATTCTGGATTCTAGTTTGGCGATCACTCGTTTACCTCCGGCCAGTGCATTCGCCTCCACCTCTTCCAAACGTACCTGGTAGTTTCGCACTTCAATCTCCAGTGTTTTTTTGATACTTTCCAGTTTTACGAAACGCTCCTGTTCTTCAATCAATATGTCTTTAGTGGACTTCAATTCAATTGACAGTTTCTGCACTCTTTCGTCTGACAGTCTCAATTCTTTGTGCACTTCATCGTAATCTGCCTGTAAAGCTGAATATTCAGTTTCCAGCTTAGACTTTGCTGAGCTCAAGTTCACGTTAATTGTGGTTAATTCGTTTATTCTGGATTGGGCTTCTTCACACAGTTGCTCAGCCGATCTCTTGGCTCTTATTGCTTGTTCTAGGGCCACACGACATTCGTCCAGTTCTCCTTGCAATGCTTGTGCTTTACGTTGGGTCGCGCCCAATTGATCTATGGCTTGCTGCAATTGGCGGTGCACTTCATCATAGTGGGCCTGCAACTCAATAATTTGTTGTCCTTGACGCTTAATTGTCTTTTGCAAATCTATGTTTTGCTTGTTTGCTGCATCTAATGACATTTCAAGTTCAGTTATTTGAATCTGCATCTTCTTCTTTATTCTGGCCACTTCAGTCTTCAGTTTAGCTTCTGCCTCTGCCAATCTCATGCTCAATTGCTCAATTTCAATTTGCATTTGTTTGCTACATTATGAATTTATTTTATTTACTATTAAACAAGTTAATTAAAAAACTTAAACACTTACCGCAACGATTCCAATTCTTCTTCCTTCTGCAACAATCTCTTTTCGTAATCATGTCTCACCTGGGCTAATTCGGCAGCTAATCTTTGTGCTTTAGCTTCTTCTTGTCTTCTCATTGCTTCTGATTCTTTGTAGGCAGCTGTCAATTCTTCCCTTTCATTTTCTAATCGCTTGATTTCTAATTCCATTTCATGGATGCGGCGATGGGCATCGTTCAATTGAGACTTGCAGTCGGCTAAATCGTCTTGTAATTTCTTGTTTTCTCTTGCTAATGCTTCTTTCTGCTCTCTTAACTTTTCATATTCGTGACTTAATTTCTGCAAATCTTGAATCTTCACTCTTAATTCTTTTTGTGTGTTTTCTAGTAAAATAGTCACTTCTTCTACTTTGTTCTTTAGATCTAAATTTAATTTTTCTAATTGAGAGCAACGTTTTTCCAGGTTTTGGGCATGTGTGGTAGCCTAAAATTTAATATAAATTTACACATTAGTTTATTAATGATTCTTAATTTTAATTTTTAGTCTATCATTTACTTTTTCCAAATCCATAATAAGCACTTCCACTTCACTTTGCAGTCTTGATTTTTGTTTTTCCAACGAACTACATTTGTTAAGCAATGCTTCAAGTTGTTCCTCATATTCAGTAATCTTTTGTTGCATTTTGCGTCTATTGTGTTCATATTTTTTGTTGTTCAATTAGATATTAAATTTTAATATTAGATTTAATTACTAAATTCAGACATTAAATTTTTTAATATTTACCTTAATTCTTCTACTTCATCAATATGAGCTTGACATTCAGCTTCGTATTTACTTTTCCAGGCTGCGGCATCTCCATTTGCTTTTGCCAATTGTCTTTCTAAATCAAGACGCACTTCAGACTCTTCTTCTAGTTGTACCTTAGTAGATTCTAACTCAACTTCCAAAGTATGATTTTGAACTTCCAACGATTGTCTTTTCTATTTGATTAAAAATAATCATTTGATTTCAAATTAATTAAATTTTCTTAAATCTATTTCAAACTATTTCAAAACTTACTCTTTCTTCGTCTTCAAGACGTCTTTTGTTATCTTCCAATTGTTGGGCCAATTGTTGCTTAAGATGGTTAGCATTTTCCAATTGAACTTTGTATTCATGAATTTCTTTGACCAATTCAGAATTTTCGGTAACTAATCGTTGTTTGTGACTTGTAATTTCTGTCACCTGTCTATTCAGTTCTTCAATACGAATATTACTTTCATGTACAGAATGTTCTAATTTTTCCACTGTTTTTTGAGCCATCAATTTATCTTTGTTTAAAGCTTCCACTTGTGAAAGTAAATCAAACACTTCAGCTTGGAACTTTTGTTTCTCTTTGTCGGACCTTTTAAAAAACAATTTTAATCAATTTTTTGGTTTAATTACGTTATAAATTTGATTTACTTTGATTTAGCTTTTTGAAGTTGGTCCACTTGGTCTTGCATTTCAGCAATAGCAGCTTGATGTTTTTGTCTTAAATGATGTGCAGTTTCTTCACTTTCTAGATGCACATCTTCTAGCAATTTTCTCAGTTTAGCAAGTTCAGAATCGCGTTTTTTGTTCATTTCAGCCTTGATTTATAAATAAATTTGATTTGATTTTTTTTTATTATTAAATTTAAGTTTTACCTGTGATTCACTAGAACCTTCAGCTTCTTCTAAACGCTCACTTAAGCCAATCAATTGCACTGTAAGATCAGACTTTTCTCTTTCGATCTAAATTATTTAACAATTATTTTTTTAAAGATTTTAATTAATTTTTTAGAATAATAAAATTAATATTATAACTTACACGTTGTCTGATCTCACGTTCGGTTTCCAAATCTTCATGAAGCAAACGGATTTTGTCCTAATGTTATAAAATTATTAAATAGATTGATCATAGGAGACAAATGTAATTGTTGATTTAATTTATTTTTAAAACAAATCATTTCAATTGAATGAGATTGCTTTAAAATTACAATTGATGTGCAATACATCAGTAATGAACTCATTATTTACAAACTATTTTCATCATTTACTTCATTGTATTCTAAGTATACAGAAATAAGGCAACAATTACATAAATAAAATTTTACTTAAAACAAAAATAAAAAATTTAAACACATTCATCCAGAATTTTTCACTTTAAATCTTCTGGTTAAAATAGCTAGAAATATGTGGGTTTTAATTTTTTTTTATTTTTGGCAACAGCCCATCGCTGAGTTGCCGAGCTATTCCTTAAATAGCTTCACATCTCCTTAAATGTGTATCTATCTTATTATTATGAGAGAATGCGCTTAAAATGTATGCGTTTGTCATTAAGTACATATATGGATACGTTAATCTGGTATAAAAGGATTTTTTAACCAATAATTTTTTGGTCAAGTGAAAAAATTAATTTAACATTGAAAAGTTTACCTCTAATCTAGTAAGGGCTCCCAAATCCGTTCCGTACTCCACATCTAAATGGCCTCCGCCAGCATTAGATGATTTGTAAACATATTTAGTAGTTTTTACCGAAGAAGTCATGGTTAAAGCTGCTATGTATTAATTTGCCCAAAACCTTTCCTACTTTTTATTTTAATTTTACTTTTGAAAAAATAGATGCTCTACTTGGTGTTCCGCTTTGATTAATCTGTACTCTTTTAGATTATAATTTTAAAAAGAAATAAACTAAAAAAATTAATTCAATTTAAAATTGATCTAATGAAATAAAATGTCTAATTTTACAAAAAATTATCTAGGTCATGCAAAAGTTGAAAATGTTAATATGTTTTTTTTTTTATAATTATATCCAAATGCAAAATGTCCAAACAAATTATAAAAATAATTAAATATAATTTTGAACATTAGTGAGTTTGTTTATTAATATAAGTAACTTTTAGAAATTAATATTTCATTAATTTTCAGACTGAAATCCAGTTCAAGATTATATTCCGGGTTATGAAAGGAGAAAACTCAAACTTAAATCACTAAAACTAGTTAAAAAATCTAAAATACTGAGCTAATTAAATAAAATAATTATTTTAAATATTAATTAGTTAATATGCAGTGAGAAAATCATGGCTTGCCTAAACTGAATTAAACAAAAGTTTAACTAGAATCACACAAGTTGAATGCACAAAATCAGAGATGGTTAACTGGATACAAACAGGACACTTGCTACAAAGCTTTGCTTGCCAAAAATGAATGCAAAATCGAAGCCAAACAATCAGATCAATCAAAATGAAACAAACAATTAATAGGTAAATATAAGTAAAGCTTAAATTATGTTTCAAATTAATTTAGCCAGACACAAGCACAAAGATCACAGAACAGCCGATTAAGATGGTTGAAATAATAACAAATTGAAAGAATGAATTAAATTTTATTTAAAAAATGAATTAAATTGAACAAGTATAGAATATATGCAAATCAATCGAAAAAGCTTGAAAAGACACAAAAATGAAAATTGTCGATCTTAAGCTGATGACTTACGCGTTGCTGCGCCGAACAAAGTGAACTGAGCTGAATTGTATTCGTGTATTTTTTATTAGTGCCTTTGCCGGGCCATCTTAAGCCATGGTTAAAAATCTGCTTTTTTGCCCCAGCAAGTTAAATCCTTGTTCCATTATCATTACTTTAGCCTTGCCCAAAGCTTCCTTACATTTGTCTTACTATACTTTCCTAATATTGCCATTCCATTCACCATTATGAATCACTATCCTTCCTTTCTTCATAAGTTCTAACGTTTTGCATCTAGTTCAGCCCTTCTGAAAAATTTGCTCTAACAGTTTAAGTCGCAGTCCAGATTATATTGCTTGGATGCTTTTTTGTCTACCGTCTATGTGCAAATTAACTACTTCCTAAACTACAGTTTCCCTCATCATTGTCGATTTCACTAGTTTAATCACTAATTTTTACACTTTGCTTATAAATATCTAAAAATCAAATCCACACACCCTGCTTGCGACCAACCCAATGTGGCAGGTTCAGTGCACCGCTGTGTCTACAATAAATTTACTCAGATGTATTCTTAGTTGACTTTTCTGGTGTTAAAAAGTCCAACCTTAGGCAGCTTTTCGTTTAATGCGAAAATTCAATTGGTTTGCAATTCCACGGACCCATTTAAAATGCTTTTTGCCACACTTTTGCTCAGCAAAACTATGTTCAATATTCTTTTAAGGAGATGAACATCTTAGGGATCAGCCTATGATTAAATTCAGACAGTTTGCAAACTAACTAGATGCTTGCTACTCATGCACACCGTGACAGGCAGGACATTGCGAACACCCTATTTCTTTATATACTTTTGTGTCACTTGTTTCTGAGCCAAGAATTTGTTCACCAGTTAAAGAGAGGGTTCCAATCGTTTGAGTCCGACCCAATCTGGTCCAACTATTTTGCTTTTATTTCAGTTTTGGAAAAATGTTTGTCTTAATAAAGTGCACAATTTAGGAACTAGTGAATATTTAAATAAAACCGATTGAGTGCGTCGTCGCCAAAATTTGTTTTAAATGACTTGTATTTAATTTCTTGCTAAATTGCAATGTCTCCCCTTTGCTGCTTCTGCCCTTCTAAGTTCTAAGACATCGGACGGGTTAACCCTGTAGATTATAACCTGGCTATAAACTAAAACTTTGAACTATAGAGTCATACAAAAACATATTAAACAAGATTACAACAACCAGATTTAATAAATGGTAAGCAATAGGAAAGTTAGGGGTGCCTTCACAACTGATTGTACACTTTGACAAGAATGCTGACTCTGGCAAAGGTTGTCATCTTTTAAGGTTGGCATGTGTTCTTAGCATTCCTTACATTGGTATTTCTTAAAAATAGTCAATACTGCGCCGTCGTTTACCGACTCAATGGATTAAACTCGGTATCGGCTTTTTATGAAAGGTCTGTAAGTGATGCTTGTCTATCTACTGTGCTGAACATGTTTCGGTTTAATTGTTACTTTTTTTATCACCAATGGTGTAAATAAAGGAGGCAATGTACAGAAAAGGGATGATTCGATTGATGGCCAACTGACTCCTCCCATGTTAAAAACAAACTAAAAAGTTAGCCACTTTCAGTTTTACTTAGACGTTTTTATTTTTGTTTTATATTTTAAAATAAAATTGTTTTTTATTTTAGTTAATTTTTTTTTAGACAGAAAAGCGGCAAGTCTTTTTCTGATGTGACACGGCCAACTATGATCAGACCAATGGTTAAGAAAGGTTACTAGACAAGTGTTCGCATAGCCAAACACATTTACGCTTTGTACATGTGACTTGCTTTCCCTTTCTTACATTTTGCATCTTATCATTTTTTTTATTCATTAAAGACGACTCTTTTTGGCTCGCAAAAATAGTCGATTCTGATCACGGAAGTGTGATGCTACTGCTTCATTTAAGTTACAATTTAAAGTCAGTAAAGCTGGTTGACTCAAATTATTAGTTCGTTCTTAATCTTTTCCATCTTTTCCAGTTTATGTTTGGTTTATTTGAATTTTGCACTTCTTTATCTTTAACGTTCCTACTAGTTTAATAAATATAATTTTTATTTTAATTTTTTTTGTTTTTTGTATAAATATGATGTCCAGCAGAAAAAAAAAAAATTAATAATGGTAGCATTTTGAATTGTTATTAGAATATTAAAATATTGCCCTGTGAACAAGCATTAACAAAGAACGTAAATGTCAGCTTAAGCAAATTCAAAAATGACAAAAATAATTTTTTACACAGTTAAAGTGACAAAATGTGAAAATAAATGATGCAATTGCATAAGCATAAACTTAGAAATTTCTTTAAAAACAGTAATTAGAATTTTCACAAGTTTTTTTTTATTACAACAAAGGCTAATTAATTGGTTTTTGACTATATTATTCAATTTTTTTATGATTTTTTTATGATTTTTAAAAACTTGTTTATTTAATGCTTGATTAATTTATTTATTTTATATAGAAAAATATAGGACTAATATATTTTTTTATTTTTTTTTAACTTTTTATTATTTTAATGCTGTTAAAATAAAACAAATTAATTTACATATATTTAATTAATTTTTTTTTTTAATTTTTTTTTTTTTTAATTTTTTACAATATATATTTTGCGTTTTTATATTATTTTTATTTTTTGGTATTTATGATAAAGTGAAAAAATTTAAACTAAAAATCGAAACAAAATATGACTATATTTGTGACTAATGTATTTCTAATTAGGTAAAAAGTAACTCTTTCATTTATAAGTTCGAAATTTGATAAAATCACATTTTAAAAGTGACTTTTGCAATTTAATTTCAAGCCACATTTACTTATTTCAAATTTGTTCTATTCTATTTAAGCTTTTACTAGTTTTTTAAGTTTTAAACTAATAAAAATATAATTGTGCATAAATATAAACAGATATATTTAAATATGTGCGTGTACATGCATATATACTACAGATGAATTTAAATATATTCAAATGTATAGACACTTTACAATTACTGTACATACTTGTCATCTATATGAATAGAAAATGCTATTTTCTTAATTGTATGGTTGCCAAATTGCTTTTAGTGTATTTTTGTTCTTTCAAAAATTTTAGCAATATATTTTAATATATTTGCTTTTTTACTGTACGTTTTAATCTATATATATTTATATATATGTATTTTAGTGAATGCGAGTGTGTTTATGTGTGTGTGTAATGAATAAAAATTTAAATAAATAAATTAATAATTAAAGTTTATTTTTTTATTGAAAAAAATATTTTAATAAATAATTTGTAAGTTTTTCTTTTAAAAATGTTTAATTTACTAAATGTAATACTTTTATCCCTTTTACCAATCCAACTTAATACTTTGTCTTTTAAAAATGGTTTCAACTAACTTAGCCCATCATATTTTAAGTTTAAATAAAATGACAGTTGAATTAATTAAAATAGTAGCAATTGAGTTCATCATCACCTTCTTCACAATCCTTGCTCTGGTCACATAACCACTTGTTGTCTATGCATTGGCCGCTTTTGCATTTGAACTGGTTATAGCCACATTTGCGTACTGCACAATAACTGGGTTCATCTGATTGATCTCCACAGTCGTTATTGCCATCGCACAGCCATAGTTCACTAATGCACAGACCATTATCACACTTGAACTCACGGGTATCACACTGACCATCTTGACCAGTCAAAATTTTGCCAAAATAGACGACAATAAATAATTTATGTTTAAAAATAGAAAATATGAGATAAATAAATTGGATCTATTAAAAAAGATTTTCAGTTTTGCTTAGACGCGCAAAGTTTAAGAAAAAGTAAATAGAAAAGCAAATGGCGCAAAACTTTTGATGAATTAGACTCGCATACTTTACTATGGATAATTAGGACTAAATTTAATTGAGATGATATTTTTGTGCATGAATTGCGGTTATGCAGCGCTAAGAGGAATGCAGGTACAGTATGCTTAAGTGTAAAATTTATACTTTGACCTGCTGTTCCGGCAGGAGAAAGGTCACATGTGGAGTCGCTTTTGTCTTAAAGAAGCTAGCTAGACTGGGTCGACCTAAAGAAACCTTATGTGAGCAATAGAAAAGTCATGAATGAAGCAATTGAAGTGAAGTGATGACAAAGCAATGGCAAGCATTGGAACCAACTTAAGAAAGTGGCAAGCAAAACCTAATATTTACAATGGGCGCAGTAACTTACCTTTACGTCGCAATGCCACAACAAGCAGCAACCAAAGTAAGCAGAAAAAGAGGGCGAGTTGCATGGTAGATCAAGTGGTCAAGTATGAGCAAGACTTGCGGTGAACACTGACACACACCACAATGTCTACATCACTAGGCTGCTAACATTTGTCTACTGCACTCCTAAGAATACAGTCTTAATTGTGTCGAGATGTTTGAGTGTGCGACTGACATTCGCCAGGGGCCGTTGCTAATTGTCTTATTACTTTCTTAAAGGAGCTTCCTACTCACTAAGACAAGAACATCTTTTGTGTTGTGGGCTCATAAAAGTAAAAGTCGCATCGTTTGCTTCAATGCGTATCTAGTGTTCACAACAAATCTAAGCAGAAGTGCCAACAGCCACTATTGTAATTTTTGCACATCGTTTTGATTTGTAGGGCTGGTTTCCACAACTACCCCCAAAAAAATAATTTCTTAATTATTTTCATCTTGATTCACTTGTTTAAAACCCAATCTATATATATTATTTAATCTGTACATTTGAAAATGCATTCGCAATATGCTTTAAATTTTAATTAACATGTTTAAATGTAATCTTTTTACTTAAATGCATGTACATCGCTAAGTTTTTCATTGTAATTTACAGTTAATTGCTTGCTGATTGCATTTCATTCACAAATGCTTTAAGTGTTCAAAAAAAAATCCAAGGAATTTCATTTGTGCTTTTAATTTCTAATTCGGTTGCGGAGATTAATTTTGGAATTAACAAACATGCATCAGTTGATGCTGACATTTTCCAAACTTATTCATTAAGATCTAGGTTAGTGTTAATCTTTTTCCTTTTAATACACAAAATAAGATCAGGATAAATTTCTTTTGCAACCAGACCAATAGTATTTTTTAGTTAAGTATCTGTTTTTCACTAAATAATGTATTCATATTTGTTTATCCTTCGCAAAAAGTCCAAAAACAACTTTGAAATGTTTGCTTTATTTTGTAAATTAGATGCTAACTAATGATATCTATGGCATTGTAAATTTATTCACAGTGTTCTTTTCTGTTAAATTTATATTTTCAAACAAGATTCGTGATTCGCGCAAAAGTCAAGTTTCAAAATAAAAAAGTTTCATATTAATCACTTAAAATTGTCTTTTATAATTAACAGTTATGAAGTAAATTAAAAATCAATTTTTCATTTTTAAAAAAATAAATTTATTTTTAATTTTAAAACTTTTTAAATTGATTTTTTAACTTTAGTTAAAAAAAAAATATGGCAAACAAAAATAAAAACTAAATTCATTAATAAAAATAATGAAGCACAACTTACAACATTTAAAGTAAGTAATAATTGCTTTGCTTGCAATTGTTTAGTAACTTAAAATGTTTTACATTTTAATCCTTTGGCTAATTTGTTTTTCTTTGTCAAGTTCAATTATTTTCAAGTACGTTTTTTATGATTTATATATTTCATGTTTACATATTATATATTTTTTTTTAATTTAATATATCAAATAATTTTTTTTTCTTTTCAAATTTATTATCAAAAATTTAAATAAACTAATTTTAACTAAATAATTTTTTTATATTTTTATTTTTTAGTTAAAATTATTTAAAATTTCTTAAAGAAATTGTAGGAAATCATTGACATCTATAGTAATTCTTCTACCTTTTCCGCTTTCAGAATTACATTCAAAAGAAGAAATGACGCACTTGCCTAAATAACACCGGAATAAACCATATGAACATTTAGAACAAAGTTTAATATTAGATAAATCGCCATCACATTTTTTAGTCATATTTTTGTCTGAACTAAATACATTACTTGATTTAGATAAAATGCTAATTAAATCTTCATTTGTTTTAGGTAATTTGTTGTTCAATGTTTTTTTATTTGAAGATGATTTATTTGTATTAGCCGTTTTATTTGTTAACGGCTGAGTTTTATTCAAATTTGAAATCTTGCTAATATTATTTAATTTACTATTTGAGTTATTAGATTTAGTTTTAAATTTATTAGAGTTTTTATTACTTTTAAATTCGTTGCTTGTTTTGGTTGTTACTTTTTTTTCTTCCACATTTGCTAACATTGGTTTACGATTATTTTGAGTTGAATTTTGACTGTTAGTTAGATTATTACTATTTTTAATTATTTTGTTCGTATCCAAATTTAAAATAGAAGATTTAGTTGTAACATTTATTTTAATTAATTGATTATTATTTTTAGTTTTATTAAAAGCATTATTATAATCACTTAAATGTTTTCTAGTTAATATGGCGTAATTATCGTCTTTAGTATCATTTAAATTATTTATATTTGATGCATTTTTTTGATGATTCAAAACTGATAATGGAAATACTTTAATATATGGAGCTTGCATTGTTTGAAATATAGCTGGTAAATCACTTTTATTGTCATAAGAATTATTAAAAGAAAAACTTCCATTTATATTAGACTTAAAAGCTGTAAAAAACTTTTAAATTTAAATGTTTGAATATTTAATTAAAAAATAAAAATCTTACAAGTTGGATCTATTTCAAAATCATTTAAATCATTTTCATCAACGCCATTTTGATATCTACTATCTAATCCTGTAAAATTTTTTGTTTGAAAATTAATTTTTTTTTAACTTAGTTTTTACCTAAACATTTATGTTCATCTGAATTATCTCCACAATCATCGTACATATCGCAAACCCATTTAAAAATAATACATTTTCCATTTTCGCATCTAAACTCATTACCACGACATTTATTTTCACAAAAAAGTTCATCTGAATTATCAATGCAATCTTGTTGCTGATTACAAACAGCCGCTTTGGATACACATCGTAATTCATCTTGACATTTCCACTCGTCTTTGTCACAATAAAGTTGACCTTTAATCGCTTTGTTCATTTCCATTATTTCAACACTGTTTCTTCCGGAAGAATTTTGTCTAACAAATAAAGAAAATTGTGATCCATTTTCGCTAATTTGACCAAGATTTTGCGCTCTTAGATTTGAAAATATATTTTGTTGATTATTTGAATTATTTTCTGATTTATTGTTGATATTTGCAATTGCTGTAAATGGAAACAAAATTGATTTGATATCAGCTTTGCAAATTCCAGAACAAAAAATAATTAAGTTAGAAAGCACAAAAATTAAATTCATTTTTTGTGTAAATGCACATAAAATAAAACAAATAAAATTAGTCAAAATTAGAAAAAAAAAAATTTAATACAAAAATCAAATGAAAAATCAAACTAAACTTAATTTTGAATTTATGAAACTGGGTTGACGCATTTTCCTTGACTTTGATTCATTTAATTAGTGCATTAATCAAATTAATTGAAAGCATCCTGTTAGTTTTATTTTTCATATAAATTTTAAATTTAACTAAATTAAATAATTTGCAATTTGAAAAAAACTAGTTTCAACACACATACAAATTCATTTTTTCTCTAGATCAATCAAGTAGAACTTATTCTGAATAAAATGCTAAAACCAATTTAATTTCCTTTTTAAAAAAATTTTTATTTAATAATTAAAATAGACATAATTTAAATTTTAAACGAAAATAATTTTCTGCTAAAACTAATACCAAAATATAAGCCTATGTAACTTATAATTGTGTATAGTGTACAAATTAAGGTACAAAGTTTTGCTTATCAAACAACTTAATACAGTTTTTTATATTAATTTTTTTTTTTACAATTTTTTGTAATGCAAAGTTTTTTGATTATTTGTTGAAAAAATAAACCATTTTCGCATTAACAATAATTTTAAAATTTAAATGACTAGACATAGTAAAGAAATTGAAAAATAGTTGGTGAAAATGACATTTTGTCACACTCTTTATGAATGTGTTTAGTTAAATCATTGATTTAATAGTGCAAGATGTGAAAACGACTTAAAGATTGTTGACAACTTTTTTTGAGTTAACAAAGTCAATTGGATCAGTTAAATTAAGTTGTGGGCTTACTTGTTCTCTCCATTGCGTCCGATCACTAAGTTTGTACTTTAATTCCATGTGATTAATTGGCGGCAAAGCAATCAATGCTCTGAGAACGTTTTCAATGCTGCTACGCTGTTTAAACAAGGAATTTACTACAGCTGCATCTTTTTCCACCAAAGGAGCTTTTAACATGTAGGACAACAGACTAAGAACGGTGTTGAATGATTGGAATGTATTGGAATTGTTTGCATCCCAAATTTTGAATTGTACTCGAGAGAACAGTTCAGCCAAAATGACGAGATCCAAAATTAGAGGTGAAGCTAGTAAAGAATCTTCACATGTGTTGTGAATAACCACAGTATTACGACCTCCAAGCATAAGTTCACTAGTATACTCGTCCATGGCCCTTTTTGAATCGCCAACATATGGCACATATTTGATTACCACAACATGATCAGGTGGAGACTGACCTTTGGCATAAAGAATGCTGTTTGAATTGACCATATCATCAACCACATTAGACTTGGAGATTTCTTTAGAACGGAATTGCATGGGAGAGCTCAAATTGTAACCATCATTGTTTCCTAGATGATTATATGAGACAATAGAGCGGGGTTTGATACCAGCCGATACCAAAAAGTCGACCAGAACTGATTTGAATTTGGTTTGACCTGATTTGAAATCATCACCGGCCACAAAAACGGAATGTTTTTCAGCCAGCTCCTGTAAGCCAGGTACGAAGGTGTTTTGAGGACTTCCATTAATATAGGTGCACTGCAAAGCAAGAAGAAAACAGTGTTAGCATTAGGTAAGAAAAAGAAATTTATTAAGGTTAAGAAGGTAGATGTAACTTACGCCTTCTAGAATGGATGCAACAGCATAAAGAATGCTGGAAGAAATTTCAGACTCATTGTTTTTGATGGCGTTCAAAAGATTGTCACTAGTGTCATGAATGTTGGGTTTAAGTTGCACATATCGCTCAGTATTAGCTGTCCATAAGACAATCACACTGTCCAAGTTGTTCTTTACTTTAAAATCGCGAATGTCGGCCCGAAGTTGTTGCACCTGTTTCCACTTGTCTTTTTCCTCCATCACATTGTCTGCTCGCTCAGACTGATTTAAAGCAACAAACTCGAGATCGAACACAGCCTTTCTGGGCTTGAGTTTGCTCAGGTGCTCGTATACCTGGTCCTGTAGTCCAATGTCAAGCACTTTAGCCCGTCGCATTGCGTCTCCGATTGATAACGAAGAGATGTCCCATCCGTCCAGAACGATGTCGTTAGGGTGTACCATTGGCACCAGATCGGCCATTTTAACGTAAACGTCTTCATTTCTCTCATCTTTTCCTAAGAACACAGTCGAACATTGAGTAATGCTTCCAAAATAGTTGGCCTCTACTTGGCCCTCTTTGGTCATCCAGGAGAGCTTTTTCTGATTGGCCAAAATAGCGGCTGTGACAGTGGAGCCGTTGTTGCCACCCCATCCGACCAGCATCACACCCAGTTTGGGCACAGTGCGTTTGGTTTGAAAAGTGATTTGAGTCCGCATCGGACAGGCTCGGATGAAATCGCGCTCGTCCCGCTTGCAAAGGACATGATCATATTGGTAATCGGCCTCAATATGCTGGTCAGTGTATCTGATGTTGTTGCTTTCCACATGAATCTTGTTTTTCACCTTCATTGTGTTCGAAAACTGTTCTGAACCAGACCAAATTCAATAATAAGACTGCTTCAGTAAAATGCTATGAACTGCTATGAACGCTTGCAATGAACTGCTTGTTCGAAAGTGAATAGTTTCAACTTTGCGTCTAAATCCAAATTGTCTGCTCAAGTGTGCTTGTATTTATACTAATTGCTAACTTTGACTTGATTTGCTAGATTTTGCTAGAAAACTTGTAACTGGTTGCACAATTGTTTTACCACACTAGTTACACGTCTTGAGCTGGTTATACAATTATTAATATAGTGTTGCAAGTGTTGCTGAGTATGAATTTCTGGTGATGAATGTTGAAATAAAAATAATGAAAAAATAAATATTGATGATTAAAACTAAATTGCGTGTTTAAGTGCTTTGTGAGTAAATCTGGTTGAAATACACTCAAACAGCTTGACTATTTTCTTAAATAAGCGAAGCTGAGTCAATTTCGGTTCGAACACATTGATACAAGCGCTACTTGTTTACTAATATTCTAGAAAATGTTTAACTGGCCTTTTATAGCCTGTTTGACCGCGATTCGACGCCGTGCTCTACCTGCTACATTGCTCGAAAACCTTGGAATGTTCTAGATCTACTCCTACAGCCTTGCTCTTTTCGCGGCTGGCCTCTGTTATGAAAGCCGAATACCGAAATTTGCCAAAACTTCTTATAAAATTTCTTAATCCAAACACGCCCATTTTCTTTAACTCGCATCCCAACGCTTTCAGCCTCTCGATTGCGCCATCATCAAGCAAAGTCATCATCCGACTATCTGATCAAGGTCCATTTGCAGAACAGCTCATCTGTTTCATTTTCTAAATATTTAGATTAGATTAGTTAAGAAATGCAGACTTTTGTTTTCTAATCTTAGCCACATTAGTCAATCGGCTCCTCTTTCCACCCCGTTTCCTGTCACTCTTTTGTTCAGTGTTCTTTCAATTAGTTACAAGTGAGCAATTTAAATGACAAGATAAAACATGCACTCATGTCTGCTGGCTTTTGCTCCCAATAATGTCATCTGTTTTAACTTAAAAGAACCTACTAGAAAAAATAGATAGATAATAAAGCAATTGATTGCATTTATTTTGCTATTTTTAACTCTACAACTTTGGCTTAAAAATTTCTTTAACTCAATTATTAACAAAATTAGAAAGGCACCTGCAATTTTGATTTATTATTAATATACGATTATGGTCGTTTGCCTAATAGTTGTAATTTCACTTCAAAACAGCTTTCAAAACTCTTTTCCAAATTCAACCAAGCCATACCTTGCTTCAATTGTCTTGTGTAAATGGTTAAGCAATTGTTCCGACAAATACTTTTTCTTCCGTATCCCTAGCCAAAACCTTTAATTTAATTGTTTTCAGACTTCTGCAAATTTATCTGGGTTTTTTCCTGCTCTCGTCGTTGGTAGTCCTGGTTGGATTTCTGCTTTGTTAAGTTTTTAGCTCCTTTTAAATTTCAGTCAAAATTTTTTTCAAACTTTGGCTCCTTTAGCATTTTGGCTTTTAAAAGTTGCGATTTCAGTTTTTTTCCACATTTTGGTAGCTGTTTATCGTCTACTAGTTAGCTTATATGTTAATTCCTGTTCACTTGTTAGTTCCTGCTCATATTACATGCCAAGCAATCTTTTTTACCCCTTTTGGTTTTTTTAGGCCTTTTTTGGCCCTTTCTGACTCTTTTCAGTTCCTAACAAATTTTCAACTTCCGTAACTTTCAAGTTTCTCCTAAAGTTTGGCTTTTTTAAAATTTTAGATCTTTTCAAATGGTTTGCTATTTAAACAAAACACGCAATGGATCAATCTTTAACCAGCTTTGCTTTAGTTGCATGTTGCTTGCCACATTCGATTTGGCCATGATATTTTGATCGATAGTAATCTGCCTTGATCAAGCACACCCTTTTTTAATTTTGCTTCTGTCATTTAGCAGGCGCATGTCTATGATGGAAAGTTCCATACAAATGAAATGCTCATAATTTTATTATAGTATTGTTTTAATGATGTGTTAATTGTCATAAATCTATCGTTTGTCTTTATTTTATGGTAAGATCGTCTTCTTTAATCTTTCCACTGAAATCATATTTAATCAAACAGTTTGTTCGAGTTAAATAAATAATGTGCTATTTATTTATTGTTTGCTTTAGTAAAAATTATTTATAAAACTCTATATAATTTTAAATTTGTCTTTTCAAACTGCAAACCAAATTTTATACTATGAAATTTGTTAAAAGTTCTAGAATTTTGTAGAATCTTGTTTGTTTTATTATTGTGTAAATGTAAACATAAACTGCAATCGGAAGCGAATCAAATAAAAAAAATCAGAAAAAAACAAATAATTAAAACTAAATTTATCTATAACCTCATTCAGTTACATTTAAATTTGATTTTCGAAATCAAGTTAGTTATAATTGAAATTTAATGCCAAACTTAAAAATTTTAACAAATAAATTTAAAAAACAAAAACACTTTTTCTTAAATCAGATCTCTGTTTTGGGCCCATTTTTATCTAACTTTCGTAAAATTTCAATTTTAAACTTTCGGTTAAAAAACAATAAATATTCGTATATTCTTCAATCTATAATTAAAATTTATACCACAAAAAAATAGACATTTTAAATAATTGAATAAATTTATAAATTAATTTCTTACGTTTTTAGAAACTGGTTTGCCAGCTCCATGTCCAGTTTTTCGATTCACCTTGAGTAACAAAGGTATTTCAGGAAATTTCTTGCCTAATTTATATTGTAACTCCGCAATCAGTTTAAGCGAATGACCAGGAACTACTCTTTTATCATGATCAGCTAATTTATCAACATATAAATTAATATTTATTATTAATTAATTAAATTTTAATTGCAAACAGTTCACCTGTTAATAATAATGTTGCAGGGAATGTTGGAGGATCATCAGGCACATTATGTAAAGGTGAATATTTTAACAAGTTTTTAAAATGAACTTCCGTATCTGGATCACCATAATCTGAGGACCATGCATAACCAATAGTAAATTTATGATATCGCAACATATCCATTACACTTAAAAAAATAAATAATTTATTAATTTGAATAAAAAATCAATTTAATTATTTAATTGATTTTTATGCTAAATTTACCCAACGTGAGCCAAGGCCACGCCATATAAATCTGGTCTTTGATTTGAACATGCAGCAACTAATAATCCCCCATTAGATCCACCTTCAATTATTAATTTTTTATTAGTCGTATATTTATTAGCAATCAAATATTCGGCTGCAGCATGAAAATCATCAAATACATTTTGTTTATTTAATAAACGACCACCATCATGCCATTTTTGTCCATATTCACTATTTATAATGTATAGTATTAAAATGAATATTTAATTAAATATATTTATTACCTTCCGCCACGTATGTTAGCCACAGCGTAAATGCCTCTAAAACTATCCATAAATACTAGTCGATTTATACTAAAAGATGGCTTTATAGTAATTGAAAATCCTCCATATCCATAAAGTAGACAAGGTGTTTCGCTATTAATTTCTAAATCTTTTCTATGTACAATAAACATAGGAACTTTAGTACCGTCTTTTGAAGAATAAAATACTTGTTTAACTGTAAATATATTGGTATCGAAATTTCTTAGTTTTGTTTCTCTATATACCTAAAATAATTTATACAATAAAACTAATTAATATAAATATTTTTACACATACACTTAATTGATTATCCTTTTCTAAATCTAATTGATAAATTAAACCAGGTATTGTAAATGAATTTAAGGAGAAAAACACTTCACTATCTTTTCTTCGACCAGAAATTGATGATATTGAGCCAATGGGCAAATTTATTTTTTGAACATTATTGCTATACAAATTTCTAATTTCCATAATGTCAATCACATCTCTCATATAAATAACCACGAGTTTGTCATTATTAATACAACAAACTGAATCTAAAACATCTTTTTCTTGTTCAGGAATCACATCAATCCAATTTTCAGGTTCTGGTTTTTTTAAATCAATTTTAATAACTTTATAATTTGGTGCATTTTTATTAGTTTTAAAATAAACTACATCATCGTCATTTGTAATGAACTCATATTCAGCTTCAAATTTTTTTACAATCGGTTTAATATCAAGTTTGCCTAAAATAAAAATATATTTTAAAAATTTATTTAAAAAACAGTAAAAAAAAAAATACCTGTTATATCTGTGTTTGATTCCAGTTCTGCATACCATCTTTGATTGTCTTGGGTTTTTTCGCTAACACTAATATGCAAATATTTACCACAATGACTTACTTTTCCATTAATAAAATATTTTGGATTTTTGGTAAACTCAACAACTAATACGTCTTCTTTTTGGTCAGTGTTAAGTCTGTAAAAAAAAAAAAAAAAAGTAAGAAATTTATTTTTAAAAACGCAATAAAAATATTACCTATGATAATAGAGTTTTTGATTTTCATCCTGACTGTATTGTTTATCAGTATTATCAGGATAACGGGAATAGAAAAATCCTTTATTATCATGAGTCCAAGAAATATTAGTAAATTTGCAAAAGTTTAATGTTTCAGGCAAATCTTCAAGAGTTTCAGCATTTCGAACTCTAATCTTAATCCAATCAGAGCCAGATTCAGATATACCATAAGCAAACCACTTGGCATCTTCAGAAAAAGCTGTTACTGATAGCGAAGTAGTCCCATCGGGACTCAACTTGTTCGGGTCAAAAAACACTTTGGGTTTTGCATTTAAATGATCCACTGAATACAAAATTCTTTGATTTTCTAATCCTGAGTTCATAAAATAATAATACTTGTCACCTCTTTTAAAAGGACAGGTGTATTTTGGATAATCCCAAATTTTAGTGAATCGATCGAAAATTTGTTTTTTAGCTTCACAAGCCCCAATAAACGAATCAGCAAGTTTATTTTGGGCGTCAATAAACTCACTACTTTCAGTTGATTCTACATCTTCTAGCCATCGATAGGGATCAGGTACAGAAATGCCAAAACGTTCTTCTACTAAGCTATCACGTCTTACTTCGGGGTAAATGAATTTCATCTCTGGTTTTGATTTCGTAACGTTACTGAACCTTTTATGCAAATTTTTCTTTATTTCAAGCTGATTTACTAATTTGCAATTGACTCTCACATAATCAATATAAAGCTTTGTGGTTAAAAATAGCCTACCACATTTAAACATTTTTTAATGAATAAACTACGCCGATTTATTTCACGGTAAAATACTTGTTTATAATTAAGCACGGCTTAGCCGAGACTTTATTTATTCATTTGGGGAAACCTCAATTAATTAATTTTTTATTGTAATAAACGTATTATTCAAAATTTTTAAATTTAAAAAAAGTCTTCGTTGTTTTTACATTGAAAAATAATTTCATAGTCAATTTGTTGAATTGCTTGTCTAAACAAAGTTTATTAAGTTAATTAAATCATTAATTTTGTTAAAATGCATTAACAAGTGAGAAGGCTAAATACAAATATCAATTACTATTAAATACATTAAGTACACTTCAATTGTGCCGAATTATTTATGCAGAACTAGATAGTGTTTAGTTTATTTAGGCAGATCTTTTTTTTAACCAGGCAATATATGAATTATATTCAAAAAACCATAAACTATTGGGTTTGAATGAAAGACGAGATTTCCAAGTTAAAGCACTAATTGGGGCAATAATGTGCAAATGCAAATGTGAGATAGAAGTAAACGGCGGCCAATGGAAACCCATCCGAACCTGGTCTAAGTTATCAAGTTGAAATTTTTTTTTTAAAACGTTCAAACCTTCCTCTTTCATCATTTCAATTAAAGGCAAGTCAGTTTGGTTCAAAACTTTCGCACTTGAATAATGACATTTAGACAAAACAAGATAGTGGTGAGGGGCTTCGGGTTTGATGTTTTTAATTACTAGCAAATCATTATTTTCAAACAACAATTCAGCATCTTCTTGTTTGGCAGATATTTTGCAGAAAACACATTTCTTGTTAATGGAAATTTTGTTATCAGTTTTTTCTGACTGTTTTGAAGATTCATTTATGGCTTGACTAGAAATTTCCATATTTTCATCAGTTTCTACTAAATTTTTAAACTTTTCTTCGCAATTCTTTTTATTTTCATCCATAGGGGAAGTGTTGGGGGTTGAAAAAATATCTTCGTTTTTGTTTTTAGATTCAAATTTTTTTTCATCCATTGGAGAGTTTTGTGGAGTAATATATTTATCCTCAATATCCAAAAGTTTGGACTTTACATTGTCATTGCTTTTGTTAAAATCCATAATAGGTAGGCTTTTATTTTGTTTAATGTCTTGTTGACCACAAGAAATTTGTAAGTCTTTATCTAGCTTATCTGCTAATTCATTTGCGATTATTTGCACATTTTCTTTTTTTATTTCTTCAATTTTCTTACTGTTTTCAATTGTGAACTCAAAGTTTTTATTATCGTTGCTATTATTATTTTTACTGTAAGTTGCATTATCAGTTGTATTATCGATTGTATTATAATTTTTATTATCATTTTTATTATCCAATATTTTTACTTTTATTTTAGGCTCTTCTTTGTCCAGTTCATTTAATTTATTTGCTCTTTCTTCATTTGATTTAATAAAACTTTTAGCAATAAACATTTCTGATACTAATTCTTGTTCTTCAGCGCTAGTTTCATTATCTTTAACTTGTTGAACTTGAATATTTTCTGATAAATCTAATCTTTTTTCATTCTTTTCAACTGCATTTAAAATTACATTTTCAGACAAATTTTCTTTTGAAATATTCACTTTAAAAACATTTTCATTTGATTCCTCTTTTTCTATATTTTCATTTATGTTATGAATATCAATTTTTTCGTTGTCATTTTTTTTTGAGAAATCTACATTATTGAAATTTGTTTCTAAATAGTCATTTTTGTGACCATTATTTAAATCAACAAGTTTTTCTTTAAATGATGAATTTTCTTTAATTTTTTTTTGTTTAATAATTTCTTTCTCTAAAAATAAAGTTTCTTTTATATCTAACATATTTTCAAAATTATTTTTAATATTAATTTCCGATTCTGGTCCAAATTCAATTAGAGCTTCGTTTTCTATTTCATTAATATCATCAATAAATTTTTCTTTTTTTTCAGTTTTTTCTTCTACTTTTTTATCTGTTTTTTCTTCTAACTCTTTTTCTTTTATTTCTTTTTCTTCTACTTTATCTTCTAACTCTTTTTCTTCAACTTTCTCTTCTATTTTTTTTTCTTCTACTTTTTCATCAACATTTTCTTTTACTTCTTTTACTTCTACTTTTTTATCTGTTTTTTCTTCTAACTCTTTTTCTTCAACTTTCTCCTCTACTTTTTTTTCTAACTCTTTTTCTTCAACTTTCTCTTCTATTTTTTTTTCTTCTACTTTTTCATCAACATTTTCTTTTACTTCTTTTTCTTCTACTTTTTTATCTGTTTTTTCTTCTAACTCTTTTTCTTTTATTTCTTTTTCTTCTACTTTATCTTCTAACTCTTTTTCTTCAACTTTCTCTTCTATTTTTTTTTCTTCTACTTTTTCATCAACATTTTCTTTTACTTCTTTTTCTTCTACTTTTTTATCTGTTTTTTCTTCTGACTCTTTTTCTTCTGACTCTTTTTCTTCTATTTCTTTTTCTTCTACTTTATGTTCTAACTCTTTTTCTTCAACTTTCTCTTCTATTTTTTTTTCTTTTACTTTTTCATCAACATTTTCTTTTACTTCTTTTTCTTCTACATTTTTATCTGTTTTTTCTTCTGACTCTTTTTCTTCAATTTTCTCTTTTATTTTTCTTTCTACTTTTTCGTCAACTTTTTTTTTTACTTCTTTTTCTTCTACTTTTTTATCTATTTTTTCTTCTAACTTTTTTTCTTCCACTTTCTCCTCTATTTTTTTTTCTTCTACTTTTTCATCTGTTTTTTCTTCTACTTTTTTTTCTGTTTTTTCTTTTAACTCTTTTTCTTCTATTTTTTCATCAACATTTTCTTTTATTTCTTTTTCTTCTACTTTATTTTTATTATTTACATTTTGGTTAGAAGATGTGTTTAAATTTTCACTTAAAGAACACACTGGACTATTTAACTGTTTTTTGTCATTTAAATTAATTTCATCATTTAAATTATGAATTAAAGGTATTTTAGAATCAGTGTCATTTTTTAATTCATCATCTAGTGAAGTAGTTTTTTTGTCATCCATTTTAACTTTAGCTCAAAATTGAAAAATTATTAATATTGCACTTAAAACGTAACTAGTATGAATAGAAATAAATTTCAATTACAAAAATTCAATACAATGAAATTCAATGAATGTTCACTTAATAAATTTATTTGAGAAAATAAAAAGCTTGCTTATGAAATGGTATGTGAAATAAATTTTTAAAAAATGTATCCAAAGTTTGTAAAAATGTATATATATATATGCGAATAAATTAATATATTTAGGTATGAATGCAACGGCAATCTCAACACTGGCAATTGCAAGCAAAGCTGGTAATTTCAGTCAACTGTAGATATGTTAGCAAGTCATATTTATTTCGGTGTATTCATTGAGTGCTAATAAAAAGGCGACTAAGAAGGAGAGTCAAAGAAAGTGTGACTGAGAAAGAGCAGCTAAGAATGAGTGATTGAGAAGGAGCAACTGAGAATGAGTGACTGAGAAAGAGCAACTAAGAGGGAGGCGCGCCGGCTTAAGCATAGGCTAAGCAGTGAACGAATCAGATAATCTCAAGTAGGCGAACGGGATTAGTTAATCCCGAAGTGGGCTAAATTTTACAAGTAGGCTAGCAGTTCGTAAATAGACTGAATGTGGCTGGATTTTGAAGTGTCTTTTTTGCCCTTGCAACCTGTTCGCCCTTTGAGTGCAAATAACGTAATGGAATACAAACCTGCAGAATGTCAGATGAAAACAACCAGTCGCAATATTAATTAAATCAAGACAAACAATTAATCATGCAATTGCATGAATCGATTAAATCACAATAATTCAGACACACCGCGACAAAGTGTAAACACGTTTTACTAGTGCAACGTTTCACACCCACGCTTGTTTGCTGTGGATTTTCGTGCAAATAGACGTTTTCCTATTCGCAGTCAGTGTTTATATGCGTGTCGGAGCTGAATACCGGGCTGACAGCTCTAATTAAAGTCTCTTAAAAGCGTCTTAAGCCTTCTTAAAATCCCTTGAAATTTTTTAAGATGATTGAATTGTCCACACTGAAGTCTGTCTGTGGCAACAGTTCAAACCAAGCTCCACTTTCATTCAACTACAGCTCACGTGTCTCAACCAACTCACTTCTCCTAGATGGAGCCCTCTTGCTCGACTAGCTTTGTATCTTCTTCACAGGTAAATCATTTACACGTTATATTATAATCTTGCACGCTTTGAAATGTTTATTTCGCTGAAAAGCAAATCATGATTTACACATTCATAATTTATTATATTTTAAATTAAAAAAATATTCATCTATCAAGGATAACGGCATTAGCATTCGGAATGCGAGGTCTCGTAGCATCAGTAAATTTAATTGTGATTTATGTACCTTTCTTACACTTGGGCACAATTACAACTGTTTATTATAAACATTTACGCTGTTTCAAGCTCATGTAAACATAACAACACCAGTTTGAAACTACCGTTTTCTTAAAACACAAAACAACCTCTTAGATTTCTCATTAAATTGCTTTATTCTATCAGCAATCAGCAGCAAGTGGTGTTGATTTCTGATTTCCATGTCGCACCATCTTAGATTTAAAAATCATTTTTGACCTTTTTCCCACTTTTTGACCTTTTCTCATTTTTTCAAACTGCTAAAAATATTTTGACACTAGGCGTACAAGTTTAAAAATCCCATTTTTAGCTGTCATCAAAAACATCTAAAAAATTTTAGTTTAACCAACAAAATTTAGAAAAAAATGTGAAATTTTAATTAAGACATTTAATCAGGAAACTGGCAAAATCCCACCACTTGGACACACTAATCATAAACAGCCGATGGATTTGCTGTGAAATTTATTGAACGTTTAGATAGTGGTTTCTTATGGACAAAAGTTTTGAACATGTTAAAATTTGTGTAAACGAGAGTTTGCCAAAGCGAAAAAAATTGAAAACAATAGAAGTAATGAAAAATAAGCAAAAACCAGCAAAAATGAAGAAAAAATGAACGAAATCGAAAAACAACGACAACATCTATTGAATTTAATTTTATCCGATAAAAGTTTGATTTTATTATTTTTTGATATATTTTCTTTGCTTCACCAATTTATTTGATTATTTTCACAATTTTCTTTCTTAGCTTGCCGTTTTTGTTTGTATTTTGTATTTTGCTTTATTTCATTTTATTGTTATGATTTCATTATGTTAAACCTACATGTAGGTCAGCTAGTGGACGATCAACAGCAGTTGGACATTAGTTCAAAACTAAATGCACAAGTGCACAATGTTATTCATTTAACGACACATACAAACACTGTTTGCTCTTTTGTCTTCATCTTAAAGTGTTCATCATCATCTTTATTTTTTTGTTTTCACTTCACAAAACAAACAAACATATTGCAAAGGTGAAACCTCGATTTGAATTGGTTAGTTTGATAAAAGAGATCTGACCATTTTATTTCATGCTGTTAAATGAAACAACGGGACAAATTTGACACTTTTTTTTTGCAAATACAAGTTCAATAATGTCCGGTCTGTTTCAGTTGCGCGTTTTCCCGCCTTTTTTTTCTAACGCTAAGAAATTTATCGGAATAAGTTGGCTAGACTGTCATGCTGTGCAAATTACTAATCCACATTCCGTCGACTAAATTAAGTGTGAGAAAATGATGAAAAAGGATGTGTTGAATTTATTTTGTTACTTTAGCATCCATTTTAATATTATTTCTTCATCATTTTTCATCAAATTTTATTTTTTTCATTTTGTAACATTGTCATGCACAATAATTATAAAGATATTTGTTTGTTTGCAATTTAAATGTACATAATAAAACGTAAATTTATCTTTCAATTGTGAATCAGTGGTTAACGGTAATAAGTTTATGAACAAAGCGCGGCCTAGGGCTTTGGTTTAGTTTGGTTTGTTTTTTACTTTGTTTATTTTTACCAAATATCTTTATTTTGCTTGTTTCTATCTTTGTGTTTTTTTATTTTACCAAGGTTGTATTTATTTTTTTTGTTTTTCTAAGTTTTTTTCATTGTTTTTTTTTTTTTTTTGCTGTTTTTTCTTGTCTTTTCTTGTCTTTTCTTGCTTTTCTTGTCTTTTCTTGCTTTTCTTGTCTTTTCTTGCTTTTCTTGTCTTTTCTTGCTTTTCTTGTCTTTTCTTGTTTCTTGTCTTTCCTTGTCTTTTCTTTTCTTCGTTTTTTAAACCTACCATTTTTCTGTTTTTCAGTATCACACTGTGTCAAACACTAGCTCTCAGTCTGCACACGGCTGATGATGATGGAATCGATTAAAGTCAAGCGTGCGGTGAACACAGTAAGAACACAAACAAATGGTCACACCCATGCACATACATACAGCCTGCAGCGGACATCAGCAATTGGGTAAAAATAAGCGGAAAACGAAAAAAAATAAAGCATACAAAGGAAAAAAACGAAAAATTATTTGCCAAAAATTAAACAAAAAAAAAGGAAAATCTGAAAAAATAAATAAAAAATAATAACGCATATATAATAATAAAATAAAATACAACTAGTTCTAATACTAAATAAAAAGTGAAATTCAAAAAAGAAATAAAAAAGAAATAAGAAGTAATGGGAAAATCAAATGAAAAAATAAATGCAAAGAATAATAGAAGATGATCGAAATAAATACTGATAGAACTGCGCACGCTTAGTTTCGCAATTGCAATTTAGAACCAGTTTAGTAAAAGACATTGAAGATTCAAACTAAATGATGATTTTCCAATATGAAGCAAACCTAAACTGATCATTTTCTTTTCTTCATCTTTTTTATTACTTTTTTTATTTAAAAAAAAACATAATACTTCTGTGCTCCTCTTTCGTGTCTTGGTGTATTTCTTGTAAAAACTCAACCCTTTAATGAAAAAGATAGTCATTTGAACCTACACGCAAATTTTGGTCGATTCCGCTAGCCAATTTTGTTTCTGATGTTTTCAAACATCACTTACCTTGTAATTGCTATAATATTTCCGCAAAAATTATGTTCAACTTATTTCAATCCCCTATTTATCCATTGTAAACCCAAAATAAGCAAACAATTCGATTGTGCCACTTTATGTAATTATGAATTTAATATCCTTTTGTATTGCTCGTGCTTGGTTGCTCTAGGTTCTTTAATTTCTGATAACTAAAACTTCAAATGATTTTCTTAAGTTTTTCACATTTCCATACACTTTATAATATGCGGGTTTTCGAATTTAATTTTTAAACAATTATTTCAAAATTCACCATCGCTAAAAAAAATTAAAACTATATTTTTTATTTGCTTTTTCTAAAACAAACCAAATTTTAAAGATTTTTCTAATCGAAGAAATTGACTTTTCATTTTATTAAAATAATAAGTGCATTTTTTTATTCTTTTGGTTGACACTAGTTTTGCTCAATAACAGTAGTAGTCTTTGCAGATGCTTATGCTGGCCAAAAAAACAATCTATTTTTATCAAATGATTTATTGAGCTGCCAAAGTTGATTTTTGTCTGCTATTTTGGTTGCACTTGTTTGGTTAAACTAGTCAAGTTTAGATTGGTATACAAGCAAATACAATGGCAAGTTTTTGCTTATTCGTGGTTCATGATACATAGCATGAAAAGTAGTTAAAAAAACAAAATAAAACGGTATATACTGATTCCAAAATATAAGAATCCGGGTTAAAATTGACATTGGTTTCATATAAAATGTGATTCAGCTTTTATATTTGAAAATTGATCTATGATGTGATCTATGATGTGATCTACATTGTGATTTACATTGTGATCTACATTGTGATCTACATTGCGATCTACATTGCGATCTACATTGTGATCTACATTGTGATCTACATTGTGATCTACATTGTGATCTACATTATGATTTACATTATGATCTATATTAAAATCTACATTATGATCTAGGTTCTGATCAACATTATGATCTCAAACATAATTTTATTTGACCTTCGGGTCGGCCTTTATTTCAATCTTTAGTTTGATCACAAGTTTGACTATAATATATATATTTTTTTCAATTTAATCTTTAATTTAATCTTTAACTTGATCTACAATGTGATCCGCAATTTCATCCGTAATTTCATCCAAAATTTCATCCAAAATTTTATCCAAAATTTCATTCACAATTTCATCCACGATTTCATCCACGATTTTATCTACAATTGCGTGCACAAGTTAGCATGTTTGTTAAATCAAAATGCTTTGTATATCTTTAATATTGTTCACCAATAACCAGGCTTAGACAAGATGCAAAACTTCTGTTTTACTTACTTTTTCACACTTTCAGTTCCTCAGCCTTTTTCTCTCTCACTTTCTTTTTCTTTATATTATGCATCTTTTATTTGAGATGCAATAAAATTATTTGCTTTGAACATGAATGAGGCTATTGAAGCAACAAACATTTCTAACTGATTGTCCATTCAACTGATGGTTAATGGTTACAATGTTTTAGCTTTTTGTCATTTGCTTGCGGCTTATTTGATAGAGAAAATGCAAAAAGAAAATTTGTTTTAATTGTAAATCTTGCCATTTGAAACAAATTTTGCAAACAAATGCAAAATATATTTTTATCCAAATATATTACTAGAATTAAATGTTTTTCATTTAGATTTGATTTGCTTTGCATATAGGAAAAGATATTGAATACTGTTTACTTTGACTGCTATTTCAATATGCTTCGATCAAATTATTTTCAAATTCATTTTAGTACAAGTTATTTAAATTTAGAACAGAACTAATACTTGAAATGAAATACATTCCATGTATTTCGAAAAATTCAACTAAAATTCCTTTAGGCAGACCTACTGTAAAAACTATTTCTTTATAATTACAAACAAATCAGTTACATTTATAAACTTACTTTTTCAAACATAAGTTTTATTGCATAATTCTAAACTTAAGTAAAAATGTTATTGGGATTTTTTTTTTTAAATTTTAAAATTTTTTGTAAAAAAATGTTTGATATAAAAAAAAATTTGATATAAAAAAAATTTGATGTAATAAAAATTATAGATTAAGATCAAAAATCGAGATGCGAAAATAAGTTAATTTGATAAATAAATTTAATTGGTTTTAATTTCATTTTTGTAGGTAAATTTTAATTTATAATTTTTTTTTTTAAATTTAAATATATTTTAATATTAACTTTTAATTATATATTATAAACAATACCTAAAATTATTATTTTTTTTTTTACTTTAAACTATCAAAAAAATAATAAAATAAAATATTTTTAAGGCTAGTTATTTTTTTGTTAAGTTCAAATATTTTTTTATCTGTTTGAAAATTAGCAAAAATTCAAAGTTGCTAATTTCTTATTTATAAGTACTATTTAATAATTTGATTATTAAAAAAAGTATGACATAATTATAACAAAAAAAAAATTAATTTTTTTTTATTTAGTTTCAAAATTATAAACAAAATTTTTTATTAAAAAAAATATTTACTAATTGCTTTAGACATTAATTTAATTAAATACTAGATAAATTAATTTTTCCTTTTGTTATTTTTAGAATTTTTTTATAATATTTATTAGTTTTTTATTTTATAATTTATATATATTATTATTAATTTTTAATGAATTTTTAATAAGTCTTAAAATATTTTAAAATTATATATTTTAGTAAATATTTTTAATGTAATTTATTAAAAAATTTTGTTAATTCAATTCTGACTTTATCTATATTTATATTTTTTAAAAAAATGATTTTTTTTCAGTATTAATTAAAAAATACAATTCAATAATCAAAATTATTTTTTTAATTTATGACATAATATAAATTTAATTATTATTTTGATTAATAAGTTGAAAAAAATTAATTTACTTATCATTTAAATATATAAAAAATTTATAAAAGTAGATTTTTTTTTAAATATAAAAACAAATTTAAAATGTTTTTTAGTGTGAAAATTAAATTAATAAAATTATTTTTTAATACTAATATTTTATTTAATTATGATATTTAAATTAAAAAATTTTATAAAAAATAATAAATTTTTGATTTTTATCAATTTGTAATTTTGTTTTGATAATTGATCGGATTTTAAAATAAATTATAATTTAATATATTATTATATAATTTTTTTTTTATAATTATTTTGTTTATTATTAATTATTTTTTTTTTTTTATAAATAATTATTTAAATTTATTAAAATATTTTGAAACTTGATAAGATTATTTGAAAAATATTTTTTAAATAAATTTTTTTTCTATCCTATAATATTTGATATTAAAAAATTTTAATTGTTTTTTTTGTTTAATAAACAATTTATTTTCAATTTTTGTTAAATTTTAAAAATTATTAATTTAAAAAAAAAATTCAATTTATTTTTAAATTTTTTTTATACTTTTCTTTATTTTAAAATTAGTAAAAAGATATATATTAATTATTAAATAATTAAATTGTATTAATTAAACATTTCAAAATATTCAAACTTAATAAATAATAAAAAAATATATATATTTATATTAATTTTAAAAAAGTTTTAAAAAATATAAATCATTTTTTTAAATCATATATTGAATTTAAAATTGTTTTAATTTTTTAAAAAAAAAATAATTAAAATTATAATTATTTAATTTTTTAAAGTATTTAAAATAAAAAATTAATTAAAAGATAAAATGCAATATTATAAGTATTAAATAATGTAAGTAACAGATTAAGAAATAAACTATGTCAACATTATTTATTTTTTTATTTAATTTAGTAATTACTATATTTAATATAAAGTTTTATTTAGAATTATTTAAATTTATATTATTTATTTTAATATTTATAAAATTTTATTAAAAAAAAATTTTAAAAAATAGTTGCATAAAAAAAATATTTGATCAATATTATAAACTAATAAGATTTAAATTATTAATATTATTTTGCATTTTTTTATAATTTTATAAATCATTTTTTTCTATTTTACTTTAATTTTATTTTTAGGAAAAAAACATTTATTTTAATAGTTTTTAAATCATTTTTCAAAATTAAAATAATAGCTAAAATGAATAAAAATTATTAATGTTATTTAAATAAAACTTATTATTTATGAAAAAAAAAAATATATATTTTTTAATTAATCTTGTTTTTTGGTTATTTTTTTATAAAACAGATTATAGTTAAAAATTTTAATAATTATATTTTTAGTTAAAGTTTTTGAAATTGCTTCAAAATTTTAAATAACTTATTTATATTGAGTTTTAAATATAAATTAAGCAGTTTTATATTGATAAACTAATTACTTTTTTTTAACCGTTTTTTTAATAAAAAATAATAATTTAAAAACTGTTTTTATAACAAATTTTTTAATTATATTTTTTTTTTAATTAAGTACTATTTTTTTAAATTTTTTATAATAATTTTACAAATATATAATTATACATAATAAAATAAACCACAAATTTATAACACTAATGGTTGGTTAATAAAAGAGTTGATTTAAAATAAGAAATAAATAAAAAAATAAAAAATTACTAATTTTTAAAAAAAATTGTTAATAAACTTTAAAAATTTGGTTTACTATAGTCGAAATTCTAATAAAATAAATTAATAATGCTAAAAAATGATTTTTAGTTATAAAAAAAAAAATAATAATAATTAAACTTAATACTTAAAACTTATTAATTAGTTAATTTTATAAAAAAAAAATTTTTTGTTTAAAACTACATAACTTAGTTTTTATAATTTGTTTTCACATATATTTCTAAAATAAATGACTAGCAATCTTATTTTAGAAATATATGCTAGCAATCCTGAAATTTGTTTAATCTTTGTATTTTTTGTAAATCAAGTTAAACTATCTGCATAATATATTTGTTTTTAAGATTTAAAATATATTTTTATTTTGTTTAAAACGATTCATTTTTTAGAATAATTTGTTAAAAATTAATTTTAAATTAAATTATTATAATAATTTGTTACTTCAAAATTTTTCATATCAAAATTTACCCGATAATAAAATAATCTATACTATTTTTTTGAATTTAAAATTTAAAAAAAATTTAGATTAATTCAATTTATTTTTAAATTGTTTTTTTTAATTTTTGTCTTTATCATTTTTGAATTATTTTTTATATTTATAAACGTTCATTTAGATGTAAATCACATTATAAAAATAAATTGCTATTAAACATTTTTCTAGTTAAATTTTAAATAAAAAAATCAATTTTATTATAAAAATAAAAATGTTTATTGTCAACATTGTAAAATAAAATTTTTTATATTAAGTTTAAGCAAAAACTATAAAAAATAAATGTTTAGTTTTTTTTTTGAAATCATTTTTAGTTATTGAAAAAAACAAACTAGGATTTTATTAAATGATTAGATTCCAATTTAGAATGAACAAGGGTAATGCTAAATTTGTTTACAAAATAGTTCCTGTTTTTTGATTTAATTTTTTAAAATTAAATATATTATTATTAATCATTTGCAAAATATTGCTTTATTCCGGACATTAGTTAACAGATAATACTTGTCAAAGTAAACTATTTTAGATAATAAAATTAAAGTTAATTGTAGAAAATTTTCTAATAAATTTTTTTTTCTTTATTAAATTTTTAAAAATTTTATTAAATTATTCTCTAAGTTAATTTGTTATCATTAATTTTTTTCAATATTATAATACATAATTATTTTTTTATCTAAAAAAATTTAAATCTTAAAATAATTATTAAATTAAAATTTATCAAATTTATAATATTTTTATTTTAAATAAAAAAAATTATTTAACGTTAAATATAATTTGCATAAATTTTATTTTGTTATATAAGATATCAATATTCAAAAAAAATTTTAACTTATTTTATAATTTTTTTTTTGTATAGAAATATTTAAATAACTTCTGGTTAGCAATTTGAACCAAAATGGAGATTTAAAATATTTTAATTTAAAAAAATTATATATTATTAAAAATTTATTTTTTTTAAATATCAATTTACAATTTAATCATGTTTAAATATTTGACTTATCTTTTGGATAATAAACTAAAAGAACAATTTTCCTAGTCTAAAATAAGTTTTAAACAACAAGCGTAGTGAAATTTAATTTATTTAGTTTTCGATTATTTTAAAAATTTAAATAAAATTTTTGAATCTTGGTTAAGGTTTTTTATTTGATTATTATACTATAGATAAATTTTAAAATATAAAATTATATTAAAATTTTTAAATTAGTTTAAAAAAATATTTTTTAATAACTTTAACCAAAAGAATTGTAATTTTGAATTTTTAAAAATATTTTTTTTAATTTTACTTTTATAATATTTTTTTTAATATAGAAGAAATTTTATTTATAGTAAATTATTAAATTTAATAAATTTTTAAATTTTTTTTAAATTTTTTTTTAAATTTACAAAAATATAGTTTTATAATTATATAATTGATATTTATTGATTAGAATAAACTTAAATTTAAATAAAAAACTTAAATTAATTTTTTTATTTAAATATCTAAATTAATATATAAATAAAATAAAATAAAAAAATCAATTAGATTTTAAAATTTTTATTTAATTAACTTTTTATTTATTTATTTAAATGATTTATTAAAATAAAAATGAATATTTTTTTATTTTTTTTTTTATTCGCTTAGTATTAAAAATTCAAATAAATTAAAAATATCTATTAATTTTTTTTTTTTGTAAAATTTAAACATGTAAATATAATTATTTATAAAAATTTAGCCTAAAAAAAATGTTTATTATTATACAAGTGTTATTTAGTAACTTTTAAAATTAAAATATGTATGTTAAAAATATGTATATAATTTTTTTTTATCTTATATTTTAAATTAAGACAATATACTAAAAAAATAAAAAATTTTAAATTCTTCCCGCTAAAATTTACAGTTTATGAAACATGAGTAATGACTATGGCTTAAGTTAGGGATTTAAGCAGACATTAAAGTAATATTTTAAAAAAAAATATAAAGTAAATTCAAAATTTATTCTTATGCAGCAAGTTATCGAGATAATCCGAATGGTGATCGTTTATTTTATTTTTTTTTTTAACATCTTAAATATTTTATTTTTGTTTTGCCTATTTGTTTTTTATAAATTATTTTTAAGAAAAATAATTTTTGCATATATTGTATATAAATTCTAAAATTGTAATATTTATTTGTTTTTATAATTAATGAAATATAATATATAAGAAGTACAGTTAAAAATATTAAAAACTAAAATCTCGATACCTAAATTTTAATTAATTTTGTTTTTATTTTATTTAACTATTGAAAATAAAAATAGTTTTCAATAAATCTTTTTTTTTAAAAAAAATATATAAAAAATTGTAAATTTTTTTTTTGTTTATTTAGATTGGTTATTTTAATTTTTTATTATTTATTTTTTATTAAATTTTTGGCTATTATTAAGTTTACTTATTTGCTGACTGTCAAAAATTTATAATAATGTTATAATAGTATTTTTAGAATTTATACATTATTTATTTAATTAATTTTTTATTTATTTTTTGTTTTATTTTTTTAATTTCAAAAACCATTAATTTTATAATAAAATATTACTTTTCCAATAAATAATAAAACAATTACAAATAATTTTGTTAAAAATAAAAAATGTTAAAATAAAATTTTCAATTTTATATAAAAATGTATTTTAATGAATTAAGTTATTATAACATTAAAGTTAGAAAATAAAATAATAAAATTACTTATTTTAAATATAATTTTTAAATTCTTAATTTATTCAAGTTTTTTTATTAAAGTTTAACTAAATATACAAATAAATAAGTTAATTAAATTGTTACCAAATATCTAATGTTTCCAAAAAGTACTGATCTACAAAAATGAATATTAAAATTACACGTGTACTGTATACACATAACTATAATTTGTTGCTTTCTAGCATTTCAATTAGCAATGTTTAAATTGAGCTTTTAGCTAAAAAAAACGCAATTAAAAAAATTTAGTGAAAAATAGATATAAATTTAAGAAAATAAACAAGAAAAATGATTGGAAAGTCTTTTCTTGTGTGAAAAAACATTTGCGTAAGTAACTAATGATGGTGTTAAGATTAATGATAGTGAGATGAAGGCTGTAGAACTGCTATATTCGTTTTTAGTTATAAAGCCACAATACACAAGCTTTTACAAGATTTGCAGTCAAAATCCACTAAGACATTTTATCGTTATGACCACATTGATACACTTATGGATATATTTCCCAGCATTTCAATTGCAAAACACTTGAAAGTGAAATCAGAAGAATTTAAGTGTCTCAGAATATATTGTTCTTAAAAGGTGACTTGCTTTTTTTAGTTTGTTTTTTTAATTATTTTGTCTTGCTTTAAAAAGTCAAATTTTATGCTACAGTTTAAAAAAAACTTTAAGAACTAGTTTTTTATCTTTTAATGATTTTTTTTTATTTGCACTTATGTTTTTGGTAAACCACACGCACTCAATTAGACAAAACAGCAGGTGCAAAATTATCGTCAATGCAATATTGGCCACAATCATCATGGGTTTGTAGTAAGTTCACTTTTACAGTGTCGTGTAATTTTATTTGCATTTGCATTCATTTAACTTAAACATGAACAGATTAGCGAATAATAGATGGGCCACCAAGTCATACAATTTACAATGCATTTGTTTTCTAGAAACCCAAAGAACACTTTGATACAATAATAATTAAGTTGCTTTTTTATTTCGTTTACCTTCTTATTTTTTGCCTACTTCAATTGTTTAACATAATTATTTAATTTTCTTTTTTATTTAATTATTCACTATTTCTGGTTTTAGATTTTTATTTTGTTTTTCATTTTTTTTTTTATTGCTATTTTTAGATCTAGTATTTTTATTTTTGCTTAAACAAAGACAATTACTTATTCTAAATAACTGATCAATGCAAATGCGGATTTAAATATTTATTTGATTAGGCAAATGAAGCGAGCAGTTGTTGAATTAAAAGTATAAAAGTTTTACCACCAAATTTTATTTTTTAAACAGTTTTAGATTATCAAGTTTTTGGATTTAATTGACTTGAAATACTAAAATTGGGAGTGTCTTAAAACAGCTGTTTTAAAATATATTTTGGTTTTTTAGTTTTCTTAATTTTTTTTTACTAGTTTTTTTACATTGATTTTTTACATTTACTCTAACTGTTTTTTTAGCCGATTATTTCTATATAAATGCACATACAGGTTGCTTAATTTTGTTGATTCTTAAGGTTTCAATAGACAGTTAGTAAGTATGCAGTTATTGCAAACAATAACTATTGGCCGCAAAAAAATTCAATTTAGTCTCAATTTTCAATTCGAAAAATACTAATGGAATTTTCAAGTGCATCAACTGTGCATAGAAGCATAAATATAATAAAAAAAGGATTTGTATTGAAAAAAATTAAACAAAGGCGGAAGCAAATCGAGTTAAACTATAAGATGGCACACATAAGAAACAATTGAGACAATGTGTAAACAAGCAAGACTTCATCGACATTAGTTAACGTGCCATGTCAAAAATGTATATTTAAAGTAAAAAATAAGGTAAGAAAATTATATATAGCTAAATGGAAATGCAAAAAATGGCCAGTTATCTATGTAGAAAAGACATAAACATAGTAGACTGCCAACAAAGTGATGTGGTAAAACTTTTTTTGCTACAATCAGCTATTTGTATTTTAGACAATTTTTTTTATACTACTTTTTTTACAACTAAGATTTCTGCTATATATTATCTAAAACAATTTTTACGCTTTTTTTATTTTATTATTAATTTAAACCTAAAAATAAGCATTTTTTTAAGATTTTTTTAAAATTTTTTTATACAAATATCTTATAATAAATGTAAATTGAATATCTCTGTCAGAATGTAAACTTTAACAAATTATTTTAAATCAATTTTTTTTAATTTCTTTTAATTAGATTTTTTTGACAGCGTTTTTTAGAATTTAATTGTAATTTTTGGTTTGGAACATTATAAATTAGCTTTAAATTATTTTTAAATATATATATTTTTTACTTTAAGAAAAAAAAAAGCAATTGTCTTGTATTTGATTTAATAAATGTAAATAAAAATAATTAAAAATTAAATTAAAGATTGATTTTTTGATTTATATGTAAAAAATTACAGATTTTACAAAGTAACATAAACCAAATGGTAATAAAAATATTTTTTTTTTTTACATTCAATGAAATTGCTTAATTAATATAATATATGAAAAATTAATTTTTTTTTAATTAAAAATTTAATTATGAAGAAATTTTTTATAAGATTTATATTTCAAATCTTTAAGATTTAAGTGAAATTATTTTTTATAATAAAATTTGTTTGTAACCAACTAGTAATTAAATTATTTTTATTTAAAAAATTTTAATTAAAAATTTTCTAATTTTAACTAATACCTGCATCTATTTTTTTATATATTATTTTTTTTTTTTTTTTTGGTTTAATAGTAGGTAGTTGGCTTAAAATAGGTGTAACTGTAAAAAAAACTTTATAAAAAAATAGTGGTCATTATTGAACATAATAATTAGTGTACAATGTTGCCAAATGGCACAGGCTCATGTTGTCTTATGATCGTAGCTAGTTATTGTTCTAAACAGTTGATTCATAACAAAAGACACATTGTTTAAATCTACAAACTTTCTTAATGTGTGATTTGAATCTTTTTATGTATTTTTCATAACATTTAAATTTTTACCATTTATTTTTTACTTTTTGTTATTTTATCTAGTAAGTTTAATTGCACTTTGATCACAAGCTTTGAACAAAAACTAAAAAAGTTTTATAAGGAGATTGAATGCAAAGAAAAGGCGTTTCTAATAAATAAAATGTTTTAACCCTTCTCTGATGCTGGTCTTAAATAATTTGCTTTGTTTTTAGAATTTGAAACAACTGACTGAGATTGCATTCAAATGCATTCATTTTCGTCTAATCTTTATTCATCTTTGCAGTTTTGACAATTTTTTTTTATAATTGCTATATTTTTTAAAACTTTTCTTTTAAAACGTGGTTTTTTCATCTTTTTTCTTCTGGGTTTTTATTTTCTATTTTAATTCTATTCTTTAAATGTTTTTGTTTTTATTTATTATTTTATTCATTTCATTTATTTTACTTATTTTTGTTTATTTTGCCTTTTGTTCTTATTAGTTAAAGTGCGCAATTTTTTAATACTTGAGCTTATTCACAATTTACTTAAAACAATTATAATGATGAAAAAAAAAGCTTTAACTATGTTTTGTTTTAATTGTAAGTCATTGATGATGCTCTGTTTTTATCTTACCTGGAGCAAGTTTACCTTTGGCTGATAATAAATACTTTTGTCATTTGCATTGCTACATTGGCTTTTACAATAAACGTAAATGTTCTATTTTACTAAATATTTTTAAATAAAAAAATTTCAAGTTTTAAAAATTGACAATCAAATTTTTTTTATATGTTTGAACTTTAAAGAAAAGATTCCTGTAATAACTACATACAACGTGTTGAATAGTAAAACAATTAAAAAAGTATATATATTAATAAATGTTTATTTTATGTGCTTATATTATTCATTAAAAAATTGAACAATTTAAAGATGCATTTTTATAACTGAATTTATTTTGACAAGTTGTACAAGTTTACCTGGCGCCATAAGGCGAATTTGGAATATGCTCAGTTGCCCATTTATAATTGTGAATAGTTTAAATTTGCAATTAACTTAATTGAGATTGGTAAATTTACCTATTAAATCATTTGTGTTAAAATAGTTTAATTTTTTGTCTATTATATTAAGTGCAAATGTGTGTGATTATTGACAGATAATATTGGTCAAATGCGACTGTTTTCAATTTTTTCAAAATTAATGATCCAAAAGGTATTCTTTTATTTTTATTTTATCTATAACATAAGATGAAGATTCTTATGTGAAAAGTGCAAATAATTTTTATATCAAAATCAACTGTTTCCCAATTGTTCAATTAAATTTTGTTTGATTACTTTTTTCACCTGTTTTTTCAAAATGTTTATCGACTAAAAAAAAACTGCTTCATTTTTTTTCTATTGAAATATAATTTAAATCAATCTAATTTACATTTAATATATGTTTATAAATGCACTTTAATTAACTTAAATCAGTGAAAAATTAGTAAAAAAAAAAATTAATGTAAGTACATAAAATGCAAATCAGTGGAGAATTTACTTTAAAACGAATGAAATAATTTTTTTTTCGATTAAAAATTTTTAAATTTATTTGTTATAAAATTTAATATCAGTTGATTAGTGATTTTAAGTTGAAGCTATAAAATTATTTTTAAAGTATTAAAAATTGTTTTATAAAATATATTTTCTAATTTAATTTAAAATTGTTTTTTATAATCTTTTGACTTTTAAATTGTTGATTTCAAATTTTATTAAAACTTTTTTATTAAATTAATTTTTCTGAAAAAAAGTTTTTGTGTTTTAAAAACATCTGTTTTTGAATAATATTTTCATAATTTATTTGTTAGCAATTGTTTATTAATTTTAATTAAAATTAATAAAATAGAAACTAAATTAAATTTTATATTGACTTTTAATGAAGTGATACCTAAAATTTTTGTTATTAACTAATTATACTTTTGGCTATTTTGAATACTTTGCTTTTTGTCAACATAAGTGTTTTTGAAAAAACATATATATTTAATTATAAAATTTTAATTAATTTAAAATAAAAAAAAAATAATTTAATATAGTGAACAAACTACAGTGAATTAGCAAGTTAAAAAATGAAATATTAAAAATAAAACTTATATAATTAAATTTGAAATTTATTTTTATTTATAACTTACAAAAAATAATTGAAAAAAAAATTCTATAAGAAGTTAAAACAAATAATAAATAATGAAAAGAAAACTTAATTTTGACTAGCAAATCAAATCCTTAAAATGAAAATAAAAGTTATTAAAATATTTTTATAATAATATTTATTATATATTTTTTTTAAATTTTTTTTTTGTACTTGAGCGTAAAACATTGAAAATAATGAAATTTTTAGTGAAAAAAAATTAAAACAAATGTCAAAAAAAAAAATTTAATGAAACATTTAAATACAGTTGTGGCCAGTTCACAATACTTCCGATTCAAAACCCCAAGTGTTAACCAAAGCAAATCATTGAAAATTTCTTTTATTGGTAAATAATAAATAAATAATTAATAAAATGCCCCTAATGTTTTAGCCAATATTCGACCAATAGTTCAATCAGAAAAACATTTTCAACATCCGGTTGAATTAGTTTACTTGTTAATTCGATCAAACAATTGCAAGTAGTTTTTTTTAATTTGAAAATTTGTCAAGTTAAAACTTCACAAGTAGCAAATTTGAAACAAAGTTAGAATCTATTTCAAAAAGAACTATATGTAAATACTTATATAATTACGCATTTCAATATTGATACATATGTTACAAAAATATCTGGATAAAATAAATAAAAAAATTGTTTTTAATAAATGAATAGTGCATAAGAGTGTGAAATAAAAAACGATTTTCAAACATAACGATTAAAAAGTAAGGAAATTACTTGAAACATAAAAAGTAAAAAAAAATTAAATTAATTAATACACACAAATATATAATTGAATAAGTGTGATTGATATTAAACCGACATTTTGTTTTGTAATTGCAGCATAAAATCAATGAAAATGATGATAGCGTGAAATGTGTGGTTGACATTGGCCGTTCAAAAAAATCAAAAAACAAATCAAGCGCATCTCTAGTATGCGTAAAATCGAAATGCAACTAAAAATTAACACAAAACCAAAGTGGTCAGTAAATACTAGAATGATTACTGATCTGACCTAAGTCATTTTTAAAAATATTTTTACTGGATTTAACAGACCAAAATCAACAAGTAAAACTTTATTATCTAAGTTGTTAATTTAATTATTTTAAGAAATGTCAATTATTAATTGCTATCAACTTAATACAGTATCATTTGTTACAAAAAAATTATATCAAAAACGTTTTTTAAAATTTTTTATAATTGAGCAGATGATCAAAATAATTGAAAGTTGCATGTGTAAACAAATAATGCCTTGCAAATGGATTAGTAAACAAAACAATAAGTATATCAATAAAATTGAACTCTCATATTTAATGCTTTCTAGTTCAATATTAAGAAAATATAAACAACTAAATCGATTTAGTAGCAAAAGATCATTATTTATAAATCAAAAACTAATGAGCTCGATCTTGTCAATTTGGACATATCTCATTTTTTGCTACCAATGGACTAGTGCAGCCAATTTAATAAATAGCCAAACAGGTGATCAATGGTCACTAGCTTTACGACCTGTAAATGGTTGTGGCCATCCTGGACTTCCAGCTTTTGGAAAACTTCTAAGCAATTTAAATACAGATTTTGACCTAATTAAGGGCAATCATTTAAATGGGGAACTAGGCCCTCTTTTAAAATATGAAATCGGAGAAATAGTTTCTTATGCATGTTTTGTAGGTCATTTAATGATAGGCAACGCTCATCGTAAATGTTTGCCTGGAGGTAAATGGAGTGGACAATTGCCTGTTTGTGATACCTTAATTGACCAGTTTCAACCGTTTCAAACTAATAGCAATAGTCTATCTGAATTTTCAATAATTAATTCAATTCCTTCTAATGGTTTAATACAATCAGATCAAACGCTTAATCAAAGTTTGTCACTAGTATCAGCTACTGGCAGTCGTCATTTAAAACAATTTCCACCAGAAAACGCCATTGATCATTTGTATGATACTTGTTTTCACACAGAAACAACTCATCGATTGTTGACTATAGATTTAGCCAATGCAATGAAAATTATCGGTTTAGCTATAACTGTACCTGAACCTGCTCAAGGTAATTACAATAATAAATTAATTTAACTTTAAATAAAATGCATTAATTGCAATGTTTTTTCAAATTTTATTTTTTACTAATCAATATTATTTCAATCAACATGTTTTCTTTTTAAGAATTCAACTAAAAGTGTAATTTTGAGATATAAATATAATAAAATGTTAAGCATATTTGAAGATATTTAAATTGAAATTGAAATTAAAAAATTTTTTTTTGTTGGTTGACATTTGTTGTATTTACTAAAATAAATTTTTTTTTGTCAAATTTAATAATAATGATCAAAGTAGATAATAAATTGATTGAAAAAGTGCACAATGAGTTTGTTGTTTATTTAGTTAAAATATTAGTAGCTGCAAATGTGTTAATGAGTGCAAATTTTTTTTGAAAACTAAATTAATGATATAAATGAATCAAAATTAAATTTAGCTATGTTTGACATTATTTATTAGCTGTTCATTAATTGTCTTAATAATGGTAAATTTAATTTTTCTAAATAGTAAATATAAACTAGAATATTATTTTTTACCTGTCTTTTATTTTTTTTTTCTTGATTTGTTATATAAAACTTTCACTTTATTCTATTTATTTAGTTTAATTTGTGTAGCCCAAATTTTGTACTAATCTTAAGAAACTAACTATTGCAAATAGTTTATGTTATTTTACGAAAATGTGGTCGTCCCATTACAGGGCGTCATTAAATCTAAACAATTTATTCACTGTCTAATGTTTTGAGTTTAGATAAAAATTTATTTTTAGCATCATAATATAATTTTTGTATGCTTTTAATTTTAATTTTTAAATTAATTTATAGCCAGGTGTAAAACTGGGCAATGAGTGTTAAATAGTAAAAACAAAATTACTAAAAAGTTGAAATGTTGATTTTTTTTTTATTTCATTAGCAGATATTTTTTTACCCGTTATTTATTTTTACTCACTATATTTCTATAGTTTACACCGTTTTTGTTATTTATTATTTTGTTATTTATTGTTTTGATATTTTTTATATTTATTTCAATCGGCTTGTTGATGTACTTGTTTTGTCGCTTATTTTACTCATTTTTTTTTTATTTTGTCTTTATTTTTTCATTTTTCTCTACTCTTGAACAGTATATATTTCAGTTTTGCCGCCGGTTTTTGTTATTTTTGTTTTTTTAATTTTTTCATTAGAAATTTTTTTCATTAACATCCGTTTGCACATGTTTGTCTTGTTTTTGATTCGTATTTTTGTCATTTTCACGCAATTTCCATTTTATTTATTTAATTTAATTTTTTTGTTCATTTCTGATTTGCTGCTTTACTGAACCAAACAGACGATGCAGTAGCTTAATTTTAATTTTTTGTTTTTGGTTATAGTTTTAGTTTTTTTTCTAATATCTATTTTTTATTTAATATATTTTTTAAATGCATAAACAATGATAAAATAACAAAAAAAAAATTGTATTTAGTGATTTTGTTTATTTATTTTAATTATTGTAAAACGCTTAAAATTTCTTAAATTTTTGATAGTTATAAAGATGACTTTAGAATTTTAAATACTTAAAAAAATCATTTCACATACTCGACATTCTTAAACAATTGGTTAAATTTTTAAAATTTTGTTATTGAACTTTATTATGTCACTTTATTCATTTGCTTTTAGCATTTTTTTTTAATTTTTGTGACCATAGTTTTTTAATTTTTTTTTTTTTATTATATTTATGGTTTTTTTTATCAACCTGGTCAAACTATTTTTATTTTTTTTTTACATTTTTTATGTATTTTTGCTTGCTGGCATACTGTAGCCATTCAACAAACATTTAAAGAAAATTTTATCTTAATAAATTTTTTTTTTTTATATAAACGTTAATAATTTTGCACAATTTTTTTAAGCATTAAACAGTTTTATGTATTTACTTAATATAATTATTGCGTCATACATACATTATGTGTAAATATTGACGCGATTAAAAATATAATATATCTAAAAGCATAAAATATATAAAATTTATTATTACTTTTTTCCAAAATTAAAATAAAATGAAAATGAGTGGATTAGTAAAAAATGATTTTGTCTACCAAAGCAAAAAATCTAAATTTAGTATATTTAAAAACGATATCTTTTTTTGGATTAACTCAGTTTCAACAAAAATTTTTATAAAGATTGTTTTAAATGTAATATTTTTTAAAATCAATATTTGTTTATTTTTAATCAGTTTTTAATCACTAGTTAAATCTTTAGATTTAGTTTTAGATTTTATTTAATTTATTAAATTATTTAAATAAAATATATTTAAATTATTGTAATATTTAAATTACCTTAGTAATCAATAACTAGATTATTATGTAATCAATGGATTAATAAAACTATAAAAAATTTAAAATTAGACTTTTAAATTTTAAATTTTAAATTATAAGTAGGTTTTAGGAAATAAGATTATTTATAAATTTTTTTTTTAATATTAAATTAAAAATTATAATATTAATTAAAATTATTATATATTTTTTAATGTTTAAAATGAAAATTAGTATTAAAATATAAAAAAAATCAAAAGTCAAAGGCTAACTAGATTTCAATGTGAACATCATAAATCACAAATGCATTGAACAAAACAAGAGATTTAATTTTTGAAATTAATGAAACAACAGTTTCGCGACTTTGTTAAATTTACCTGGTTTAGTCATACTGTTTTGACCAGGTACTGATTATATTACAATTTTATCTAAATTGGGCGTTTTGAACTTGGTGGTTGAATTGGCACTTCCGATCAATTGCAGACTTTAATTTTTATACATTACTATGCATTTTCACGTGTATTAATTGAATTAACCTAAAAAAAATTATCTAAGTAAAATTGTTATCTGGCAAATCATTTTCTAGCTAATAATATCTACTTTCAGTTTTATTTTGTATTAGCTTGTTAAACTAAAACAAATTGGTCAATTTTGTGTTGAATTCAAGTTTAGTAAAATATTAAATTTAGATTCAACTATTACTATTCATGTAAATTAAATGCAAAATTGTTCAAGAAGTCGACAAATCTCGAAAATACGTCTGACTAATAAAATAGACAAATATATATTAAATAAAGATTTTTTTAATTTAACTAAACAAAATTTATTAAACTTGTACATTCGTGCAAATTTTGTTAAACTAATATAGTTGAATTAAGAAATCTTGGTAAAATTTTTATATAAACAATTTTTTTTTGTAAGATGAATAAAAAATATAAAATAAAAAGAAAATTAAATAAAAAAGCGGCTTGACTAGCGTTTTAATATTATTGATTTATAGATATTTGCTTTAAGTTTTAATTATTTTAATTATTTTGGATAAATTTTGCAGATTTTTAATATATAATTATGTTTTAACTATTTATTTACCAACATTGTCATTTGAAATTTAGTTTAATTATAATTGCAGACACACACATAGGCCAATTTAATCATTAGACTTAATGTTTATCACATTTTTTATATTTGACTATTTTTTTTGCCTTAAACTTATTGAAACTAATTTTGTATTAGATTTTTCAAGAATTAAAATAAAACAAGGGTTTTATCACTTAGTTATTGAGCCTTAAGGCTTAAAATATTAACTTTGAAACCAAAAGTTTTTTCCCCATTAAGTTGATCAATAGCTAAAATACAGTCTACATCCAGTTAAAAAGCATCTCAGCCTTTGGCCCTTTAATTATAAAATTTGTTTTGTCTTTATTTTATTTTATTTTTTTTTTGCCAACATATCTTTTTTTTGGTCGTATTATTTTTTTTTATTACTTCGTTTCCTTGTTTTATTTTTTCTTTTATTCAATGTTTTTATTCAGTTAATTTTGCTCAGTTTTTTTACTGCAATCTCATTTACAAGATAGTAAGGACATTTTCTTACCACTGATAAAATTGGTTTTTACTTGATTTACACCATAAACCTTTATTTCTAGTTCCGTTATAATTTAGAACAGTTATAAACAGACAAAATAGCTTTCAAATGAATTTGACCTAGCATTGTGTTTGCAAGTATGATCATTATTTTGAAAGCAAATTATGTTCATCAATTAGTTCAAACTAAAAATTATTTAAATTATTTGTGTGAACTTTTTTTTGAATCGTTTTTTTAAATTTACGTTTTTTAAATTATTTTTTATTATTTTTAAGTGACCAAAATTATTATTATTTTTTTTCATTATAGTTACTAATAAAAAAAACTAGTTATTGAGAAAAAGATATTTGAAAGTATATGATTAGATAATGGTTTTTAATATATAGTAAACTATAAATTTAAAATCAATGTATTTATTTTTTCTTTCTACATTTTTAATTTTTTGTTTTGTATGAATCTATTTTTTGCATACTTTTAATTTTATATTTTGTTTATTATTAATATTTTTATAATTTTTATTTGAAAAAATATAAATGCAAAATATTTTCATAAATCTAAATCAAAATTTAAATAATAAAAGGAAAAGTCAGTTATTTTCTGTTTTTTTTTTTAATATGAATTTCTTACTTTTAAAATATAATGTTAAAATTGCATAAAATAAAAATGATCAAAAAGTTAAAAAAAATAACTTTAATAAAAAATTTATTCAGAATTTAATTAGTATTTTCATTAAAATTAGATTAAATTTAAATTTTTATTAATTAGTTATTTTAAATTTTTAATAATTTTGTTTAACTATTTTAACAAAAATTATAAACAAAAATTTAATTATTTTAAATTAGTGTAAATTGAAATACTATTAGTGTTAATTAATTATTAATTTATAAAATTAAATTTTAATTAAATTACAATATAAAAATTTAATTTTTGACATTTAATGTTTTTTTATTTTTCAAATCGTCTATATATGCAAAAATATTTTTTGTTAATCAAATATAATTTTTAAAATAAGTTATATTTTATTTAAAAATTTTTTTTAACATACTTTTAATTATTTTAATAAAATTTAAAAATTAAAAATAGTACTAAAAATGTGTATAAAATTCATTTTTAATAAATTATAAACATTTTAAAAAATTTTATATAACAATTTTATCTTATAAAAAAAAATGTTAAAAATTTTTATACTATTTAGCAGGATTATTTTAGACATTAAATAAAAATATAAAACACGTTTCAAAAAAAAGTAAATAATTTGTCGATTCAAAGATGCCAATATTTATATAAGAAAAACAAAAAATTAAATTAAAATATGAGCATAAATAAAAAAATAAAGTAAAATAAACAAAAAATTAAACGTTGGGTATTTTATTAATTATGCACTTAAATCATCGTCACAAGTAAATGTTAAAACAGTTGTATTTTATATATAAATGTCGCCAGCAGCTAAAACACAATAGTTAATTACAACTAGTCAACACTGATTTGAACACTTAATTGAAACAATTTGGCCAAATATTTACTACTTGTATTTACTTTATCCAATGCACAATTAATTGGACAATCTAATTGGCTAAGTTTGTTTGTTTTTTAGAAAATCAATATTAAATTTAATTAAATCCAGTTAAATTTAATTATTATTTTCATGTTTATTACTTATTTACTGTTTTTTCAGGTTAAATTAAATATTTTTTTTTTTAATTTTTGGCTAAATTATAATTTAAGAAAATAGAATTTTAATGGTAACAATTTCTTAAAAAACATCAAAATTAAAAAATAAAATTTTTTATATTATCAATAATAATTTTGTTTTTATTTATTATGCTTATCTTATTTTAATTTGTAAAAATGAATGTCTTAATTGTTATTTATTTGCATTTTATATTTTTTTATTTAATTTTTTTTATTTTTTTTTTCTAAAGTTTTTTTTATTTGTTTTAACAATTAAACCATCTAGATACTAGTTACGAATTCACAGTTTACATTAGTTCTAGTGAACTGGTCAATTCAGCAAAAGGTCTTCGCTGTTTAACCTTTTCAGGCACATTTGGTAAGTTGATATCTTTTTCTTTTTTTATCTTTTGATATTTAACTTGTGAATATGAAATTGTTTAAAAAAAACATTAAAAATTGTCACTTTTATTTTACTCTTTCTCGTTTTTATTGGTTTTGTTTCTTACAAAATTGTTTTTTCTTTATGTGCTAAAAAGCGACTCAAACCACAATCCTCTTATGTGATAATCCATTAATTGGGGACAAAATTCACATAGAAGACAATTCCAGTCAAGTGCGTGTGTTCAGCATTTGTGAAGTGCAGGTTTACATTGAAAAACGTAAGCATTTTTTTTTACCAAAAAATAAAAAAATATATACAGAAAAATAAGAAACAAAAAATAAAAACACATTATTTTCTTCTATTATCTAGATTTCGTTTTTAAATTACTTTCTTTCATAAATATATTTTTCAAATTATTGTCTTTTATTGATTTAAAAAGTTTAACTAGAAATTTGTTTTCAATTTTTGCCACCAAATCTTATTTTGCAGTTTCTATTTCATTTTTCTAACTTTTGTTTGTTTTCTGTGCCGGAATTCTCTTTGAAAACTTTTCCGGAAATGTTTGCTTGAAAACCGTATGCTCAATGATAATTGGCATCGTTTTTGCTCTGGAATTTTTTATTTCAATTCAATTGCGTTGTGTTCTATTATGTTTGGCTTTTGTGTCGTGCAGATCAAGTAGAGTGCGGGGAACCAGAGTTGCCTTTAAATGCGGTTTTATTGAATCGGGCCAAAAATAGTGGCTTGGTACAATATCAATGTAAAATAGGCTACTACCTGGCTGGATCAGAAGTCAGACAATGTTTGAGCAATGGTCAATGGTCTGGAGAACAACCTACATGTCACCGTAAGTCACCAATAAAATTGTCACCCATCAAACTGATTATTTTTATTTAATTTTCGATTTTAATTTGCCTTGGGTTAGAAATTTATTGTATTGGTCAAAAAAATGATTATCAGCACAATTTAACTATGGCCATCACAACTCAATTAAATACAATGCGATTGACTTGTGAATCTGGTTATCGGTTTGTGTCTATTTTAAATCAAAGTATTCAATGTCACCCTAATGGGCAGTTTTCAACTCAACTAACTCCATTATGTGAGCGTATGTATATAAAAATCTATTCATTGTATCTATAATTTTCTAATAAATTACTAGCATTTCTAACTTAATTGAAATAAACTAGTTTTTTACTATTTAATTAAATTTTAACCACATCATTCCTATTTAATTGTTTTTTTATAATTACTATGATTGTTCACTTGTAGTCTTAGACTGCGGCAGTCCTGTCTACTTATCAGACCAGTTAAACGGAGAATATATATTGTTAAATAATTCTACCACTTATGGATCTGTTGCTAAATTACGATGTTTTGATTCTAATGCCCATTATAGTTCTGATAATGTGCTAATCAGCTGTGAAGCAAGTGGAATGTGGTCGCCGCCTAAATCTGTTTGTGTGGGTAAGTTAATTTTTTTTTCATATTCAAATTAAAAGATTTTCTATTTATCAAATGTCATTTACTAATCTATCCAAAGCAATTAGTAAGATTATAAATGCAAAAAAAAAAGATTAATTTTATTTTAATTTGCTCTTGTTTTTTACATTTTAAATAGCTTGTTTTTAACCTTACTAGATTAATTGATTTTAATGTTTTTATTGTTTATTTTTTTGTATTTAGATAAAATTTTTTTTAAGTATTTTCATAAATTAAAAATTAAAATTAATAAAAATTATTAATAATTTTTATAATGATCATAAATTCATTAATAAATAATATTTATTAAAAAAAAATATTAATGTTTATATTTTTAATTTTTTATATTTTAAGTATTAAAAAAAGCATATGTATTTATTATTTTTTAGTTTTTTGAATAAATTTGGTTAAGAAAATTAAACAAAACCGCTAACGGAAACATATGTTTAATTGCTTTTGTTTACTATGTATATAGTAATGACAAGTTAAAGTTATTAGATTTAAAAACAAACAGGTTTAAATAAAAAAAAAATAATAATTATAAATATAAAAAAACAAAAATAATTATGAAAAAAGCGAAAAAACAAAAATAAGACAAATAAAAGCAAATGATAAAAGATAAGATCAAAAAACAACAGTACTAATGTTATATTATGATTACATCTGCTTATAAGCAAACATACAAATTATAATAAAAATAATAGTTAAAATAAATAACTATTAAAAAAATTAAGAGAATAAACTAAAAAATAATTTTAATAAAAAAAATGTTAATAAAAATAAATAAGTTCTAAAATGTTTAAAATTTGACCAAATAAATAATAAGAAAAAATTGATACAATAGTATTAATATAAATCTTTAAAATACCTCATTTAAATAGTTTAAAATAGTAAATAAAAAATTGAAAAAATGCTTTAGTAAAGTGTTACATTTTTATTTTAAATTATTTTTTTGAAATTTTTAATTTTTAAGACAGTTTTTTTTAATCTGCTTTATTTTTAATTTAATTTTTTTATTTTTTGAATGGGTAGATCAGCAGTAGTTTGCACTTGTTAGAAAGCATTTAAGCTAGGCTTTGATTGATCGAAAATACAAAACACTTGCCTAATGAGCAAACGAAAATTTTAAATTTAAATAGATGAAAATATAAAGAAAAAGTTCCAATTATTGATTGATTCAGACAAACGACAAGTGGAAGCTGTTTTTTTTTAAAATCTAGTAAATCAAGGTATGTGGCAAGCTTTGCCAAAATTTGCAATAAAATTTTTATCATCGACTTGTTCTGAAATTTGCTTCCGGCTTGTCTAAAGTTTGTCATAGGTTTGTTAGTACTTTTATTGAAAAGCTTTTAAAAACTAAACTTGACTAAATAGAAAAAATGAAACAAAAGCAAACACGTGGCTCTTTTTAAATAAGAAAAAAAGCGATAAATAGTATAACTAGATAAGTAAAGTCAAAACAAAATAAAAATAAATTATAAAATTTAAGAAACTAACTTTTATCATAATTTCAATAATCATCAGTTTTAAGAAAAAACAAGTGGCGCAACCTGTATAATAGCTTTTTAAATAAATTAAATTGTAATTCAAAAGCTTCTTAAGTAAACCGCAAATTATAGATTAAAGATTTATGAACGGCTTTATTTGATACGATTTAACAATGATGGGTGACAAAGCAATTTCAAAGATCTAAATAAAGTATTTTTTTTATTTTATTTGATTAAAAAAAACTGTTAAATATTTGAAAATTAGTTGCAACTTGTTTGCTTGGTTCATGCAATTACAAAGTGTTTTTAATGGCCGTCGTTTATGATTTGAATTTTTAGTTGTGAATCGTTCATTAATTTTGCATTTTAATATTTTTTTTTTTTTTTTAGTCAAGCTATTGAATCTAAACTTTGTTCACAAAGAATCTAATAAAATTACATATTTATAACATTGTTTGAAAAAAATTAATAAATAAGAAAATAAAAAATTATTTGAGACGAAATCTGCAGCAGACAGCGATGAGTTACTGTTAATATAAATTAAGCTATTGGATTGATGATTAAAATGCTGGCACAATTACCGCCTTGTTCAAGTTCAAATTTAGCAAATTGAAAAACTAAATTATTGTTGCCCATTAAACTCGTGAGCTCAGTTAATAGCAATACAACACATTTGCACATTTGAACTTGGCATCCAAACAGTCAAGACGCTGAGTTTTTCATTTATTTTTATTATTTTGTTTCACTTCCGATTTTGGAGCTAAACTATCGATTAACAGCTGACCACTTTAAATCACTTGTAATTTTAAATTGTTATTTGATCAAAGTTTTTACTATTTTCATTTTTTGGCTTTTACTTTTCACATTTGTCAAAATCAATAATTTATAGTTTAATCAAAAATGCATGTGTTAATTTACATGGTTTTAATTGAAATAGCCGGGTTTTAAAATTAACTTTTTTGTTTATAAATAAAATTGATAAAATACATTTGACAAGCAAAAATTTAAGCGTCAAATTCGTTTTTTTTCTGATTAATTTGTTAATAAAGAAGTTTTTAAATGTGACAAAATTAAAAGAAACAAAAAATAATGAATAAGATAATAAAAGATAAAGTGGACTTTAAGTTAATACTATCCCATATAAGGAAACAAATACATGCTAAAATTTTCATCACTAGCCTAATTGGCCAAAAACTAGATAAAATGCTGATATGGCAAGTAATAGACTAGCTGGTTTGAACGACACAGATCAATGCCAAAATAAAAATCTTAAATTTTTTTGTATTTGACAAGCAAAAGAAAAGGCTTTGTGTAGTTAATTGCTACAATATTCTGGCACAACGGTGATTAGCTGATGCTGGCATGCAACTTAATTATAAATATTATAAATTTTTAAATTTGGTGCTATTTTAGCATACTTATTTTTAGCAATAGTTTTGTACACCCACTGAATATGAATGTATTTTGTGCATTTGATTGCAGTCCAATAATGACTAGTAATGGTTAAAAATTATTCATTTTCTAGTTGTAAATTTGATCCAATAACCCTTTTTGCTAACTTGCAATGCTGGTTGTCTTTTATCGGATTTTTCCATATTTTTATTTTTAAGTAAATAAAAATAAATTTTCTTATTATTTTTTTTTTATTTAAGCTTATTACTTATAAATATATTTCTTTATTTTTTTTTAAAAGATTTTTTGATTTCTGCTAATTCACTTTTTTATATATACATGGGTGCACATTTTTTTAAAATTGAAATTAAAAAAAAATGTTAAAAAAAAAATACAAATTGTAAATAAAGTCTAAAATTGTATTGCACAGTTTTTTTTTATTTTGGATCTAATTTTTTATTTTATTGGTATATTTTATTCTCATTGCTTTATTTTACTATCTTGAATTTTTTTTTTTCCAGATTCAAAACAACGAGCTTCATCTTCTATTCGCCTGCAACATAAACTTGGAACTTTGTTGGTGTCCATTCTGTTCATGTTAGTTTGTTCTATCCTTCTTCTTACAGTTTATTTGTTTAAAAGGTAGGTTTTTATTTTGACAAATAAAATAAGAAAACTAGAATTTAAAAACAGTTACAAAAATAAAGATTTGAACCTGAGTTAAAAGCTAACATAGACTGTTATTAAAAATTCAAACTAAAAATACAAAACGATTGAGAAAATAATAACTAAAAAAATAATAAATAAAATAAAAGGAGAAAAACTAAGAACTAAAATGGTAAAAAAGTATACCTGAACTAGATTTTAGTAAAATAAATGATAAATAAATAAAGTGGCATGGGCTCATTAAAATGAGATGCATAACGAATAGCCTTTTTACACAGGCTGGACATGCACAAAACATGTCAACCGGAAATGGAGAGCCATTTCCGCCATTTATCTGCCATAAAATGTGACTAGCAGACGACAGTGGATATTTTTTGTTCATCTTCTTTCTTATTCTTTAACATATTCTTTGCCAGTCACGAATTATGAATCAAATCTGCATTCAGGCCACTCTTTCACCCTTAAGTTGTTCTTGTAACTTTTTAACCTTTTTTCATTTATTCTAATATCGCTTCGTTTTTGCTTTTTTATTAATTCATTTTGTCACATAATTAAACTAATCTGAATCAATTTCAAAGCAGATTGATTTACATTTTATCACATTATTTGTATGCAATTAAATTTACAAATTTCACTTTTTTTAAATAATTTTTTTTTTCAATTATTTTTATTTTTTTTGGGAATTTTCATCAACTAAAAGACGAATACTGTTATTAGCCATAAACAGAAAAAACAATTGTAAGACAAAATCCTGTCATCTAAATAGATCCATCCAACCTCGCAACAGCAGTACAGTTAGTGATGTGCATACATTAGGTTCTGTTGCTAATACAGATAGTATCAGATGTTTTTCTAGAGGCGATTTTACGATTAAAAATAAAAAATTTTCTTTGGCCAATACTATTCAATGTTGGCCTTTGTCTCTAAATTGTACAAGTGGTCCTGCAAGTTCAAATCATTGTATTGAACAAGTAATTGATTGCGATCAAAATTTGCAAAATAGCAAATTAATGAGCAAGCAAAATATAAATAAATTCACCCATTTATTGAATCAATTTCATTTTGAAACAGATTCACATCCATCTAATGGTAAATTTAATCCATTATTTGGAGCACAATTATCATCAGGAGAAGATTTAGATCAAATAATTTGTAGTTGGCCTAGTGAAGTAAGCGAACAGGTGCATTGTGAAGATGTTATTAATTGTAATCATATTCAACGTAAATTTGTTGTTAACAATAAATTGAACAACTCTATCAGGAGCGATTCATTATTAATGATAGCTAGAAAACAGTCTATTCGCAATCAGTTAGTTTGTGTCAATCAACAATTAGATAAAAGTAAAAAGTATGAAAATCAATTAAGATTAATAAAAAACGATAACGCAATCAAAGAACAAATCGAAAAAACAAAAAATTCATATAAAATGCGAACTGTTGATTTAAATTTATCAATTAATGCTGATCAAAATTATCAGACAAATTGTCGATTTAATTCATCTACATTGGAACAGAAAAATTTAGAAAATTTTTATTATTATTTTGCACAAAATTATTCAACATTGCCTACAAGTAAATTGATTGATAAAAAGTTAGAACAAGCAAATCGAATAGATGCAAATGTTTCGGACCAAGATGCATTAAATAAAAATAATGAAGAAGATGAGCAACCATCTTTAGCTAATTGCAAATATCATACTCATAATGAACAGCAAAAATATATAATTGTAGATGATTCAGTTTTTAGTAGTTAACAAATAAACAATTTGTACAAAATAAGATTTTCAATCATTTTTATATTTATATGCTTTCACTAAATGATTCTATTCATATCCATTGACGCCTACATGAACTTTTTTTTACACATAAAGATATCCATTAACATTTTTTATTAATAATAAATTTTTATATTTTTAGTATTTTATTTATTATTTTATTTTCATAACTTTTGTATATATAATTTATATATATTTTATTGATGTTAAGTATCGGTTCACTATTGAACATTAAAAATTATTATAAAAAAAATCAATTCTGTGATTTAAATGTATTAATGTAAAGTTATTGTTTTTTAATAAATTGTTAACCCACATAAAAACTTATGTAATTCAAGTGTAAACAAAAAAAAAAAAAAAAAAAAAAATTAAGAATTTAAAATAAATTTTTTTAACAACTTTAATTTATGTGTTTTATTAGAATATAAAATTTTTAAAATATAATACAAAATGAGACAATCTAACTTAACTATTTTTGTTAACTTTTTTAAATTTTACTATGATTCAATGCAAGCAAACTTAATGGATGAGTAGATATAGAAAATTAAGGTCATGATGAAGCAAGTACATTTCAACTATCAGCCCTGATTACAATCTCATATTTCACTATGTATTAATTTAATTAAGCTTAAACACATTCAATTTTCAGTGAAAAAGACAATGAGAAAAAATAAAAAATTTTAAAAAAAAAAACAAGAATATAAAGCGTGAAAAAAATAATCAAGAAATTTATTTAAAAATTATTAGAGTTGAAAATAGTTAAAACTGATAAAAACATAATTTTACATAGCTATTGTAATTAGAATCTATATCATTCTTTATTCTTAGCAATAAATGATAATCAAAAAAACGAGATTAATCACCGTGACCAGAAAAAAAAAATAAAAAAATTAGATTTTAAAGTTAATACAAGTAATTTCAATCGATTGCATATAAGTTAACTAATACTTAACTAATATTAAAATTTAAAAAAAACTTGTCAATTGTAAATAAAAAAAATCTGATTAAAAAAGTCTTAAACCTTAAAAAGATAAGCAGCTGTTTTTAACCGTTTTGATGTAAAACACTATCACCTATATGTCCAAAAAGAGGCGTATGTATAATGTTGTTTGCAAAGTACTTAAGTGAACAAATGGTTAGAGTAAACAAATGTGTTAAATTTTTTTTTAAATAAAGGTTGAAAGCGTATATATCAAGTGTTAACGGAAGCAAATCAGTTTGCACTTGATTAGTGGCCAACCCTTTTCCGTCTGTTATAAATGAATATAATAAAATACAAAAATACTAAAGAACTAAACAGCCGATCTAAAAGACAACAAACAAGATGGAGTTTAGAATAGAAAAATGCTAAAATAGCAAAATGGTCAAATCTTAATCAGCTATTAGCCAAACATGTTACTAATGCATTTGGGTGAAGTTGTTTTAACAAAAATCACCTGCAAAACAATCTGATTATCAATGGTACAAAAGTAACATTCATCTGTTCAGAATTAAATTGCAAAACAAATTATTTGAATGATTATTAAAATTTCGTGCAAAAATCCAATAGCCAGCGGCTTAACATATTTTCTTTTGATTTCTGAAACACTTGCTATAGGAATTAAGTTTTATTCTTCTTTATCCGTTTTAGCTGATTCAGTCAAACAATGATTGCAATATCATTCGTGTAATACAGTATAGAATGGTGCAAACAGACTATTTTCCGTTTTTGCCTAGTAAAATTGTCATTCGAAATTAGATATACATAAAATAAGTTGCAAATTCGATCAATTTCACTAGTTAATACTAATGTGTGAACACATAAATTGGTTTTGGTCAGTTATCTTTTGAAATTTATATTTATATTTACAGTTAAATATAGTAAATAAGTTGAGACAGCAAAAAAATAAGTTAAAAACTATGTAAGATTTTTTTTGTTAAATAATTCAACCATTAATAAATAGGTGCATTAAATTGCTTTCAATAGAAAAAAAATTCCTACATGATTATTTGCTTTTACTATTATTAGCATTTATTTATTTAAATTTTTTTTAAAACATTGAACTATTTAATGGAAATTAATCAAAATTTCATAATAAATACTGTCATAAATATCAAAATTAAATTTATAAACAATAATTATTTAAAAAAAAAATTATTTAAATATTTAATAAAACTATTTTTAATTGAAAGTCAGAAAAAAAAAATAATAAAAAAAAATATCTTATTTAAAATTTTAATAATACAAAAAACGCAAAGCAAATAGTTGTTTATAACATAGTGTATTGATTAATGAGAATAAATTCAAAATCACATCAATTCGTTCTTAATTAAATAGAACTTGGTAAATTTTGAAAAACCACTTATATTATCAAAAAGATGGCAGTTCCAAAATTTTTGTACTTAAATAATGGTCTCTTGAACAAAGTGTTAGTGACCAAATAATTGAAATATACTTGCAATTGCTGATTGAAATCTGTTGCTTACTGACAAATGCAGATTTAAGTATATTTAATTCAGGTAGCATCTGTTCTTAAATTGATCAACTTGTGTGATCAAAACAATATTTGACACAAATTTTTATACAACTTGTCTAATGTTCAAAGATACAAATTGTCGAGTCAAGTTAATCTTTCAAGTAACAAGTAAATTTTTTTTTTATTTTTTTCAAATTGAAAAAGAGTTTTTTTTTTCTGAACAGACAAGATAATAATTTACCGAAAATTTGAAACAAACTGTTGGTTCATTTGCAAATATAAGTTGATCGGAATTCATTTTTCGCAAAATTTTATATCAAGTCAAAGTATTGACCTTAAATTATTTTATTTTCATTTTAAGCCTGTGCTAGAAAAAATTATTTTGAAAAAAAAAAACTAAATGCATCAGTGTTTTTAGATTTCTTCTTTGCTTTAATTATAGAGACTAGAAAAAAAAAGTTGAAATAGCTAGAAATCAAACTAAATAGCAAGCTGCAAAATAATCAATTTTAGAAAAAATAGGATGAGCGTTAAAAAATTGAGAAAGATGAAAAAAAACTTAAATGCAATGAGATGCAATAAAAAAGTAGAAAAATAAATAAAAACAAATAACAGATGATGAAAAATAAAAGTAAGGTACAAAAAGCAAAATCACCACAAGTTTTAAAAAAAATAAAAGCTCGAATGGTCAGCTATTTGTGCAAATTTGTAATTGACCAAAACTGTTGAGCAAGTTTGAGTCTTTAGTAGCAAAAAAATCAAAAATACTTTTTCACATGCAATTTCTTACATGTGTTTACTTGTATACATTTGTAGACAAATGAAAGCAATCAAATAAGAAAACAAACAGTGAAACAAAATCAAAACACGAAATAAAGCAAATGTGTTAGAAGTTGCGATGCAAGCAAACACAATAACAGTAACAATTCGACAAAATTTTTGCTTTGATTTCATTGCTTTTCTAACAGGTTCACAATTTAGTCAATTTTATTTTTTCAAAATTTCATCTACTTCATTTCCATTTGTTTATCTTGCTTTACCTGAACAAAAAACAAACAATTGTTAAGCAGTGATTTTTAGAAAATGTTTCGATTTTAATAAGTAAATTTTTAATGTAGTTTTGTATTTGATCGTTTTTTTTTTTTTTGATAAAAAGCTAGAAATAAACTAAATGAAATTTTAATAAAATAATTCAAACATAAATCTTAAAGTTTGGTTTTTAGTTAATTTAATTATTTGATCGTTTAATTATTCATAGTGAATTTGCAAACAACACAAAACCATGATATTTATTTGGCATTAAAAAGCCTTTTCAAATTCAAGAACAATTGAATATTCACAGATTAATTTTAAATATGAAATTAGAATCGAATTTAACTTTTAGCCAAATTGCAAGTTTTTTTATTAGGATAATGGTTAACTTAATTTTTAATTGGGCTACACAATTAAATGAATAAAAGGAAGAGAATTCAAGCTAAGTTGAAACCAAGATTTGTGTAGTGTATATTTTTTGTTTTGCTACCGATGTTTGATGTAAAAAATGAAAAAATATTTAGCTAGTAATTGACAAAGGGCAAAGAAAAAAACAAGGTCGATTCAATGAAAAAGCTTTGCACATCATTTCATCGCATACATTGTCAATGGCCTGTTAGAGTGGGTGTCCGGTATGGTTCAATTAGAACGAAACCCATTGGCCCAGACAAAGTGCAAATGTTTCAGTTGGAATTTGGTGCTAATCAGCTATTTTCACGCGTCTGCTCGCTTTGATTTTTAGCTTGTTCTGTGCGTCGTCACTGTCGCCAGTCCATTTTGTGATTAGAAGGCCAAACACATTCCTAATTAAACAGGATTGCCATCAGCTAAATTGCCAGCCACCAGCTTTCTTTAACTGAAACTATTTAAGCAAAAAATATTTCAATCATTTGTGAAATTAATTTTTAATCAAAACTTATTTAATCTTAAACATTGCTCAATATTTTTTTAAGTACACACAACCTGTGTCGTAAACCTAACAATTGTCTAGAGCTGTTGGTCCAGGTTTAATTCCGGCCAAAATTGTAAAAATAACAACAAAGTACTCATGTCAAAAAATGTGGTCGTATTGGCGTGCAAAATAACTAAAAACATGACTTATTAGCTGATGCAAACGTCTGCACACCCACTAACTGTGTTTAGCTACCGCTAGTAAGATTGCATTAAACTTTGAAGAAAAATGTGCCAAAGTTTGAAGAAAAAGTGTTTGCTATTGCTTTTGACCATTTGACCGCATTGATCGTCCAAATTTCAATACCCAAAGCTGATGTCAATTTAATGTTGTTGATTTTTCTCAATTTTTTTTGGTCATTTTTATTTTTGTCTCATCATTTTACTAAATTTTAAACATTACTTATTTTCTTTTAATTCGCCTCAGGCATTTGCATATATACCTAGCAAACAGGAAGTTTGTATTTTGTTTATTGCCATTTAAGTATCTAAAAATTTAACTTGTTTGATCTAAAGAAAAATTACTTGCCAATTTCTCTATTTATATTGAATAGATTAATTTAGAAATAATTTAGTTTTTTTTTAATTCAGTTTTATCATTTAGAAAATTTTTTATAAGGTCATCATTATTTACAATAATCCATTTTTGTACGCTTTCAAATTGACCTAACAATCTAAGTTTAAATTCAGATTTTTATCCGATGACATTTATCCAGATTTAACTTTGTTACATTTCCATTTTTTTTCATCTAAAAAACCCATTAACGGTGCACTAAATGAATAGATAATGGAAAAATAAGACAGCTGATGCTACGTTGTTTTATTTAGATATTATTCTTATTTAACAGGAAACATTATTTTTCTTTTAAACCTGATTTTTTTATTTTTAACTATTTAAAATAAAGTTACATTTTTCATTAATTTTCTTTTTTCGCATGTTTTTTAGACATTTTCTAAATATTTTATTGGTCATTTTTTAATGATTTTTTGTTTACTTTTACTTTTAATATCATTACCATCCAGTAAACAATCAAAACTAAATTTATGCATTTTTAATGAAGTTTAACAATTTTTCAATTGTTTTAAATTTGATAATTTTATTTTATTATAATTTTTTTTTTTTTTTTAAAGGTACTTTGTTCATTTTTCTTTAATATTTTTTTTTTGTCAGTTAGTGGGTGTGATTAAAAGGGCCGTTTAAAAAGATATCTATGTTGATAAAAGAAAATACAAGATGTAACAGATCACTTGTTTCAACTGACAAGGCGTTCAAAAGTGAAAATAGTTTTACTTAAAGTGATCAAAAAATAAAAATTTAGATGCCTTAAGTGTTTGTTGGGCTGGATTGTATAACGGCTTTTTCTTCACTTTTAGTGGTTCAGATGCGGAGCTATGGCCGGGGGGCACTTTGGTGGGTTGCGGAGTCCTTCACGGGGTCATGCGGTGGCAGCGGGGGGTGTCGGGTTTCGACATTCATGCCTGGGGGAATGGAGTTGGGGGGGTGGTGTGTCCGCGGTTTTGTTTTAAGTCATGTATGTGTATCCGGGGATGTTGTTGGATTGGGGTGATGTGGGTATATAGGGGGTTGTGGAAGGGGTGGTGCGGTTTGTGGGGGGGGGTTGGGGAGGGCGGCTTGTAGGAGGGGTTGTGGGGAGTTGAGGGGGGGTTTGGTGTGGGATTTCTTTTGTTGGTATTATCCGTTTGGGGGGGTTCGTAGGGGGTGGGTGGTTGGTTTACGGATTGGGGTTGTTCTGGGGATTTGGGGTGTGTGGTTTTTGGGGGGCGGGTACGAAATGGAGTGAGGGGCTAGTTGGCTCGGGATTGTAGAGGGGCGATATGAGGGCTACAGGGTCGACTGGGTGTTGTGGAGGGCGTTAGCATTATGAGTATCAAATTGAGTGGAAATGGGTGTCATCCCTGTCGCAATCCTAGGGGGGACTACGTCTAATAAATGAACAACATTCTGTTCTGGTGGCTAATTATATTTTTATCATTCCAAGCGGCTAGGTATATTTGTACAGTGTCTGGTAGGATCCGCTGTGAGTTGCGGTGGTAATTAGGCTTCGGGGGGACGCTTCGAATTTTGCTGTGGGTACTTGCGTCTTCGCACTATCGGGGCACGCGGGTTTATAAAGGCGGTGGTGGCAGTGGGGGCAGTTAGGATGGAGTTTAGGGGGGTATTTTTTTGTGGGGCAAATTTGTTGAGCCTAATTCTTGTTGTGTGTTTTGGGGTCTTGTTTTAAAATGATGGGAGATGGTAGATTTGAAAAGCAAATTTGAACGACATGTTTATTTTTCTGGTATAAATTCTTGTAAGGCATGCGGCCAAAACTTGCTCATGTGTTTTGCACTTGAGCACGTATTGCATGTTCGTTTGAAAAGTATACAGGTTAGAGTTCAGTGGTCAATTAAATCAATGATCAAAGTTTAGCTGGGAAAAATTTTGAATTTGATTTTTCTATAAAAGTAAGAGTTTATGATTTATAATTAAGAAAGCAAATTGATTGTGTCTATTTAAATAAATATTGGTATGAATTTAAGGAGCAGCAAGCACTTTTATTTGACTAATTTGTTTGTTTTAATTTTAAACTTTTTATGATTTAGAGTGATTACGGTAAAATTCAGTCATGGTGCGATTCATCTTTATCGATATTGCATTGTTAATTATGAAAAATGAGAATGCAAAGCCAGCAGCACCTAGAGTGCCGGAGCGCTTCACTTTATAATCTTTTTATAATTTTTTGGTGAAGTTTTTGCTGTCATTAAGAATATGACTAGGTTGGCGAATTACATTAGTTTGACATACAAATTGATTGGCGCAAACTAATTGTGTAAAAGAGTAGGACTGAACTTGCTGAAAATATGAGCAATTTAAAAGTTCACTTTTTGCAAGTTAATCTAAATATTGTTTTAGGAACAGGGAGATAAAAAATTAGCAAAGGCATAACTTCTTAGCTTTTGCCACTTGTTCTCACCCTAATAGACTAATGGCTATTTTCTTTACCAATTACGCCATGTATTTCAAGCAGAACAGACTTGCGACGGCAGCTCAATGCACCGCATCCAATGAATAGCGGCTGAATTAAATAAGAAAAAATCGATAGGACAACAGCTGCGGCCGCTAGACGGCTGAACAAATCGTTACTTGCTTATGGTTTTTCAGGAACTAGTAAGCCACCATCTAGAAAGTCGATGCAGACTGCTTTCAATTGCTCGTCAGATCTCAGGCAAGCCACATCTCTTTGTTCCCGCGCCTTTTTGCTAGTTCTTGCATTCAGTTTCAAACTGGTTGCTCCTTTGTTTTGTGATTCAAGTGTTCTGTGACTGAACCTGTTTGATGCAAGTGTGGCTTGTGGCATTGTTTACCGCCACTTTTATTCGCCAGTTTACGGCCTCATTCGACTCAACAGTGCACATCTACAGCTACTATAGATAATAAATATCAAGTTCAAAGTCAAATAAGTTGATCTTAGTGATTGCCATCTTAATCTGTGGTCTTGCACTTTCTTAGCCAGTCTTTTTCACCAACCCGTCGCTTTCACCAACCCGTCGCTTTCACCAACCCGCCACTTTCATCGTTGTTGTTTTATTTCGCGCCAAAGTTACACTTCCGATTTCAATATTGATCAAAATGATCAATCCTTTGTCAGATTGTTCATTCGCCAAACAAATTATGGATTTACACAGATTCAGCATTTAGTTTCAAACAAAGTGAGCATTTCTTTTTATTCATTTTATTTGTTTCTCCGCTCGTTTATTTTCTAGTCAAAAGTTGCTTTAATTCTGATTGTTTCTTTTATAACTGAATATTTTATTAATGACTCCGCTTTCCAAATTTGTTTTTCTATATATGCACTCTTTTTGTCTTCCTCCCAGCTCTACAGATTATGCTTCAAATTAAAAACAGAATTTCCGAATAAGCACACTCCAGGTTTGCTTGAAAGTAAAATTAAGATTTTTTCGCATTTTTGTTTATAGTTCGAAAATTATATTTTGTATATTTTATAAACAAAATGAACATTTTTTAAACATAAATATTTATTAATGCTAAATGACAGAAATAATAATAGCAGTATTAAAATATTTTATTCAATTGCAAAATTCAACAACCAACAAAACTTATGTATTTTTTTTGAAAAGAGTTTTTATTTTTTCATTTAATATCTAGGCCTAGTTATTTAAAATACCAAATTTATTAGTAAAAAAAAATATTTACTTTCAACATTTATCATATATATATAAATAGGTTTTTTAATCAAAATAAAATCAAACTAGCAAAAATATGATGATCAACTGAAAAATTTATACGGCATTTAAATTCTTTTTATATTTGTTCATATTAATTTCACTTCATGTCTATTTATTGTGTAATAAAATAGTAAATCATTTAAATTTTTCTTATATTTATATAAATTGAATAATTAAACAATGTGCAATATATGCTAATTATAATTTTTAATTATAAACATTTATATTTTAATATATTGTTTAATCAAAAATGAAATTCAAGTTGTTAATATTGTATATAATATTTTTTTTTTTCAAATAAATTTAATAAACCTATATGCAACAGATGAATGAAATACTAATTAATAAATTGACAATAAATATAATTTTAATAAAATCACAAAATTTGTTTTTTTAATATTCGTAATTTTATTAAAAAAAAAAAATTAAAAAAAAAAAAAATTAAAAAAAATTAAACTAAAATTTACTAGTTAATAACAATCTTATTTAGCAATATTATACTTGTCTATCGATTTTAATTTATTCAAAAAACTTTTTAAAATGCAAAAACATTTTAAATTTAAAGTTTATTTAAATGTAATTTAAATTTTTTACATCAAATAAATTTGCTTAATATTGTATCAATACAAAAAAAAAAAAAAATAATAACAATCAACTTAACCAATTTGAAACATGATATTCACATATAATAAAAACACAAATAACTAGTTTTTTAAAAATTAAATTTTATTTTTTAAAAGTATTATCAAAAACTGATTTTATTTTTTTAACAAAAATTTTAAATTTTATCAAATAAGAAATTTTATAAAAAATGGTAACAACTGGATTATTTTTAATAAAATAGTTTAGTGACCAAATTTTAGTGATGATTGGTTATTAAAAGAAAAGCTTATATCAGGCACATCTTTTATTAATATTATATTTATGTTGTAAAAAATAAATTTAAATGGATTTGGTAAGTTAGTAGATCCAAATGCAAATAAAATAATTGATGCCTATTGTTATTCATACTGATTGTGCTTTAAAGGAAAATATAATTCTAATATTTTTTGTATTAGTTTTTTATAATTTTGAGTTTTTTAGATTTTTATTAATGTAATTTTTTATTTATTTATTTTTTACACAACCATTTATTTGATCATTTTCATATAATTTTAAATAATTTGAATATTTTCTATGATAAACATTAGTATAAAATAATTTCAATTTAATCATTAAACTCGAAAACGTGTATTTTTTTAGTTTATCATTAATTCTATATTAGAAAAAAATATATATATATAAATTAGTCATTTAATTTCAATATAATTATTAAAAAAATAATGCTTAGTTTTTATTTTTAATAAACTAAGTATTATCAAACAAAAATTTTTAATTATATATTATTTATTTAACGTTAAATAAATAATTTTTAAAATAAAATGCAAGGTTAAGTTATATTCAATTTTAGATTATTTTCAATATTTTAAAACTTAAATTTAAAATGTTTTATAACTCACGCAACTTTAAACGATGACTTTTTATTACTTTATTTTATAGCAAAAATTTTTCATATGATTTGTCTGTATTTAAATGTTACTTTTGGCTTAAGTTTTTTTTTCATTTATTTTCTAAATTCGTTTACAAAACATCTTAGAACGTAAAAACGTAATTTCATCTTTCGCCTGATTTGTCTTTAAAAGTAACAAAGAACTAAAAGTTAAAAAACTTAAACAGCTGGGCAAATGACAATTTCACATTAAATGCAAAATTCAATTTTCTCACACAATATGCCAAAAACATTTGGTATCAGTTGCTTGAATTTGAAAACTAATAAATTCACAGATTATCTTTTGCTTGCATTGATCAATGGTTTGTTTATGTTAGCATAAATTATGTCAAATCGCTAGGTCATTGCTTGACTATTGGTTAAATATCGAATAAATATCGGTTAATAATCGCCAACTTGTCTAAACTATTCAAACAACTAGAGAGCAAAACGACACAATGCATTTGCGGGATCAGTAGATAAGATGCTTGATTGCATGTGTTGTGGATTTATTTTAGAGTTTGTCTTCGATTCAAATTACAAAAACAAGAAACATGGAAAGGATGCTGAAGATAAGTGTACAAATGTCACCTTGCATAAGCTCCGGGCCTAGTTTTTGAGTTTAGCCAACGGCGGCGTCCACTAACTGTGGTTTTGGTTTAGTTGACTTGTCATAGTTTTCAAGACGCTAGATGTGGTGATAAAATTACAGTTTAGAATTGCAGATTGAAATTGGTGGTCAAAATCAATGGCTATTGATTAAATTTATTACTACATGCTTTAATTATCTGTATGTAACATGCTGGTGTAGAATAAATGAAACATTTTTTGTTTTTGCATCAAATTTAGCACAAAATTTGACCAATACTTGATTTGTGTAAGTATAGATATAACCTTCAAAACGCCCATTTCACCCTGAAATGTTTTCTGTCAAAACACTTTTACAAAGTTTAAAAAAAAAAATTAGTGAAAAATGAAGTAAAGAACAAAATAAAGATCAAAAATAATATTGACAATTTTTGACCATAATCCTACTATTAGTGATCTTGTCATCTATTTGATGCAAGTGGTCTGCCAACGTCAAATATATATTATATAAGTGTAGGGCGTTTATTACAATTGATCTAAAAGATCCTTTTAATACAGATCACATTCATTTAGTTACAATTTAAATTTTTGCAAACATGTGTTTTTTTCGTTTTTTTTTTTTTTCATTCATCATCCTTATCATCATATACATTTTTTATTTTTGTATTTTTTTGAGAAAATTTTCTTTACTGAATTTGCGTTTTTTTTTCAAATTTTATAAAAATGGATTTAATAAATTAAAACTGATTAAAATTAAACTAAAATGATGGGTTTAAAAGTGAAACGATTTTTTTGTTTCTACAATCTATTTGAGAAAAATTTTCAGTTCAAAAATTGAAAAAAATTGATGCCAAATAACGTTTGATTGTAGAGTGTGTATTTGATCATTGAAAAGTAAAACTTGTTCTTGTTATATTTAATCAATCATAAATCATTGTTAAGACGTTGTTAAATGTCATTTCTTGTACTTGCGTTTTCTTTACTCTGCATTACTACGACTTTTGTTCGTTATTTAATTGTCTTGATTTTTTGTATTTTTTTTACTTTGTCATCATTTGAGTTTATTTTAACTCTTGTTTTTTTTTTTTAAAATAACTATAGTTTAAATTTTAATCTTAATTTAACAGAAAATTTTTTTAATGTTCAACTTAAATTTTGATTTTTTTTTTTAATTTATAATTTTGTCGTTTAAATTTAATTTTTATTTACTATATTTAAAAAATTAAAATTAACTTATTTGAAATATTTTTTTTTTTCAAACTTATTATTAATATTAATATACTTTAAAAACTAAAATAATAATTAATTTTTTAATTTATTTTACTTATGCTTTTTATTAATAAATAAAGAAAAAATATCCAAGGAAAAGATGTGGACAGTTTGGTTGATAAGTTTGATTGTGAAAACTTTTGTTTTATTTGACTCAAGTAATTCACAAACCGCACTACCACAATGGCACTCAACCATGAATATGACGACCAGTTCAATATACAAACCGATAATCGACCACATTCCAGTTTGGTCCAATTTTAGTGTTTTTCAGTTTGGTGCCAAAACTGAATCAAATAGTGTCAGCCATGTAACTCTTCCTGACAACAGTTTGATCAACCGGACTGAACACTTTATTGGTAACAGTTATAACATTAATTTTAAAAATCAAATTAAAAACCAAAAATCTTTAAATAAAAAAATTCATCTAAATACAGAGAATTATTTTCAGCCAACGCAATCTATTGAAAAGCAATTAGAACATCAGATTTTTAATCAAATTAATGTAAGTCTATTTAGCATTTAAGTTTAGTTTCCATTAGTTTTAAGATTATTTTCGCATCAATTGTTTTAAAAATAAAATAACCCATATATTGATAATATATAGTTATAATTAAAAAAACAAGAAAATTTTACTTAAATTTTTTTTTATTTAATTTTATTTTTATTGATTTTTTAAAAGTTTATGTTTAATTAGACTTAATTCATAAAAATGTGCTTATTGACTTTAATTAAATTATTTATTTTATTTTCATTAATTTTAAATTTTAGTGAAAAATTTGCAATTTTAAATGCTTAAAATTATTCAAATTTACTTAAGTTTATTTAAAATTTAGGTATTATTGCATTAAAAGAAAAAATTTAATTATTTTTTGTTTCATTTTTTAAATTTACATAGTCCATTTATTTCAATTTTTTAAGCTATTTGTTTATATTGATCATTCAACCCTTACATTTATTTTTTAAAAAATTTTATTCTTAAATTAAATTTTTTTTTTAAAGTTTTTTTTAAATTTTGTTTTGAAATTTATTTTTTTTAATATTTTACTGGATATATTATATATATATATAATATGTTTATAAATTATGGTTATTAGTATTAATCTTATGAATGTCAATCATTTATTTTCTTAGACATCAACCAATAACTATCCTTCCGCATCATTTCACTATCGGAAACAGAACAATCACAACATCATCAACAAACCTTTGTCAGTCGGATCTTCAGACTTAGATTTCAATAGAAATCAAAAAATACTAGCCACAATTGCCTCAATAGTGAATAGTAGTTTAACTAAAGTTGCTGCAATTTCTTTATCCAGTACAATTACACCATTACAAAGTAAGTCCAATGTGACCAATTCAGATTGGCAAATCACAACATCATCCATGAAAATAGACAATCATCATCTTGTTACATTGCCCGATTTAAGTAGTAAAACAGTAAATGACAAGCATTCATTGTTCCTAAATACAAGTGAAAACAATGTTTTTATAAAAAATGGTAAAATTATCGATAAAATGAGTGATGGAACTGGTGTGAAATACGAAACAAAAAACGGCAAAATGGCCAGCCATCAAACGACAAAACAAGAAAGCAACACACTTGAAACAACTAGTTCTGCATCAATTGACAATGAAACAACTGCTTCCAATGGGAACATTTTTCAAACAACTGATTCAATGCATGTGCATACAGACAGTAGTTACAATACGGCAAATAAGTCTACATTGGTCAAAGTTAACAAAATAAATAGTTTGATACAGTTACAAAAACAGCTGGTCATGTTGGACGTAGGTCAGTTCATTGCTAAAAATGGAGATGGCCTGAAGCCAGCTTTAAATAACGCGCTTAATATTGCATTGAAAAAATTTGGTTTAGTTTCAACCTTATTGGCTGCTTCCGGTCAACCTGGTGTGCTTGGTTTACAATTGAGTAAGATGGGCAAGCATTTACCTAGTGAAAAATTTTTACCAATACAAACGGGTGACTTTAATGTTGCATCTAATCTATTCTTAGACGGAAGTTCATTCAAAAATGTGGATAAAAGTGAAAATCAAAATGAAGATAAATTTGTGAACAAAAAAACTATGTCTGGTGAGTTTAGCCAGCGTGTAAATAATACACACCTAAAGCCTTTGATGCGATGCGCAAGTCAAGCATCTTGGCCTTCAACTGAGTGTAGCGAAAGTGCTTTGATCAACTGTTCCTGGCCATACAGTGGTATTACCTATCGACTTTGTTATTCCAGTTGCCAATGGTCTAAAGTGGACAACAGCCAATGTCGTTTGATACATTTAGCTGAAATTCACAATCTAGTAAGTGCATTGAATCATTTATGTTTGCATTTTCTATGAATCTTTTTGTCATATTGTACATGCTATAAAATTTTCATTATTATCATTATCATTTGATTTTCTGTTCTGCACTTGTTTTTTCTTATTTCAAATGTGTTTAAAAGCAAATTTTTGTTATTTACTAGTTCCACTCAATTTTTTATTCTATTTTTATATTTTTTTTTTTTTTTTAGTGTTATTAATATTTTTTTATTTGTTATTATTTTTTTTTTGTTCAAATTTTATTGTACAACAAAGTTGTCAAATTTATTTTGTTTATTTTACTTGCCAAGTTATTATTTTTTATATTTAAAATTTTTATGAAATATATACAAAAAATTATTTTGCTTAAGTAGATATAATTTTGCACAATTTTCACATCAATATGTATAATGAAAATATATTAAAAGTATGATTTTTTTACAAATTTGTATAAATTTTTGTTGTAAATATTAGTGCATATAAATATATTTATTAATATGTATTTATTAGATTTTTATTCTTTATGAACTGTTTTATTAGATTTTTTTATTATAAATGAGTTAAGAACTTGTTTTTTTAGGTTCACTGATAATCTTGTTTATTTTTTAACGTTAAAATATTTCTTTTTACATTGTAAAAATAGTTAATACTATGAGAGTCTAAATTTCAAATTTGAAAATTTAATAGCTTGACACTTGAAAATAAAAAAAGAAATAGGGCACTTTCAAAAAGAGCATAAAAAGATTTAAAAAAAATTTCAAAAAAAAAAATGAAAAGAAAAAAATGATAAAATTACTAAAAATATAATGATATCAAATTTAAAATTTAGTAAAAATTTGGTCATTTGTTGTTTTTGTCTTAATGCTTTATTTTTATTAAATATTATTATACATTTTTTATATATAATTTAAAAAATTATTAAATCAAATTTATTTCTTAATATTTATTTTATATTTTCTAAACTTTAAATTTTATATTATTTTCAAATTAGAAAATTATTTGTCAGCTATTTATAAAAAGAGTTTGCAATTTTGTACAAATATTGTTTTAAGCTTAATTCAGCAATTTTTTTAATTTATGTTTTATCCAATTTCATATTAAATTTTTTTTTCATTTATTATCTACTAATTGTTTTAAATAATAAAAATTTTGCATATTACTTATTTATTATTATATTTCATTTCAATTATTTTTTGCTTTTGTTAATTATCAAAATCTAAAAGATTTATGTTTATCTTTTTTTAATATCAATTTATCAATATAAAGTGCAAATGATTTTTATAATTTTTAATATTTATTTTTTATTAATAATGTAATTATTTACTTTTTTCTTAATTAATTACATATACTAGTTTAACAAAATTAATTTTCATTTTTTTATTAAAAAAAAAAGTAAAAAAATATTTTAATATTTCTTAAAAGTATTTACTTTTTATATATATATTATTTATTATGATTTTGTTAAAATTTTGCTACACTAGCTAAATAGAAGCAACATTTAAGCTTGAACAAAGGCCAACACAGGTCAGACCAGCATAAAAATCACTGATAGTAAAATGAAACAGAATATCGGAACAGTGAACAATATTCGCATGAACTATCTCAAAGATGAGTAAAAGTAAAAAAAAAATAAAATAAAGAAATAATAGACGAATTCTGATGAAATAGACAAAAAAAATAAAATAAAATAAAATAAAATAAAATAATAATAAAACTTAGAATAATAAGTAAAAAAGAATAAT